>OU862922.1:6320986-7546486 GCA_917880885.1 Limnephilus marmoratus | reverse complement strand
AGGTTTAAGGGGACTTACTTGACTGACTATAAGCAGTGATTCCGTAGATTGTTATGGTTATGATTAAAAAATGTAAGTGAAATTTTGGTCTCCGATGACATTTTTGATGTGTGGTATCGAACTGGTAAGGTCGGGATGAGGGGTTGGGCGGTTACCCGACTGAGTGACCAGTGATGACATGAAGAAGAAAAAAAATCGCGTGCAGTTCACATGCGGTAGAGTGAAACCTTCACCCACACAATCTCATCCAATAGGAACCTTGAAAATTGAGCTCATAATCAAAGCGACCAATGCGCGCACCTTGACAGAACGCGACGCTTCGTAGGTACTGTACGCAGGAAAGATTTTCAAAGGCTAAATCCTGCAGATGCATGTGTTTGTCTCTTTTTAGTTTCAGTTTCATCGAGCAAAACACCTTTTACTCTAAACAATGTCGAGAATCACTGGTTAAAGTTGGACAAACATATCCCTTGACACCCTATATATCAACCGAGGTTCAGGAGGATCACATGACCATTGTTTTGTTTGTTAAGATACGTAGTTAGTATTCTTTAGCCTATTGTTAGAAATATTATCGATTTGACAATCAGAAAAACTAAACGAGAAAATCCGTTTACGATCTTTCTCAAGGGCCAAGATCCTATAAAACCTAATCACCAAAAGGTGATACATCACGTGCGTTGTACAATAACAAACATGACTTTTTTAAAGTAAATCTAGTTTTTTTCAGTATACAATCTCCACCCTTCTTATCGTATACTAATCTTACGAAATTGATGCCAAAAGTTTAAATTTGTTTTATTGACCTGAATTTAATAAGGTTTTAATATATAATATTATTATCTGCCACTTGAGGAGTTTAAATAATACAAATGTGTTTTAGAATTAAATGACTAATGACCAAATTCTTCCCAAAGAATTGGGCAATCGAAGATCTAAGCTACAATTAATAATACCATTGTTATCAATAGAAACAATACAAACGTTAATATTAAAAATTATACTTGTAAAAAAACCATATTCCTTCACAACGAACAATGTACTCAAACCCTTTCCAGTCACACCTCTATCAAAAATACACATCAACATACGAGTAGCGTTAGTCGTTAGTCCAAAAGATCTCAGTAACAATCTCTATATATATATAAAAATCAAAATATTTTTGTTTCTAGGTTTTATGTATGTATGTAAATATGTATGTCCGCTATGCATTGCTAAATCATTCATCCGATTGCGATGAAACTTTGGGGATTTGATGTGCGCATGCCCGCAATGATTTCTGTATACAATAGTGAGCTCTGGCATCATGAAATTATGCTTTGCTAAACCGTTCATTCAAATTTTGGGATTTGTAGGGAGGAGGAGCAGGAGGGTGGATGGGTGAGAGGGGGGAGGGGGAGGGGGTGAAACAGGGAGGGGTGAGGAGGTTGGGGTAGGGGGTGGGGGAAGTGGTGGTGGAGGTGGTGGGGGAGGGAGGAGGGGAAGGGGGGAAAGGGGAACTCGGAAGGGTGCGGAGGGGAGTGGGGAAACGGGAACTCGTGAGGGTACGGAGGGGAGGGGGAAAAGGGGAACTCGGGATCGAGGACAGGAACTAAAAGCCGCCCGCAGGGCCCAGCAGCAAAAACCTGCGCAGCGGGTTTTAACTGGGCAATATAATAATGCTTACCGTCTGATGTTCGGACTCCCCAGGCACTGCAGTGCCTCGTCAACAGAAGTTTATCTCGTCTACAATGTTAAAAGAAGGGCGAGTTCCAGGATTTAAAGTTCGATTAAGAACCAGGATTGTAGGATTGAGGGGAAGGATAAATCACTCCAGAAATATACTAATCATAGAATCCCGTCTGACTTTAGAATCGAGCGTCGAAGAATACTGGAGAAAGGCACTGGTTCCCACAATCTTAGACCCGATGGACCTAATAGAGCTCACTAAAAGATTTTACTTTTATTTTTCTGAATTCTATTTTACTATATTTTTGTTTCTTTTCTATATTTCTTTGCTTTCGATTTTTATTTTTAATGTATTTTTTTTAGTCTTGAGTCGGTTCCATCTGAACTATTATTTATAAATACCTATGTTTTCAATATATGCTGAACTTACACTCTGTATGGGATGCGTGGGATTGCACTCACCTCCCACATCCTGGAATAAAGACATTATTATTAATATTAACTGCTAGTATATAAATAAAAATCTGTGTCACGGTGTTTGTGGTTGCACTCCTCCGAAACGGTTTGACCGATTTTTATGAAATTTTTAATGTATATTTGGTAGTTATGAGAATAGGTTTTAAAGTATATTTCATCCTGTTAGGCGATTAGGGTATCCCTATCCTGAAAAAAAATCTATTTCTTTGACAAAATTTTATTTCGATTATTTTTTATTTGTTATCAAAAAATATCTATAACCCCAAATTTTCACCCTCATACCCCCACCCTCTCATTTTTAATCGCGATTTTTGTATTTTTGTATGAACAAATTTAACCGTCGTTCGTATTTCAAACAGAACGAAATTATTTATGTTGTTGAATTACACATCCGCCTCATCGAACTTTCATCCACACATACGCAAGACATTCACGAGAAGCATCGCGTCATTTTGATATTTGACAAAAAATATCGTACACTCAATTGCTCTTCGAAATTAGTATTGATTTTCTTTATTTCATTTTCCTACTTTAGGATGAAAACTATTAATATGTCCGTTACTTTAATGAAATTCATTGAATTGAGAAAATGAATGGTAGGTTTTTTTTTTGTTTATCGGCAGTCATCATCTACAGCGCTCCATTCCTCTTTCTGTCATACATCCCATCTCCAATCTCCACACACTTTCAAAACATGCGTTATTTTTTATTTAACAACCATAATATTCACTACAAATAATTTATATGGCAGCACAACGTTTTTCCGGGTCAGCTAGTATAGTTATAATCAGAAATAAATACTAGTGTTAGAAATAACACCATACGCACGGGACCACTGCTAACTACAACTGCAACCCCGCATCATTTTGGACATAAAGGTATAAATTTATTCAACAATCTTCCTACGAACGGAACTTCCTACGGTCAGAGATAAATTTCGAAATTTCAAGAAAAGCAAAAAAAAAAATTAAAACACCCAGCTGAAATCATTGGATAGAGTAGCAAAATGCATAATTAAATTTCTACTTAAAATATATACTATACTTCGATGAAATGTTAGTTAATGTAGGTAAGTGTAATGTAAGCATATGTATTATTCTTAGATTGTATTTATAAAACAATTGTTATTAGTACAACAGTGGGTATTAGGTATTTTTATTAAATTCCTTTTAATTTATAATGAACCGACAATGTTAAAATATTCTATCCACGTATTTAGCAAATATCAATTAGAAATTGAAACCAGAAGTCGATTAATGAATTTGCTTGTGGTATGTTTGAAGATCAGCTTTTTCGGTAGAGGTAAGGCTTACTTAATTGCTATACTTAGTATAGCAATTTACCTTTTTATTTATTTAGTACGATAAAATGTTATTTTATTGTCCAACTAGGATGATTCCCATTTTAGAACCAAATTAGGATGATTATGAACATATGGAACATGTTTTTTTATAAACAAACAAAAAAAAGGAAATAAAAAAGGGAAAAAAACAGAAAAAGCAAAATAAATAAATAAAATTAAAAACGTTTTTTTTCATTAAGTATTCCAAAAATAAAAATAAATTTATAGCTAAGGTCTTCGGTTAAATCTTAGAATTTACAATATTTACTTCTACAAGTAGATGGCCGCTA
This sequence comes from Limnephilus marmoratus, assembly GCA_917880885.1. Taxonomy (NCBI): domain Eukaryota; kingdom Metazoa; phylum Arthropoda; class Insecta; order Trichoptera; family Limnephilidae; genus Limnephilus; species Limnephilus marmoratus. The sequence continues at coordinate 7,542,709 of OU862922.1, read as the reverse complement.
GTGTGAAGAGCTGTCAAACTATTTTGTACATATGCCTTCAAAAAGCATAAAGGGAATTGCCTATTTATTTCGTTTTTAATGAGAATGTAAAGTAAATATTGTATATGTTAGTACTTTTATTGTAAAAAATCAGTTAAATAGGCGTAAAATTGAAAAACTTATTGTTTGCTGTTTTCTTCAGTGGCATGTGATTATTTCACACTAGAGCGGAATTCAACGTGTTGTGACAGTGCGCGAGTATTCATAGACAAGAATCAATCATTAAGACGCAGAGAAGGAAGTAGGTATGGTTTTATACAGTTCGTATCTCAATCAGTCGAACAAGCCGTACGATTGTCTATCGACTAGGGATAACAGCGTACGCCGCATCGGACCTAATCGCAGTGTGCACAAAACTACTAAAGTTTATCAAGGTCGGCCTATTCGTATATTTAGCTATAACATGGCAATAGAGCTAGTCAGTTGTAAGTGCAGTTGGCCGGCGCAGTGCCGCGATGCAAGCGTGAGTCAAGTGCATATCCTCGGTCATGAACTGGCAGCCTAGGCACTACAGACCTACTGACCTCCTTACAGAACGTGCCGCCCTGAAACTATTCGCGTAGTGCATTTTATTGAAATTTTAAGGGTTGGTTATTGTAAAAAGTGGTTGATTAGTTTAGTGGTCGATGCGAGCTTTGTTTAGATATGACACAAACTGGCAGCGTCATGAAGGTCAGTATACTCGTATATTGATTATTATTTGTTGTAGCGAATTTACTTATTCGTTCCTTGTGACATTATACATTATAACAGTTTTTGTTAAATGCTTGTTAAAACTATTTATACCTGTATCATTATTCCTATCGCATTCATTATTGCAATGTCGTATTACACTGATGTTTCGAATGGAACTTGTAAGTTAGATGTCAGCATTATCAAAACATTTCGAATGAGTACTTAATAATAATAAAACGTTTATTCTTCAATAGATTTTTCCACAATATTACATATTTTATTATTTTTTCATTGATTCTATTGATGAAAAGGTCACTGCTCAGCTACAATTCAGGATTTCTCCAAGAATGCAGCTGGTTTTCAGCAGTGCCTCCCAAGGTGTACTTCACAAAGTCGTCAAGTTAATCATAAAATTTAAATTATTTGTAATTCCAGAATATCGAAGTGCTTAAGTTTATTACAAAGTACATTAATTTATGGATAAGTCGCCGCATTTTTACGCAAAAATTACGGAAATTAAACTTCATTTCAACAATTATTACAAGAAACAACTATTTACGAACCCTAAATAGGTTATTAGGTTCTTAGTTTAGGTAAATTAAGTAATGCATGCGTTTTTAGTTTGAAACGAAACTTCGCAAATGTCAAATCCATATAAAAAAAACATGGCCGTAATGGAGATGGTGATTTTTAAACTTTTAATGAAAATCGAGTTTTAATGCATATTTTTTCGTCTATCCCGACTGAAACCGATGGTTCTTGTGGTAATTAAGTTTTTAAAAGTAGTTTACTTTTCAAATTTTATGCCTACTTAAAGTGTAGCGGCATGCGGCGGCTAGTTTATAATTTACACAAAGTACTTTTATTATATATAATGAAAACAATATAACATTTGAACTGGCCGGTAGTATCATTGTATTTGTTAGATACTGTTATACATTTTGCGTTGTAATGTTATTGAATCTTATTCACACTATCTCGGTGTCTTTTTAAAAACCTTCTACAACTTGTAAATAGCTCGTTTTTTTAAGGATTTCGACGACGCTGGGAAACTTAGATGATGGTAAAAAAAACATACAAAAAATGCAAACCACGAAAATGTTTTTTTTTTCAAGTGTCATTAAATGAAAAAAAAAAACAATGTGGATTATTTGATAAATATACAGAAATTAGGAATATGCTCAATTAGCACATTTTCTTTTAAAGACACTTACGGCCGTTGTTCCTAACTTTTCGATCGACCAATCTGAGTCTACCATCAGCTAAGTGATTTGTTTAGTAACGCTCGATTCGCCCGTTGGTCTCTAGAGTTGCCTGGGGAAGTGCGTATTTGCACATTTGAGAAGTGTTAAGTCAAAATTTCGACTCAACAGTCGATCAGTAGGATTGGGAACAACGGCCGTTAGTACCAGTAAGATAATAATTAGAAATAAGTATTTCAGTTTATGAAAATGGAAAATAATCATTTTTAGTAACTGTTTCTTTAAGAAGGGATAAGTTGAGGTATTTTCTTCATGGCAAGATTAGACATAATTTTATTTAACCCAAACTAAGAACACAAGAACCTATTTTAGGCTCGTAGGCTAATATTTTGGATTAAATAAGAGAAGAAAAAAAACTAACCTTAAAACTTTGTCATCAATAACAATGGCCGCAGGCGAACAATCGGTTTAAATTTTCACGAAATAACTATTAAAAAACCTTATTTTCCTTTTTTGGAAACCGAAATAATTATCTCTCATTAAGTACTAACTACTACAAAGTGTTCTTGAAATAAAATGACCGTATTAAGCGTGTCCCTGTTTTCGGTATAATTACCGATTTTTTTTTTCTGAGGCGGGACCTTTGACATTATTTTAAACGTATTTTCTTTGTGTTTTCGAAATAATTATTCTTATTTTTATTTTTTAAAGAAAGACAAACATCCCCCGGTTATGAATAACCCGACAATTTTTGAAAATCTCCTAACGTGGTGCCCACTCAACCACTGACCGATCGAAACAATGATAATGGATGAAAGCAACATAATTTTCGAATACCCTTTTTCATTTATTTTAAATTTTAATCAGTATTGCACATTGCACAACGTATAAATATTTGCGTATCATAATACAGCAAGCTAAAAACTGCATAACATTGCATATTCCTACATAATCTGATATGATTGTGTTATCTATAAACCAATAGTCAAGGTCTCGTATTCTTTTCAAATCTTGTTGCAAATTTATCAATCTTTAACGCCGATAAGATTTTCTCGCGGAAATTGCCGATTATGGCGGAATCAAATGTTTCACTCGGGTAAACGTTCACACTATAGCGAATGTTCATCTTCATTTCATTCCGTGTTCAGACGGCGCACGCTATGGGAATGAACGTTCACTCATCCATTCCCGCTACAATGTCGTAAAATTTTTAAAAGTTTTGAAAATGGCTCACTTTTCCAACTAAAATTACTGGTAACAAAATAAATAAACGCATACTTTGTTATACAAATAAATTATAAATGTTATCATCAACTCACACTTTTGTCGTTTCATGTAAAAATAATTCATAAAAAATCCACAATGTTTATTTTTTTTTCAAATTGCACTCGGAAACTTTGGTTTCGTAAAGGTGCACATTTTAATTATTTTGATGTTAATTTTTAGATTTGAATACATGGCTTGCTGTTATCTCTTTCCAACGTCGTTTAGATCACATTTCTCACTGTGATGTAAGGGAGACAACAATTTCTATGAGATCTACCTACATATACATATGAATTGTTCCAAAAAGCTAACAAATTAGCTAAACTAATAATCAGTAAACAAGCGTTCACTCCGTTTTCAGACGTTTCACTTTGCTTTCATTCCGCGCGCAAATAAAGTATGCCGAACCCCAATATCAATATTGTCGGATCGGTTTATTCGCCACTCGCCACTTTTATTCAGCACTTTTGTTTCATTTATTGTTCTTACGTGTCATTCCGAGTGAAAGGGCGAAATGAAAGGCAGAAATGAATGAGAAGTGAAGCGTATGATTATTAGCCATTAGCCAATGGGTTTTAAATGAATCTTCGATAATATACTTCAAGGTAAATTGAAACGCACGGGTTATTCACAATATTATTTGAACAACCTGTTCCTGTTCAACACTGTTCACAATATTATTTGCAACGAGAATTCAATTTGATAGACTTAAAACTTGTCCGTGCGGTAGGAAATTTTGATTCTGTAAGTTCATAGAATCAGTGCGAACAAAAATAGCACGTCCGTTGGATCGTTATTTTCCCTTATAACCTGTACATGTACATGTACAGATGATTTTGAATATCTGTTATTTTATGGTAAAATATTATTTTAGTTTGCATTCAATCAAATGTAACGATGTTCGTAAAATTAAAATTGTTTTTGTTGGTACGATTTATTGCTAACTTCATGTAACAAGTTGTTATTCATGTTTGTATTTTGATTCATTGGTGCCAACTTACTGACACTTCCGCAAAATGTCTCTTGCGGCCAATAATAATTTTATCTGGCATTGAACTGTTTTATTAGTGCCAACGGGGTAGCGACATCATTTAAATCGAAAATTAACGCATAGAAACTATAATAGTACTAGTGCAAGTCGTAAAGTTGTTCACCGAGTTAAAAAAAGGTAAATGTACTGAAAATAGGGACACGCTTATTACGCACTGTTTGTTATTGGACAATAATGAGAATTAAGTTTTTCAGTTTCCGGAGATGGAAAATATCGCATTTTAATACTTCTTTCGTGGATAATTTGATGTATTTTCTTCACGCCATATATTCTTATAAGTATGTATACCCTTTAGTATGTATACATTTTAATTTAAAACACGTGAGATGAAAAGTAATATCAACGGATTGATACTATTCAACAAATAAATATGAATCACGGCTGCATAATATTTGATTCTTTTTTTAAAAAAGGAAAACTTGTTATGTTGTTATTTTGTAAACACCACCAAGATATACACCGAAAGAAGAAATTGGTGGGCGTGCCTGTGTGCCTAAGTAAGGTTAAGGCTAAAGTTCGGTTTATGGGGGAAATTCCTAAAAAATAAAACTAGTTATTTTTATACTAATTTTGGGTCGGGGAATCCGAATCTGAAAGAATTAGGCGGCGGCAAGCAATATTAACTGAGTTACACGACTTTAAAAATTTTTATACACACACAGGAAAATAGTCATTTGGAAGCATTCTGATTCCTAGAAAATTAAACTAGTTATTTTTATACTAACTATGGGCCGGGGAATCCGAATCTGAAAAGATTCAGATACGAAGATCATAGAAAAACAAGATAACATAGATGTTTTTACCACACAAAATTAAGTGTTGCCATTAAGCAGTAATATCAATAACGTAAAATAACATGTTTATATTTTCAGTACTTATTTTTTATAAATTTTACTCACTTTTGTATCACAAACCATGTTACACAAACCCAGCGTAGCTGCTAAACTACTTGAAAACAGGGATGTTTTTTTGCCGTGACGCGAGCAGGCGGTATAAAGGGGCACAAACCATGTTACACAAAACTAGCGTAGCCGTTAAACTACTTGAAAACAGGGATGTTTTTTGCCGTGACGCGAGCAGGCGGTATAAAGGGGCACAAACCATGTTACACAAACCTAGCGTAGCCGCTAAACTACTTGAAAACAGGGATGTTTTTTTGCCGTGACGCAAGCAGGCGGTATAAACAGGCAGGCGGTACATGTTACACAAACCTAGCGTTAGGTTAGGTTAGGTTACGCATTTTTAAGACTACGAATTTTCATACTTTTGGTTTAAGAATACGGCCGTTGAGATAGTCGTAATTCATAATATAGGGATAAATATTTTTGAGAGCTGGTAACACTGCCGGCACATGTTTTTGTACATTTCTTGTTTTTCTATGATCTTCGTACTTCGTGTGTCAAAATGCTTCCGAAATGACTATTTTCATATGTGTGTGTATAGAAAATTTTAAAGTCGTGTAACTCAGTTAATATTGCTTGCCGCCGCCTAATTCTTTCAGATTCGGATTTTCCGGCCCATAATTAGTATAAAAAAAAAAAATTTTTTTTGGACCATCCCCCATAAACCGAATTTTTTCCAAGGTTAATTGCTAAATATCAAGATGCCCCGGACAACAGACATATTTAATGGTTCCATGACAGTTCATCCTGCGACAATTCATCCGGCGACAGTTCATCCTGCAACAGTTCATCCGGCCGACAGTTCATCCTGCCGACAGTTCATCCTGCCGACAGTTCATCCCGCCGATAATTCATCCGGCTACAATTTATCCAGACAATTCAACCTAACCTAACCTAACCTAACCTAACCTAACCTAACCTAACCTAACCTAACCTACCCTTACCTAACCTAACCTAACCTAACCTAACCTAACCTAACCTATAAGTATAAGTATGTCGTATTTTGTTATTCACGCATGCTTCTTCGGAGAGTCGAAATTATTGTTAGTAAAAATATTTTTACAGCGGATTTCCACTCAAGATGCCTTCAGATATAAGTATATCGATTTTGGTTGTACGGCCGTATATCCTCTTTGCATACTTACTTAATAAAAATTTTCTAAATGATCAGGCAGGATTAATAGGCGCCGGATGAATTGTCGGCGGGATGAACTGTCGGCAGGATGAACTGTCAGCAGGTAGAAATGTCGGCCGGATGAACTGCCGCAGGATGAACTGTCGCCGAATGAATTGTCGCAGGACGAATTGTCAGGTCACCATATTTAATACTGAGATATTATTTTTAAAACACTTTGCATTAGTTTAATTCCAGGGAAGAACATCTACATATTTCAGTCTCCGGAATAAAAGGAAAACCTTAGAATCTAATTTGGGATCTAAGGTTCTTTTTTTGGGTCAAATTAAAGATTTTAAAAACTAACCTAAGAATCTATTTTCATTTAAGTCACTTGTTACGTAACAGAATCGGCTCCCGAGCGGAAGGTTAAGTGAATCGTCCCCACTACACGTGCCTACCGTTTCCTCTCCCCGCACCGCGCGACCACCCCGCGTCAGGCGCCAAGCGCCGGGCGGCCCGCCGGCCGCCATTCCTTCGCTAGCTCTCGGCCAAGCAACTGTGCTACGCGCGATTTGCGCTGTTTGTGCTCCACGATATTAACTCCGCGATGTATTGTTTGAAATTGTGTGGTGAACGGAATCCAGAAAAGATGGCAGACCACGCATCTAGCTATGTGAGTACCAACTCGCTTCCTCCCCCCCACCGTGTGCTTTGAACCGTTTGTAACTTCATTTAAACGCATAGAGAGAGGGAGAAATCCTCGTTAGGTCAGTAGGGTAGTTTAACTTGTGTTTTGTGCCGACACTGGCCGTATGTGTATCACCCTGTTCTGTTTATTGAATAAACCCTTTAAATGCAAATACTGTGTACTGATTGAAGAGGGAGTCCCGGGGATTTTGAGGAGAGGAGGGGAAGGAAGAATTGACCAAGCGAACCACTGGCACTCGCCCTGTTTTTTAGGAGGAATCATGTTCGAGCCGGTTTGAGCTAACCGACGGCTGTTATTGTGTGTGTTTTACAGGAATAGGGCTTGGGGTAGGCCACAGCAGCAGCGCCCCCAGCACTGTCGCCCGACGTGTGGCGGTTTTTTTTTTTTTTTTTTTTTTTTTTTTTTCCTCCCTCTTCACAGTCGCTCGCCTCGTTCTTCAATCAGCCATTGTTTAAACTGTATAATCTATAATGTTTTGTCTTGTTTTTTTTCCCAATTTGTCTAGCATTACCATCAAAGAACATCGACGCGAGTGTAACTTCGAATTGCAAATTTAAACTATCGCGGGCACATTCCTTCATTTTCGAGTCGTCACTCGACAAAACATTATCACCGGTATTCCTACGTAAAGTGCTCAACCAAGAAAGTTGCCGTCGTGAATAATATAGTGTTTACAAGTGTCGACCGACTAAATTTGCTAGTTTCAAATACAAGATTAATAGTGGAAATGTACACAAATATTTAAAACAAAGTTATTCAACAATTAAAATCCTGTATATGATAAACCAATTACCCGCTTCGTTTCCCGAAAGTTAATTAACCAGTTTTTATTAATAAACTTATTCCGCAGTGTGCTGGTCTGTATTTGATATCGACATATTCTGCGAATAGGGGACTATTTCGCAAAATACTGGCCTGTATATATAACGGCATATTTTGCAGCTTAAGGGAAACAAGTGGATTAAATTCTTTCTACCTTTTGACAATTGAGCATTTTTCTAATTTTGCCGCCTGTTTCATCATTTAGCTTTTTTTTCTTTCGTAAGAAACAGACGACATAATTTGAAAGACGTTCGGTTCGCGTTGACGTCGATTCCTCGAGTCAGGCATTACATTACGTATGCACATTTCTGCATATAACTTGTTATGACAAAAGGAAGTCGGCGGATAAATACCAGTAATGGTGTATGCTCAAATCAGGCTGCAGTATAGCCACGTTAAATAAAGAACAATTCCCCAAGACATTGTTGAATTTTCAAACATACTTCCACGAAAACTTGTATAAAAGAAAAAATATTTCCTTTCCTTTCTAAAGAACCCCCCCCTTTGGAAGGCTAATCGAAATATTCCAAAAAACATGTTCATTTAAGGCGAACCTCGTTTCCGTTTTTTTATTTTTTCTTTTCCGGACTTTTGCTTATTTGCAAACCTTTTTCAAAAACATCGGGATTTTTTCTCAAAATTACGTTTTTTGAGGGAAACCGCTGCCCAATTTTCTCTCGTTCCGGACTTAGAAAATTTTCAACAAATTTTCAAAACATCGGGATTTTTTCTCAAAATCACGTTTTTGTAAGGGAAACCGCTGCTCAAATTTTCTCTCGTTCCGGACTTAGAAAATTTTCAACAAATTTTCAAAACATCGGGATTTTTTCTCAAAATCACGTTTTTGTAAGGGAAACCGCTGCCCAAATTTTCTCTCATTCCGGACTTAGAAAATTTTCAACAAATTTTCAAAACATCGGGATTTTTTCTCAAAATCACGTTTTTGTAAGGGAAACCGCTGCCCAATTTTTTTTTTTTTTCTTCTCGTCTATGGACTTTGAAAATTTTCAACAAATTTTCAAAACATCTGGATTTTTTCTCAAAATCACGTTTTTCGAGGGGAACCGCTGCCCAATTTTTTTTCTCGTCTATGGACTTTGAAAATTTTCAACAAATTTTCAAAACATCTGGATTTTTTCTCAAAATCACGTTTTTCGAGGGGAACCGCTGCCCAATTTTTTTTCTCGTCTATGGACTTTGAAAATTTTCAACAAATTTTCAAAACATCTGGATTTTTTCTCAAAATCACGTTTTTTGAGGGGAACCGCTGCCCAAATTTTCAAATAAACCAAACACTTATAAAAAACGCGTTTTTTTTTCAAAAACTTTTTGTAAAAATACGTCCCCAGTGGTCAATCTCTGCCCAATTTCTTTCCAATTGCGAGTCTAGTTCTCACTTTTTCCAACATAAGGTCACTCTGATACGACCTTATACACCATGGAAGTTCCTCAAGTCACGCTGGGTATAATCCCACACATTTTTACTTCAAAAAAGGAGGAACTACTACAGGCCCTGAGAAATAGAAAGATTTCTCCTAGGAATAAATCCAAAAAATGCCTCACTCTATATGCTTCTTTCTACAACAAAAAATATATCAGGAGGTTGCAATTTCAACCGGAAGTCACCTCGGAAATCATCACTACCCCCCTCACAGTCTCCGAAGCAAAACCCGTGGTAGTGCAAGCCCAAGAACCAACAAAAATATACGATCTGACATCTCTGGTAAACACATCGGAAATTACCATGTGAAAGACATTGTCAAAATTGGGAATATGGAATCAGTAAATTCCATCACATCAAGTACTCAGGCGTTACCAAATCGGCAAAACATGCATCTTGTTAACCCTGATCATTATTACGTCCCTGACCTCTCTTGGCCAGTCATCAATCAGTGCGATGCGGTCTCTTTAGAAGTCTTATAATTCTCGTCATAAACGACGTGAGTCATGTGTAATTATTTAATGTAAATAATCACCCACATGGGCATTCGTAAGGAAATCCTTACACCCGAAGGCACATTAATGTCAACGGTAGCCTAACTCCTGTACATTTTTTTTTTTTTTTTTTTTTTGTGCATAATTTTATATGTTCTTTTACATCCTGCGCGCCTTGCCTGCTGTACCACAAGAGCACCTCTTGGGGCACTGTTTTCATGCTTGTATGCATCCTCTTCCTGAAATTGATCACTTCGGGAAAGGGACTCCTTTTTCCTCCTACCATCAACGGTTCCAGAAAACTCTTGCTCCGAGACGTCGTTTTCCTTTCACAATTCTTGCAGCATCCGCGCGTTTTTTTTTTCTCACCTCATCGCCTCATCTTGTCATATCACCCCTTTTTTTAATTTTTTGTTTTGTGTCGGGTTTTGTCGTACCAGTACGTCCCTACCCTAATGTTGTAAATATAAAATCATAAGCACAAGTCTGTATAATAACCATTGGTTTCAGACCTTTGCCGCGGGCTCGCTACCATGGTCACAGCACCATATTGTAAGAATGTCGCGACGATTTCTGTTATAATAGGAAATCCTCCCGTTTTTTCTTTCTTTCTTTTCCCTCTTCACCCCATCCTACACATTCATAGTAATGTTGTATATTGGGAATCGTTTCGAATACACCCAATGTACTCACCTATCAGGTCACATTCGCTGGATTCGAGACAATTCAAGAGCAACCTTGTTGCTATTTGTGGTTTTTTCTTCTTTTTCCAAAAAATTAGAATGGCGCTCAACCCAATTGCTCTTATTTTTCTAGAATCATATTTTGTCGGATTCGGAAAAATTTTTTTTTGTTGTTATAAAAGTGACAATATGTTTTGTCCCTTCATTAACTTTGTTCCTTGTACATATACAACTTCATTATGAGGTACATATTTTATCATGACATCAGTTTCTTTTGTCCTTTATTGTACCATTATTCTAGTTTGAAGTTTAAAATCTTGGCCAGATCTTCAATAAAATTTGTGTTTATCGCCTTTTGGCAAGTCTTGTAACGTATGCTAATATGAAATTATTAAGCTACAGCAGTGCCGTATTAATTACATCATTGCAAAAACCGCCGTCTGTATTGAATGGGGACCCACATTTTCGAACGTAATTGGGCTACTGTCTTTCAATACTGGGCAAATTTGTTGTAAATCGTTCATTCCTGTCACGTGAGACGTGAAAACGTGACAATATCTACCATCATAGGAGAGATCCTCAAAACATCCGCCATGATACGAGAAGCTCGTTATAATTACTTTATACTCATAACTAAATGTTACTAAGTTGGTCGTGTGTCCTTTGGCATGAGAACCGCTTAACCCGCCGTCTGTATTGAATGGGGACCCACATTTTCGAACGTAATTGGGCTACTGTCTTTCAATACTGGGCAAAATTTGTTGTAAATCGTTCATTCCTGTACATGAGACGTGAAGACGTTACAATACTCACCATGAATCGTGCGAACGAAATAATATCTACCCCATGTTTGTGTGACCTACCAAGCGTAGATCACACGCCTTTTATTTTCTGTTATCAGAAAATTATTGCTTTTGCAGCAGAGTACTCATTAACATGCCCGTGGACTTCCTGTCACAAGAACCCAGGAACTATCCACTATCTCAAAAGGACTAATCATACGCTTCACTCATGATTATGGGGCATCGTGTCGTAGGAGTTAAGTTGATGGACACAAAAACACCTAACTCGTTGTCTGGGGGACGAACAAGAAAACCCCCAGGTTTGTGAGATTTGAGCAAGGGTCTGTCATTTCTCGCAAACAAGTAGGAGAATAAAACGACCTTCTAATCTTCTGCCCAATACACGTAGTGGATTAGACTCTTTTTGTCAGTGTATCCCTTTTGTCCCACTCTACCAAATTGTATTGTAATGTGCCAGGAAAGTTGCTGTAGACCTTGTTTCACCTTTCACTCAGAGGTCGAATTTCGGAAATAGCCGAGTCCTCAGCAGTTTTCTTCGTTCAAATGTTCCCAATTGTCACTCTTTCCTTTCCTCGAAATTATCCGTGAATGGGGATATATGCGTTACGCACTTGGCGTTTCGTTTGTCAAATGGGACAACCTTCATTCACGGATCTTTTCAACTTCCTACTCCTTTCCCACTTTTCATAACTTATTTGTACTCAATGTTTTGTTCTTCGAAAGTAGAAAAAATGCTACCGTATAGACGTGAGCATAGGTCATGGAAGACCAACTTCTTTCGAAAAGGGGCATTTTGTCATACGTACAAACCCTTACCTACGTGTTCTTGGAAATGTATTTAGTTAAAAAAAACTAAATGGGTTAAACAGAACCTTCCTTGAATACGTACCTTTGTAATATGTATAAGTCTGTAGTTACACTTAGTTAACTCTCTCTCCGTCTCTCTCTCTCTCTACACGTCAAACTAATCCAATCTTTCTCAATATGCACACCTTGTTTCTCTCCAAACCTTTTCATCATTGGTCTACCAGGCAGGTAAACTTCAAGAATTTTGTTCTAATAATAATTTTTTCGCCGGATTAATAAGAAGACCAGCAGCTCTTCACCCTATCTACACCTGCGCCTCTCTTCATGCTGCCTTCACTACCGTCACGGAGGTCCCATGCCTTCAAACCCTGCGTACCAAAAGCACCCGACCACACCTAACATAACCAAGTGTGAGTCGTGCGTGTAGTTGCGAATTGTATCATCACCAAACCATCACTCAAACAAACCCGAGCACGCCAGCTCTAGGTTGGTTCATGTTCCTGTTGCCATTGTACAATGTTCCTATTGCCATTGTACAAATGTTCCTGCGGCATCTCGCAAATGTTCCTGTTGCCATTGTACAAATGTTCCTGCGGCATCTCGCAAATGTTCCTGTTGCCATTGTACAAATGTTCCTGCGGCATCTCGCAAATGTTCCTGTTGCCATTGTACAAATGTTCCTGCTGCATCTTGCAAATGTTCCAGCTGCACCTTGCAAATTGCTCTGTTGCCATCATGCCAATGCTCCTGTGCCCTTGCGCAAATAACAATACCAACAATTGTTCATCCAACAATCCCACTGTATACAAACCAGTGTACCAACCACCATCACAACAACGGCTGTCATGCACACAAACCACCTCCTCTATAAAGGACCAACCACCAATTACAATTCCACTCTCCAGTACCTCAATGACGTCATACTGGCCCACCCACAGGATCCGGAAGCAGCTACCTTTTTGACCTCTGTGACAGGTAGAACCCTCTCCACCACCAAGAAGCCTCATCCTGCGTTCTCTTCTTCGTGTTTTCTTTAAGGCCCTAGTGTTCCTTGAGTGTAATCTCAAACGGGCCAGGTTACTGTGACAAAGTAACCGTGTAACTTCAGTGCAACGTCCCAACACCCCAAACATCCTACGCAAACCACGCTACGCAAACATAGCTCACAGACCAATGATACAATTAGAGTCATTTTTTTTCTATCACTGCATAACCCTTGTACCTTTCTCCAACAGGTCCTTGTTTATATTTATGTATGTCACTGCTCTTTCTTGTTCATTCATGTATAATTCCTTGTTCACCATGCTTTTTTCTCTTTTGTTTTTGTTTCTACTATTTTGTAGCTAGCAACCTTTTTCTCTCTCTCTCTCCTTTTTTCTCTTAAATTTTTTTTTTTTTGTTTTGTTTTGGCACAAGTGCTAGAAGGGTAAGAGGATTTCTTAGCCCTACTGCTCCATTACCACGTCGCTTTTTTTTGCGGCGAGGGGGGAAGTGTTACGTAACAGAATCGGCTCCCGAGCGGAAGGTTAAGTGAATCGTCCCCACTACACGTGCCTACCGTTTCCTCTCCCCGCACCGCGCGACCACCCCGCGTCAGGCGCCAAGCGCCGGGCGGCCCGCCGGCCGCCATTCCTTCGCTAGCTCTCGGCCAAGCAACTGTGCTACGCGCGATTTGCGCTGTTTGTGCTCCACGATATTAACTCCGCGATGTATTGTTTGAAATTGTGTGGTGAACGGAATCCAGAAAAGATGGCAGACCACGCATCTAGCTATGTGAGTACCAACTCGCTTCCTCCCCCCCACCGTGTGCTTTGAACCGTTTGTAACTTCATTTAAACGCATAGAGAGAGGGAGAAATCCTCGTTAGGTCAGTAGGGTAGTTTAACTTGTGTTTTGTGCCGACACTGGCCGTATGTGTATCACCCTGTTCTGTTTATTGAATAAACCCTTTAAATGCAAATACTGTGTACTGATTGAAGAGGGAGTCCCGGGGATTTTGAGGAGAGGAGGGGAAGGAAGAATTGACCAAGCGAACCACTGGCACTCGCCCTGTTTTTTAGGAGGAATCATGTTCGAGCCGGTTTGAGCTAACCGACGGCTGTTATTGTGTGTGTTTTACAGGAATAGGGCTTGGGGTAGGCCACAGCAGCAGCGCCCCCAGCACACTTCAATATAAATGAACGAGATGACCGGCAACTGAACATAACAATTTTAGCCCGCGAGCACTCGCGCTATGAGCATTTCACTCACAGGGAATTTAAAATTCGCGCCATTTATGCAATAATCCGCATGCGTATCTCGTTCTCCCAATAGCTGAGTTTTATACTTCCCCCGTCCCGTACATAATGGTTTTGTTAGTCTTAGGGTGTACCAGTCGCTCAGTAGAGATGGTTTGTTTGGCCGGGTCCCGTCGCGTGGCATTTTGCTCATCGCGCGGGTGACAACATTAAGGGCCCGCAACCGGGCTCAAAAATAAGAAGATGGAGAGATATCAAATTACGAATGTTAGAGGAGAGCGCTAACATTTAAAGCGTCAAAATCGATACGAAAATTGCGAAAATGTTTACTAAAACACGACTCATTTAAAATAGAGCACCTGACACCTTGACGACCTCCGTAGTCCAGTGGCTAATACTCTTGACTCACATTCCGGAGGTCGCGGGTTCGAACCCGGCATGCGCAAATAAATTTTATTTGATTAATTTGTGTTATTTCACAATTAATTCATTTAAAATAATATATAGTATATTTGCAGCATGTTCCAGAGTGGAAGATACTATTAGTATCGCCCTGGTGTAAGACCACCATTCAGAATTGAAACGTTGCTTGAAAATGGCTTTAGCCGTGTTTAGTGACCAGATCTGAATAGCCAGGTACTTCCCAACCTTCCTCTTCCCCACCTCCTTCCCCTCCCCACTACCTTCAGCCTCACAACATACCCCAATTGGGGATGCCATAGTCTCACTGGCTCCAGACGGGAGCAGTTGAGATTCTTGTCCGGTATTCTCTGTAAAAAAAAAAAAAAAGAGCAAAAATCTCGTGGGAGGCGTCTTAAGCATCATAAAGAAACATTGTGAATTTTTCACAAATATAATTTATAAGATAATAGAAAAAGACTTGTTTTTAATAATTTTTGGAGCATACTTTGCGTTTTTTTTTTCTATCGAGGGAATTTCATATATTTTGCGTTTCGGCGTGGGCAGCATCTAGACATTATCTTCAAAAATAACATATATTTTTTGAGAGCTTAATAACTTCAAATGTTTAAGGGAGATATGTAAGAAATCGGTAGAAATGCGGGTAGCGGTGCCTTAAGTATTGTTTTTTACTTTATTCCAGGACGTTTTAGTTTTAGTTATGTACAGAACATGCTTTTACTTTGTGTGACATAAGTAGGTATGTAAAACTTGTGCATGTGATGAATATTAATATTTTGTTATTCATTCCTTATTTTTTTTTGTAATTGAAGTTATTATTTTTTTTATTTATTCCAAAAGTGCAGTTAAGAAATGATTATAGTATAACAAATATCACATATTAAAAATAAATATTTGATTTGATTTTACATGATATTACATGCTATAATTTATGTACTTTTTGACTATTTATAAAACGTGAGCAATATGCTCTATACGCGAGTGTTCGTGTGAGTTTTAATGGCGCGAGTGCATGCAGGTTAACGAAATAGCTATGTATTCAAAAGAATTATTTTGCTTTTCCGGAGACCTGAAATAAATGCTTCTCATTGTAATTGATCTGACTTGTAGTGTTTTTATTTAAATAATTTGTGCTTATTACGAATGTTCAGCGTATCTTTATAAATTATTTATCGGTCAATTTCATCAAAAATTTTCATAATTTCTGCCCTTATGGATTGCTGGTTATTACTGTACCTCTGTTCTGCAAAATTCATAACTGAGCCGACAATCATTTTTGTTTAGGACTCGACTAATATTAAGAGGAAACTGGGTGGCATTTTGTCCATACAAACATATTCCCCAAGTTTCTCTCTGGATTTTGACACTAGTTCAAATATTTTTTTTAAATATAATGTAGATATCGAACATAAGCATGTCGATTTTCTTGATAAGTTTCTTCTTATAGGAGTTGGGACCCTCCAAACATCGTTAAAATTACTTGATTTGAATGTCATCAGCAGACGTTAAATATAAAAACTAGGCTATGCGTATTTAAAAAAAAAAACTCACTCCCCACTCTTCCCTACAAATCCCCAAATTTTTAATCGGATGAACGGTTGAGCAATGTATAATTTCATGATGCCAGAGCTCACTATTGTATACAGAAACCATCGCGGGCATGCGCACATCAAATCCCCAAATCTCATCGCAATCGGATGAATGGTTTAGCAACGCATAGCGGACATACATATACACATACATACATACAAACCCAGAAACAAACATATTTTGATTTATATATATATAGACTAGCTGGTTCCCGGCATTCGTTGCAATGCCATATTCAAAGAAAAACATTGTTTCTCCCTGAATCACCTTTCCCGTGCGTCCCCGTTCCCCTCCCGCGTCCCCTTCCTAGCTTGCTTTATAAATTACAGCCTATGTGTTATGCTGGTATATGAGCTATATTATTATAAGGTTTCATTAAAATCCATTCAGTAGTTTTTGCGTGAAAGAGTAACAAACACATACAGCCATACAAAACTTCACGTTTATAATATTGGTAAGATATTGATTAAACAACTTGTATTACAATTTTCCCTTTTGCTGAAGGGGAGGGGGTAACAGCAAAAGAAACAGTTATAATAACTATTTTATTCAAATTTATCGGCGACCCACGGACATATGAATATATCTGGACCTGCCCTAAGTGATAAAAACGTATTATTTCCCCCTCCACATGGCGCCGGCTGGAGCTCCTCCTTGGAACCGGCTCGCTCCATGGGGAGGGGATAGAGCCTCGCTTGAATCTAAAATGTGTGACGTCATCATTCTTGCCGTGAACAGCGAGAAGCTAACATCCATACATTTAACGAAATAACACGCCAAAACGATAGCTTGTGCTATACAATATATCTACATATCAATGTGCACATAGCGAATGTGGGCGGTTCTCCAGTGTGCTCGTCGCTGGTTACAGGGGTAAGTAAATTATGAAACATTTGTTAAAGTGTTTTAACTAAACACGGCAACAAAATATTGCTATGTGTATTGGGGCGAGTCTTTTGGGGCGAGCATTTGGCCTTAGCAAATATGTTATTAACGTGGCAAGCAATTCGCGCTCCCATGTAAAAAGGTCTATTCATTCAAAGCAGATTTTGCTTTTAAGAACTAAATGGTGATATTGTAGTGCGAGATGCCTATATACTGTCAGATTGATTGTTAAACGAATCACAGTCATCTTTCCCCTCTTCGCCCTCCATAGTTTGGTTTTACCCCTCATATGTAACTTCTTGTCTATCCATTTGGATGTCTATGCGGTGACCATATTTCCTCTTAAGTGTACACAAAAAATCTATAACACATTTCTAGTGATTTATTTTATCTACTCAGTTGTAATTATTATCATAACTACATTTCTCTTCAGTACGGGGAAAAACAGATTTCGGCAAAAATTAAAATGGATTATTACGAATAATACTAATTATCTCAGGAATTCCCAACGTGTGATGCACACCTTGCACACTAATGCACACGTCACATCAATTTGATCGTTTATTTCATTATTTTATTAATTGAGAGGTCATTGACTTAATCTCTGATATTCGGCATGAGGAAGTAAAGTGAGGTCATGTAATCGTAAGGCCGTTGAACCGATCTTTACAATCTGATAGTATTAGTAGATACTTACCTACAGTGCAGCGGTACGGTCAGTGACCCAATCTTAGATATTTGACAGTAGATTACTATGCCATAATATTATTGTATGAAGCTTTTATACGGTTAATGACCCATCTCTGATATCGTGAGATATCATTGTTACGGTGCAAATACGTAATGCATAATAAATATTATCTCAATTCCATAATATTTTATTACGTATATATACGCCTTTTTCCCTACTAAAATGCAATGTTTTATGCACCGGCGTCGTGCAATATTGTGCTAATTTAGAATATATTAATCTTATTAAATATTCATTATGGATTTTTTCTCTGCAAATCTGAATCCTTCTCAGAGTAAGATAGTCCGCAACTTTTATAAAAAGGTAAATAATCTTTTTATATATATTTACTAGCTGGTCCCCGGCACGCGTTTCAATGCCATTCAAAGAAATAAATGGTTTCGCCCTGCATGTCCTTTTCCGTGCGTCACCGTTCCCTTCCACCTTCCCCACCTTCTCCCTCCCTCGTCTCTTCCCTCTCCGAAACCCCTCATCCTTCATTCCCCTTCCCTCTGCCTTTCCTCCCTGCCGCTAAAATATATGAAATACACACATTTTCCTTTATACAAATTTCATAACGCCAGAGCTTAACATTATATATATAGCCTAATGTTCATCTGATGTATGAGCTATATTAGTGTAAAGTTTCATTAAAATCCATTTAGTAGTTGTTGCGTGAATTTTAACAAACACACGTACATCCATACAAACTTTTGCGTTTACAATGTTAATAAGATCGTCTTTTACCTTTGGTGGGGTGTTTGTCCCATTTTCGACTGTTTCGTCCCATTTTGGTGTGTAAGAAAGAGGGGCAGCATTATATGTTTAAGAACAAAAGCAAAACAATCAGCGCATTTTGAATTTTTGGAATTCACTCACTACTCAATATAATACTTATCACGATATTCCTGCAGCTCTTTCAAAAGATGAGAATTTGTTCCATACAAAATGTATGAGGAAAAGAATTTTCTTCATAACTATTTTTTTCGTGAATTTTTGAGTAGTGGTAAAAAATCCGACTTTGTTTTATATATTATATCAAGAAAGATATACAAAAAAGTCGAAATATAAAAAATCTAATGCGTTGCTAAACCATTCATCCGATTGCGATGAAACTTTTGGGATTTGATGTGCGCATGCCCGCGATGGTTTCTATACACAATAGTGAGCTTTGGCGTAATGAAATTATGCGTTGCTAACAATTAATCCGACTGCGATGAAACTTTGGGGATTTGATGTGCGCATTCCCGTGATGGGAGTGGGGAGGTGAATGCGGGAGGGGGGGAGAATACGGGAGGGGGGTTCGCGGAACGGGGTAAACGGGAGACGGAAGAAGGAAGGCGGAGTGGGATCATGGACACGCAGGGAGAAACAATTTCTTTATTAAGTGCCATTGCAACGCACACCGGGAACTCGCAAGTATTTTAAAAATAACATTTAAAGGTGAACTTAAAATCATTCAAAATTAACTCGTTAATGGCGGACAGATGGCGACTATGAAAAATTTGGAAAAAATAAAATTTTCTGCTTTTGCTGTAGAATATTTCGATGAATTCTTTGTTTACGCCTTTAAATACACAATATGAACATGTATGGTTATTTCCTTTTGGGGTGTTATGCCGTGTTGCGCTACCTCCTCCTTTAGCCAACGTTTCGGACAGCGTTACAGTGTCCATCATCACATCTGCCCTGATGATGGACTCTGTAACGCTGTCCGAAACGTTGGCTAAAGGAGGAGGTAGCGCAACACGGCATAACACCCCAAAAGGAAATAACCATAAAATTTTTGGCCGTGAAAATCTTAAATCATACCCAATATGAACATGAGTAAATCGACGTAAAAAAACTCAATTTTATCAAGAAAGGCTTGCAAATACAAAAGTAGATCCATCACCGATTATCACCGATATCATATTATATTTGCACGCCATTCTCGGAAGAATTTAGTTTTAATTTTTAATGCATTAATAATGCATCTTAATTTTTTCAGCGTAATTTGCAAAAGGGTTTTTTCCTAAAATAATTAACCGCAGTTTACGAATTACTTTGAGTTACCCTAATAAAGTAGCGTAAAGTTAATAAATAAAGTAGCTCACATCCGTACTAGATATTTGAGATACCTTTTGATTAAAAAAATAATTTTTCAGTTTGGTTGGGTATTTTGATCACAAATCCAAATCTAAGATTTGTATGAAACGGGCAGAAATGGGCCGCGCATACGTTCCCCTTAACTAATGAGTGGAATCTTAGTTTAATGTGCTTTCTAGCTTATAACCTGATTAATTAACTAGCCAATCACCACAGTCCATTGAAATTGATATACACATTTCTCCTACTATTAGAATGTTTAACAAACCTAAGCGATTCCCTTTAAGGGTCTCTGCCCACTACACCGTTCCATACCATTACCGTAACCGTAGCGGCGCATGCAAACAAATATTCTTTGTGTCGATCAGTATGAAACCCGTCCCGTCACCGACCAACACCGTCGCATACCATGACCGGACTGACGGTGAATTCTCGATGACAATATTTTGCAGGTGCCGGTCCGCTCTATGCATGGCGCGCGACGGTGTTAGAACGGGGATCGTACGCATATGATCCCCGTTCTAACCGCGTTGCCACTCCGTCAGTTCGTGATTTGTGTTCCGTTCTATGAGACGTGCGTCAGTGGGTAGATGGTAGCGGTAGCGGGTAGCGCCTATTGAACGGGGACGGTACGGACACTAACCCCGGTGTATACGGGTATCATACGGTCACTAAACCCGTTATGTACGGGTATCATACAGTGTTAGCACGTTCTAGTGGGCATAATAGGGCGTAGCGTGTTTATTTCGTGGCTGATACGTTCATAGTACGGTCATAGTATGGAACGGTGTAGTGGGCAGACTTCTTAAAGTGACTGGTATTCTAAGGTGTCCCCTATTTCTTTCATTCGAACCAAATATTTGATAATCAACATTTCTGCCATAGGTCACCCTAATTGGTTTGCTTCGTTTGGCAACTTAGCGGAGGTGCTCGGGTTCATTTGGTGAGGTGTGTACGGGTTTTGGTGGCGGACGCGGCTGCTCACTAGTCGCGTGGCGGGCCGAATCGGTAGCGGTCGGTTTAGGGAGAACCTTTGACCTCTCAAGCAGGACTCTCTCGGCTTTCACCGCCTTCGCCTTCGTCACTCCTAGACGCACTGTCCCCCAGATTTCTACCCATCCGTTATACCTCTTTCCTTCCCTGTATTTCCACGTCTTCCTTTTCTAAAAATACCCTCTACACAGCATCCCCAAAGATGACATGGGCCCTGAGGGGAATTATTTTCCTTCGGGCCTCCTGTGTGGAGCTAATGTAAACAAAAATTCTGCGTTCGGATTACAAACTTTTAAAGATTCAATACGTATTAATCGAACCAAAATATTTATTTTATATTTTTGATTTGCAGCAGAATCCAGAGACCTTAGTTTCTAAAGTGCCTGACCTCTATTCGCGGGAGAGATTAATCCTCATGAACATCCTGCGCAAGTACGAGAGTGATCCTTGGCTAGAAGTCACCACAGTTGACCTCAAACTGGCCGTGAATGTTGGTGATAACACCATGTCGACCATTCAGAGGGCGGGTGTGGAGGGAGTTTACTCAAATGGCGCATGTAAGTAATTTTAACTACTATTATAGGGGTTTCGTTTATCTACAACTTATCGTGAAATGGTAGAGTTTTCGATACCACGATCTGCCTTCAGATTTACCTTCTTTCCCAATCTTAAAACAAAAAAGGTTAATTTTTACGGTCACCGAAATAAATTATCCGATTGCAGAAACCAACATGTTGAACCGCAAATGAATTATTTAAAAAAAAAAATTTATACCCAATAATATTATTATTCAATTTATAAAAATAGTTTATTTATGAACAAGTGTAATTATTGACAGCTGTTTCACCTTCTGAAGGCGTTATCAAACTGTGGTCATTCCACTTAGAGACGATGTATATATATATTATATCTAGGTAGATAGGTATTCACGATGACAAAATTTTATTGCTTTTATTTTTATTACCTACGCCTCTACTAATTTTTGAGTAAAATGATTGAAATTATTAATGATTATTATACTTCCAAAGTTTTCCCAATTAATGTATCGTATAAATTCGACTGAAGTCCTTTCATATTCTAATCATTATACGAGTTATTCCCAAATGATGACTCATGGGTTTATTTTCTAGCATAATTAAGTTTTAGAAATTGGCTTAAACATATCTAAGAGCGGTGAGCGAATTACATTTAATTGTTCATTTATCAACATAGCTTTTGGATTGTTAGAATGTTTTTTTTTTTATTTTCAACTGCTCTAAAAGATTGAGTTTGCAATCTTTATTTTGTATGTCTAAAGGAGTTGACTTATTATCATCACTAAGTGAGTGATTTTTATATAGGAAATGTTTGGCAAATTGTGACTATATTTTATTATTATTTTTAAACGATCGCGTGTGTTCACTGAATCCAGTATTAAAGGATAGGTCAACATAATCATAAAAATTCTCCCACATAAACAGCGTTGCATTCATCACACTGGAGTTTATAAATGCCGCTATTTCTTAGTTTGGGTTTTTAAGAGATGATCCCAAAATATTATTTGTGCGGAATGAAATATATAAACCACAATTTTTGAGAATTTTAGCAATTTTATTAGATGTTGGTCCGACAAATTCCAAACACCCAAATTTATTATCACCGCTAGGTAAATTAAGATAAGGTTATTTTTGTGTTTTTCATGACTAATTATTATTTTATCAATGTCTCTACCCTTGAAGCCTAGTCTACAGAAAAGATAAATTAATAAACAAACGTTTGAAATATTCCATATGCCTACGTATACAGATACGACCATTAATTCTAATTCTTTGCACCCATGGTCACATAAATTATTTGCTTACCACTCAATGATACACGGACTTATCAACATCCCGCTTGACAATAAAGCATACGAGAAGGAAAAAATACAATTTTATACATTTTTTAACCGTTATCTTTTGCAATCGTGATTTTCCAGTGCCAAAATTCCACTTTATTCCTACATTCATTCAATCAAGAAAACAAAAGTGAAATTCAAATAGATGTGTTTGAAATAAAATTCAAATAAAAAAAATGTGGCTGGATGTCAATCGATCTCATCCCGATAGTATTTATCAACTTATGTTCCGTTCTTTATAAATATCTTTTTTTTTCTTTGCAGACTTCCATAAGAAGTTCATTCTCAAGCGCCAGATGGAGGACGCAGAAAAGCGAGCCATGTTCATGGCAGAGCAAGTGTGGGCTAACGAGGAACACATGTACTGCACGGTGCTGCCTCGCCTTCGGAGGCACACCAACACGGACCTTCCTCTGCCCCGACTGTACTACAGCGACGCCGAAATCATGGTCATGGAAGACCTGAAGGACGCAGGCTATTACATGGCAGACAGGATGACGGGCATGGATCTAGAGCATTCTTTACTGGTTATGAAGGTGAGCACCGTTGCTTCAATCTTTTACATGTAACACTAATCCGTATCCACTCCTGGTCGCAATTTCGTAAATATATAATAATAATAATAAGCTTTTTATTCTGTACTTCTGTTAGGTATGAATATTGAACATGTTTTGTTTGTTATATATCATATATCCCTAAGCTCAGTTTGCCTCTTGACATAGGCCTCCTCTAACATTTTCCATTGAGACCTGTCACTTCTCCAATAATGTCCAGCCGTGAGTTTTAGGTCATCTTCCCATCTTATGTATTGACGTCCTCTACTTCTCTTGCCATCTCTGGGATATAAGTCAGTGACATTTTTGCACCATTTCTTGTGGATCGCGGATCATATGACCTGTCCATCTCCACTTTTGTTGGTCTATTCGGGTAACTATATTGGCATCTTTAGTTTTCTCCCTTATTACGCTACATCGCACTCTGTCCTGTTTCCTTATTCCTGTTAAACTTCTCTCCATTGCCAACTGGCAGCGTTCCAACTTTTTTCTGTGGCGTTTGGTGAGTGCCCAAGTTTCACATCCATAGGTGATGACTGGAAGTATACACGTGTTGAAGGCTTTCCTTTTTATTTACATACTTAGCTCCTTGGATTTCAAGACTTCTTTCACAGATCAGTATTTCTTCCATCCATTTGCTACTCTTCGCTTGATTTCTTCAGTGGTTTGATCTTTGTGAGATATTATTTATCCTAAATAGATGTAATCTGACACATATTCGAGTGGCTGGTTGTCAATTCTTATATTTACTGGTTCAGAGTTTGTAAGCAATTTTGTTCTGGTTACGAATAACCCGACAATATTATAAAATCTCCTACTACCACCACAATAAGCCGAAAATGTTGCTTGAGCCGTGATGAAGGACTAAGCCAGCCGAGGAATCTAAATAACTTTCTGATATCAGTTGACCGAAACTACCTGATCTCCATTTTGTCAATTTAATTATCTCTCATTTTATACTACATAAAATATAAAAAATAAAATATTCTTCCACCTCGCAGCATTTCCCCAAGTTGCTTTGTCTTATTAACTCTGATTAGTGCGAAACTTGTGTAAAAATCACTTTTAAATTAATGATGTTTACGTTATTTTCAGAATATTGCCCTTTTCCACGCCTCGTCACTCGCCATGCAGAGACTGGACCCGGAGATCTTCAACATCATGAAAACCAACCTCAAGCATCCCTACACTGGACCAAAGGGCTCCGAGATGGGAGCTTTCTTCATCCGGCACGGCATCCAAGACGCGACAGCACTCATAAAGTCAGAAAACTCCAATGAAAAGTTCACCAAAGTTCTAGAATGCTTAGATCACATCGAGAAGAAGAAAGAATACTACATCTCTTTGTTACAAACACCTTCGAATAGCGACTTAACCGTTGTTATCCATGGAGACTTATGGGTCAATAATATTTTATTCTCCCAAGACAGAAACACCAACAAACCTAATCTTGTGAAGTTCGTCGACTTCCAGGGCACTCGAATCGGCTCTATCGCAACTGACTTACTGCATTTTATATACACCAGCATTGAACCAAACACAAGAAAGATATACTTCGATGTTTTACTGAAATTTTACCACGACAACTTGGTCGGTTATCTCGAAAGCTTTTTAGGCAGCGAAGATAAGGATTACGTGAAAGCTATCACGCTTCCACGCGTTACAGATGAGATAACCAAGTATAGAATGTATGGGCTAATTAATGCAATTCTTGTTTTGCCTGTTGTGGTCTGCGATCCGAAGGCTATGTCCGTACCAAATTCTGATCTGAGAAATGGAAATGCTAAATCTTTTATCTTTCGAGAACGGTTAATAGATGTCGCAGAGGAATATATTAGCAAAGGTTGGATTGGAGAAGATTAAAAACTGCAATAATTTCATTCTGTGCTTCAGAAGTCAAGAATTGGTTGTCACTCTGTAACGAAAGCGAAATATGTTTCAGGCCTTTTTGGGTTGAAACTTAATAAAAAGATCTATGAAAATGGTTGAATTACGCCAACGTCTCAACGATATAAGGCTCACAGCGTTCAGGAATCGTAAACATGTTTGTTTTTTCAGATATTATCCTTTGCCATTTAATACGTTTTGCACACAGCAGAAATGCTCAGGTACAACCAACAAATTTATTTCCTCAGAGCAATTTATAAAAATAATCTGATGACTTTTGAAGTGCAGAATCTATTACAGTTCGTGGTTTTGGGGGTTTATTTGTGTTTAATAAATATGTCTCCATCACCACAAAATGTATGGAATATTATTATGTGTTGTTTTACAAATATTTTTTTTATATATCTAAACGTGTTATCTGTTTTCGTTTAATATTTTTACCACATTTTACACTGTGTTTTTATATTCTTAAGTTACCAGTTTTAACAAAATCATCTGTGATATGAAAGTTAAGTTTAGGTGTGAATTGGAATAAGTAATATTTAAGTACATAGGATCAAAATTTTAAACGGAACTATCAATAACTTCATTTTCATAATTTATACAAGATCAAACAAATTACCCATTTTGTACAAATAATGCTTATTATGAGATCCGTTAATCTATTTTAATCACGCACATTTTCCCTTATTCAGATAGTTATCGCATTTCTGTGAAGTAAACTAACAAATTAAAAGTCGATTTTTATTCTTGAGATTTGCTAAAGTACACATACGTACATATGATTTTCCAATAAACTAGATTAAATTTATTTCCTTGTAATATTATGATTTGGCATTTAAGTGAAAATATCTTTTAAAAACTTATTTAAGTGACAGCTTTTTGTGATGTCTAAATATTTTAAGCTTGTATTTGTGTTTCTTGATGTGATCATTATTTTTAAGAGAATTTGTAGTCATCAAACTTAGCGATGTAAAAATATTTTATTTACAATTGTTTTAAAAAAGTCCTGTATGGTTACCGACACCTAGTCAATTGTTTAAATCGTTGTCATAAATATGTACAAATAATGGATTAATTATTAGGATATTCTTTTAGAGCTTCCTTTTTAGTTATATTGACGACAGTATTTTATTTATATTTTAAGTAAAACTGTACAAAGTCTTGGTGATCAATATATATTAGTAAAATAGAGCATAAGAATTTATATCCGGCCTTTATACCACCTACAATAATAAGCAAACTAAATTTCTTGTAAGAGTACCAAGCATAAAATGCAATTGTTTAATCTACTTCTTTTATCTTTATTAATATAAATACAACAAGGATTTTTTTTTAAATAAATGAATTGTATATTTTGCCATTGTTTGGAAGTATTCTTTTTTATGATTATATCACTGTCAGTGTAATTGTATTAAAATATGTTTTTTTTAAGATAGCAATTACTTTACTGTGAGACATTATATGATAATTTAATTAGAGTAACGTTAATTTAGCAGCTTTTGTAGGTTTTTTATTAATATTTTGGTTCCAATCGAGTTTCACTTTTACCTAAACTAAAATATCGCTATAAGATATATGTATAATACTTTTGTAGGTTTGTGAATATAAAGATGAGCTTTTTATAAAACTTTTATGTTCATAAGTCTGAATATAAATACATAAAGAAGTGCCTTGATAAAGCTTGTGCACAAGCGAAACCTGGTTGGTATCAAAAATAGTGGTGTGTTAAATTGTGTGAATTACTGGATCTACATATGTAAAAATTGTTTATAAAATATAATACTTATTGCATAGGATAACCCAAATGTGATATACGATTGGTTTCTAGGCGATGTGATTATCATTCTATGTCAACTGTTGCCGGGCGTTCTTGTAATAATTGACGATTGGTTTCTATGCGAAGTACAGACAGCCAACCGTCGACTTTTACAAGTTTACACTTTGTCTGTTGATTGTGGGAATTCTAAACAAAAATTAATTAGCACACATCACTCTCAAATGCTTATCTAAGCATTGTGAGTAATCCTTTATGCATTATTAATCATTAGGTTCATTCCACTTAAATAATATTGTTCGCTTGTCTTGCAAGAAGATCGCCTATTATACAAAACGTCACTATTCAAGAGAAGAAAGTTCAATTATCTCTCGATAACAGAATATTGGCGTTATAGTTATGACACTTATAACTTTTGAATTTGTAATTCCATACGGTAGATACCATCGTTTCCACCCCAAGCGCATCTTAGGTAATACTTGAAAGAATTCATAATCTGCTCTTTTACAGATGGCGATAGTTAAATAGGCGTAAAAACACATTTTCAAGCTGTGTTTTAAAATTTTAAAATATTAATATTAATAATAATTCATACGAAATATGAATATGAATAAATAGTTTTGTCCAGAAACAAACTCTGATCTTCCAAGAAAGGCTTTCAAACTCAGTATTGGATTTTATTCATCATCACTCTTGGCTCTACAACCCCTGGTGGGTCTTGGCCTCCTCAAGAGTCTTCCTCCACTCATCTCGGTTTTGTGCCAGCTCTCTCCAGTTTAGAAGCTCCAAGATAGATATGTCGCTCCACCTTAGTCTTGGTCTTCCCAGGCTCCTTCGCCCTATTGGTCTTGAGTTCAACAGGGACTTTGGTGCTTGATGCTCGGTCATTCTCTCCACATGACCCAGCCACCGAAGTCTTCCCAGTTTTATAAATTTTACGACGCTTAGCTTCTTAAACAAAGTATAGAGCTTATTGTTATAACGTCTGCGCCAAAATCCATTTTCTAGAACCGGTCGGAAGATGCCCCTCAAAATTTTTCTTTCAAAAACGTCCAGTGCTCGCTCATTCCCCTTAGTTAGTAATTTTCTCATTCCTCTTAGTTAATAATTGGAATTTTGTTACCGGTACAATATTGTATTTATTTAAGCCTTTGTTGGAAGATTTGAGTTTGTCCATATTGCGCATGCGCGGGCGCAAACACTTAATCCAATATTTTAAAGCTTGACTCCCGAAAAGTGTTTTTTCCTAAAATGTTTAAACTACCTATCACCATTTCAAATTGGATTGAATTATCGATACAATATTGTATTGTATCCTTTCTTGAAAGACTTGTATCAGTGAGTCAATCCAAAATAGTATTCGTAAGCCTTTCTTCAAGATTTGAGTATGTTTATTTTTATTATTCATATTCCATATACAGGGCACGAACGATTAATCTGTTTTAATATTTTAAAGCATAACCTGCAAAACGTGTTTTTTTCTAAATTAATTCAACTATCGCCATCTATGAGAGCACAGATTATGAATTCTTGTGTCACATTTAAAAAACTTCTCACTGTAAACGTTCGTTCATTAATTCGTGCAATCTTATATGTTTGGTTCGAATCTCAAAGCAAAACCAAATACATTTTAAAGTGCACTATTAATTTAACAAAGAAAAAAAAATGTATTTATTTTTGCTTTGGGATCAACAAAGGCTAGATATAATAATTTAATACGTGTGCCATTAGCTGTTAGGTAGTTTTATATGCATTGTACCTTTTTAGAATATTTAAGATTATATTTATGTGACGAAATAAATTCCCAAAAACTTCTTTAGGTACGTAGTATTTAAATTAATTTTAATATTGTGCGTTAGTGTCCGTTTTAATTTGTGTTATAATTTAATTGTGATTTTTTTTGGAAATTCAGGTGTTTTTCTGGAATAACGAATGAACATCTTAAAAAGGGATGTTTGTGACGTAGTTCTTCAAATCATTTTATTAAAAAATACTAATTTTAAATAAGTTCACCATACCAAATAATTTTAATATGTTTTGTGAAAAAATTTATAAATAAGTCTTTGGGTTAGTCACATCAGTAAAATAATAAATTTAATCATATTTTCTGATAAACTTTGTACGCATATATTAATAAACTAATTAAAAACATATTTTTTGTTTCATCTCATCTGATTCATATCGATGGTTATTAAAGCCGCCCTGGATTATAAAATACCTCTTCGAGTCCTTTGAAGGATATACAAAAAAAAACTGCATATTATAATAGACTGAAAGCGATCATTTGGCTCTGAAATTGGGTATGAGATTTTTTGCATTAGCTCCACACAGGAGACACTGAGGAAAACAATTTCCCTCAAAGCCTGTGTCATCTTTTGGGATGCTATGTGGAGGGTCTTTTTAAGGAAAATAAGGAAAGGAAGTTCTGAGAAGGAAAAATGTATGAGGGGTGGGTTCGAATCTGGGTGTCAATGTGTCCAGTAGTTACAATTTGGGAGGCGGGTATGGGTACCGCCGCCCCGGGAACCATTTATTGAGCAACCAACACCCCTGCCACAGGTCACCCCAAGTGGTTCGCTACGTTTGGTGACTTAGCAGGGGCGCCCGGGTTCATGGGATGAGTGTTATAATAATAATAATAATAATAAATTTGGATAACTTATATAGCGCTGTTTTTGCGAAAAATCGCCTCTAGAGCGCTGTACAAATTAGCATGGATTTTACATTAGAATTTACTTAACTTAGGAGGCTAGATAACAACTCGTCTTGCAGCTATCAAGCGCATGGATTATTGGAATTCTAGCCCCCCGATAAATTAAATAAAATATTTTTTTTATATGTACGTACTTCAATTTACTTAACTGTGTAGGGGGCTAGATAACCATTCGTCTTGCAGCTATCAAGCGCATGGATTGTTGGAATTCTAGCCCCTAAATAAGTTAAATAAAATATCTTTTTATATGTACGTATTTTAATTTACTTAACTATGTAGGAGGCTAGAGGGTTGTCTGGGTCTTGGTGGCGGATACGTTTGCCCAACCACTGCGTGGTGGGCTGGATCGGAGGAGACTTATTGAGGGACGCGTTTTGACCTCTCCAGCCGGATTCTCCGGACCCTTCGCCTTGCACTGAAGTGTGAGGAATAGATTCATGCGTCCGTCACTCCTGGCCACGCTGAACCCCGGATTCCTCCCCACCCCTCATACCTGTTTCCTTCCCATATCTTCTTCTCCTTCCTTTCCCTTATAAAACCCTCCACACAGCATCCTCAAAGATGGCATAGGCCCCTAGGGAAATTGGTTTCCTCGGTGCCTCCTGTGTGGAGCTAATGTGAAAAAATAATTAAGGATGTATAAATGCATTTCTCCAACTGCGGTACAAGTCGATGGGTCAGGCTGAGAGGTGAAGGTTCCCTCAACCAGTTTCTTCCGCAGTAGGTGGAAAAATGAGTGTGCCGCCAAGACCTAGATAAACATCGCCCATGAACCCGGGAACCCCTACTACTCACCAAAGGTAGCGAACCACTTGGGATGACCTGTGGCGGGGGTGTTGGTTATCCAATAAATGGTACCCGGGGCGACGATGGTCCACTTATAACATCCTCAATAACATTTTAAAGAACAATACCTCAATGCTCAACCTTACCACTGTCACTTGAAACAAACGGTCATCCATAAATAAACGAAACCACTCAGTTGAACTAAATATCCTTCATCGAACAATGGGGAAACTACTCAACGCTACGCAATTAATTTTTCAGACGAACATGCAATTGTGTACTAAGCATGTTCAGGCAAGGGCGGATCCAGGATTTTTTTCTGGGAGGGGCATAAGGGGCGGACGGGCAAAAAAATCAACAATTGTTAACAACTATTACAACAACTGTTATAAATAAATTTGAAGTATTAAACTTCAAGTTTATTTATACTCTACAAGTTCAAGTATGTATAGGAAGGTTTATGAAAGTGTCAAAAAAATAGAAAAATTAAATGTTTAATAAAGACAGTTTTCTGTACTGTGGAGATTCCATCACAGTACAGAAAACTGTCTTAGCTAACTAACTAACTAACCATCACGCCGTTTCCCCGCAGGGGTAGGCAGAGAGGACGGACCGCCAAACAACTCGATCTTGGCACACACTCCTTGCCTCGTTCACATTCATACATCGTCTCATACGTTCTCTTCTATTATTCCGACTCTTCACATGGCCCGACTCAAGTATCTGATTCACTTGGTCGTGCCATGTCTTCCTCGGGCGTCCCCGATTTCTTTTTCCATTCACATTTGCGTCATATATTCTCCTTACACTCTTTCTTCGTTCATTCGCTCTACATGCCCAAACCATCTGAGCGTCCCTTTCTTAATCTTACTCATCACGCTCACATCAGCCTTGCATTCTTCGCTGATCTCCACATTTCTGACTCCAAAACTGTCTTTATTAAACATATAGGGGAAGAACATATACATGAAGCTCCATAGACGTTGCCTGCCTCACTGTGTGGTCCGATGGACTCCGTCTTATGTGTCCATACCATCTCAACTGTTGTTCCTCCAGCTTACTATGTCTGTGACACCCAGGCTCCAGGCTACCACGAATGCGTGAACTTTTGATCTTATCTTTTAGTGATACTCCTGCCGACCATCTAAGCATTCGCATTTCTGCTGTTTCGAGTTGCCTAGAGTAGGAGTTGTACATAGTCCAGCATTCGGAGCCATACATTATTTGCTGGTCTTACAATAGTCTGGTATATCGTTCCTTTAAGTTTTATAGGCATTTTGGAGTCACACAATATTCCTGTTACGGATCTAAATTTAATCCATCCCACACCTATTCTATGGATGTCATCCGCTGCACATCCTCCGCCTCTGTGGATTAGTGAGCCCAGATACTTAAATGAATCACAGTTGGCTAATGCTACTCCATCCAGTTGCATCGAAGGAGTTACAGCATTTGTGTCTTCAAATGGCAAATACAAATATTATTCTGACTTGAATATTGTCCCTGAATATTGAGAGAACGTCTCACTCAAAGATGGACTATTAAGTATTCTGTTGAAATAACCCGACTCAAATATTTGATTCAAATTATCGTGCCGTATCTTTCTCGGCGTCTCGGAGACTTCTTCTACCATTCACATAAGTGTAAAATATTTTCCTAACACTTCTTTCTTCGTTCATCTGCTCTACATTCCCAAACCATCCAATCATCCCGCTCTTTAAAAAAGTTAATAAAGGGAAAATGTCGAAGTAAATTGAAGAAATCGGGGACGCCCGAGGAAGACAATGTTATGAAATATTTAATTACATTTCATCACAATTAAGTCTAGTCACGTACCTCTTATTTTTTCAGTAATTGTTTGGTTTAAAACGCCAGTTGATTTTTCTTTAAATATAGAATTTTGGGCCATTCAATTATTTTTGAAATCAGAGGTTATAAAAAGCCATTTTTTCCTTAGAGCTGGGCACTTTATTTGGGAAGTAGTCTAGAGAGGTGGACTCCTTTTTGAAAGGGTCACTGTATATTTTCCGAGTTTATTTATAATGCAGTTTCATTAAAACATATTGATAATTGTTGAAAACTTACGGAATGTAAAATTATATCCCGTGTGTTCCGTTACATACAAGTTTAAATGGCGTGAAACTGAAACATTCTATAAAGCATTTAACTGACCGGGATTCAACAGTATATTCCTGCTGTGGAAGGAATTTAAATAAAAATATTATTTTACAAACTCGGAAAGCTCTTCGTTGTATCCGTCTATCGGACATATTTGGAGAAAAATTAAAATAAACTTGAAGATCCATCAATTATATGCATGGAAATCAGCTAATTTGACCATGGCATTGGTCTTGATCTGGTACTGGCTCAATCTTTAAAGACGAATGAAGTACAGCAGCAAAGCAGAGAGCATCATTCAACATTCCTGGTTGCTATCGGACTTAAGTATAAATTTAGCTAGAATAGATTTTTGGTTGATCCTTGGGTGAGTGTACATATTTATAATTTTTAATTGTTCTTGATTAACTGGATTTTATTTGTTATATTTTAAATATAAAATCAACTATGTTATATGAAAACTGTCTTTCTTTTCATTATTAAAAGTCTTAATTGATCATAAAGTATTTAATCCCCAAGGCTCTGACAGAGAATTATGCTTTACCGTCTGTTAGCCTGGTTTATCAACCAGTGGCGCCCTTAAATAAAGCTAGCAGATACAAACATACATTACTCACACACCTTTCAATCTCAAATTTAACCCGAATCTATTCCCACAATTACACTTAACATTTAACACACTCTTTTCTTAGTAACAATTGGCCGCCTTCAACGTGTTGGGATTTCGTTTTATATCTACTTTATGGTCAATTTTCAAGGATTTTTATTAATGAAATGTATTTATTTTGCTTGGGAAATATGTCTGTTTATTGATAACATGTTATTTTTTTTTCTCAAGAGCTTTTGTTATTAACAAGTTTCATTTGTTTTGAAAAATTTCATTTGTTTTAAAACAATAGAATGTTATCAAAGATGATTATTGTTTTTTTCAATTCGGTTAAAGTGTTAAAATAGCTTAACTATTTTCAGTTCGTAACGTCATTTTAATTAAGCAAGATTTAATACCTATTCCTTGTGTTTGAATTATTACGGCCGCGTAATATTTATTTTACAATTGGGAACGTCTTCAAACTTTGATTAATTCGAAACACATTTCATTTATTTAAGAATGGAATAATGCTACGAATACTTTATTAAAAGTACGTTTCTTTTTCTACACAATACCAAGCGATATTATTAATTATTTACAACATGTCGACTCCGATTAGTAATATAAATGGTAAATCAAAAGAAGAATTATTTAAGGATCTTACTGAACGAAACGTTTTACCAGACTTAACATTAGAAGCTATGCGTGTCCTGGCTAGGCATTTTAATAAAGCTTTTAAATTAGTACAAATTGCAGAACAATGCGAAGGAGATGTTAGCTCAGACTCGGAAGACAACGGTAGCGGAAAAAAAATTGTGAAATACACAAAAATAATATATAACGATTCTACTTCCTCCGTTTCAAGTTTAAACAGTTGGAATTTGAAATTTGATGGGAAAAGTTGTGTTAGAGAATTTATTTTTGAAGTAGAAGAAAAATGCCGAACAAGAAATATAAAGTATAGGGATTTAATAAGATGTTTCTCTGATATTCTCGAGGGTTTGGCTTTACTTTGGTTCAGGTCAATTTATAACGCAGATTTAACATGGGAGGAACTATCTAAATTGCTTATTAAACAATTTGAGTCTGGAAATAAACAAATCCAACTAAAAACCAAATTGTTTAATATGAAACAACCAGATGGTATGTCCGCTTTTGAATTTATATTGCGTATGAAAGCACTTAATAATATGTTAGATTCCAAACTACCAGAATATGAACTTTTACAATTATCTACGAGAGCTTTGCTTCCTATGTACGCAAATTTACTAGCTTCTCGTGATATAGAATCATTTGATGAATTAACAAAAGCAACGGAAAAATTAGAATCATACTCATCTAAGACAGAAAAGCAAAATTCATATTCTCCAAAAGAAAATATGAATTTTAACGAAAAGAATAAAAACTTTTATTACAATAAAAAACTTGATTACAATTCTAAATCAAATTACAAAGAATATAACAATTCAAATAATAATAGAAATAATAATTATTTTAATTGTTCTGCCAACTATTCAAATGGAAATACAAGTTATACACGAACATTTTCAAATTCAAAAGATGGGTCAAACAATTATTTTGGTAAAAATATTAATAATAATACTACAGGACATTCATTTAAACGTATTTTTTGTGATTATTGTAAAATCACGGGACATTTAGATTCTGAGTGTCGAAAGAAAGCTTCAATAAATTTTAAATCAAAAGTTGGTACAATTGAAGAGGGTACTAAATACAGCAAACCAAAAAACTAGGTTGGAGTCACTCTGTTCACGCCCCATCCTATACGCAAAGGAAGAGGGAATGGAAGAGTTGGCTCCGGCTAGTTCGACAGTTCTTTTCTGCCTCATCTTCTGAGGAAATCGGCCGACTGCCTCAGAAGAATGAGATTGAAGAGGACGGTCGTCCATTTACAAACATTAATATTTTACAAAATAGCTACAGTGCACTGCTTGACAGTGGCGCTTCTCTCTCATGCCTGGGAGGAGATACTTATAAGATTTTTCAAAGGTCAGGGGTTGATTTGGTCAAAATAGATTTTTGTGTAAGGACAGCTGACGGTGCGAGTCAGCCGGTTTTAGGTACTATGACGTTGCCGGTGACGTATAATTCAATTACTGCAGAAATTGTTTTCTACGTCATCCCTTCGTTATCACCAAATTTTATTTTGGGGGTAGATTTTTGGAAACGATTCCGGATTGCGCCGGAGTTGTTCTCAAGGGTATCCAGCTCTCAACAAGAGGGTCAAATTAATGAGGTATATAAAATTCGATGCACAGGAGCTTCAATAAGGCCTGATCAACCGATTTGTCGCTGCCTTGCATTTCTACAGTTCATACTACTAATTGCAGTCATAATTGCAGTTTTATGTATTACTAATTATATAAATTGGGTACAAATTTCTATATAAAAATTGTTTAAGACAACAATTTATAACTCTAGTATTCTACTCGAGTTCAAATAATTTTAAAACATAATCATGAAATAAAGAATATTAATTCTGAAACGAATAATTATATAAACAATTGTAAGACAACAATTTATAACTCTGGTACTTCGCTCGAGTTTAACCATCAGCGTATATTATTACGTAAATATTAATAATATATTAATTCATTATTAATAAATATAACATGTTATGAATGAACAGACAAAAATATTATTCATGTTTTATTTATATGTGTATATTTAATTTTTGTAACTTAGGATTTTAAAAAAATATTTACCTCCAAGTATATATGTAACTATACTTTATTTTTTTTTAAATTCTAAGCTTTCGGTTCTATACTGAACTATCTTCATATGTATTTTTAATATTATAAATATTTTTTTTAATCCATAACATAACACAACCCATTATTTCTTTGTTTTCTAAGTTGCAATTCTTTAAAACATATTTCAACATTTATCTATAAAAAATGCAAAATATAAATATATTTAAATTTGTTTATACATTGAACAACTTGCTCAGTTGTCTGCGAACAACGCATACTCTTATGGAAAATAAATAGCATAATGTTGATTTCCATTATAAACTTGGTTTATGTTATTAACACCCAAAAGGACAAAGTTAGGAAGTTTAGTCAGGATTTATTTTCTTCGAAAAGATTTAGAAGCAGTGAAAGTGAAGATGGTATACTATCTTATAAGTGATGCCTGTAATGGCTTTATAAAAAAGGTGTTATTATTATGATTATTTTTTTTTAACAAGTGATGCCTCGTATGTATATTGTTTTAATGTACTATATAAACTAATTTTTATGATGATAATTTTAACTATTTTATTAAAAAAAAAAAGTCGTGTACTGATGCTATGTCAACGGTTGCCTTGCTTTTATCAAAACAACACCCAGCATCATTAATGCTGTGGGTGCTTGCGGGTCTCGTTCATGTAACATTTAATTATGTCTTGTTTATTTTAAGTATTATAACTATAATTACATGAATTCTAATTTAAATTCAGTTCTAAATACCAGAAAGGTTCGAATGAACTATGTATTAAATATTATGTTCTATTAATTTATCTTTGAAAGAATTCCTGTTAATTATTAATAATTGATTTGTTGTTTTTTTTTCTTTTTATAGACATCCTTGGATCGACATATGTATCAGATAGAATAGGTTTATTTTATAGTTATGTTTGGGGACAAACATTTGCGTGGTCCGGGGGGTAATGTTATGAAATATTTAATTACATTTCATCACAATTAAGTCTAGTCACGTACCTCTTATTTTTTCAGTAATTGTTTGGTTTAAAACGCCAGTTGATTTTTCTTTAAATATAGAATTTTGGGCCATTCAATTATTTTTGAAATCAGAGGTTATAAAAAGCCATTTTTTCCTTAGAGCTGGGCACTTTATTTGGGAAGTAGTCTAGAGAGGTGGACTCCTTTTTGAAAGGGTCACTGTATATTTTCCGAGTTTATTTATAATGCAGTTTCATTAAAACATATTGATAATTGTTGAAAACTTACGGAATGTAAAATTATATCCCGTGTGTTCCGCTACATACAAGTTTAAATGGCGTGAAACTGAAACATACAGAGTTTGAGACTTTTCACGCTAAACTTAACATTCTACCGGAGTTAAAAGAGTCCGTCAACTTCATTTCTGCTGAGTACGAGGACCTTAAGAAAATGTTCTCTGAATCGCTGGCTACCATCAAAAGTCTGCAAGCAGTAAACACCAAGCTTCACGCAGAAATGCGTGATCTTAACACGCGCGTATCGCATATGGAACAGTTAGCCAGGGAGAATAACCTTGAAATTCAGTGTGTACCTGAGAATAGATCTGAGAACTTGGTATCTATTGTCAAACAACTTGGTACCGTAATTTCCCGCCCGATTGCTGAGTCTGAAATACTTAACCTTCATCGGGTCCCTAAGGTCAAACCTGAATCCAACCGACCCAAGTCAATAATAGTAAAGCTCCCAAGCGTGAGAATAAAGAATGAAGTCCTGGCTGCAGTTGCCAATTATAACAAAAAAAACAAAATGAATAAACTAAACTCGGAACACCTTGGCATCGACGGCGCGAAGTCACCAATTTACGTCAGCGAACACCTCTCCCCTGCTAATAAAGTCCTGCACGCAGCTACAAGGATAAAAGCCAAGGAAACTAATCATAAATACGTATGGATACGTAATGGTCGCATCCTAGTACGTAAAGATGACAACTCTGCGCGCGTGGTGTGGATCCGTGATCATAACTCCCTGGTTTCTCTCACCTGATTTTCTTCCACAAGTTAGTTGATTTTCTAGAACTCACTTCTATGCTTTGTTTTTTACCCTTATATAATGTTTAATATTTATTATCAAAATGTAACCGGACTGCGTTCCAAAACCAATATATTCTACTTAAATATGACTAATAATGATTATGATATCATTATGATAACTGAATCATGGCTTGTGGAAAGCATTGCCGCTGAGGAATTATTTGATAATCGTTATGTAGTATTTAGAAGAGATCGTATAGATAATAAAAGAGGAGGGGGTGTGATTATTGCATTTAAGAAACACCTGACAGTTGTAGAGCGGAAAGATTGGCAATCGACAGCTGAGGACCTGTGGGTGACTCTTATAACTAAAAATTCTAAAAGGATCAATTTGTGTTGTGTTTATATTCCACCTGGAGTCAATCACACACGTAACGTTTATAAATTTATGGACACACTTTGTGATCTTCGGGCTCTTCATCACGATGATAATTTTCTTATAGCGGGAGATTTTAATCTACCTCAAATAGACTGGTCTATTAGTAACGAAAATTGTATGAAAATAATAAATAGTCACCACTCAGAAATAATTTCCAAAATCTCTGACACTCTGTGTTTTACTGATCTTTCACAATATTGTACTTTTCCGAACAACAGGCACAAATTTTTAGATCTTGTTTTTAGTTCTTTTCCTGTTATCGTAGCACACACCTCTCAACATCTAATACCTGAATGTAAACATCACAATTCAATCACTATTAATATGAATATAGAGTTAGACATACCCATGGTAAATAACACTAGAACCATTAATCTCTTTAAAAAAGCTAATTACGAAATCATAAACAATATCCTCAGCAATGTCGATTGGGATGTAGAATTTTTAAACTTATCTACCAATAAAGCTATTAACCGTTTTTATGATATTTTACATGAAATTATTCAAATTTACGTTCCATCTAAAAAAGTTCAGGTCAATAACTCATATCCTTACTGGTATAGCCCGGCTTTAATAAAATTAACTAAGGAAAAATACAAGGTATTTAAAAAGTGGAAAAAATGGTCTAATCCTTTGGATTATCAAGAATTCTGTGTTCTGCGAACGAGACAAAAAAAAATGTCTAATGAATGTCATAGACAATTTATAACAAATGCTGAACTCAAAATATCTCATGACCCAAAGAATTTCTGGTCTTATGTTAAAAGTAAAAGAAATAGTTTAGGGTTACCCAATACTATGAAACTAGAGAATACAACTGCTAACAATCCTTTAGATATATGTAACATGTTTTCGAAACACTTCGCCTCTACTTATAATTATAATGTAACTCCCAAAACATCAACTAATATTCCCCAAGCAAACAATGGTATAAACATTTGTTCTATTTCAGTTTCCAAGGAAAAAATAGAAAAAATAATTAATAACATCTCTTGGTCATTGGGCGAAGGTTTCGATAAAATACCATCTCATTTTATAAAAATGTGCGTCAAAGAAATATCGATGCCTCTAGTACTGCTTTTTCAATTATCTTTGAAAGAAGGCGTCTTTCCAGACCAATGGAAATGTGCGCTCATTACGCCAGTATTCAAATCTGGGTCTAAAAACGACGCTAAGAACTATCGTCCAATTTCAAAATTACCTATTTTTAGTAAGATCCTTGAAAAAATTGTTCATGAGCAACTTTATGACTGTGTTCAATCTGTAATAACTAAGAATCAACATGGCTTTATGAAAAAAAGATCAACTGTATCCAATCTTGCTGTATTTACTGAATTTATTTCTAAATCAATGGATAAACGAATCCAAGTTGATGCAGTGTATACAGATTTCTCCAAGGCATTTGACAGAATCGACCATAGTCTACTCTTGTCAAAACTATTAGCTTTAGGAATACATGGTGATTTGTACCGATGGCTAGTCTCCTATCTTGACAAACGTTCCCAGATAATAGCAGTGAATGGTTTTAATTCTGAAATTATCAATGTACCTTCAGGTGTCCCACAAGGGTCTCATCTGGGACCATTGCTTTTAATTATTATTTTTAATTGTAAAACTAACGTTTTTTAAGACAAGATTTTTTATGCATAGCACAAAGGGTAACAATTATTATAAGCAATAATTATCAGCCTGAAACACTCATCCACATTGAAAAATCTTCCGAGAAAAGATACATGACGCCAACGGGACTTGAACCCGTGTCCTCTCGATTGCCGGTCGATTGCTCTGACCACTGAGCTATGGCGGCTTATCTCGTACCCGCCAAATGATTCAATATATGCTAGTGTTTCATTCAACAATTACTGCTTATTATATTTTTTCCACCTGAAAACAACCAACTTTATTTTTGCGAGAGAAACATTGTAAGTGTTAAATCCCTCGCTAGGTGGCGTCGAGACAAATTATGCCTTCATTTATTGGGGAAATACTTAAACTTGTCAAATATTAATTATTATTTTTAATTGTAAAACTAACGTTTTTTAAGACAAGATTTTTTATGCATAGCACAAAGGGTAACAATTATTATAAGCAATAATTATCAGCCTGAAACACTCATCCACATTGAAAAATCTTCCGAGAAAAGATACATGACGCCAACGGGACTTGAACCCGTGTCCTCTCGATTGCCGGTCGATTGCTCTGACCACTGAGCTATGGCGGCTTATCTCGTACCCGCCAAATGATTCAATATATGCTAGTGTTTCATTCAACAATTACTGCTTATTATATTTTTTCCACCTGAAAACAACCAACTTTATTTTTGCGAGAGAAACATTGTAAGTGTTAAATCCCTCGCTAGGTGGCGTCGAGACAAATTATGCCTTCATTTATTGGGGAAATACTTAAACTTGTCAAATAATATAATAAGCAGTAATTGTTGAATGAAACACTAGCATATATTGAATCATTTGGCGGGTACGAGATAAGCCGCCATAGCTCAGTGGTCAGAGCAATCGACCGGCAATCGAGAGGACACGGGTTCAAGTCCCGTTGGCGTCATGTATCTTTTCTCGGAAGATTTTTCAATGTGGATGAGTGTTTCAGGCTGATAATTATTGCTTATAATAATTGTTACCCTTTGTGCTATGCATAAAAAATCTTGTCTTAAAAAACGTTAGTTTTACAATTAAAAATAATAATTAATATTTGACAAGTTTAAGTATTTCCCCAATAAATGAAGGCATAATTTGTCTCGACGCCACCTAGCGAGGGATTTAACACTTACAATGTTTCTCTCGCAAAAATAAAGTTGGTTGTTTTCAGGTGGAAAAAAAATATAATAAGCAGTAATTGTTGAATGAAACACTAGCATATATTGAATCATTTGGCGGGTACGAGAAAAGCCGCCATAGCTCAGTGGTCAGAGCAATCGACCGGCAATCGAGAGGACACGGGTTCAAGTCCCGTTGGCGTCATGTATCTTTTCTCGGAAGATTTTTCAATGTGGATGAGTGTTTCAGGCTGATAATTATTGCTTATAATAATTGTTACCCTTTGTGCTATGCATAAAAAATCTTGTCTTAAAAAACGTTAGTTTTACAATTAAAAATAATAATTAATATTTGACAAGTTTAAGTATTTCCCCAATAAATGAAGGCATAATTTGTCTCGACGCCACCTAGCGAGGGATTTAACACTTACAATGTTTCTCTCGCAAAAATAAAGTTGGTTGTTTTCAGGTGGAAAAAATATAATAAGCAGTAATTGTTGAATGAAACACTAGCATATATTGAATCATTTGGCGGGTACGAGATAAGCCGCCATAGCTCAGTGGTCAGAGCAATCGACCGGCAATCGAGAGAACACGGGTTCAAGTCCCGTTGGCGTCATGTATCTTTTCTCGGAAGATTTTTCAATGTGGATGAGTGTTTCAGGCTGATAATTATTGCTTATAATAACCATTGCTTTTCACTATATTTATCAATGACATTGTAAAATGCTTTAAGCACTCTAAAGTTTTGCTCTTTGC
Organism: Limnephilus marmoratus; assembly: GCA_917880885.1. Lineage (NCBI taxonomy): Eukaryota > Metazoa > Arthropoda > Insecta > Trichoptera > Limnephilidae > Limnephilus > Limnephilus marmoratus. The sequence goes on along the minus strand of OU862922.1, from coordinate 7,500,770 downwards.
TGATGACATGAAAATATTTATTTCTATCAACTCTATTTTTGACTGCTATAAACTTCAAGAAGATCTTAATAGACTTAATATTTATTGCACTGCCAACTATCTCCACTTGAATAGCGACAAATGTTACGTTATTACCTTTACAAAAAAACAAAAAACAATCGAACATGATTATCATATTACAAACAGTCAAGCACTTAAAAAAATCAATCAAATTCGAGACCTCGGTGTTCTTATTGACAATAAACTTTCTTTTAAGGCACATGTGGATACTATTGTTAAGAAATCCATGAGCATGTTAGGATTTTTATTCCGTATTGGAAAAGAGTTCACCAATATCCATACCCTCAAAATATTATATTACTCCTACGTTCGTAGTCATCTTGAATATGCTTCTCCTGTATGGAATCCGCTGTATAATATACACACAAAGCGCATAGAAGCTGTACAAAGAAAATTTGTACATCACTTGAACTTTAAGAGACATGTGCGTCATTATGACATAGACAGCTCTATAAAACACTATGGACTTACAACTCTAAGAAGTAGGAGAGACATCGCGGATATGACTTACTTATACAAAGTCTTGAGTGGTCATATTGACTGTCCAGCTCTTTTGTCATCAATTAATATTAGAATCCCGAGTAAGAAAACTAGAGACAAGTCATTGTTTCATATCGAAAGTGCTTCAACCAGTCTCAGGCAAAATTCTTTCCTATTAAGAACATGCAATCTTTATAACAAAAAATGTATCGATACCGATATTTTTTCTTGCACTTTAAGCACTTTTAGACAAATACTTAATGGAGCCTTATAATTACCCATCAATTAACAAATAACTTAATTCATTGTAACGAAATTGATACCGTAATTTCTTATGTATTCTTTGTATTGAATTTTTTTATGTATTTTTATACTGAAAGTTTAAAAGAATGTATATATGTGTATGTATGTGTACATTTATATATTACTTTTCCACCTTACACTTTTAAACACGTCCGGTGTTTTTAATTTTTTTTTAAATTTATTTTGTAATTATCTTATTTAAAAATACTTATTCAATCTAACATAAAACTGGAACACTTTATTTTAATATTTTACTTTCATTTCCCTTTTATTTTTCTTTTCCTTATATTTTTATATATATATTTACATATAACGCTTTCGACATTACGTCTGGTGTTTTTCAATTTTCATTATTATTATAATATATGTTTATACATTTAGTTATTTTTCTACTCTGTTTTTTATCTTATCTTATCTTGTCTGTATCTTTATCTCTATATACTAGACAGTATAGCTAGGTTATCCCTAGACATATCTAGTTCCTAACTATATATTATTAAGCTAAACAAAAAAAAAACTTTATAATTATAGACTTTTTAATTATTATTGGTGCATGATGTGAACATTCGTTATTGGGTTTATAACCTAATTATTGTAATTTGTGATTTTTTAATGCATGTAAAGTTATAAACCTGTAAATGTTCCTAATAAAGAAAATAAAAAAATAAAATAAATAAATTCTATAAAGCATTTAACTGACCGGGATTCAACAGTATATTCCTGCTGTGGAAGGAATTTAAATAAAAATATTATTTTACAAACTCGGAAAGCTCTTCGTTGTATCCGTCTATCGGACATATTTGGAGAAAAATTAAAATAAACTTGAAGATCCATCAATTATATGCATGGAAAGCAGCTAATTTGACCATGGCATTGGTCTTGATCTGGTACTGGCTCAATCTTTAAAGACGAATGAAGTACAGCAGCAAAGCAGAGAGCATCATTCAACATTCCTGGTTACTATCGGACTTAAGTATAAATTTAGCTAGAATAGATTTTTGGTTGATCCTTGGGTGAGTGTACATATTTATAATTTTTAATTGTTCTTGATTAACTGGATTTTATTTGTTATATTTTAAATATAAAATCAACTATGTTATATGAAAACTGTCTTTCTTTTCGTTATTAAAAGTCTTAATTGATCATAAAGTATTTAATCCCCAAGGCTCTGACAGAGAATTATGCTTTACCGTCTGTTAGCCTGGTTTATCAACCAGTGGCGCCCTTAAATAAAGCTAGCAGATACAAACATACATTACTCACACACCTTTCAATCTCAAATTTAACCCGAATCTATTCCCACAATTACACTTAACATTTAACACGCTCTTTTCTTAGTAACAACATGGCACGATCAAGTGAATCAGGTACTTGAGACGGGCCATGTCAAAAGTCAGAATAATAGAAGAGTATGTATGAGACGATGTATGAATGTGAGTGAGGCAAGGAGTGTGTGCCAAGACCGAGTTGTTTGGCGGTCCGTCCTCTCTACCTATCCCTGCGGGGAAACGGCGCGGCGTGTTGGTTAGTTAGTTAGGTTAGGTTAGGTTAGGTTTGTTAGCCAAAAAATTAGTTTTTTTTTAAATTTGTATCTTATATGCGTGCATTATTTCTAATGAAAATTTTATTTTTAGGAGTTTATGCTTATATTTTGCTTAGATAATTTTTATTCTAGAAAAAAAAATCTTAATATTTCGATAGTTTCAATATTCAAGAATATCGCCTCAAAAAGATTTTTTAAAATTATAATTATTTTAAAAGTTATAGCCATTTTAGTTCGACCGGTTTAGATGGAATCTAACTAGAATCTAAATAGAGCAAAACTTTAAACGCGTGTTTCTCGAAACTACTTTTTTCGAGACGGTTGACACAATATCTCAAATTCTACTGAACCAATTTACTTGAGATTTGGTGTAAGCCTTTTCTATACATTGCTCTATTGAACTAACTAAAACAGACTTTCAATTTTTACTATTTTAAAAAAAGTTGGACAACCACCATTTTGCGAAAAAAAATTTTTTTTTTTACTTTTCCTTAGTTCGGGCCATTTACATATACATTTATCGGGTCATAGTAGCATTTGTTTGGATTAAGAATTCATTTGTTTTTTTTATTACTAGGAGGGTTGCAATCGTGTCAATCAACCTAGCGATTCCGTACTTTTTGTGAGATCGTTATTGGATAGCGCACGTTATCTCCTGTCAGATTTGTGTGATTTTTATGGCTGTTATTTGCTTTTTCTATGTACAACGTACATTAAATGAATAAATTACCTTGGTTTCAACAATTCCCCATTTACCAAAAAATTCGTGTGCAATTTCCGTTTCGTATCTCAACCAATAGGAGCCTTTAAAAGTGACACAAAAATCAAAGCGGTCAATGAGCGCAGTGTGCGTCGCAGGTGAAGTAATCGTCATTTCCCTTTCATCCGAAATACAAATCATAGCGGGGCTGTACAAGTCACTCCAAAAAAGATTTTTTCTCAGATATGAATGATAATTTGACATTGTTTCGTTGCTTCACACATTCGGTGTAGAAGTGAAAACTTTAGATCACATATTTTCAAAGTGAAAATTTCTATAGCACCGTTGTGATTTGAAACTCGATGAAACGGAAACGATCGACACTAAAAAGAGATAAACTCATACATCTATAGGATTTAGCCTGCGAGAGAATGAGTTAGCAATAAAATATTTATTTATTTCACGGGTACTCGGCTCCGATGAAATACGATAAATCCAGTCCCACGCAGGTCTTCTTTGCTGTAGTGGTATAAAGCGCCTGACAAAACTCAGCGGCCAGACATTTAGCGGACCAAGGATCGAATCCTACGAAATCCAAAAAAACTAATATTTTTGCAAAATCAATATCCTATCTTCAAACCACTCCAAAATGAACAGGTAAAAGAAAACACAAAAGAAAGTGACATCTAGCGACTCCGAATAAGATGACTAAATGTATAGAATAAGGTGCACGACGGAATTCGACGACAAACACATGGAAAAAATCATCCTTCACATAATGTGAAGGATATGATATAATAAAGTGCTTCGTAGTCTCCCCACTCTTGTCTACTATAGCATTCTGAAGGTTTCGCGTCTACCTCGTGTGAATTGCACTGTATTTTTTTTCTGATTATCCCTCTCTAAATAAATATTCCCTCTTCTATCAAGCCTTATCAAAAAATGTCTCCACTCCATTCATCATTTCATCTCTTCGAAGTCTGAACTCGACTGTAAAATTCCGTATAATTTTGAAATTTTCCTATTTCAATAAAATTAATACAATATGAATTCACCACCTAGACAACCTTCAAAGGTGAAAGCCAGAAACATTTGAAATAAAAAACTTCGGGTTTTCAGAAATGGCCACAACATACTTCCATCGGTTTCTCTCTTCAGTAGTGTTATGTTTCCATCGAGCGACGGACTCCGGAGGCTTGCACAAGTGTGTAGTTTTTCTATTCGCATACAGATGTCTCTCGTTGTCGGATAGTAATGATTTCATTTTCCATAAATGGTTTGCTTCTTTGGTATCACTGAAATCTTTACTCTACTTATTGAACGCAGTTAGCTCATATATTTTCAAAAATAAATATAATTCTCTGAAATTTGATTTCTCCGAATTGAAAGTTTATTCGCATTGTTTTGTCAAATTATCTGATTAGTATTTAACATTATTTTTAGATGATTAAAATTTTGTAGTATTATTTTGAGAACTTGCAAAACCAGATAGGTTCCTATTTATGAAAATGAATTTTCGAAGGTCGAATAACTCAGAATCATGTAACAATTGTAACATCAACACCTCCTTTTAAAATTATTTAAAAGTGTGAATTCTAAAAAATAAAAATTGGTTAAAAGGGTTACGTTAGGTAAGGTTATGGGCTATTTTTCCTTTTTTCATAGTTTTGGCGTCTTCAATGAGGTGTTGAAATTTCATGATTCTGAGTTGTCATGGAACCGATTTTTAGTGTGATATAAAAGCATTCCTAATAATGTTTAAATTAACTAATGTGTTTCATGGTGTTTGAAAGAGAGAGTACGAAAACAGTATGCAATATAGTTGCGAATGATGAATACTCGGAGCAGGTGGATGAGTTTGTTTATTTGGGAAGTATGTTTACGAGAGATGGGAAGGCTGATAAAGATATTGAAAGAAGGGTGAATGCAGGTAACTCTATTAATGGAGGACTGAACGCCGTTGGCACCAACAAAAAACTGTCCAAAGACGCGAAACTAGCCGTCTATAATGGAGTACTGGTACCTACCCTGATGTATGGCAGTGAGGCATGGAACTAGCAGAGGAAGGATGAAAGTAGACTGAACGCTGTAGAAATGAGATCCCTGAGGCGTATATGTGGTAAAACCATGTACGATCGTGTGAGAAATGTGGAAATCTGCAAAGAATGCAAGGCTGATGTAAGCGTGATGAGTAAGATCAAGAAAGGAACGCTCCGATGGTTTGGGCATGTAGAGCGAATGAACGAGGAAAGGAGTGTAAGGAGAATATATGACGCAAATGTGAATGGTAGAAGAAGTCGAGGACGCCCAAGAAAGACATGGCACGACCAAGTGAATCAGATACTTGAGTCGGGCCATGTCAAGAGTCGGAATAATAGAAGAGAATGTATGAGACGTTGTATGAATGTAAACGAGGCAAGGAATGTGTGCCAAGACCGGGATGTTTGGCGGTTAGTCCTCTCTGCCTACCCCTGCGGGGAAACGGCGTGATGGGTAGTTAGTTAGTTAGTTAGTTAACTAATGCGTTATTTATTAATAAAATAATTAAATTTTTATTAACTAATTCCAATTAATTTCAAACTTCTAATCGAACAATTTTCATTCGAAACTTTGATTTGTGAGCGTGGTAAGAACCTTTATTTTTATAGTTATTATTTGTTTCTCATTTGGTTTCAAAGCGTTATTTGACTCATTTCCATGTTTATCAACAGGACACTTGTAAACATTTTGTCGACTTGTGTAAACAGGAAAATTGCTTTTATTTTTCGAATTCATCCATTGAAGTCTTCGAAATTCTTTAATACCTAAGATTCACGAACCTTGCGAGATATTTTGAATTTACAGTACGCATCCCCAATTGGTTGGAAGGGTTTAATTTTACAATTTGGGAGTCGGTTATGGGTACCGCCGCCCCAGATATCACTTATTGGCTAACCATCACCCCTGCTGTACATAAGTCACTCCAAGTGCTGCTTAGCAGGGGTGCCCGGGTTCATGGGGGTGAGGTTTGTCTAGGTCTTGGCGGTGGATGCGTTACTACTGCGTGGCGGGCCAGAATCGGTGAGACTGGTTGAAGGAGACTTTTTTGATTTCTCCAATCTATCGACTCACCGCCTTGCACAGCAGTGAGAAGAATGGATTCATACATCCACTACTAGACACACTGACTCCCAGATTCCTACCCACCTCTCATACCTTTTTTACTTCCCAGAACTTCATTTCCTAAAAAGACCTTTACACAGATCCCCAATCATGACTTAGACCCGGAGGGAAATAGTTTTCCTTAGGGTATCCTGCGTGGAGCTTTTGTAAAAAAAATATATATTAGCTGGAAAAAGTTTTCCTTTATGCAATATTTGAAGCGCATCTATAATTTTTAGTTGACAAAATAATTAAATCGCAATTCATTCAAAATGCATGCATTGCTTGGATCTCAATAGGCCACTTGCATCACATTTTTTTTTAAATTTCCGGTTTAGGAAAATATTCTAAGACATTCTGTATTTTTTTTAAATCGTATTTTTGAAACCCTGGCGATTTTTAAAAATTTTCTTCCAATAAATCAAACCATTTTTTATAAACCGGAAAGACGGGACAAAATTTTATGGGTGCGAACAAACGATAATTACATAGCCGAAAATCATTTAAAAAAATAATGTTTTCCACACGAATGGCACTGGAGAATAACGAGGCATACCAAAAATATTACGTCTCATAAATATTTTTTTCCTTATCCATCTTATTGATCATAAATCATTATAATGTTCAACGTCTATATTACATCCAATGTAATATACTTGTACTTGTAAATTATAATAATGAGAAGAATATTATAAAATTTGATTTTATCAAAATCAACACCATTACCATTATTGTTCTAAAACACATGCAGACAGCATAAATGTACGGAGTTCTCTTCACAACATCTGTCAAAAAGACAAACCAAATGATAAGTTCGCAGATACAATAAATCTAGTTAAACATTAAATGTCAAATTCAAAAATTCGTGTGAAATCAAGGTGTTGCCATATAAAAAAAATGAATCAGTGTGGAATTTTACAAAATTAATAGGAACATATTCGGAGACGGGACATTTTCATGTAGTGACGTCACGAGCCCAAATAATGTAAATATTTTTTACTGTAAAATAACATAGAATAGATCTTTATATTATAGTTTGATAAATTTCTAACATTTTGCATTTACAATTATTTAATAGATTTTAAAATTAACTTTAAATGGGGGCCATGTATTTGTGATATATTTTCATATCCAGTCTTCTCAAAATGTGGTATTTTGAGTCGTTTCTTTATAGTACTGAAGTATCGACATGTATGAAACGTTGCATGAATGAGAATGAGACGGTAGACATTTGGCGGACTACCTCTTGTCAACGAACAATATCGTGACACTAGAGGATGTGGACTGTAAATCTAATTCTGTATGAAACAAGACAATTGCCGGCGTTTTTTAAAGACAAATCACAGGAAATGGCAATGGGAAAGGAGAAAGCCCTACCTTTTCTGGGTTCATATGCTGTGATGGTCCAATCTTGGTGCTGGTTGCTTTTCCACGATGATGGCACAAAGGTGGTCACAATTTACTGTCTCCTTTTGTTTATTAATTAGTATTTTAAGAACTTTCAAGCGACATTTCAATAACGAGGTGTGTACGATTTCACGACGATTTTTTAACTCAATTAATGTGAGTAATTTTCGATTTATGTGTACCAAATAGGTAGTCAACATCTTCTTCTTCTTGTAGTAAATAAGTAGGACCTTTCCGGAAAGAGAGGAACAAAGGGAGAAAATAACAATGCAAGGACCTGGGAAAATGGGTTTCAGTTATTAAACTGTTTCAGAACTAAACACCTCTCTTTCGAACCTTCCGAGGAAACGACGTGTTGTAGATGAGTTATTAAGTATTATTTTCAAACTAGCTTTTTCCCTCGGCTTCGCTCTCATGGTATTAGGGGGGTTCCCAGTCCCCCTCCCCCCCCCCCTTCCCCCTCCCTATCCCCCCCTCCCCCCCTTCCACCTTACCCCCGTCCCTCCCTTCACCATCCCCTCCCCCTCTCCACCGTCATTAATTCCCGGTACAATCAGTTTTAAAACTGCTCGCGTGCCACCCATTGCAATTTTTATACGATTTTCATAATGCCAGAGCTCACCAGTAGTTTTGTACAAAAAAAAATTATCCAATTTGGTGCAATCGTTCGAAAGTTATGCGCCCACACACATATCGGTGATTCACAACATCGTTTCCACGGCAACCGTTTCTTTTGCTTTTCTTCTGACGTTTGCAATCACTCGATTTTGTTATTGGACAGAAAACGTATGATAAATAATTTCATAACGCCAGAGCGAATTCATAATGGCAGAGCTTATCAATATATACAGCTATAGTACTCGAAAATAATGTAGCTCTAATGAAAGAATTTTTAAAGTACATTCAGTAGTTTTTGTATGAAAGAGTAACAAACATACATCCATACAAACTTTCGCCTTTATAATATTATAATAAATAAAATAATAATAATAAGAATAGACCTGAAAAATGAAACACAATCAGGTAGAAATGCTTAGAAATTTTTTCCATAGAAAAGCTAATAGCTCAGAAATGCACAAAATAATTTGCGAGGCAGATAGAAATATTACACCTTTAAATTTATATGACGAGAATGCCAACATTCTTATAAATACTAACCAGGAATTATTAGATTCCTGGTCAAATAAAATTATTCACGCAAAACACTTCAATTATCTCAACCAAACGTATGTTGACAAACTTTCGTCAAACAAATGGTTGGGTATTGGAGAGTTGAGCGCAGAAATAGAAGAATTTATGCTTGCCATTCAAGAGTCATTAATACTAAAAATTATAGGAAGCACATAATCAAAGATGATTTATGTAGAAAATGTTTGGCTTTTCCGGAAACTATAGAACATATTATATCGGGATGTTCTATATTAGCGCCGTCCGAGTATACATTTAGGCACAATCAGGTTTTAAAAATAATTCACCAAAGTTTGGTAAGTAAACATAACTTGATTGATTGCCGTAATGTAGTACCATATTATGAATACGAACCAAATTCATTTATAGAAAATGAATTTTATAAAATATATTATGATAAAACTATACTAACAGACAGAACAATTAGTCATAGACCTGATATAGTTTTACATGACAAAATTAAAAAAAATAACTTATATCATTGATGTAGCTATTCCAAATTCCTGTAATATTCAAAAAACTGTTTCTGAAAAAATTAGAAAATACACAGATTTAGGAAATGAGATTAAAAGAATTTGGCATTCTCGGACTATAAAAATATTACCATTTGTTATTTCGGCCACTGGCATAATACCTAGGAATCTGAGTCAAAATTTAAGCATATTAGATTTATCAAAGAATTTGTATATAAAAATGCAAAAATCAGTAATTTTAAATACATGTAGGATTACAAAAGATTTTTTAAATATTTATATTGAGGGATCATTAGGATTTATAGGTTCAATTAGAAATGCCACAGAGCCGAGCCCTCTGATATGAAAATATCTGGAGTCGGTGAATTATATTCCCATTTGGTCTCTAGTAGGTTGACATGTTGTTCTTGTATTATTTTGTATTTATAATACTTATATCTTATATAGTGCAATTGCATAGCGTGGGTTGACTAGATGATCATTTGGGGAATTGTGTGAAAGGGTTTAGTTTTTCCTGTGGGGAAAATTTAACCCGAACATTTAAATCTAGTTTTACATGACAAAATTAAAAAAATAACTTATATCATTGATGTAGCTATACCAAATTCCTGTAATATTCAAAAAACTGTTTCTGAACAAATTAGAAAATACACAGATTTAGGAAATGAGATTAAAAGAATTTGGCATTCTCGGACTATAAAAATATTACCATTTGTTATTTCGGCCACTGGCATAATACCTAGGAATCTGATTCTAAATTTAAGCATATTAGATTTGTCAAAGAATTTGTATATAAAAATGCAAAAATCAGTAATTTTAAGTACATGTAGGATTACAAAAGATTTTTTTAAATATTTATATTGAGGGATCAGTAGGATTTATAGGTTCAATTAGAAATGCAACAGAGCCGAGCCCTCTGATATGAAAATATCTGGAGTCGGTGAATTATGTTCCCATTTGGTCTCTAGTAGGTTGACATGTTGTTCTTGTATTATTTTGTATTTATAATACTTATATAGTGCAATTGCATAGCGTGGGTTGACTAGATGATCATTTGGGGAAGTGTGTGAAAGGGTTTAGTTTTTCCTGTGGGGAAAATTTAACCCGGACATTTAAATCTGGTGCGTAAAAATAATAATAATAGACCTGATATAGTTTTACATGACAAAATTAAAAAAATAACTTATATCATTGATGTAGCTATTCCAAATTCCTGTAATATTCAAAAAACTGTTTCTGAAAAAATTAGAAAATACACAGATTTAGGAAATGAGATTAAAAGAATTTGGCATTCTCGGACTATAAAAATATTACCATTTGTTTTTTCGGCCACTGGCATAATACCTAGGAATCTGATTCAAAATTTAAGCATATTAGATTTGTCAAAGAATTTGTATATAAAAATGCAAAAATCAGTAATTTTAAATACATGTAGGATTACAAAAGATTTTTTTAAATATTTATATTGAGGGATCATTAGGATTTATAGGTTCAATTAGAAATGCCACAGAGCCGAGCCCTCTGATATGAAAATATCTGGAGTCGGTGAATTATATTCCCATTTGGTCTCTAGTAGGTTGACATGTTGTTCTTGTATTATTTTGTATTTATAATACTTATATAGTGCAATTGCATAGCGTCGGTTGAGTAGATGATCATTTGAGGAAGCGTGAAAGTGTCTAGTTTTTCCTGTGGGGAAAATTTAACCCGGACATTTAAATCTGGTGCGTAAAAGAAATTCTGAACGATATCACGAAACATGTTTTATTTGCCTACAAAGTAGATATTTCACATACTTACTAAAGATGCATAACATGAAAATAACTAAATGTCTTCTCAATTAATTTTTCCGATTAAAAAACTTGATTTAACAACTTAATTACGGAGTGTAAAACATTTATCGACGCATTATAACCTGTTTGTCAAGTAATAATTTGTGTAGTTTAATTTTTAAATAAATGAAAAACATAAAAGGTTCAAACACATATATGCAAAAAAAAATCTAACAACCATTAAATAATTATTGATATGATATTAAAATTTCACCTTCACCGTAAATATGATATCATGTGTCAGTCAAAGACGTGATACATTATTTTTGGGTATTTGGTACAGAGTACACACAGAATGGACACCTTGACATTTGCAAGTTAATTAGCATTTTAAAGCAAAATTAAGAACGTAGTGCGGTTGTTAAAATAGATTTTGGAGAAATGCACATTTTAATGAAAACTTACTAGCCAAGACTTTGGGAAAACTAAGCTAAAAATGATCAGACAAATGAAACGGGAAGTAAAATTAGAACACTTGTGGATTTATTAATATGACACCAACCTAGAGTCACATTTTTTTCAAGCCAGAAATATTTTTTTTCGTAAGGAAATTTTATTTATTTATTCCGGTTCTCCATAAATAGTCCAGTAAACGAATGGTCCAAAAGGAGGTGTAGAGTGCGTGAGCAGGAACCTAAGCGATTCTTTCAGGACTTGTTTAGCATCTCCGACGACTAACCTAATCACGCATCACAATAATAATGATTATAAAATGAATTCCACTAATCATCTGTTCGAGAACAACTTACCTGCTTTCTTGCGTGCAAAAATTAATAAGGAATTTCCCATGAAGAAAAAACCCGTCTTAATAATTTGGTAAGAAAAAACAGCTTTCTCTGAAAATAACGACATTTTACGAAAAAACTTAAAATTGCTGTAAATATTTACTGGTTGGAGATTTATTTACATATGTATATACAACGTGTCCGGAAACTCGTAGTACAAGCGGGAAACTGGTGAATCTACATCACGTAGAGAACCCAAAAAACTTATTTTTTTCGATCTCAGCATTTCGATTTTAATATTATTTTTTTTCTATTTTTCCATTTTTTCAGCAACTAAAGGGTTAAAAAAACTTTTGAGCCCGGTTTACCCTTCGATGCATTTTATAAGACATTACATAGCTGAAATCAACCCCCTAGTGAACAATTTTTTCAAATTTAACCAATAAAATTCCAACTTCGGACCCGATTTACTCAAAAACGAAAGCTCAAATCGAAAAAAGTTATACCACAAAATCGACTCCAAATGTGATGTGGAGTCTCCAGTTTCCCGCTTGTACTACGAGTTTCCGGACACCTTGTATATTCTAAAAGGTAATTAAATTATTTACAACTTCTTTCAAATAAATTTATTTCTTAGATGAATATTTTAGACGATATGAAGGAATTTTTGATGAAAATGTGAGGTAAAATGATTTTTTTTCGAAAATATTAACATTTGTGGAGCGTATAACTCAAACGGCTGGGATTTCCAAAATTGCGTAAAGAATAAAAGTTGTAGATAATCTTATGAGCTTTTACTTATTCTTAAAAAGTTTTCCTCTGAAACGCACCGTTTTTGAGATATTAACGGAAACCCGAAAATCGGGACCTTCCCCCCCCCCCCCTCCCCCCCTAGCTCGCCACCTAGACGTCAGGACTTTTAGTATGTTCACACCCTAAGCACCCTAAACAAGTCCTGAAAGAATCGTTTAGGTTCCTGCTCACGCACTCTACAACTCCTTCCTTTACTGGACTAAAAACAGTTATACACTAAAAAATTATGGAGAAGATTACAATTTTTTTTTAAAGTGTACGGGGGGCAGTTTAACTATGTTGTGACGTATATCAAGAGATAGTTGCTGAATTCTCTGTACGTGACATTGAAGATGTTGATGCTCAATGCACAGTCGTTAAGCAGTTGAGTCGCCTGAATGGTGCATTCTGACAGGCAGAAGTTTTCACTTTCGGAGCATAAAAAAGTGCGTGGGATCTCCCACGAGTACACGCGTTAGGGACATATAAGTATATCTATTTGAATATTGGCGGATTAAGTATGGTACGGAAATTAACTTAAAAAAATGTTTGCCTAAAAATATTTTTCGGCGGGCTTCTAGGGTATTAAAATCGAGCATTTTTGTTAAAAACCATGATGGATACAGGAATGGGTAGTATGCATATTCCCTCATATACAAGTAACGTATAAACCTTTTTTGCACTTTTTCTATTTCTAGGATATGGTTTTGTTCAGAAGGGGCCCAAATAATGGAGGTATATTCCAGGATGCTGCGGACAGTAGGAATATGGAGGAAGGGTAATGAAAAATGGCACCTACAAGCCACACATAAATTTTCAGTTGGGTCAAAAATATTGGCACAGACATCGACAGAATAATCCGTCTCATAACGTCATTTTAACGGAAACGATTACTTATAAATTTTAAAAATGATTTAAGTACCAATCTTATAAAAAATAAACCAAAGTAGTTTATTTTTATTTTAACTTATTATGTAAAACCTCAAATTGTAATATTTAATCACTAAAGATAGCACCTCTCATTAGTCCAGTGGTAGAGCAGGTCCCTGGCAATTGGGTTCAATTCCTAGATTCGACCGTGTCTTTTTCTGATTTACCAATAAATAAAATAAATATTCAACCTACGCTTGCAGAAAAGTCAACAGATGGCGCAGATTAAATAAAATAATTACAACTGTGCAGTTCACACGCGGTAGAAGTGAAACATTCAGAAAACTAAGGTAGACAAAGCGGGAAGGCTACGAAACACCGCAAAAAAGGAAACCGTTTATTCTATCTCATTCTTTTGCAGGCTAAATCCTACAGATATATGTGTTTGTCTTTTTTTAGTGTCTGCTAATGTGCTAAAAGATTTTCCCTTCAAAAATGAATAAACTTTGCCAAGACACTAAATGTACATAAAGATAGCAGCCAACCAAAATATGCGTTAAGAAAGAGAAGGTAATGTTGGTAGTTCTTAGTCGAAGTATGATACAGTTTAATATGACCGAAGGGGGTAGAGCCCCATTAGCTCAGTGGTAGAGCAGCGCTCCGGTAAGGCATAGACTGTAATTTTAAAATTCTGTATTCTAATGGTGGGTTTCTTCATTTACCGAGAATGCTAAATGCAATGCTAATTGTAAAAGTAAACGGTCAAATGCATAGAAATTTTTAAAATTCGATCGTTTATTTTAAAATTCTGCTTTGTAGGGTAGAAAAAGGGAGTAGGTTAGGTTTTTTGAAAACCCATGTAAACAATGAACTTCCTCTTGTTTGGAAGGTTAAGTCAGCAAAATTTTATCAAACAGAATAATATAAGAAAATCAGAAGCACTGTACTGCCTAATGTACAGAGGACTAACGAACTACAGATGGATGTTTATATATCCGAATGTATTTAAAAGGGATGTTATGCTGACTGTTAAAATATAATTTTACGAAATTTTATCTCGTGAATATTAATTTATACATAAATGCAAAATAAACTGACTTAATAAATAAAAACAAATAAATAAATTTCGAAATTTAACTAGAGATTTGTTTTAGAATTTGAAATTAAAACACTTTTGTACTTTCTTCCACTTACTAAGAAGCATAAGAATTTCAACTAACAGTCTGAAAATGTCCGTAATAGGATGAAACCGGTCCTGGTGAAAAAAAATAAGTGGAAGAAAGTGCAAAAGTGTTTTAATTTCAAATTCTAATACAATGGAATTCCACCACAAATTAACAGTTCAAAAACTAAACTCATTACAGATTTGTTCAAAAAACAAACCCACACCTGGATCTTCTTTATGTACGAGATTATAAAGTCACTTCACAAAAGTACTGCTTCATAAAAAAAAATGCTTAGTTTGCGTCGGTTCTACATTCACATGAATGACAAAATATTATATGGGTGCTGTTTGATGTTTACTTTATGGGAGTTGTATTGTTATAAAGGTGCATAGAATGACCACCCCCCATCCCTAAAATATGTTTATTTTTACTACGGATTATTTTTCAGGTAATTTTAAGAACCAAGTTTTCATTCGGATCAATTTGATTAGCACAGCTTAGACTCTTGTGAAGCCTCATATTACTGGCATAGTACTTAAAATAGAAATGTACTGATCTATTTTTTCTTTATAAAATTGTTAACAACATATTTGATTCCCCTGAACTCCTTAGGCTGATTATCTTTCATATGCCTAGTAGAACGATTCGTCAGAAGGTAACTTACCATTGTAACAATTCAGGTACCAATGCAGAAATAAACTCCGTAATTAACCGACTGCACAGTGCAGGGAATAAATATTACATGAACACCAACGGTACTGTTAAAAATTGGTAATCAGCCGAAGGACGTCGAGTAAAAACATCTGGATTCAAGGAGGAATTCCTTTGGTTTTATTCACATGCACATTGTTACAATTTGTCCCGACCCGACAAAACACTAAATTTGGTCAGTTTGACCACTTGCTAGACAATGCTAGCTGTTTACAGGAGATCCACGAATTAAGAGAGCTTTAAACTAGAAACGCAGACTATTTATAATAATATTTTCCAATACTATCAACGTAAACAAAACAAGCTTGTGTCAGTTATTATACGATATACCTAAAAGAAATCTACTTTACCGTCTGACATTCCATTTTAGTTTCGTCTCACGTCGCTAATCTGTAAAATGCAATATCAACTAACAATAAGCTACAAAAAATACGCCGCTAGATGGCAGTAGCCTTCACTCTTTTTAACAGGTACTGAATGTCTATTAGCCTATAAAAACATTGTTATTAAATCTGTATGTCTATCTTGATAGCTTTGAAATGTTTATAAATTTTCAATATGTATCGATATTTATATAAAAGTGCATCCTATATTTTACTCTGTTTGTTGTTTTTAAGTTAAAATTTTTATACTTGGTACTTATTTTAATTGTTATACATCTTTAATTCTAAATATATAAATAATATCGAATATATTTTTAATCTTATCATATGTAAAAGCCCTAATTGGGGGTATACAAATAAATAAAAAGTTTAATTAACAATTGAACAGATGTTGGAATGTTACTAAAAAATCGTGAATAGATAATATTTTGTTTAAGATGTGTGTCATTCAGACATAACTTGTTGTATAATAAGCGTAGGTACAGTTGTCTGTTTCATCAGGAACATTTAGTTAGTAGATGAAAATTCTAACCCATCGAACATCGTGTCAAAAATACCTTCCTTCTAGTTATTATATCCTCGTTAAGTCCTTGACAAATATTCAGAATTCGTGAAACGATAACGAGGCTGCATCGCTCATTTACATGCCATGAGAGCGGATATATTCAATTGTAAGTAGATGAAGATGGACTTTGAAGGAAACTGTATACTTTACTCATCTATTCATGTACATCAGTGATGAGGAGAGCAACCTTTGGCCCGGGACTCCCTTTCGTGTTGTCCATTTGGTTTGTCCTTGGATATAAAATTTTTGCCATCGGAAATTCGCTTTTTACTTTTTTTTTATTCAAACGCCTTTTTAGATAGGTTATCAGAGTATTGGCATATTATTAGCCAAACCAAGGGAGAATTAAAATGTGTAATAATTATTAGCCTGAAACACTCATCTACATTGAAAAACTGCTCTTATCCACCGAGCTACGTTGGCTAATCTCCTGCTCGTTAAATAATTCAATACATACTAGTGTTTCATTCAACAATTACTGCTTATTACATTTTTCCACCTGCAAACAACCAACTTTATTTTATGTGAGAAAGGCATTGTAAGTGCTAAATCTCCCACTAGGTGTCGTCGAGACAAATTATGTCTACATTTTTTAGTGAAATACTTTAACTCATCAAATATTAATTATTATTTTTAATTGGTAAAATAATGTTTACGACAAGATTTTTATGCATAGCACAGCGTGTAACAATTATTATAAATAATAATTATTACATTGAAAAAATCTCCCGAGAAAAGATACATGCCAACGCAGATGAGTGTTTCTGGCTAATAATTATTACTTATAATAATTGTTACCCTTTGTGCTAAGCTTACAAAAAATCTTGTCTTAAACATTAGTTTATCAATTTAAAAAAATCCAAGGGAGCCTTTTATGCTTTAATACAAAGGACTATCCCATCAAAACCGTGATCTCAACAATTCCCCCATTTTTCCAAAAAAAAAATCTTTCTTATTCGCATGAGAATTGGATTTTGTTCCATTCTTTCTCACCTTCCTCAAACTGTATCTTCTGTGGTCTAGAAATGGGAATTCTAGATCACATACATTTTGGTTGTCTCACTCTAAACAAATACCCTCTCTGTCACACGCCTTATCTAAAATAGGCCACAATCCGAAAAATCAGACCATTTTTTTATAAACCGGAAAGACGGGACATAATTTTATAGGTGCGAAAAAACAATAATTACGGAGCCGAAAATCATTTAAAAAAAAGAACGTTTTCCACAAGGAAGGGCACAGGAAAATAACGAGGCATACCAAAAATATTTCATCTCATAAATATTTTTTTCTTGATCCATCTTATTGATCATAAATCATTATCCTGTCCAACGTCTATATTACCAAATCCAATGTAACATACTTGTACTTGTAAATTGTGATAATAAAAAGAATATTATAAAATTTGATTTTGTTAAAATCAGCACCACTATCATTATACCTCTAAAACACATACAGACAGCGTAAAATGTACGGGGTTCTCTTCATAACATCTGTCAAAAAGTCAAACCAAATAAGTTCACAGAGAACAAACAATAAATCTAGTGAACGTTAAATGTCAAATTCAAAAATTCGCCTGAAATCAAAGTGTTGCTATATAAAAAAAATAAATCAGTGTGGAATTTTACAAAATTAACAGAAACATTTTCGGAGACTGGACATTTTCATGTAGTGATGTCACGGACCCAAATAATGGATTTATTTTTTTTTTAATAAAAAACTGTTCATTTCTAAAAAATTTTACTAACATTTTCGTAATCTTAGTAAAAAAAAATCTATCCACACGATTTTTTCCAAGTCGTTATGAAATCCATGCAAGTGGCCTATTGCCTCCCCTCCATTCAACATCTCACCTCATCTAAGTCTGAACTCGACTCAATTTTCCATATCATTTTGAAATTTGACCATTTTAATAAAATTAATTTCTTTATAATTAGAGAATATATTGATGGCTTAGAACACAAGAAGGGTGAAACCCAGAAACTTAAAAAAAAATGGATTAGAGACACCACCGACTGCAAAGTTAATCATATTAGTTGTGTGGTGAAGCCAACACTCAGGTACGTACCTACTTAAGGTATATACCTGTGCAGCATGGCGACGTCGCCGCCTGGTACCATCGGAACGGCACACGAGTAATACCTACCTACCTATCTGGAATCTCGTCGCACTTTATGGAAAGAACCGGAGCATTTACATTCCTTGTTCATTAGGCGTCAGAACTATCGAGAAGCGTATCGTATTCTCTCGATATTATCAGCCGAATTATTAAACCGTTACCTCCGCCGCGGCATTATAAAAGCCGGAGTAATGGTTTGACCTAGTCAGTCGATAGAATAGCAAGCCAAACAACTTGTACCGTTATTTACTACGTTCACGCTCTGTGTATTATTTGAATTATTAATTCTTATTAATAAACGATCAACAGTTAATTCCAGTGTTTTCTTTACGCGTTTACGTAGCACGTCTGTTTGCTACAGTGGTGACCTCCGACACACGAATTTATTAAGTTTTTTTTTTTAATTACGATTTAAATTAATTATAATAATATATCTTCCAATGTCTCTTCCAATCGGATCATCGACATCGACAAAGACGTCGCCAGAAGTTAACCGGGTAGCGGTAAGAATACCGCCCTTTTGTCCGAACGATCCAGAATTATGGTTTGCGATGGTTGAAAGGAGTTTTGAGGCTTCAGGAGTCACAGCTGACGCAACCAAATTCGGATTCGTCCTTGGAGCCTTGGACCCTACTTATGCACAAGAAGTCCGGGACATTATTGTCAAGCCCCCTGATACCGGAGCCTACGCCCTCTTAAGAAGTGAGCTGACCAGACGCCTCAGCTCCACACAGGAACAAAAGACAAGGAGACTTTTGGAGCACGAAGAACGGGGAGACCGTAAACCATCCCAGTTCCTCCGTCATCTGCGCACCCTCGCGGGCAGCGCCGTGCCTGATGAGGTGTTAAGAACTCTCTGGATGGGCAGACTTCCCCGGAGTATGCAGGTTGTTTTGGCTACACAACAACAAACCTCGTTGGACGAGTTGGCGAACCTTGCAGACGCTATTGACGACTACGCCGGCAGGCCAGCAATCAATGCAGTTTCAGAGCCGACTCTTGATAATAGCTTGATCAGCAGGTTCGAACGAATGATGCTGCCACTCCAAGAGGAGTTGACCACCCTAAGACGAGAGATAGCAACGCTGCGCTCAAAAGACCGTCAATCACGGAGTATCAGTCCTCGTTGGCGGAGAAATTCCTCCCGCTCCCGTTCGAGGGATCGCCAATCCGAAGGCATGTGCTGGTATCACAGCAGGTTCGGGGCTAGGGCGCGTGCATGCAATCAACCTTGCAACTTTGTGCAGGGAAACGCCCCGGGCTCACACTGATGGCGACCAGCACCGGGAGCCCTACTCAAATAAGTCGCCTGTTCGTCACTGACCGGAAAACACGTACTCAGTTTCTCGTGGATACTGGGGCGGACCTCTGTGTTTTTCCGCGGCGTTTGGTTCAAGGTCGTCCAGCCAAGCAAGCTTACGAACTGGCGGCCGCAAATGGCAGCACCATCGCAACTTACGGTAGCCTGACGCTCAACCTTGACTTAGGTCTACGACGCGACTTCACTTGGAGCTTCGTCATTGCTGACGTCTCCAAGCCCATCATTGGAGCGGACTTCCTGGCGAAATTTGAGTTGCTGGTAGATATCCGCAACCGACGACTGCTGGACCAAGTGACTAACCTGACAACCACAGGCAAGCGAAGCAGCAACAATATTGCTTCTATCAAGACTGTCACAGGAACGTCCCCTTTCCACAAAATTTTACAACAGTACCCTGATATCACGCGCCCTGATGGCGCCATGAAGGAAGTTCGCCATGCTACCCTTCATCACATCCGAACTACTCCAGGCCCTCCAGTTGCCGAACGACCCCGCCGCCTCGCTCCTGATAAACTCAAACGGGCCAAGAAGGAGTTTGAGACCATGGTCCGTTTAGGAATCGCCCGGCCTTCCGAGAGCTGCTGGGCATCGCCACTACACATGGTCCCCAAGAAGGATGACCAATGGCGACCATGCGGTGATTATCGCGGGCTGAACGCCAGAACCATTCCTGACCGATATCCTGTACGCCATATTCAGGATTTCACTCAGGCATTGAGAGGCGCCAAGATTTTCTCAACCATAGACCTTGTACGGGCTTATAATCAGATTCCGGTGGCTCCTGACGACATTCCAAAGACGGCCATATCTACTCCGTTCGGACTCTTTGAATTTCCAGTGATGTCTTTCGGCCTCCGTAACGCAGCTCAGACCTTCCAACGCTTCATCGATGAGATCACCAGAGGGCTGGATTTTTGTTACGCCTACATCGATGACATACTCATCGCCTCGTCAACAGAAGAGGAGCACATGACCCACCTCAAAATCTTGTTCCAGCGTCTTCAGGATTATGGTGTGGTCATTAACCCTGGAAAATGCCACTTTGGTTTGCCTGAGGTTAAATTCCTGGGATACCTGGTGTCTGGCGCAGGCACTACACCCCTGCCAGAAAAAGTCGATGCTATTAGAAGTTACAATCGACCAGAAACTGTAAAGGATCTCCGCCGGTTCCTCGGAGCCCTCAACTTTTATAGGAGATTCCTGCCCAAAGCTGCAGATACTCAAGCCCCACTCAATGATTTCCTCCAAGGAAATCAGAAAGGCAAGCAACCAATACATTGGACCAAAGAGACCGTGGAAGCCTTTGACAAGTGCAAGGAAGCACTTGCTCAGGCAACCCTGCTCGCTCACCCCAAGTGCGAAGCTCCACTCTCCATAGTCAGCGACGCATCTGACACCGCAGCTGGTGCCGCGCTCCAGCAGCTCATCGAAGGTCACTGGGAGCCGTTGGGGTTCTTCTCCAAGAAATTCAGTCCAGCGGAGCGAAAATACGGCGCTTATGACAGGGAGCTCCTGGCCATCTACCTCGCTGTAAAACACTTTAGACATATGGTAGAGGGCAGGATGTTCACCATCTTCACCGACCATAAGCCCATCACCTTCGCCTTTCAGCAAAAGGCTGACAAGTGCTCACCGAGACAATTCCGTCACCTAGACTATATCAGCCAGTTCACCACCGACATTCGCCACGTGGCAGGTAAAGACAACATCGTCGCAGATGCCCTCTCCAGGGTCGAGACAGTTCACGCTCCCTTGGATTACGTAGCGCTAGCAGCTGACCAAGTGAACGACACGGAACTGGAAAAGTGCCTACAGGGAGGTTCTAACCTCCAGCTAAGAAAAGTGCGCATTCCCGGCATCGACACGCAACTCTACTGCGATTTATCGACAAATATAGCCAGACCTTTCGTCACAAAGAAATTCCGTTCTGCAGCTTTCAATGCGGTTCATCAGCTGGCTCACCCAGGCATCAAGGCAACGGTCAAACTCATAACTGAACGTTATGTCTGGCCGGCCATCAAAGCTGACACAAGGAAACTCGCACGCAACTGCCTCCAGTGCCAACTAAGTAAGGTGTCACGACACGTGTCAGCACCCCTTGGAACCTTTCCTAGAACTTCATCCAGATTTGAACATGTCCATATCGACATCATCATCATGCCCATGTCAGAAGGATGCCGGTACTGCCTTACATGCGTAGACCGGTTCACGCGATGGCCAGAAGCGTTCCCTATCAAGGACCAAGAAGCAGAAACAGTGGCGCGCGCATTCTACCAGGGTTGGATCACCAGGTTCGGAACCCCGCTTCGAATCACCACTGACCAAGGAAGACAATTCGAGTCTAGGCTGTTCAGGCAATTGAACTGCTTAGCAGGTACGACGCAGATTCATACCACCGCATACCACCCTGCGGCAAACGGCATGGTGGAAAGGCTACACCGCCAGCTCAAGGCTGCGATCAAATGCCACCAGAAGGACCGTTGGACCGAAGTGCTTCCCACTGTTTTAATGGGAATAAGAGCAGCCTGGAGAGACGACCTCGCTACCACCTCGGCCGAGCTGGTGTACGGCGAGCCGCTCCGTTTACCAGGAGAATTCCTCGTTGCACGACCAGCAACCTGCGACAATACGAGCAACTTCCTCAAGGAACTTCGACAGCACTTCAATGAACTTCGACCGGTTGAAGGTACCCGCCATAGTGAAGGACGTCATTTCATCTTCAAAGACTTACCCACAGCGACTCACGTTTTCTTGAGGGACGACACCATTAAGAGCCCGCTTCAGCAACCATACAGCGGCCCTCACCAAGTCGTCCGCCGGAATGGTAGGACCTATGTCATCCTATGCAGAGGAAAAGAATTAACCGTGAGCATTGACCGCCTCAAACCGGCTTACATCGCCAAGGAACCGAAAGAAGCCGCAACAGAGCTACCACCAACCCTTCCAAAACCAGCCATCAAACAGGATCGGACTCATACGACTACTCGTTCAGGAAGGCGTGTTCGTTTTCCCGATTACCTTAATGTCTAAACTACTTTTTTTTATCGCAGCCCTTATCTGTGCCGCTGGGGGGGGAGTGTGTGGTGAAGCCAACACTCAGGTACGTACCTACTTAAGGTATATACCTGTGCAGCATGGCGACGTCGCCGCCTGGTACCATCGGAACGGCACACGAGTAATACCTACCTACCTATCTGGAATCTCGTCGCACTTTATGGAAAGAACCGGAGCATTTACATTCCTTGTTCATTAGGCGTCAGAACTATCGAGAAGCGTATCGTATTCTCTCGATATTATCAGCCGAATTATTAAACCGTTACCTCCGCCGCGGCATTATAAAAGCCGGAGTAATGGTTTGACCTAGTCAGTCGATAGAATAGCAAGCCAAACAACTTGTACCGTTATTTACTACGTTCACGCTCTGTGTATTATTTGAATTATTAATTCTTATTAATAAACGATCAACAGTTAATTCCAGTGTTTTCTTTACGCGTTTACGTAGCACGTCTGTTTGCTACAGTTGTATGAACCATACCGTCTGCGACCCGCGAACAAATTGAAAATTTAATAAATTGGCAAGGCTAAAAAGGTTTATCATCAATGAATATACAGTGTGGAGATCCTTTATTAATCAGAACATTGAATAACATTGAGATGTAAAATACTTTTGAAAATAATTTAATTTAGCTCCGGGATTTCAACGTGAAAATCTTTAATTTATAGACTCGACGTGCTTGTGCCTTACTGAGTAAACTTGGAAACAGTGAAACTACGGCACCAATTTCATGTAATTTATGAAACGTTGTAAAGTATGGGGAAATGGACAAAGAAAATGGGGACTAGGAGGGCTGGGCGTTCGAAGTTTTCAGAATCGATCACTGAAGACAACCAAAACCCTTTCTTTAAGCAAGCACATATCCGGAATGGTGGCAAAATGCTGATGGTACTTGAAAACCATAAACTGTGTATAATAATAACTAATATCCATTTCTTGTGTATAATAATAACTAATAACCATTTCAATATAAATCTATCCATATAAATAAAAATGAATCGCTTAAATATACGCACACGCATAACTTCCGAACGACTGCACCAAATTGAATAATTCTTTTTTTTTCGTTATTGTCAGGACAAGGTTTGTACAAAACTACTGGAGAGCTCCGGCATTATGAAATTTGAATAAAAAATTTGCAATAGGTGGCACGCGAGCTGTTTGAAAACTGAATGTACCAGGACTGAATGTATGGAATGCGGGAGTGGGGAGGGGAACTCGGGTAGGGGATTCGCGGAGGGGAACCCAGGATGGGGGAGGGGAACTCGGGAGGAGGGTTCGCGGGACGCGGGAAGGGGGAGTGGAGTGGGGAGAGGGATGGTAGAGGAGGCGGAGTGGGAACGCGAAAGGGGAAGGGGACGCGGGAGAGAAAGAGGACGAATGGGAAAGGACACCCAGGGAGAAACAATTTCTATATTAAATGGTATAGCAACGCATGCCGGGAACCAGTTAGTAAGAAATAACCATGGGTACACTCGTAACAACGTTTCTCTTGCATGGCGATCACCAACTATACCTTCCTATTAAGTTCAACTGACAGGAGATATCGTATTATTATTTTTACCGATAAACTCTGAAAACAAATGTTTACACAGAAAAAAAAACTAAGACAAATTAAGGTAAATCATGTATTAAATACATCAGTTGATTTATACGCCCTTTTTCCGGCACATTTTGTAATAATAAATATTTGACAATTGAAAAGGACTCTTCAAACAATTTCTCGTGCCTTTTTATAACCAATAAAACCGGAAATACGTCATTTTCAAAAAAGTTTTTAGACGTATTGACTCTTTTCCACAAAAAATTATAAACGGATTTCGAAAGATTGTTCTTTTATCTAGCATTCGTATGTAATAAATTTTGAGAATTTTTTTTAATTTTTAGTGTAATAAGGTTATTCCGTAGGTCGTTAGCAGATTTGTTAAATTTAAAAAAAAGATTTTGTACTATACCACACCCATTTCAAATTATATAATCATGCAGTAAAATAAATCAATACATTATCTAGCAAACGCATGCTTAAGAATTTTAATTTTAGTTTCAATAAAATCATTAAAAAATATGTAGGTACCTACCTACATGTGTTTCTTGACGAAAATTGGTCCATTTGTGTATTTATTTGCGCACTTACAAACTAATATATTTCAGATTTTTTTAACATTCTTATTAAATTTAGACATTATTGAAAAATGATAAATACTTATAATCAAAAAATAACTACAAAAAGTACATTATTTTAATAGTTTTATCATCACGCCTTTCAGCATTTTTGGATGAAGGTATAAATTAAAGCTAATTTGAATTGAAATAAATTCGATATTGAGTTATATATATATATATATCTCTCGTTAGAAACATTCTAGAATATAACTCTACAATTTGGTCACCTGTCTTTAATAATCACATTAATATCATTGAAAAAGTTCAACGCAAGTTTTTGAGGTGTATTAATTTTCGACTTGGAATCCCTTTAGAATCAATAAATTATGACTTTTTATTACACTCATTGAAATTGTCGAAGTTAAGTGACAGAAGAACAATTTTTGATCTCATATTTTTATACAAAATTGTAAATCATCAATTGGATTAAAGTTGATTCACTTTCATGTACATCACTTTTTGTGAATACCGTACATGAGTCCCAACTGCTCCCATCTGGAACCAGTGAGACTGTGGCATCCCCAAATTGTGGTATGTTGTGAGGAAGAGGGTAGTGGGGAGGGGAAGGAGATGGGGAAAAGGATGGCGGAGAAGGGGATGGTGGAGAAAAGGATGGTGGAAAAGAGGATGGTAGGGAAGTACCTGGCTATTTACCAAACACGGCTAAAGCCATATCAAGCAACGTTCCAATTCTGAGTGGTGTTCTGAAAAGCTCCATTGTTCGTACACAAATTGCACAAGACCTTGTGGTAGTTTTCGCTGATAAGCAAATTTTGCTAAAATGTAAAAAAAAATAATGCGGATTTCTAAAAGATACAACTGAGCAATCCGAAAAAAATAATTTTTGATGTCTTGTTAAATGGTAACCCTCAGTTTCAAGCCATGGTAACTAGGTTTCCCAAGTGAACAAATTCAAAAAGACACCCATCATTTACCGTTCTTACATCATAGACGATGATACTAAGACCTAAAAATGATTCGTCCGTATCTATGCGCTACAAGGAACTAAATGAATTTATTGCTTTGTACGCATTCTAACGTTCGAGCAGCGGTTCAATTCTCCAATCGAGGCCGCTCGCAATCGCCGTCGAAAGCACACGCATTGGACAACTTTATTATTATCGATTCTCGTCGAAGGTACATACTTAGACGCCAAATGTCAAAAGTCATTCCACTCGATCAATAAATGGGTCGAACCAGCCGCTACCCACAAAACAATAAAAATTTAATACCTTGTGGACTAACCTCGTCGTTTTAAGGCACGATATGATGAATTTACCTACAATGTTTGCTGCAATGCAAAATGTAGAACTTGTTTAAGCAGATGCTTTGAAACCAACAAGAACGTTTCGCCAGATGTTAGATTAATTTATGTAAATTAATTTCCTAATTAATCGTTTTTTTTTTTTTTTTTACATGAGCTCCACACAGGAGGCCCTGAGGAAAATAACTTCCCTCAGGTCCTATGTCATCTTTGGGGATGCTGTGTGTAGGGTTTTTTTTAAGGAAGGGAAGGAGAGGAGAGTTCTGGGAAGGAAAAGGGTTTAAGGGGTGGGTAGGAATCTGGGGTTCAGTATGTCCTGGTCATCCGCCTCCAAGACCTAGACAAACCTCACCCCATGAACCCGGGCACCCCTGCTAAATCACCAAACGTAGCGAACCACTTGGGGTGACCTATGGCAGAGGTGTTGGTTATCCAATAAAGGTTCCCGGGGCGGCGGTACCCATTCCCGCCTCCCAAATTGAATTGCTAATTAATATCTTTTAAATCTCTTTTCCGCGGGTTGTTGCTGTTACCAGCTTTCTTTGGTTTTGAATAATATACCCGCCAGCCATTTCGAGTTACGGGCGGTCGTAATTTCAAATTCACGCCAAAGAAACGTCAAAAACATTAAGAGCATTGACAATTTTCACAGGGCCACCAATATAATCATCTCTTCAATCCTTCAACATTCGAGAATACGTATGAACGAAACATTATACAAAATTCGTCGATACGACGGGTAATTTTTCATTTACAGATGGCGCATAAGGCCGGGCATAAACAAACAGCTTGAAGCAGTCAAGATCGACTGCTTCAAGCTGCGACTGCTTAGCGAACTACAGACTTCTACGTAAACACATACACGAACCGCTCGAGCATTGGAGGGGACCCACCACTTTCCCACGGCTGTGTGAGGAAACTGATTGTTTAACTTCCTTAGCCGCACACGTCAGGACTCTAATTTTTTGTAAAAAGGAAGCTACATTTATTTTTGAAACGAATCTAGACCCTCCAATGTCCCTGCATGCATGATTGTTAGTAAAAAAGTAAAATGTATGCATACTTACATTTGCAGTAATTAACAAGATAAAAATAGTTCGCCTGTTGGTTCAGCATCTAGTTGAGTGAAATAATAAATAAAAAGAAAAATATTTACAGGTGTCTCTCTCTCTGGTTTCAATCCTGGGATTGGTTTGCAGCAATTTTCTTTAGTTTCCTCTTCCATTCTTCCCTGTCTTGTGCGGCTCTTTTGAGGTCTGCATATGATAAGCAGCGCACGTCCACCAGCAGGTCCTCCAGGTACTCTCGGCGTGGGCGTCCCCTAGAGTTTGTCCCCTCGGTCATACCCTCCATTATGGAATGCAAGAGGCCTTCTTGTCGTATTACATGGCCAATCCATCTTGCACGCCTTTCGGACAAGGTCCTGAGCAGGTGCCTTCCTCCTTCGATTCTTTGGAGAACCTCCTCATTTGTAATGTGGTCTCTCCAGGAAATTCCTAATAGTTTTCTATAGGACCACATCTCAAAAGCCTCTAGTCTCCGTTTATCTCTTTTGGATAGGCAGGTGTAAGTATGATTAAAACCAAAGAAAATATATAAAAAGAAAGATATTGGGGGCAGTTTGTCCCACTATCACGGGGCAGTCCCGGCGAGAATGAGCGGGCGAGCGGCCTGGCCGCAACGTGCCCTAACGCCCGCGTCCCTTAGCCAGTTTCCCAAAAGTACCCTTGAAGAAGTGTTTGTGGAGGGGGGGGAGATACTCCCAAAGACCCTGGGGAATGAAGTGGGCCTCGGGTCACCGGAGGCAGGACGGAAGGGAACCGGGCTCGCGCAAACATTCCTCAAGCTCGCTCATGACGCCGGGGGAGGCACGGGCGTTAGTGGGACGGCCCTACCAGAATTCTGCCACCTGACTGGATGCAGGGACCGGGTCTATCCGCCCCCATGGTGGGGAGTTGGACAATACAGTACAATGGAGTTCAGTACATCAACCTAGTCACAATTCAAGATGTTAGTAACATAATAAAACCAAATAAGACGGGTAAAAAGGCGTGATCAACAGCAAATTGAAGCAAATAAATAAATAAAAAAAAAGAAAAAAAATAATATGAAGATTACGCAGCAGTAAAGAGCAAAAAAATAATAATGTATAACAGTAGTTATAAATAAAAACAGAATAATAAATACAGTGTAGTCATACCACCAAACAAGAAAAGTAAAAACAAGAGTATAACAGAAATATAAAGCAATCGAGCATAGGCAATAATAAAATTGAGACCGAGGAGTAACCATGGAGAGACAAGAGCAATACGTTTGGCACCTGAAACAAAGATGATTTTAATCTAAGTCAGCAACTCTAAGCACAGGCCATCTCTCCTCCCACGACTTTACAAACTTTTTAAAGCATTCAAAATTATCTCTGTTCGACACCAGATCGGCATTCCATGCCGGTCTTGTAATCCCTCTCGAGCAACCTCAACTTACTCTCGAGCAACCTCAACTGCAACTGCTTCGGGCGGTTGGCAACATGGTGAAATTTCATCGTGCGGTCAAGCAGTCGCCAGATATACACTGACTGCTTGAGCTGTCGATGTTTAATTTTTCATTTGAGTATATTACACAATTCGTCAAAAGATGAGATTGACATTCTAAAATAATTAAAAAAACTTTTCTTCTTCTTCACGTCTTAATTCCAAAAACAAGTAATTAAATTCTCCATTATAATTTTGAGTTTCTAAAATTGGATGAACCCACAATTTTCTATTTCTGAAATTTCTAATAAAGCAGCAGTAGTGCTTCTTCCTCAAAACCCATGATGTGGCTGATTTGAATTATAATTGAAATTGCCAACTGCTCGAGCGATTAAGCCAACTTTGCAGTCATCAATGGCAGCTTTAAGCTGTTGACTCTGACTGCAAGAGCGGTTCATGTATGTTGATCACTGGCTAACTGCTCAGGCTGTTCGTGTATGCCCGGCCTAACGGATAACTCTTGATCGCTATTGGAGAATTAAGCCCCCGTATCGTGTTCCGAGAAGAAGATAACGAGATATTTTGAATAAATAAATGTTTAATATGAGAACTTTGTATGAAATTCACATTTAGAAGCTACACTGAAACCATTTCGCTCCTTGTAGGGAAATCAGTCTAGAATTATAAAATTCGTATCATCTGTCTGAATAGTAAATTCACTAAACTTAATACAATTATTTTATTAGGCAAAATTTATTTTTCTCCCCAAATTAATTTTATCTATATGGCATACATAAATTAAAGAAGAACCATTAAAATTTCTTTCCGTGTAGATCTGAATGGAGACCAATATCGCCCGTAACTTACCTAAAATTTAACTTAAGTGTCCTAGCCCAATTAGCCCGGGCTCTGTCTCTTTTATGTCTGTCATCGCTCTGTCTCTCTTATCGCTATCCCATTCGGTCGAAAATTTATAATGATGATGAACCGCAGTTCTTAATTTGAAATTTAAGCAAAGAATATTCTGATTTTTGGATCGCAAAACAAGCCCAATCGCATCTCTTATATTTTCTTCTTCATTCCATGGTTACGTGCATTATATGCACGTGCATATAATACATTACACATTTTACGTACATTTTCAAAATAGTTTAATTTAAGGGGGAGGGGGGGGGTTTGAACGGCGAAAAAAGGCATATTTTCATTAATTTTTTTTGGTGATATGAATAATGTTAGTTTATTTTTTTATATATACGTTATAGTATGTCATCTAAAGTATCTCAGAAAAATTATTCATTTAAAAATATAAATAAATAAGTCTGTGAGAGTGAATCTCCGGAGGTGCCTCGAAAAAAAGGTTGTTATGCGCCATGTTGCGCGCCCGTTGTTATGATGGGCCCTAAACATGTCCCAGGCCAGCTCACAGCAGAGACAAAAGTACCCTCTATTCCAGGGGGCAGGTCGCACGAATGCTTCGGAACTCTCATCTCCCCACGGTCGTCCGGGAAATACACTCTAGGAAATGCTCCTGCCGAGGCAGAATAACAACAGGATTGAGTTACATAGATTCATGTATTGCAAATTCAAAACACAGTTTCATAGGTTATTACAGTACAATTCAACACAAGAAATGCATATTACACAATCCTAGCTATCGTGTTTATACCTCGTGATCTCTGAAACGAAACTCCCTGAGTGATGGCTTTTCGCGAGGGTTTACAGTCTATCGTTAAAGGACACAAACAGAAGAGGGAATATTTGTACAGCTTACATGATGTTCGGGGTTCCACGCCTTCCGGGTTCAGCAGGGGGCACTTCCGAGTCTAGGACAGGACCCGAAGTTCACACAGGCATGGCAGAATACCAGCGCTAAAACCCGTATGTACTTCAATTAACATCGCAGATGTAATTGCGTTCAAATTGGTCGACAGAAATTAGCCGCGAACTCGGTGTTCGATCCGGGGGAGCGTAACGTGTTCCCGAGGCCGCTTGCAATTCTCGACTGGCGGGACGCGTTGGTGTGCGCGGGAGTGCAGAGAGGGGAGGAGGTAGGAAGCAGGAAACAGGGGGGAGCGGGGTGTTGCTGTCCGCGGTGGAGCTCCCGTGGGCTCGAATTCTGTCGTTTAGGGCGTACCATAACACTTCCCCCCGCGCTTGGAAAAAAAGCGACGTGGCAATGGAGCTGTAGGGAAAAAAAATCCTCTTATGCTTCCATCGGGGTTTTTGAGAGATTCGTTGCTTGAGAGATTGCCTAGCTAGAACATACAGTTTATGCTATAGTTTAGGTCACAATGTTTGTAGGGAATGGATGGGGGTACATAGAATGTTTGGAAAAGACAACTTTGGGGAAAGTACATGGTGTAAAACAACATACAAGGTTATGCAATTGAAAATAACAATACACATGGTTATGCAATTGAAAAAAAATGACAATACACATGGTTATGCAATTGAAAAAATGACAATACACATGGTTATGCAATTGAAAGAATGACAATACATTTGTACAAGAGAAGAGAAAAGGTGTGATTCTAAGGTTTCATTGGTCTTGGAGCTAAGTTTGCGAAGCGTGGATTTGTTTGGTTTCGGAGAATTTCGAAGAAAAAGACGTGGTTTCACAGATTCTAAGGATTACATTATCACTGCAATCAGACCCATTTGAGATAACACTCAAGAGTACACTTAGGCCTTAGAAAACACCTGGTTTGGTTGAAGACGTTGAAGTTCACAAAGTGGAGACTGTGGTTGCTGTGCCGCGACTATGGTTACAGAGGCCATTGAAGAGAAGAATCCAGTATCTGCAGACATGCCAGTACGAATCCTAAGTGTTATTATGGTAAACACGGATCGTATATAATGGTTATTGAAGCATAATGTAGCTCAAGATAACTTGTATTGGTACGCATTCAGCGAATACTGGTGGGTCAAGGTAATGATGGTTTACACATGACGATATATGCGTCACTGCATGACAGAGCAAGAGACGGCAAGGTTGGCATTGATAGCAAGAGTAAGAACAAACCTAGGAGCTAGCGTGCCCAAAAGGTAGTTTAGAGTGTCATAATGTATGGTGGGACAACTCAGCTTGCTGTGGCACGACAAGACAACATACATATGAGCGGTATGGTCTGTGCTTTCAGGAACAAATACGTAGAAAATGGCAGCAGGAGGGACCTTGTAACCACAGCGCGTGCTGTCAGGAAGTGAAGCTCAGCTTGGCTGTCGGTGATGACATCCGCCTGGGCTTCTTTTTAAATCCGGGAGAAATTATTATTAGAGCAAAATTCTTGAAGTTTACCTGCCTAGGGACCAATGAAGAAAAGGTTTGGAGAGAAACAAAATGTGTCCAGAAAATGAAATAAACGAAATTTTAACCACCTACTCAGAGAGTGACGAAGAGAGATTCCTAACTAAATTGTGATTACATGAACATTTTCCTTTTCCAGGATGACTTGGCGCTTGCCGAGTGACAATATGTCTTGGTTAAAAAACAACCGGCCCTCTATGGCCTATGTTAACATAAGATGGTAACATTTTCGTAGAATTTCAAAGAACAAGACAAAGAATCGTGAACTAGTCACGGCAAAGGGAAACCAATTCATGAATAAAGGTTGTCAAAAAGGAGACAGACGTTACGCCAAGTGCATATCGTACATATCCAACATTCATGAATGTGTTTCGTAGAATTGAGAAAGAGAAAAAAAAAGGTGAGACATATGCAGAGATTGAGGGGGAAAACCTGTAGATAACCGGACAGTTACCTATTCGAACTCCAAGTGAGGGCGAAATATGGTCAACGACAGATTTTTCACTTCATAACATAATCTGAGAACATGGGGGAATGGGGGGGAGGAGGGGAGAAGGGAGACGAGTTACGAAATTTGCTAGAGACTGGACTAATTTCCAATTCAAGCTCTATGTGAAAATGAAACATAATCAACCAGCAGATTTCCTGACTCTTTACATTTATCAGAAAAGGGTGAGGAGAAATTTGAATACACATTATAACAAAGAGGCTAATCTTTCGCGGGTATTGGGCAAAAGATTAGGGGTCATTTTAAAACTTCTACATGATTGTGAGAAAAGACAGACCCTTGCTCCAATTTCACAAACCTGGGGGTTTTCTTATTCGTTCTCCAGACAACGAGTTAGGTGGTTTTGTG
This sequence comes from Limnephilus marmoratus, assembly GCA_917880885.1. NCBI lineage: Eukaryota > Metazoa > Arthropoda > Insecta > Trichoptera > Limnephilidae > Limnephilus > Limnephilus marmoratus. The sequence continues at coordinate 7,467,875 of OU862922.1, read as the reverse complement.
CTCAATCGATTAACTCCCACAGCACTATGCCCCATAATTGATAGTGAAGCTGAAAACTAGTCCTTTTGGGATAGTAGATATTCCTGGGCTTCTTTCCTTTTGCAAAGAAGTAAAAAACAGGAAGTCCACGGGCATCGGCGTTGAATGACAACAAAGGGTTGTGGACTACATTTCGTAGATCGCACACAAAAGGTTTGATATTATTTCGTTCGCACGACTCATGGTAAGTGTTTTAACGTCTCCACGTATAGTGTACAAAATATGTAAGTACACACAAGATATAACTCAATTATAGACAGAAGTCAAAGAGCTTATACAATGCATCTTAAAGAAGATGGCAAAGCCGATATTATGTCGTTCACACGAATCACGGTAAGTGTTTTAACGTCTCCACGTGTAGTGTACAGAGTTTATACACAATTATACATAAAAGCGGTGCTCACGGCAAATAAATGACGCACGACCAGAACAGGTTATACAAAAGGGTGGTACTCATGACAAATATGTCACACGACCAAAATAGAATGTACAAAACGGTACTCATGACAAATATGTCACACGACCAACTCAATAACATTTAGCTATGAGCAAAAGTGATTATGACGAACTTCTCGTATTGTGGCAGGTATTTTAAGGATCCCTCCTATAATGTAACAGGGTTGCGTTTAAATACAACACAATAAACGTTAACAATGCTTGTTTTAACACAGTATATGAAGATTTGTTAGATTAACTAACTCCGTAGCCCAGGAGCGTACGATAGAATAACAAGGAGGTAAACAATTTAATGTCACTTCGTATGTTATAAAGGCGGGGTGATGACAGAGTACATTTCTGTTTACACCATGTGACAAACAAAGACAGACCTATATGGTTTTACATACTGTCTATTGTAGCAACTTCGGTGGGGACAAACAAAAGGGACCAATTGTGGTTTTACATACCCTTTGTGCAGTTACAACATACCAGGTTATGTGCAATTTAGGTTGCAAATACTTGGTTAAATGGCGAAACAAGAGTTGAATGCCTATGTTTGCAAAACGATGATCAAACAAAACATTGATGATTTACGTTAAACTGCGGTTATTTATGTACGGAAAACAGGGCTGCCGTTAGGTTTTATTAACCTTTTCCGTCAGGGTTGAGGCATGTAATACAATACATACATGTTGTGAAGAGGGACAAATCGAGGACTTCTTATAACAACAAAAGACCGAGTATTTGGTTTTACGTACTTTAGTTGAAACGGGCCCAAGAAGATTTGTATAAGGGTGGAAAGACCAATTTAAAGGCTTTTCCTTTACTTATATACATATGATTTCAAAATGGACGTGTCAAAATCCAATTTGTTAGCAAAGAGCTCGGGTAGGACGCCATCAATTTTTTAACATTTGAGAAAAATTGAAAACTACTGTACACAAGGAATGTGATTATGTGAGTAACCACTTATTTTTACCATGATGAGTAAAATATGGAGTATTTTAAGATGGTTTACTAGTCCTGGGTCGTGATTTAACGCTTTGGAGTTTACCAAATCCGACTTTAGAACGACGCTCCAGTACTTACAGAACATAAAAGAAAAAATTTTGAAGAGATTCCTTCCGATATGATGAAAAAACAACAAACAAAAATGGTGAAAATTACAATATTGCATTACATAGCAAAGCGTGCCATGGCATGAACGTTGCGTAGTGTGAGGGGTTGAGAGGCAATGATTTGGGTTCATGACTTCCCAAACACTGTGACTCAAGGGGTGTCTCTGCTCTAAAGTGATCAATTTTGGAACAGGTGAGAAAAAAAGAAAAAAACAAAAAACGTGTGGAACAAAAATTACGGTGGTTGCCAATTCATAAACATGAACGGGGCAAACTACGCCGTGGAGTGTACATAAATTTACAAAAATGATTTTTTTAACAATATTCGTTTCATCAACGAAAGGGTGGACATGTAATTGACACTTTACACGCCAGTCATTGTAAGACTTGATGTGCTTACCAAAGGGTTGTGGTGATACACACTGGATCATTTTGAGTTTGCTGAGATAGTGGGGGCAGTTTTACTTGACTCCTCACTTCCAGTCTTTGCAATATCCTTAATATGGTAATTACCAATGTGCTTTCCAGAGGAGTCAGACAAAGAGTACACTAGATCTGATATCTTTCTTAGAACTTTGGCCTTCACGAAACGTGGTGCCAGCTTGGCAGAGAAATACATGGCTCCTTGGGAAAGTGTGTTGTTCTTTCTCCAAACTATGTCTCCAGTATTGAAGGTGACATGTTTCCTACGTAGGTTGTATCTGTCCGCGCTCTTTTGATGAGCCAGGAGTAAAGCATCAGTGACTTCACTGTAGATGGCCGACAGTTCTTCCAGACGATGGGCATAGTCCGTGGTAGGGTTGCTTGTGGCGGCAATTGACGTAGGAAAGTTTGTGTCCCTATGTAGAGAACCGTGAACAACTTGTTCCATACCGTGTTTTAAGAAGAAAGGTGTGTAACCAGTGGCCAGGTTAACCGTGTTGTTCATAGCAGCCTGAATTTTATCTAGGTTTTTACACCAAGTACGTTGATCTTTATCAACTAGAATAGCTAGAGCTGTGTTGATTGTCTGGTTATAACGTTCGACAGTGTTATTCTGTGGAGTATACAAGGTGTTATAGTAAATGTCCTTGATTCCGTATTTGGCAAGAAAATCTTTGAATTCTTGGGCAATAAATTGTTTTCCGTTATCAACTATTATGGTTCTGGGTGTTCCGTAAGGTATAAAAATGTGTTTTTCCAGGAGTTTGATGATGGCGGACGCGTTGGCTCTATTTAAAGGGAAGATCCAACAGAATTTAGTGAAAACATCCACTACACTAAGTATGTGCATGTGTCCGGCATAACTTCGAGGAAAGGGTCCGACGAGGTCCATTGACAATGATTGTAGGGGTCTGTCGGCACGTTTGGGATTACCCATTAGGCCGGCAGGTGCTGCCGTGCTATGTTTATAAGCTTTACAAGTTTCACATTTAGAGATGTAATTGCGAATTTGCTTAAAGAGACCAGGCCAATAATACTTCAAGGCGATTTTTTTATACGTCTTGAAATTTCCTGGGTGTATGGAGTCGGGAGCACTATGATTGTCAATGATTATTTGTTCTCTACCTTCGAGGGGAACGACAAGTTTCCACGAGTAATCTTCGAGGATGGATAATGGTGCCTTGCAATTACGGTATAGTTGTCCTTCTTTTATGATAAAATTAGGAAACTTTTGTTGGTTATTTTTGCAACCTTCGAAGATTTTCAAGTACCATTCATCTTTTGTAGATGGAGGGGGGGCAATTGTGTCAACATTTAATGAAGCTAGTTCAATTCTTGAAAGGGCGTCGGGAACAATATTGTCCGCGCCTTTACGGTGAACAACATCAAAATTGTATTGAGACAAACGGGAGGACCAGCGAGCGAGCCTACCGGAGGGATTACTTAAAGAGATCAACCATTTCAAACTACTATGGTCTGTGACTACAGTAAATTTGCTACCGTCTATGTAACCGCGGAAATGGTGAACAGAATCCAATACAGCCAATAATTCTTTCTCGGTAATTCCGTAGTTTTTCTCGTGTTTGTTTAGTGTACGGGAAAAATACGCTACAGGGTGTTCGCCATCTGGGAATTCTTGAGTAAGGACTCCACCGATTCCTACATTGGAGGCATCCGTGTGGAGGGTAAAAGAGAGTGCAAAATCCGGGCAATTCAGAACGGGAGCTTTTTGAAGGGCATTTTTTAAAGTTGTGAACGCTTCTTCAGTTTCGACAGACCATCGGAAATTGCTGACGCCTTTACGAATGCCGGTAATTTTATTTAAGGGGGCTGCAATAGTGGAAAAGTCTTTGATGAATCTCCTGTAGTAACCTGCAAGTCCAAGGAAACCTTTGACTTCCTTCGCGTTTTTGGGTCGGGGAAAATTTGCCATGGCTTCCACCTTAGCGGGGTCTGTTCTTAGACCTTTTTCGTCGACAATGAATCCCAAATAACGTAGACGGGACTTACAGAATTCAGACTTCTTCAAGTTGATGGTTAAACCAGCGAACTTGAGTTGTTGGAAAACTTTTTCCAGCATTAATAGGTGTTTTTCAAAGGTATCGCTGACGATGATGAGGTCGTCAAGGTAACAAAACAGGCTATTATCGACTTCAGGACCGAAAAGTTTGTCCATCAGTCTTTGTAACTCGGCGGGGCTGTTTTTTAGACCAAAGGGTAATCTTTTAAAATGGAACATTCCCCTACCAGGTACAACGAAAGCAGTTTTTTCGCACGATTCTGCGTCCAAGGGTATTTGCCAAAACGCTTTGCTGAGATCGACAGAAGAGATGAACTTGGCGTTACGCAGCTTGTCTAAGGTTGCGTGAACGTGAGGTAAGGGATACGCATCAGCTTCCGTGCAAGAGTTTAAACGTCTACTGTCGAGACAGAAACGTGCAGAGCCGTCTTTTTTAGAAACCAAAAGAGTTGGGTTGGTCCATGCACTTCTGCTGGGAACCACCACACCCATTTTTAACATTTCGTCAAGTTCGTTTTCTAAAAGTTTAAGTTTTTGGGGGGCTAAGTTGTAATAACGTTGCTTGATGGATGGGCCATTGGTTTTGATATGGTGTTCCACCAAATTTGTCAAACCTAGTCCACATTTTTCGAAGGATATTGATTCGAATTTATTGACCATTTCCTTTAGTTGGAGAGCCTGGTCCGTGCTTAAATTTTCGTGAGGTATTATTGTGCGGATCTCACTAATTTGAGCGGCAGTGGAGGTTTCGCCAAGAGTATTAAATACTTGGGGAGCAACATTGAATGCCTTCCAGAAGTCAACGCCAAGGATGAAATTCTGGGATATAGAGGGCACTATTAGAAAATTGATTGTAACTATTTTATTGTTACAATTAATTGGCAGGGCAAGGGCACCGATGACCGGCTGAGAAACATTATCTGCAGTCGTCAGGTGTGTCGATTGGGGCGAAATTCTAAAATCACTGTTAACAAAAGGCAAGTGAGCATTGTTGCCAAGACAGCTGATAGATGCCCCACTATCGAGTAATCCGGAAAAGGTCACATTGTTAACAGAGAAAGAAGCATAGGGTCTCCCATCTTTAGCTTGTTTGCAACAAACCGAAGAAACATTTAAGGTCTGGTTAAAATACTTAATGTGTGCTAACCAATCAGTCCATTCTTTAGACATTGGTTCAGAATGGGTGCCTGAGAGGTTATTATTTAGTTTTTTGGCCTCTTCATGTAGAAATTTGGTGGGGGCTTGGAGAAATCCACCTGAGGTCTGACATCGCTTGGGTTTTGTAACCTTTCCATGTTGTGCCTTGATTTCTTGAAAATATTGCGCAGTTCGTCGCGTGGAGGAGAGCGGTCCCTAGAGTGATGCCTCTTGAAAGTTCGGGGTTCCTTGGATTCCAGAAACCTCGCTTGCTTGAAACAAGTAGTGGCCAGATGGCCTACTTTTTTGCAAAAAGAGCACACTTTTTTGTTGTCGAATTCTGGTTTTAAACCAGACGAACGGCTTGGCACAACTACATTATTTGACACATTTTTTATGTTCTTCCTATCCTGGTATGATTCCAGAAGGAGACAGACCTCGTTTAACTGGGCCAGGGATGCAATTTTCTGCGAGGTGATGATGTTCTCGTATTTGCTTAAAAGGCCATCAGTTATGACTGGTAATAGTTCAGCTTCCGAAACGGGATGTGAAAGCTTGATGTTAATGGATTCAGCCCTTTCTATGAATGTTGCTACAGGTTCATTTACCAGCTGTTTAATAGATAGTAAAGATAATTTGATCCTGTGCTGGGCTTCTGTTTTTCCGAAGCTCGAGATTAGGGCAGATCTGAGTTTATTCCAATCTTTGCATTTAGTTTTTTGAATGCGGTGCCAGGGTATCAATTCTGGGGAGATGAGTTCTATGAAGTTTTTTCGTAGAATCTCGAATGGGATATTTTTGATTGTAGCCGTTTCTTCGATACGGTCGATGAAATCCAGCACATCGGAGACGCCATTATATTTGACTTTCCAAGATCGTAAGTTTTATCTTGTGTCAAGGTGGGTGCGATGTCCTGTTTTACCATTACTTGCGGTATAGGTTCTTTGTTAGGAACAAGATTATCCAAAACTTGCGTAGCCGAGCGTGAATTATTTTCGCTTGAGGGGGCGAGGTTTATTCTCTTAATGTACTTTTTGTTAAATAGAAGTGCATAAGCCTTTAATGTAGATTTAGATTTGTTTGATGGCGAGAGTCCTCTATCCCTTAAAGCAGTTTGTAAGTGAGTTTTGGATAAGTTGTGCACGTTGGGAATGATACCCAAATTGGATGATGCCATAGCTTGATTGTTTTCCATTGTGAGTTTCCCGGGTGGTGAAAAAATTTTTGCCAGGGGTTTCCTTTAGCAAACGCAAAATTAATTTTGTGAGGCACTTTTCACTTGGTAACCACTGGTTGGCACTTCTAAAATAGTTATAGAAAAACTGTATTTCATACTACAATTTGGTATAAATGACACCAGAATCTTTGTCAAAGGAAGGCATACGAAAAAAAATTTTGCGTGGAAAGACCTTAGTAGTAAAGGTTTCTGTGTTTCACTGACCACTTTTGAGAAAACTGTGAAATTCACAAGTATTTATTTATTTTCAAAAAAAATTGCCAGGACTGACCTTTAGAAAACGGCTTTTTTTTATTTTTTCACTTCACTTTGCACTGAGAAAGGCACTAAAATTCACAAAAGGCACTCTTCTGTCAAATAAGAACAAACTTCCGGATGAAAATAACTAAATATGGGATTCGTTACGACAACCACATTAAAATTATTTTATTTATTCATGGAATCAATCATTTGTTTTATTATTATTTCACTTTTCTTTATGTAAGGAAAAAAACAATTCACTTTACACTTATGCTGAAAAAAAAACGGTACCTGTAATGTAGAATTGGAAAAAAAGTCATTATTTTGTCCATTTGGTGAAATATAAGTTGCACTAATTTGACAGACACAAGTGGGCCAATTGGTATATTGTGCAGAAACAACAAAAAAACCTAAGTCCGAAATTTTTGATTCAGGAATTCGCAAAATAACTGGGGTTCCAGAATCAAATTTATAATAATTTCCGTTGCTATCCGGTTCAGTCATAAAAAAGGCGATTTGATTATAAACGCTGCATAGCAACAGTTAATTATTTCTTTCCGACGGGTTTTTTCCGTTGGAATTTTGGCGCGAGACAAAGCACTTGCGCGCGCAATCCAGAGAATAGGTATTTACCGCGTGAACATTTGCCGTTGAGATTGGCGCGAAATTGACCGTAGCTTGGTGAACAAAAGGGTCACGCCTGCGCAGTCAAGTTCGCGGTTAAAAGTATTGGCGCTTTCTAGTAGCTTCCACAATGGCCGTGTTTTCAATTGCGGCGTGATTCATGGTTTTTTCACAGAATTCACTGTACACTGGGTGTAGAATATCAAGGTATAATTAATGTTCACAAAACAATTCCTGTACAGTGAGGATTTCGACGAGTTGCACTCCGCGAAGCGATCGTGATAGAGAGAAAAAAATTCCGAGGCCCCACGCTATGGCGACAGTTGTTATGCCCCACGTTGGGCGCCAGTTGTTATGCGCCATGTTGCGCGCCCGTTGTTATGATGGGCCCTAAACATGTCCCAGGCCAGCTCACAGCAGAGACAAAAGTACCCTCTATTCCAGGGGGCAGGTCGCACGAATGCTTCGGAACTCTCATCTCCCCACGGTCGTCCGGGAAATACACTCTAGGAAATGCTCCTGCCGAGGCAGAATAACAACAGGATTGAGTTAAATAGATTCATGTATTGCAAATTCAAAACACAGTTTCATAGGTTATTACAGTACAATTCAACACAAGAAATGCATATTACACAATCCTAGCTATCGTGTTTATACCTCGTGATCTCTGAAACGAAACTCCCTGAGTGATGGCTTTTCGCGAGGGTTTACAGTCTATCGTTAAAGGACACAAACAGAAGAGGGAATATTTGTACAGCTTACATGATGTTCGGGGTTCCACGCCTTCCGGGTTCAGCAGGGGGCACTTCCGAGTCTAGGACAGGACCCGAAGTTCACACAGGCATGGCAGAATACCAGCGCTAAAACCCGTATGTACTTCAATTAACATCGCAGATGTAATTGCGTTCAAATTGGTCGACAGAAATTAGCCGCGAACTCGGTGTTCGATCCGGGGGAGCGTAACGTGTTCCCGAGGCCGCTTGCAATTCTCGACTGGCGGGACGCGTTGGTGTGCGCGGGAGTGCAGAGAGGGGAGGAGGTAGGAAGCAGGAAACAGGGGGGAGCGGGGTGTTGCTGTCCGCGGTGGAGCTCCCGTGGGCTCGAATTCTGTCGTTTAGGGCGTACCATAACAAGGTGTTATGCGGTGAACGTCATAACTCGTTACCTGATCATTTGAAAGGAAAAAGTCGAGATGTGTTTAATATGTGATATGTTTTCCCAGGTAATCAGGAAGAGGTTTTTTTTGCAGCATGTTGAAGTCAAAAATGCGATTTTTGCTAAATAATTTTCGGCGAATTTGTTATTATAAAATGGAAAAAAACGTAAAAAAAAATCTTCCTGTTGATTTATTTGTAAAAATAGTGTACAAAATTTCAAGAGGATCGGTCAAGTACATTTTGAGTAATGACGTTCAAGAAACTTCAAAAATTTGTTAGTGAGAAAATCGGTTTAAAGTTTTTAATATTCTAAATATACTTACTTGAAGTTTGTATCTTCTTTAGTTTTCCTTTGATTTACTTGAAATTTTGACACAATACTCTCGACATGTTGAACATTCAGGAAAAAAATAAAGAGTTTTAAAACCTTACTCCCCCCCCCCCCTTAAATAGCTACGTATATAGGTCATTGAAGACAAAGATAACAATAATAATCTAAACGAAAAATGAAAGAGAACAAGACACAGAAAAACAGAAAAAAGACAATGGTCTCAACTCGGACTCGAACCTTTTTTATTGTCTTTTTTCTGTGTCTTGATCTCTTTCATATTTTCGTTTAGATTATTATTGTTATCTTCTTCTTTAATGATATATTACGTTAATGGAAATAACCTTCAAAAGTTATATATATAGCTATTGTTCAAAATACAAAAAAAATAAGTGGAAAAATTACACTTTCAATCTTCTTACGACATTTAATTTGGTGAACAAAATAACATCCGAGTTTTTTCAAAGTGGGTAGAGTATCTTTTTCTTCCTGTTTTGTTCGGTTACGAGAAAACCGGGCGGCGATTTGTCCATACAAACCTTTTTTTCTCATTTTCCTCTCCGGATTTTGACGCTAGTGCAATATTTTTAAATGTACCTACTCGAAATAAAGGTATCGACTACTAGCGTGTCAGTTTTTAAACAGCTCGCGTGCCACCTATTGCAATTTTTTTATACAAATTTCATAATGCCAGAGCTCACCAGTACAAATATATGGAAACCAACGTGGGCATGCACACATCAAATCCCCAAAGTTTCATCGCAAAGTTGAATTTAATGTTTCAAAGACCCAATCATGTCTCATTACGTCTAAAAGGATAATGAAATGAAAATATAGTCTTCTTCAACGGAAGCAATCTTCCGAACAGGCTCTTCATTGATGTGCTCAGTGTAACTCTAAGTGACCAGCTCAGGTATGGGGGCTCCATCGAAGCCAGAGTCAAGTTAGCCTCTCAAAAACTGGGCGTACTCTACAGGGCCCGCAGATACTTTAATAGTAAACAACTGCTAGCCCTGTACAAATCACAAGTGCGCCCCAAGGTTGAATTTGGTAGTCACCTCTGGTCTGGAGCCCCCAAATATCTGAAAAAAACCCTCGACTCTGTGCAGAAACGGCGGTCCGTCTGATAGATTCTCCTATTTTTACAGACGGACTGCAATCTTGCAATCTTTAGAGCACAGGCATCGGGTGGGAATGCTATCCTTGTTCTACCGGTATTTCAATGGAAGGTGCTCCGAGGAACTAGCATCATTGATCCATTCGGCACCGGTGCAGAGTCGGGAAACAGGCCGAACGCGTGCCCAACATATGTATACGGTTGACATTGGTCACATGAGAACGGGTCGCTTCTTCGACTCGTTTTTGTGTTCAACAACTCGGCTATAGAACGATTTGCCGGCCTTTGTGTTTCCTCCTTCCTACAACATGGGTCTCTTCAAGTCCAATGTTCATTCCTTCCTCTCCTCAAAAAGACCCTCCACACAGCATCTACAAAGATGACATAGGCCCTGAGGGAAATTATTTTCCTCAGGGCCTCCTGTGTGGAGTAAATGTAGATATTTTTTTTTAAATCGGATGAACTGTTAGGAACGCATAATTTCATTATGCTAGAAATCACTTTTGCATATAGAAGCCATCGCGGGCATGCACACATCAAATCCTCAAAATTTCATTGCAAACGGATGAGTGGTTTAGCAATGCATAGATATCTCATATACTCACTCATATACACCCAAGCAAAAATATTTTGATTTTTATCAGCCTAAAAAATAACATAAATCGGGTAAAAAAAATGTTTAGTAAGTATTGTATTTGTAAGATTGTACCTATATCTTTTCTTCTTTATAGAACACAATAATTTCAAGGTAGATAATTGCTAAATGTTGGGCATTACAAGCAAAAAGACACGATTTGCTTGTAAAATCTTAAAACTAACTGCATACCTACAGAAATGCTTAAAAATTATACGTGTTAAATAAACATAAACGTGCAGTTCCGATATTTAATGATACGTCTTCTTTGTCTGCAAATAGTGATTTTCAGGGCTAATATATAACATTCGTTTTTAATTATTGGTGACAGCCTTTAATAGTCATGATTGTCATGTTTCATGTATCTCCTGTGATTGAACAAGAATACAAAAAGACAGATAGCTTATTGTAGCTAGGTATATAACGTATTGCTAGAAATTTAATGCGACTGAGTTGTTCTACGACAATTGATCAACGACAAAATTCTGAGAAATTATCATTTAAATTTAGAGATTCTGATTCTGCGTTATTTGCTGTCTAGACAATGTCGCTGTGATAACAATGAATAATATTTTCCTTCCGTATTCTGTCGAATGATTACGTTTGCCATTTCATAACCGCTTCAACACATTTTCAACCAAAGTTTTAGGCTCGGAATTGTCCCTGATCATTTAAAAATAGGATGTATCACTCCAATACATAAATCGGGAGACAAAACTCTGATATTAAACTACAGACCAATCACTCTGCTAAACTCACTATCTAAACTTCTAGAAAAAGCCATGAAAAAAAGATTACTTGCGTACCTTGAAAAACACAACCTGCTCTCAAGCCGCCAATTTGGATTTCGTGCCAAAATGGGTACAGAAGATGCTTTATCAGAATTAACCAATTACATAGTGAAAAGCATAGATGGCGGATCAAAGGTGATAGGGGTATTCTTAGACCTAGCAAAAGCTTTCGACACTATTTCGCATAACTTACTACAACAAAAACTCAAAAATATCGGTATAACTGGTCAACCGCTAAAATGGTTTGTCAGCTACATTGAAAAGAGACAACAAATAGTAAAAATAAATAAATACAGCAGTGACAAAGCAGAAATCAGGTATGGAGTACCGCAAGGCAGCGTCTTGGGTCCCAAACTATTCCTCATTTATATAAATAGTCTAACTGAGATAAACCTAGGAAAAATTGAGTACAAAGTAATCAGTTATGCAGACGACACTGCAATTTTGTTCAAGGCACAATCATGGGAAAAGGTATTCAAAAACACAGAAACAGGGATGACTGTAGTAAATAAATGGCTACAAAATAATCTACTAACACTGAACATTTCAAAAACAAAATATTTAACTTTTAGCAAAACAAAGGCTGGTCAACCACATAGCCAACCACAACTACATCTTAACCCCTGCACCAATATTTCGTCAAATAACACATGCTGTACTTGTCACAAAATTGTTTATGCAGACAATATTAAATATCTAGGTTTAACTGTTGACCATAAACTAAAATGGGATCTCCAATGGGATATCAAAAAAAATACGAAAATTATCATACATCTTCAAAACAATACGAAACATCATGTCATTAAATCAACTAAAAAATATATATTTCGCACTCTGTCAAAGTATTTTAACATGTGGAATTTCAGTTTGGGGAGGAGCAGCAGATACTTACCTCAATTCTCTTAAAATAAATCACAAAACAATAATTAGAATTATGTTTTATAAACCTTACCAACATCCGACGGAACAGCTAATGATCAAAAACAAATTACTTGACGTAAATAAACTATTCATAAGGAAGATCATTTACAAAAACTGTATCAAAACTTCACATCTCCACATACCTCACTCGCAAAACACAAGAGCAAAAATTAATAATCACTTTCAAGTTCCCCATATCAAATCAACTTTTGCAAAAAAACACGAATCTTACCTAGCACCACACATTTTCAATACCTTCCTAACACAAACAAAAACTTACGTCACCCCAAATAATTTGAATTGGCTTTTCAAAAGATTTGTAATATGATTGAATGAAAAGGAAAGAACAGACATTCAAAATATTCTAAATAAATAACATTTCATACAAGTTCTCACGAAATTATATAATATTCAAATTAAACAAATTCGAGAAACTGCAATTTTGCAATATTAATTATTATGATTAATTAGTAATTATTACTTCTATTATGTAACCGCTATATTCAACTGTCACAAAATTTTAATTTACTTTTATCTAAAAAACAAAGTATGTGTGTAAATATTTAATATACCAACATATAATTTATCTTTTTTATCTTTTTACATACATATATATATTTGTTTAAATACACACATTTCTTTTGGAACAAACATAATATGTGATTTACTCGCCTCGGAACAGAATTTGTCTAGTGAGGCGGGTAAAAGAAAAGAAAACAATGTAAATAACCATGAAACTAAATAAACGCCCGGGTTGCCGGCACTGAAACTGAAAATAACATGTGGACATTATGTCTACTCAGAATTGTGATAACTATTGTAAAGATCGATAAACATGACAAATTGGCTTTTTAGCGGTCGTTCGGAATATCTGTAGAGTATCAGATTCTCTCAATGATGGATCACAAATTAGAATCCAGAAGGCTTCAAATTGTTGTGTTGTGTTGTCCTATCTCGAATATTTAAAATCATTTTTCTTTACTTCCATGTATAGCCTCTTTTACCCACACTTTTGATGTGTGTGTCACCCTTTACTAAATATTTCGATGCATTTTTTATCTACACGCTCTTTCGTCTGTAGTCATCCGTCACTTGTCTTTTGTTGTGTAAAAAATCTCGGGTTCATTTCTTGCTAACTCATTCTACAAATCAAAGACCCAGTGCTCAGATTAGATTAAATTAGACTAATTTCTTGCTAATCTACAAATTAAAGACCCAGTGCTCAGATTTGTATCAATCTGTCTGTAAACTTGCTATTCATCTGAATAAATTAAAGTTAGAACAATATCCAAGTAAATGACAAGTGTTTTTAATTACAAAAAGTATAACCTCGCAAGTCATAACCTATCTGTATGGAAGCCCTTGGGTTTGGAAACGAAAGAAGTCTACGTAACTTACTACTGACAGAAGATTGTCTGGAGGCCACACCCTGGGACCCTGCACAGGTGGCTTAAGCCGTGCTTAGTTAAGAGATCTGAATTAGAAAGGTACTAAAAAGGTTCCCAAATCTTCCCCAAATTCTTTCCCTACCCACTACTTTAAGCCTGACAACGACAACATACTATAATTATCTCACTGGCCATAATTGTCACACAGGCTTCAATTGTCACACTGGCTTCAATTGTCACACTGGCTTCAATTGTCACACTGGCTTCAATTGTCACACTGGCTTCAATTGTCACACTGGCTTCAATGTCACACTGGCTTCAATGTCACTCTGGCTTCAATTATCACACTGACCCCTATAAGCCTGATAACACACTCCTACGATCACACTGGCTCCGGGCTTTTTTTCCTCAATTTACCAATATCTTTGTCATAGGTCACCCCAAGTGGTATGCTAATTTTAATAACTTGGCAGGGATGTCCCGTATCATGGAGTGAGGTTTTGTCCAGGTCTTGATGGCGGGTGCATCTGCCCACATCTGTATGGCAGACCGGATCGGGAGGCCGGATGAGGGAGGCCCTTTTATTTATTTCTTCAATTTGTATAATTTTTTCATTACATTACAGATTTAAAGTCTAAGTCGTTATAAATGTATCATTTAAAATTTAAACAATGTGCCAGAAATCTTGTTAGTGCGTTATAGGACATGAAAAACACATCGATCTTTTGACCCACCGCATTTAGTTTAGAAGTACGTTGCTCTTCCCACAGATGAGTTCATAAATAAATTGTTGTGGGTAGCTCTACAGTAAAGGAGGCTATGGTGAGGTCCTCGAGAGTGAGACTCTGATATAAAGAAATTTATTTGAGCCAGAATATCAACAGACCTCCTTGCGCAGCAATGGGATTGATGGTTTCCTTTGTCGGTCACTCCTGAACTTATTCATTCATTTTTCCTTTGCAGAAATTCCTCTCCTTCGTTTCTATTAATTAAGGGCGCCCCCTGAGTGGAGTTAATTATAAATAGTGGCAACTTGTCCCCGATCTTTAGCTTCCTCTCTTCTTGCTTTCATTGAATATGGTGAGCAAATGCAGCCTTCGGGCCCTACATACTGAATACTCCAAATTCTTCATTTTCTTATAAGGATTCTGATGCATTTTGTACAGGTTACCCTCAGTGAGAATTCAACATGTGTCTTCAACAATCATGATGGTAGTTTCCATCACGAATAAATAAATATAAAAATCAGATGCACCAAAAACCTCGATGATTTTTTTTTCTTCATTTTTTAGAGAAAATGTGTCCTTACTGGGGTACCCCGTTTTAAGGACACATTGTACAAGTTTTATTATTTGAATTATAAGTAAATACCTAATCTATGTTAGAATATTGCCAAGGAAAATTATTATGTTAGATCTAAAAGAAAGTACAAAAGAAGCATTATTCTTTGTTGGGTTGCAAAATTGAATCTATTTTCTTCCTTCCCATGTCCATAATCCACATTTTTTATGCTTCTTTTGAAGGCGGTTATTTTTTTATGGTTTTCATTGCAAGAGGGAGTAAATTAAATAATTTTACAGAGAAGTATTCCATATTTCTTTGTCCAAAAGTTGTTTTAGTTGTAGGTTGGTAGAATGTATGTTGTAATGTAGATCTTGTGAATCGGCCCGAATTTTGTCTGTGTAAAGTTATCCTGATTTTTGAATGCGTAAATTAGAATATCTTTTGTATATAATTGTTTCAGTGACATTAAATTCAGCGCTTTAAAAACATAGTCTGTAGGGGTTCTGATGGGTACTCTTAAGTATAATTTTCAGAATTGCCCTTTTTGATATGAGGACTGGTTTTATAGTGGAATCGCATGAGCTTTCCCATCCAATAATACCATATTGTAGTTGAGATTGGGATAAGGCATAATAGATTTTAATTAGCTGTTCTTTATCAAAAATGTTTCTTATTGTTTTGAAAATATAGGTTAGTTTTTAATTTGTTGCTCACATTTTCCACTTGGGAGTTCCAATTTAAGTTTTGATCAATTATTATTCCAAGGTATTTTATTGTTTGTATTTTATTCAATTTTGGACAGTTGCAAGGAGTTTCTCGGTTCACGTTTATACAGTCTTTATGAATTTTTATGTTTAGGTTTGTATTGAGGTTATCCGTCTGTTTGTTATGGATTTTGAATATAATATATTTAGTTTTTGTATCATTTAGTGTTAGTGAATTTGAATCAAGCCATTGTTTTATCCGATTCATCCCTTTTTCAGCTTTTTCAAATACAGTCTCCCATGTCTTTCCATGGAATAGAAGGACTGTGTCATCTGCAAAACTAATGACTGAGCCGTGACAGTTTAGTTCACATAAATCATTTATACATATCAGGAATAAAATCGGTTACAAATATTCATTTATCCGAGCACAAAAAATGTTTGAAGTAACCTGTGTTACAGAGTTAACGCCGACGTGATTTAGTGTTTCAAAATTGCTCAATTTACATACCAACAAAGGTAATCTCAACAAGATCTTGACCGATAATTGGAGATATCATCATTGTTTAATTTGAATACATCCAAAATGATTGGTTACCTACTATTTCCAATGTAGATATTACTCCATAAAATTAGTTTAAGCCATTGAAATATATTTAATCAGAAGATATCCCTGTTACCTTTTTTTACAAACTGCAAACAGGAATCCCAGAGCGAAATCAATTCTCTTAGGGACTATCTTTGGGGATGTTGTGCGAAGAGTTTATTTTTTAGGAAAAAATAGTAATATAAGTGGGTCTTTGTGACGCCTGTGTGTCTAGCACGGTCGATCAATAAAGGTTTATTGATAATATCGGTAACTTGTTATAGTTCCCGAGCATGATTTCAGATCTCCAACTGACAAATAACATCACAAAGTGTTTTTCAATGTGAGCTTTGTAGGTTAGCCATGAGAATTGCGCTCGGGAACAATAACTATCACCGACATTATCGATAAATTCTTTAACGAACGACCGTGCTACCGTGGTGTGGAAATAAAGAAATGCGGTCGGTTGGTGAGTTTTTAAACACAAGAACTTAATAAATAAAACCCACTTCTTTGACAATTTTATCATTCCAAAAAAACGATTGCTTTTCCGTATTTCAAATATCTTTGACTTCCCCCAACATGAAAAATATATATTTTTAAATTTTTATTATGATAGCCCAGATGGGATTTTACATGAATTTGAAATGCGTTAGTTCATGATTTTTCTTGAAAACAATTTTTTTTTTCAAATGCTTAAGAGCGTTTAACCAGCCAGCGGACGAAGATCCACATTTCGTCGAAAGTTGTTCTTACGATCGTGCAGGGCGGTTACAATGAGAAAGATTAATTATTCTCCGTACCAGCTTTTTTTAAATTATAACTCAATATAGAATTTATTTCAATTCAAATTAGCTTTAATTTATACCTTCATCCAAAAATGCTGAAAGGCGTGATGATAAAACTATTAAAATAATGTACTTTTTGTAGTTATTTTTTGATTATAAGTATTTATCATTTTTCAATAATGTCTAAATTAATAAGAATGTTAAAAAAATCTGAAATATATTAGTTTGTAAGTGCGCAAATAAATACACAAACGGACCAATTTTCGCCAAGAAACACATGTACGTACATATTTTTTAATGATTTTATTGAAACTAAAATTAAAATTCTAAAACTTACGTTTGCTAGATAATGTATTGATTTATTTTACTGCATGATTATATTATTTGAAATGGGTGTGGTATAATACAAAAACTTTATTGAAAATTGAACAAATCTGCCAACGACCTATGGAATAACCTTATTATACTAAAAATTAAAAAAAATTCTCAAAATTTATTACATACGAATGCTAGATAAAAGAACAATCTTTCGAAATCCATTTATTTTTTTTGTGGAAAAGAGTCAATACGTCTAAAAACTTTTTTGAAAATGACGCATTTCCGGTTTTCTCTGGTAATGCCCTCTTAACTTTTTTACATACACAGGAAACTTTTTTACATAAAATTATTTTCCTCAGGGCCTTGTCATCTTAGGGGATGCTGTGTAGAGGGTCTAATATTTATTTATTTATTTTTTAATATTATTGTACAACAGAATCATTCCGATTGCAGTAGAATTTAGTTACCCTATCAGCATTTAGGCAAGTAACTCTTCAATAATATTTTTAAGGCATATAGAGAACAGTCGCTTACATCCAAATGGTTTGTAATTTACTTGAACAGCACCACTCTTCTCGTCTTTTTAGGGAAGGGAAGGATAAGAAGTTCTGGGAAGGAAAAAGGTATGAGGGGTGGGTAGGAATCTGGGGGTCAGTGAGTCCAGGAGTGACGAACATATGAGTCCATCCCTCTGCTGCGGTACAAGGCGATGAGTCGAGAGAGTCCGGCTGGAAAAGTCAAGGTCTCCCTCAACCAGTCTCTCTCGATCCAGCCCGTCACTCAGCAAGTGGGCAAACAAATCCGCCGCCAAGATCTGGACAAACCTCACCCCATGAACCCGGACACCCCTGCTAAGTCACCAAACGTAGCGAATCACTTGAGGTGACCTATGGAAAAGGTTTTTCGTTATTTGTTTTTGGGGTGTTATGCCGTAGATGCCGTGAGATGTGTCTGCCGGATCTGCCCCGATGATGGACACTGCAACGATGTCCGGAACGTTGGCTTATAAAGGCGGTAGCGCAACACGGCATAACACCCTAAAAACAAATAACGAAAATGCTTTTGGCCGTGAAAATCTTAAAACGTATGTATGAAAAAGGTGTTGGTTATCAAATAAATGGTTCCCGGGGCGGCGGTACCCATACCCGCCTCCCAAATTGAAAAAACTACAACGAATTGAAAACGCATACCATTCATGAATCCTAAACATCTTTTCAATATACGTTATAAGCCATGTTCTCAATTTTCCGGTAATTATTTGGTTCCGTTTTCCTCCTAATTGTGTTTTTATGTTTAATGTCGGAATTTACTGTCGAATTTATTGTCAGATGTTAGTTTATTATATTTTGTTTAAAAGTTCTTGTTTTATCCTGTGCTACAATAACACCGTTATTGTCTATTATTATTGTCCTGTGTGTGCTATAACAGCACTGTTTTTGTTAATCTTTTTTCTCTTGTCATCATTACGTAGTATAAAATGAAGTTGCTCAAAATGTATTCGTATGTGCGCATAGATTTTTTAAACTACGCAACGGATTTTCACCAATAGATAGAGTGATTCAAGAGGAAGTTTTATATGTATAATAAATACATGCTTATTATAGTATAGAAAAGCTGAGAAATTCAAATATTCAATTCAGGCAGCGGGCAGCTGGCAAGCGGGTGGTGTGGATTTTATAAAGGTTGGGTATTGGCGTTGTGTTTTGTTAGCCACAGCAACGTGTGTCCGGGTCTGCTAGTTGTTTTATAGATAATGTATATTCTTTATTTCATAAATATTTTTGTAATGGACTCGTAAGGAGCACTGTAGGATTATTTTTTAAAATTTATTAACTACTAGCAGACCCAGCCACACGTTGTTGTAGCTAACGAAACACAACGCCATTACCCAACCTTTATAAAATCCACCCGCTTGCCAGCTGCCCGCTGCCCGCTGCCTGAATTGAATATTTGAATTTCTCGATTTTTCTCTACTATAATAAGCATGTTTTTATACATATAAACCTTCCTCTTGAATCACTCTATCTATTGGTGAAAATCCGTTGCGTAGTTTAAAAGATCTATGCGCACATACATTTTGAGCGACTTCATCAAATATAAACAAAAATTTTAACAAAACAAAAAACGACTTCAAAAAATGCACTAAAAAGTAAAAAAATAATTTCGTATTCTTCTACAACTTCATAATCAACTTACTTTTTCTTATCATCAATATGTAGGTACGATTGTTACTTTCGGAGTCGGTGTCAGTCAAGGTAGGTTTGTAACTACATACATAGTTATAGATGAGGTGTGCTTGTATCGCACAAGCGACTTGACGAGGCGAGAGGCGAGAGCGGAGCCGCGGCGGCGCGGGGAGCTGTCAAGTGAACCCGCCGGGCCGGGTACCTTTGCTGACACCGACTCCAAACAAACAATCGTACCTACATATTGATGATTAGAAAAAGTAAGTTGATTATGAAGTTGTAGAAGAATACGAAATTATTTTTTTACTTTTAAGTGCATTTTTTGAAGTCGTTTTTTGTTTGTTAAAATTTTTGTTTATTTTTTGATTTTTAGTGAATCTGAAGTACACTAACTAATTTGTCTGAATATGGGTAAACCTACTAAACGTACTGCTCATATGAGACAGACATAATTTGACCATAGCGACGTTAAGGTCAAATTAAGAGATTCGGCCGAGTTTCGTTAATTTGTAATGGATCCGATAATCAGAACCTAACCAAACTCTCATTAAATTACCCTTGAAGTACATCCTTTTCAATAAAAAAAGAATCATCGAAATCGGTTGGCGTGATATTGAGTTATTCGTCCATTTGTCGCGCACATACTTATGCAAATTTAAGACTTATATGGTTTTCTCATGGTTGCTATTGTCGGAACTGGACCAAATTAAAATGGGACCACACGGGAAGTATCAGCTTTCAAATAAAATAAGAATCATCAATATCGGTTCACCCAGTCAAAAGTTCTGGCGTAAAAAACAAAAAAAATAAAAATAAAAATAAAAAAAATAAAAAAATTTAAAAAAATACAGTCGAATTGAGAACCTCCTCCTTTTTGAAGTCGTTTAAAAATAATTCAAATCAAATACCTACTTACTCTAGGACATCTATTTTCCAACTTCTTCCGAAGAACGAATTTCAAAAGTGACTATAGTACGGCCCGCCAGCTGTTTTAAATCGCACAAAAATATGTTTTCTTTGAATTTCTCGGCTTTTCTCTAATATAATTTACATGTATTATATATGTAAACATTCCTCTTCAATCACTCTATCTATTCGTGAAAACCGTGTGAAAATCCGTTGCGTAGTTTAAAAGATTAACGCGCACATACATTTTGAGCGACTTCATTTTATACTATGTTACGCGCACTTAAAGTGAAATGACACAAAACTGAGCTATACAAATTACGTTATTATTATTATGTTAGGCTTATTTTAATATTCACATATTAATTTTGGTCATCTTTGACACACGATAACCAAAGTAATTCATATTCAAAATGTTTCAATGGCTAGAGGTTGGAGGTTTGAGAATGGTTAGATGCAATGATAATTATTGGTCCAAATCTATGCCAAAGGGCACGAATATAACGTTCCGATACGTGAATTTATTATAGGTTTATGTTTCTGGCGAGTTCAAAGTTTGAATCAAACGCATGATTTAAACGGAACTTTAGTTAGGGCAAGATCGTGAGTTGAACTTCTTGGCACGTGTGAATGGTTTTCTTATATAATAATATACCTTTTACTGCTATTATTAAGTCCCTAATATGCAATCAAAATACAGATATCTTAATTTTTAACACCGACAGTACCCTAATGGATTCCTAGCTTACTGTATTCTTATGTAGTAATTTTTTTATTATAAATTAAACATTTTTGAATTCTTGTGATTGTGTCATATTTTCCTTGGATGTTTGTAGTAATGACTTGGAAGGATTCGAATAAACATGATGAAACCTTGTTTACGATGGACAGGGGAGTACGATAGGTCAGTAGGTATAAGACATTTACAGAAGGATGATTCTTGTCCATAAAATTGAAGGTGGACTTTTTTTTACATGAGCTCCACACAGGAGGCCCTGAGGAAAATCTAATTTTCCTGAGGGCCTATGTCATCTTTGGGGATGCTGTGTAGAGGGTTTTTTTAGGGAAATGAAGGAGAGGAGAGTTCTGGGAAGGAAAGGGGTTTAAGGAGTGGGTAGGAATCTGGGGTTCAGTGTGTCCTTGTCACCCACCTCCAAGACCTAGACAAACCTCATCCCATAAACCCGGGAACCCCTGCTAAATCACTAAACGTAGCCAACCACTTGGTTTATGGTGCAGTCCTGATACCAATCCTTATATATGATAGCCAGGTATGGCGAAATCATGAGAGATGAAGGACGAAACTGAACAAAAAGGAATTGAATTGAAAATGGTGAATGAAGTGTAAGCTTAATGCAACTTCCTGAGGGAAATATTTTTCCTCAAATGCTGTATGGAGGGTCTTTCAAAGGAGAGGAAGGAAGAAAGAGGGTAAAAGGGGTGGGTAGGAATCTGGGAATCAGCGTGTCCAGGAGTGACGGACGAATGAATCATCCATCCCACGTGCGGTGCAAGGCTATGAGCGTAGAGAATCCAGCTGGAGAAGTCAAAGGTTCTCCGTCAATCGACCTCTCCCGATACGACCTGCCATACAGTTGGTGGGCAGACGCATCCGCCTGGAGAAACCTCACCCCATGAACCCGGGCACCTCTGCTAAATCAACAAGCATAGCAAACCACTTGGTGCAACCTATGGCGAAGGTGTTGGTTATCCAATAAAAGGCCTCCCAGATAGAACCTAATTCCAAGGCTAACACAGGCATTCCCTTGAACCGTTCGCTTTATTTCGTTTTCTTGCCCTAGAAAGTTTTCTTGCCCTAGAAAGTTTTTTTGCCCTAGAAAGTTTTCTTGCCCTAGAAAGTTATCTTTCCCTAGAAAGTTATCTTGCCCTCGAAAGTTTTTTTGCCCCAGAAAGTTTTCTTGCCCTAGAAAGTTATCTTGCCTTTGAAAGTTTTTTTTGCCTAGAAAGTTTTCTTGCCCTAGAAAGTTTTCTTGCCCTCGAAAGTTTTTTTGCCCTAGAAAGTTTTCTTGCCCTAGAAAGTTATCTTGCCTTTGAAAGTTTTTTTTGCCTAGAAAGTTTTCATGCCCTAAAAAGTTTTCTTGCCCTAGAAAGTTTTCTTACCCTAGAAAGTTTTTTTTGCCGAGAAAGTTTTCTTGCCCTATTAATTTTTCTTGCCCTAGAAAGTTTTCTTAACCTAGAAAGATAAGCATATTGCAAGGTACATTGACGATACGCTTCAGAGGAGCAAGTTTTTTAAATGAATTTTTTTTCATATTTTATCATTAATGAAGTCCTAGTTTTGTAAATAAAACGCAATTTGTTGAGTATTTTATTTATTTTTAGAATTTAAAAAAAACTATAAGTAGTAGACATCTCAAAATATAGTAAACAATATCAACTGTCTTCTTTTTAAGAGCTTTATGCTTAGGAAACAATATGAACTTAGTTATTTTTATAACATACTAGCTGGTTTCCGGCTAGTATATACTAGCTGCAATGCCATATTCAAAGAAATACATTGTTTTTCCCTGAATCACCTTTCCCGTGGGTTCCCGTTCCCCTCCCGCATCCCCTGCCTAGCTTGCTTTATGAATTATGACCTATATGTTATTCTGTTATATGAAATATATTATTGTAAAGTTTCATTAAAATCCATTCAGTAGTATTTCCTTGAAAGAGTAACAAACACACATACATCCATACAAACTTTTGCGTTTATAATATTAGTAAGATTATCTTACAAAACATAAGCAGTCTTTAAAAATAATAACAACACACGCGGTTGAATTGAAACTTTCGCCCACACAATCTCAACCAAGAGGAGCCTTGAAAAGTGAGCTCATAATTAAAGGGGCCAATGCGGTAAGGTTTCATTCTATCTCATTATCTCGCAGGCTAAACCCTATAGATGTATGTGTTTGTCTCTTTTTAGTGTCGTTTCCGTTCCATCCGAGTTTCAAATCACAACGGTGTTAAATAAGTATATCACTTTAAAAAAACATTTGTGAAGTTCCCAGGCGGTATCAGTGAACCCTTCAGAAAACCAAAGTAGACAAGAGTGGTAGTACGAAGCACCGTACAGATATAAGACCAATTATTTACGAAGCACCGCACGAAGACGAGACTGATTATTCTCATTCCCTGCAGGCTAAATCTTATAGATATTGTTATGGTACGCCCTAAACGACAGAATTCGAGTCCATGGGAGCACCACCGCGGACAGCAACACCCCGCTCCCCCCTGTTTCCTGCTTCCTACCTCCTCTCCTCTCTGCACTCCCGCGCGCACCAACGCGTCCCGCCAGTCGAGAATTGCAAGCGGCTTCGGGAACACGTTACGCTCCCCGGATCGAACACCGAGTTCGCGGCTAATTTCTGTCGACCAATTTGAACGCAATTACATCTGCGATGTTAATTGAAGTACATACGGGTTTTAGCGCTGGTATTCTGCCATGCCTGTGTGAAATTCGGGTCCTGTCCTAGACTCGGAAGTGCCCCTGCTGAACCCGGAAGGCGTGGATCCCCGAACATCATGTAAGCTGTACAAATATTCCCTCTTCTGTTTGTGTCCTTTAACGATAGACTGTAAACCCTCGCGAAAAGCCATCACTCAGGGAGTTTCGTTTCAGAGATCACGAGGTATAAACACGATAGCTAGGTTTGTGTAATATGCATTTCTTGTATTGAATTGTACTGTAATAACCTATGAAACTGTGTTTTGAATTTGCAATACATGAATCTATTTAACTCAATCCTGTTGTTATTCTGCCTCGGCAGGAGCATTTCCTAGAGTGTATTTCCCGGACGACCGTGGGGGAGAGAGAGAGTTCCGAAGCATTCGTGCGACCTGCCCCTGGAATAGAGGGTACTTTTGTCTCTGCTGTGAGCTGGCCTGGGACATGTTAGGGCCCATCATAACAACTGTCGCCATAGCGTGGGGCCTCGGAATTTTTTCTTCTCTCTATCACGATCGCTTCGCGGAGTGCAACTCGTCGAAATCCTCCCTGTACAGGAATTGTTTTGTGAACATTAATTATACCTTGATATTCTACACCCAGTGTACAGTGAATTCTGTGAAAAAACCACAGAAACCTATGTGTAAATTGGATCCATAACACAGATCTGATTGTAACCATGAATCACGCCGCAATTGAAAACACGGCCATTTTGGAAGCTACTAGAAAGCGCCAATACTTTTAACCGCGAACTTGACTGCGCAGGCGTGACCCTTTTGTTCACCAAGCTACGGTCAATTTCGCGCCAATCTCAACGGCAAATGTTCACGCGGTAAATACCTATTCTCTGGATTGCGCGCGCAAGTGCTTTGTCTCGCGCCAAAATTCCAACGGAAAAAACCCGTCGGAAAGAAATAATTAACTGTTGCTATGCAGCGTTTATAATCAAATCGCCCTTTTATGACTGAACCGGATAGCAACGGAAATTATTATTATAAATTTGATTCTGGAACCCCAGTTATTTTGCGAATTCCTGAATCAAAAATTTCGGACTTACGTTTTTTTTGTTGTTTCTGCACAATATACCAATTGGCCCACTTGTGTCTGTCAAATTAGTGCAACTTATATTTCACCAAATGGACAAAATAATGACTTTTTTTCCAATTCTACATTACAGGTACCGTTTTTTTTCAGCATAAGTGTAAAGTGAATTGTGTTTTTTTCCTTACATAAAGAAAAGTGAAATAATAATAAAACAAATGATTGATTCCATGAATAAATAAAATAATTTTAATGTGGTTGTCGTAACGAATCCCATATTCAGTTATTTTCATCCGGAAGTTTGTTCTTATTTGACAGAAGAGTGCCTTTTGTGAATTTTAGTGCCTTTCTCAGTGCAAAGTGAAGTGAAAAAAAATAAAAAAAAGCCGTTTTCTAAAGGTCAGTCCTGGCAATTTTTTTTTTAAATAAATAAATACTTGTGAATTTCACAGTTTTCTCAAAAGTGGTCAGTGAAACACAGAAACCTTTACTACTAAGGTCTTTCCACGCAAAATTTTTTTTTCGTATGCCTTCCTTTGACAAAGATTCTGGTGTCATTTATACCAAATTGTAGTATGAAATACAGTTTTCTATAACTATTTTAGAAGTGCCAACCAGTGGTTACCAAGTGAAAAGTGCCTCACAAAATTAATTTTGCGTTTGCTAAAGGAAACCCCTGGCAAAATTTTTTTCACCACCCGGGAAACTCACAATGGAAAACAATCAAGCTATGGCATCATCCAATTTGGGTATCATTCCCAACGTGCACAACTTATCCAAAACTCACTTACAAACTGCTTTAAGGGATAGAGGACTCTCGCCATCAAGCAAATCTAAATCTACATTAAAGGCTTATGCACTTCTATTTAACAAAAAGTACATTTAGAGAATAAACCTCGCCCCCTCAAGCGAAAATAATTCACGCTCGGCTACGCAAGTTTTGGATAATCTTGTTCCTAACAAAGAACCTATGCCGCAAGTAATGGTAAAACAGGACATCGCACCCACCTTGACACAAGATAAAACTTACGATTTATCCTCTTGGAAAGTCAAATATAATGGCGTCTCCGATGTGCTGGATTTCATCGACCGTATCGAAGAAACGGCTACAATCAAAAATATCCCATTCGAGATTCTACGAAAAAACTTCATAGAACTCATCTCCCCAGAATTGATACCCTGGCACCGCATTCAAAAAACTAAATGCAAAGATTGGAATAAACTCAGATCTGCCCTAATCTCGAGCTTCGGAAAAACAGAAGCCCAGCACAGGATCAAATTATCTTTACTATCTATTAAACAGCTGGTAAATGAACCTGTAGCAACATTCATAGAAAGGGCTGAATCCATTAACATCAAGCTTTCACATCCCGTTTCGGAAGCTGAACTATTACCAGTCATAACTGATGGCCTTTTAAGCAAATACGAGAACATCATCACCTCGCAGAAAATTGCATCCCTGGCCCAGTTAAACGAGGTCTGTCTCCTTCTGGAATCATACCAGGATAGGAAGAACATAAAGAATGTGTCAAATAATGTAGTTGTGCCAAGCCGTTCGTCTGGTTTAAAACCAGAATTCGACAACAAAAAAGTGTGCTCTTTTTGCAAAAAAGTAGGCCATCTGGCCACTACTTGTTTCAAGCAAGCGAGGTTTCTGGAATCCAAGGAACCCCGAACTTTCAAGAGGCATCACTCTAGGGACCGCTCTCCTCCACGCGACGAACTGCGCAATATTTTCAAGAAATCAAGGCACAACATGGAAAGGTTACAAAACCCAAGCGATGTCAGACCTCAGGTGGATTTCTCCAAGCCCCCACCAAATTTCTACATGAAGAGGCCAAAAAACTAAATAATAACCTCTCAGGCACCCATTCTGAACCAATGTCTAAAGAATGGACTGATTGGTTAGCACACATTAAGTATTTTAACCAGACCTTAAATGTTTCTTCGGTTTGTTGCAAACAAGCTAAAGATGGGAGACCCTATGCTTCTTTCTCTGTTAACAATGTGACCTTTTCCGGATTACTCGATAGTGGGGCATCTATCAGCTGTCTTGGCAACAATGCTCACTTGCCTTTTGTTAACAGTGATTTTAGAATTTCGCCCCAATCGACACACCTGACGACT
Organism: Limnephilus marmoratus; assembly: GCA_917880885.1. Taxonomy (NCBI): domain Eukaryota; kingdom Metazoa; phylum Arthropoda; class Insecta; order Trichoptera; family Limnephilidae; genus Limnephilus; species Limnephilus marmoratus. The sequence goes on along the minus strand of OU862922.1, from coordinate 7,440,869 downwards.
GCAGATAATGTTTCTCAGCCGGTCATCGGTGCCCTTGCCCTGCCAATTAATTGTAACAATAAAATAGTTACAATCAATTTTCTAATAGTGCCCTCTATATCCCAGAATTTCATCCTTGGCGTTGACTTCTGGAAGGCATTCAATGTTGCTCCCCAAGTATTTAATACTCTTGGCGAAACCTCCACTGCCGCTCAAATTAGTGAGATCCGCACAATAATACCTCACGAAAATTTAAGCACGGACCAGGCTCTCCAACTAAAGGAAATGGTCAATAAATTCGAATCAATATCCTTCGAAAAATGTGGACTAGGTTTGACAAATTTGGTGGAACACCATATCAAAACCAATGGCCCATCCATCAAGCAACGTTATTACAACTTAGCCCCCCAAAAACTTAAACTTTTAGAAAACGAACTTGACGAAATGTTAAAAATGGGTGTGGTGGTTCCCAGCAGAAGTGCATGGACCAACCCAACTCTTTTGGTTTCTAAAAAAGACGGCTCTGCACGTTTCTGTCTCGACAGTAGACGTTTAAACTCTTGCACGGAAGCTGATGCGTATCCCTTACCTCACGTTCACGCAACCTTAGACAAGCTGCGTAACGCCAAGTTCATCTCTTCTGTCGATCTCAGCAAAGCGTTTTGGCAAATACCCTTGGACGCAGAATCGTGCGAAAAAACTGCTTTCGTTGTACCTGGTAGGGGAATGTTCCATTTTAAAAGATTACCCTTTGGTCTAAAAAACAGCCCCGCCGAGTTACAAAGACTGATGGACAAACTTTTCGGTCCTGAAGTCGATAATAGCCTGTTTTGTTACCTTGACGACCTCATCATCGTCAGCGATACCTTTGAAAAACACCTATTAATGCTGGAAAAAGTTTTCCAACAACTCAAGTTCGCTGGTTTAACCATCAACTTGAAGAAGTCTGAATTCTGTAAGTCCCGTCTACGTTATTTGGGATTCATTGTCGACGAAAAAGGTCTAAGAACAGACCCCGCTAAGGTGGAAGCCATGGCAAATTTTCCCCGACCCAAAAACGCGAAGGAAGTCAAAGGTTTCCTTGGACTTGCAGGTTACTACAGGAGATTCATCAAAGACTTTTCCACTATTGCAGCCCCCTTAAATAAAATTACCGGCATTCGTAAAGGTGTCAGCAATTTCCGATGGTCTGTCGAAACTGAAGAAGCGTTCACAACCTTAAAAAATGCCCTTCAAAAAGCTCCCGTTCTGAATTGCCCGGATTTTGCACTCTCTTTTACCCTCCACACGGATGCCTCCAATGTAGGAATCGGTGGAGTCCTTAATCAAGAATTCCCAGATGGCGAACACCCTGTAGCGTATTTTTCCCGTACACTAAACAAACACGAGAAAAACTACGGAATTACCGAGAAAGAATTATTGGCTGTATTGGATTCTGTTCACCATTTCCGCGGTTACATAGACGGTAGCAAATTTACTGTAGTCACAGACCATAGTAGTTTGAAATGGTTGATCTCTTTAAGTAATCCCTCCGGTAGGCTCGTTCGCTGGTCCTCCCGTTTGTCTCAATACAATTTTGATGTTGTTCACCGTAAAGGCGCGGACAATATTGTTCCCGACGCCCTTTCAAGAATTGAACTAGCTTCATTAAATGTTGACACAATTGCCCCCCCTCCATCTACAAAAGATGAATGGTACTTGAAAATCTTCGAAGGTTGCAAAAATAACCAACAAAAGTTTCCTAATTTTATCATAAAAGAAGGACAACTACACCGTAATTGCGAGGCACCACTATCCATCCTCGAAGATTACTCGTGGAAACTTGTCGTTCCCCTCGAAGGTAGAGAACAAATAATCATTGACAATCATAGTGCTCCCGACTCCATACACCCAGGAAATTTCAAGACGTATAAAAAAATCGCCTTGAAGTATTATTGGCCTGGTCTCTTTAAGCAAATTCGCAATTACATCTCTAAATGTGAAACTTGTAAAGCTTATAAACATAGCACGGCAGCACCTGCCGGCCTAATGGGTAATCCCAAACGTGCCGACAGACCCCTACAATCATTGTCAATGGACCTCGTCGGACCCTTTCCTCGAAGTTATGCCGGACACATGCACATACTTAGTGTAGTGGATGTTTTCACTAAATTCTGTTGGATCTTCCCTTTAAAAAGAGCCAACGCGTCCGCCATCATCAAACTCCTGGAAAAACACATTTTTATACCTTACGGAACACCCAGAACCATAATAGTTGATAACGGAAAACAATTTATTGCCCAAGAATTCAAAGATTTTCTTGCCAAATACGGAATCAAGGACATTTACTATAACACCTTGTATACTCCACAGAATAACACTGTCGAACGTTATAACCAGACAATCAACACAGCTCTAGCTATTCTAGTTGATAAAGATCAACGTACTTGGTGTAAAAACCTAGATAAAATTCAGGCTGCTATGAACAACACGGTTAACCTGGCCACTGGTTACACACCTTTCTTCTTAAAACACGGTATGGAACAAGTTGTTCACGGTTCTCTACATAGGGACACAAACTTTCCTACGTCAATTGCCGCCACAAGCAACCCTACCGCGGACTATGCCCATCGTCTGGAAGAACTGTCGGCCATCTACAGTGAAGTCACTGATGCTTTACTCCTGGCTCATCAAAAGAGCGCGGACAGATACAACCTACGTAGGAAACATGTCACCTTCAATACTGGAGACATAGTTTGGAGAAAGAACAACACACTTTCCCAAGAAGCCATGTATTTCTCTGCCAAGCTGGCACCACGTTTCGTGAAGGCCAAAGTTCTAAGAAAGATATCAGATCTAGTGTACTCTTTGTCTGACTCCTCTGGAAAGCACATTGGTAATTACCATATTAAGGATATTGCAAAGACTGGAAGTGAGGAGTCAAGTAAAACTGCCCCCACTATCTCAGCAAACTCAAAATGATCCAGTGTGTATCACCACAACCCTTTGGTAAGCACATCAAGTCTTACAATGACTGGCGTGTAAAGTGTCAATTACATGTCCACCCTTTCGTTGATGAAACGAATATTGTTAAAAAAATCATTTTTGTAAATTTATGTACACTCCACGGCGTAGTTTACCCCGTTCATGTTTATGAATTGGCAACCACCGTAATTTTTGTTCCACACGTTTTTTGTTTTTTTTCTTTTTTTCTCACCTGTTCCAAAATTGATCACTTTAGAGCAGAGACACCCCTCGAGTCACAGTGTTTGGGAAGTCATGAACCCAAATCATTGCCTCTCAACCCCTCACACTACGCAACGTTCATGCCATGGCACGCTTTGCTATGTAATGCAATATTGTAATTTTCACCATTTTTGTTTGTTGTTTTTTCATCATATCGGAAGGAATCTCTTCAAATTTTTTTCTTTTATGTTCTGTAAGTACTGGAGCGTCGTTCTAAAGTCGGATTTGGTAAACTCCAAAGCGTTAAATCACGACCCAGGACTAGTAAACCATCTTAACATGCTCCATATTTTACTCATCATGGTAAAAATAAGTGGTTACTCACATAATCACATTCCTTGTGTACAGTAGTTTTCAATTTTTCTCAAATGTTAAAAAATTGATGGCGTCCTACCCGAGCTCTTTGCTAACAAATTGGATTTTGACACGTCCATTTTGAAATCATATGTATACAAATAAAGGAAAAGCCTTTAAATTGGTCTTTCCACCCTTATACAAATCTTCTTGGGCCCGTTTCAACTAAAGTACGTAAAACCAAATACTCGGTCTTTTGTTGTTATAAGAAGTCCTCGATTTGTCCCTCTTCACAACATGTATGTCTTGTATTACATGCCTCAACCCTGACGGAAAAGGTTAATAAAACCTAACGGCAGCCCTGTTTTCCGTACATAAATAACCGCAGTTTAACGTAAATCATCAATGTTTTGTTTGATCATCGTTTTGCAAACATAGGCATTCAACTCTTGTTTCGCCATTTAACCAAGTATTTGCAACCTAAATTGCACATAACCTGGTATGTTGTAACTGCACAAAGGGTATGTAAAACCACAATTGGTCCCTTTTGTTTGTCCCCACCGAAGTTGCTACAATAGACAGTATGTAAAACCATATAGGACTGTCTTTGTTTGTCACATGGTGTAAACAGAAATGTACTCTGTCATCACCCCGCCTTTATAACATACGAAGTGACATTAAATTGTTTACCTCCTTGTTATTCTATCGTACGCTCCTGGGCTACGGAGTTAGTTAATCTAACAAATCTTCATATACTGTGTTAAAACAAGCATTGTTAACGTTTATTGTGTTGTATTTAAACGCAACCCTGTTACATTATAGGAGGGATCCTTAACCCGTCTGCTTGGTTCAATATATTCACACCTCACAATACGCAAGCCTCAGTTTTGCGCGTAAAATCTGAAACTGTCACTTTGGATCGAGATTGTAAAATATCTATACAAGATAGCTTTCTTATTTCAAAGACAATAAGAAGCATTATTTCGTTCTGTTTCTGGTTAAAAGAAAAACTACATATGTTTGCATGAGTGGAAGAGTGATAAATAGCTTTTAAAATGTAAGGTCGCTCGGGACGTTTTTGGTGTTATGGAAGTATAACGCGATTACGTGTTTTGGGATGTATTTGTTCCTAAACAAGCAGACGGGTTAAAATACCTGCCACAATACGAGAAGTTCGTCATAATCACTTTTGCTCATAGCTAAATGTTATTGAGTTGGTCGTGTGACATATTTGTCATGAGTACCGTTTTGTACATTCTATTTTGGTCGTGTGACATATTTGTCATGAGTACCGTTTCGTACATTCTATTTTGGTCGTGTGACATATTTGTCATGAGTACCGTTTTGTACATTCTATTTTGGTCGTGTGACATATTTGCCATGAGTACCACCCTTTTGTATAACCTGTTCTGGTCGTGCGTCATTTATTTGCCGTGAGCACCGCTTTTATGTATAATTGTGTATAAACTCTGTACACTATACGTGGAGACGTTAAAACACTTACCATGAGTCGTGCGAACGAAATAATATCAAACCTTTTGTGTGCGATCTACGAAATGTAGTCCACAACCCTTTGTTGTCATTCAACGCCGATGCCCGTGGACTTCCTGTTTTTTTACTTCTTTGCAAAAGAAAAGAAGCCCAGGAATATCTACTATCCCAAAAGGACTAGTTTTCAGCTTCACTGTCAATTATGGGGCATAGTGCTGTGGGAGTTAATCGATTGAGCACAAAACCACCTAACTCGTTGTCTGGAGAACGAATAAGAAAACCCCCAGGTTTGTGAAATTGGAGCAAGGGTCTGTCTTTTCTCACAATCATGTAGAAGTTTTAAAATGACCCCTAATCTTTCGCCCAATACACGCGAAAGATTAGCCTCTTTGTTATAATGTGTATTCAAATTTCTCCTCACCCTTTTCTGATAAATGTAAAGAGTCAGGAAATCTGCTGGTTGATTATGTTTCATTTTCACATAGAGCTTGAATTGGAAATTAGTCCAGTCTCTAGCAAATTTCGTAACTCGTCTCCCTTCTCCCCTCCTCCCCCTATTCCCCCATGTTCTCAGATTATGTTATGAAGTGAAAAATCTGTCGTTGACCATATTTCGCCCTCACTTGGAGTTCGAATAGGTAACTGTCCGGTTATCTACAGGTTTTCCCCCTCAATCTCTGCATATGTCTCACCTTTTTTCTCTTTCTCAATTCTACGAAACACATTCATGAATGTTGGATATGTACGATATGCACTTGGCGTAACGTCTGTCTCCTTTTTGACAACCTTTATTCATGAATTGGTTTCCCTTTGCCGTGACTAGTTCACGATTCTTTGTCTTGTTCTTTGAAATTCTACGAAAATGTTACCATCTTATGTTAACATAGGCCATAGAGGGCCGGTTGTTTTTTAACCAAGACATATTGTCACTCGGCAAGCGCCAAGTCATCCTGGAAAAGGAAAATGTTCATGTAATCACAATTTAGTTAGGAATCTCTCTTCGTCACTCTCTGAGTCGGTGGTTAAAATTTCGTTTATTTCATTTTCTGGACACATTTTGTTTCTCTCCAAACCTTTTCTTCATTGGTCCCTAGGCAGGTAAACTTCAAGAATTTTGCTCTAATAATAATTTCTCCCGGATTTAAAAAGAAGCCCAGGCGGATGTCACCACCAACAGCCAAGCTGAGCTTCACTTCCTGACAGCACGCGCTGTGGTTACAAGGTCCCTCCTGCTGCCATTTTCTACGTATTTGTTCCTGAAAGCACAGACCATACCGCTCATATGTATGTTGTCTTGTCGTGCCACAGCAAGCTGAGTTGTCCCACCATACATTATGACACTCTAAACTACCTTTTGGGCACGCTAGCTCCTAGGTTTGTTCTTACTCTTGCTATCAATGCCAACCTTGCCGTCTCTTGCTCTGTCATGCAGTGACGCATATATCGTCATGTGTAAACCATCATTACCTTGACCCACCAGTATTCGCTGAATGCGTACCAATACAAGTTATCTTGAGCTACATTATGCTTCAATAACCATTATATACGATCCGTGTTTACCATAATAACACTTAGGATTCGTACTGGCATGTCTGCAGATACTGGATTCTTCTCTTCAATGGCCTCTGTAACCATAGTCGCGGCACAGCAACCACAGTCTCCACTTCGTGAACTTCAACGTCTTCGACCAAACCAGGTGTTTTCTAAGGCCTAAGTGTACTCTTGAGTGTTATCTCAAATGGGTCTGATTGCAGTGATAATGTAATCCTTAGAATCTGTGAAACCACGTCCTTTTCTTCGAAATTCTCCGAAACCAAACAAATCCACGCTTCGCAAACTTAGCTCCCAGACCAATGAAACCTTAGAATCACACCTTTTCTCTTCTCTTGTACAAATGTATTGTCATTCTTTCAATTGCATAACCATGTGTATTGTCATTTTTTCAATTGCATAACCATGTGTATTGTCATTTTTTCAATTGCATAACCATGTGTATTGTTATTTTCAATTGCATAACCTTGTATGTTGTTTTACACCATGTACTTTCCCCAAAGTTGTCTTTTCCAAACATTCTATGTACCCCCATCCATTCCCTACAAACATTGTGACCTAAACTATAGCATAAACTGTATGTTCTAGCTAGGCAATCTCTCAAGCAACGAATCTCTCAAAAACCCCGATGGAAGCATAAGAGGATTTTTTTTCCCTACAGCTCCATTGCCACGTCGCTTTTTTTCCAAGCGCGGGGGGAAGTGTTATGGTACGCCCTAAACGACAGAATTCGAGTCCATGGGAGCACCACCGCGGACAGCAACACCCCGCTCCCCCCTGTTTCCTGCTTCCTACCTCCTCTCCTCTCTGCACTCCCGCGCGCACCAACGCGTCCCGCCAGTCGAGAATTGCAAGCGGCCTCGGGAACACGTTACGCTCCCCGGATCGAACACCGAGTTCGCGGCTAATTTCTGTCGACCAATTTGAACGCAATTACATCTGCGATGTTAATTGAAGTACATACGGGTTTTAGCGCTGATATTCTGCCATGCCTGTGTGAACTTCGGGTCCTGTCCTAGACTCGGAAGTGCCCCTGCTGAACCCGGAAGGCGTGGATCCCCGAACATCATGTAAGCTGTACAAATATTCCCTCTTCTGTTTGTGTCCTTTAACGATAGACTGTAAACCCTCGCAAAAAGCCATCACTCAGGGAGTTTCGTTTCAAAGATCACGAGGTATAAACACGATAGCTAGGTTTGTGTAATATGCATTTCTTGTATTGAATTGTACTGTAATAACCTATGAAACTGTGTTTTGAATTTGCAATACATGAATCTATTTAACTCAATCCTGTTGTTATTCTGCCTCGGCAGGAGCATTTCCTAGAGTGTATTTCCCGGACGACCGTGGGGGAGAGAGAGAGTTCCGAAGCATTCGTGCGACCTGCCCCTGGAATAGAGGGTACTTTTGTCTCTGCTGTGAGCTGGCCTGGGACATGTTAGGGCCCATCATAACAATATATATGTTTGTCTCTTTTTAGTGTCGCTTTTTAGTTTCAAAGAGCTTCAAATCACAACGGAGCTGAAGAAGTTCTTACTCCAATAAGAATAGTAAAAAAATAAAATAAAATACATCACTAAAAGTTACATAAAAGATAATCACGCACCTCTCTAGCGCAAGAACGAAACCAGTGTGCCAACCGCATCAATACGATAGGGGTAGAGTAAGCGAGAGTGCTGACCGTCGGCTGACAACCGAGTACCTACTAAGTAGGTTGAGAAGTACAAATGCGTACACAGCTAGATAAAAAGGGACAGAAATATTTGAATTTTTAGAAATTTAATTAATATTAAATTTGATAATGTAATTATCAAGTTCTGCAAGTCTTTTAGAATAACATTATGAAATTTAATTTTAATTAAATGTTCTACGAATTAAACACAAAAACAATTAATAAGAGATATTTTATTTTCGCGGGCACTTATGCGGCACTTATCTTTCAAAAGACAGCGTATTATTATATTTTATACATTTTGCATGCAGGGATGACTTGACTTACTTACCAGTGATTCCTGACATTGTTTATAGTTAAAAAATATTAAATTTTTAGTCGCCGGTGACGTTTTTTTTTCTTCCAAACCAAATAAAAAATATTCTTCCACATGTCATTACTGGTCACTCAGCCCAACCCCCCACCCCGACCTTTACTTTCCAATAATAATCTACTTCTAACGAACCTCTTTTTCGGTTATGGTTTAATTGTATGTATTTTATGTAAAATTAAATTCTTAGCCTTCACGGGTATGGGTACCGCCGCCCAGGGAAGCATTTATTGGATAACCAACACCCCTGTAATTGGTCCCCTAAGTGATTCACTTAGGTTCTTGGGTGACCAATGTAATGGTTCACTACGTTTGGTCGTTTGGTAACCTAGCAAGAGTGTCGGCTTAACGATGTGAGGTTTGTCTAGATCTTAATGCATTTGTCGACCTCTTGCATGGCGAGCCGGATCGGGAGAGACTGGTTGAGTTAAACCTCTCCAGCCGGACTCTGGACTAACTTACTTTAACTTTAACCTTGCACCGGAGTGTGAGGCATGATATACATACGTCCGTCACTCCTAGACACATTGATCTCAGATTCTTACCCACCCTTCATACCTTTTTCCTTCCCAGAACATCCTCTTCATACTTTCCATAAAAAGACATTCACACAGCATCCCCAAAGATGATATAAATGAGGAAAAAAAACAAACAAACAAAATCAGAGTGCGCATTTCCGTTTCACCCGAATTTCAAGTCACTTACGGCGCTAAAGAAGTTTCACTTCAAAAATCTCTAGTATGACCTACGTGCGTGATACTTGCGAATGACCATGCATTTGACTGCAGACAGCGGCTTCCATGATCACGTTTCGCTGGCTCCACGGCACTCGTCCTCGGCAGTTTCGTGAGCTGGCAGTGACAGGTCTCCGCACGAATTTTGGCCCATTCACAAATGAGTGTGAGATTAATTTGTCTATCTGCTTTAGTGCTGCACGTGATACGTGACACGAAGCTGTGGTTTTTATTTGTGCACGCATTGTACGTCGACAGTAAGCCGCTGATTATATTGGTAAAATGCAGTAAAATTTTCTTTCAAAATAATAAAGAAATTAAACAATTACCTTTTAAGGTGTAGAGTGTAGGTATTGGGAGAATCCTTTCTTATAATCCTTTCATTTATTTATTATCTCTGAGGAATGCTGAACGTGTGGCTGAGAAGGATAATGGTGTGAGGAAAATTGAGAAATACCGATGATCCAGTTACTTAGATCAGGAGATCGATAAAACCCTACGTCAATACGATGTTGATAAACTTGGTTCCACGGCGACTTTTCATTCCGCGACAAAATATCTACTAAAACCCAACCTAGCCTAACCTAACCTAAAAAAACGAGTGTGCTTTAGACCACAGGACTGAAGTAAAACTTCACTAACTTATAACCTTCACTAACTTCACTAACTTATAACTTAACCCTCTCAACTTCCATTCGCCTCGCCTTTTCGTAACGCTCTCGTCACGCTTTCACCAGCTTACTCCCCAAGTCAAGCGTGCGTAAAGAAGTCTTACTTCAAAAAATGGGACAAAAATAATACAGAATCCTAAAAAGACAATAAATTATTGTTCAAAAATAGTAAAATGTAAAAATCAGTCATTTTAAATACATGTATGATTAAAAAAGATTTTTTTAATATTATATTGAGGGATCAGTAGGATTTATATGTTCAATTAGGAATTCCACAGAGCCGAACCCTCTGATATGAAAATATCTGGATTGGGTGAATTATTTTCCCATTTGGTCTCTGGTAGGTTGACATGTTGTTCTTGTATTATTTTGTATTTATAATACTTATATAGTGCAATTGCATAGCGTGGATTGACTAGATGATCATTTGGGGAAGTGTGTGAAAGGGGTTAGTTTTTCCTGTGGGGAAAATTTAACCCGGACATTTAAATCTGGTGCGTAAAAGGTTAGGTTAGGTTCAGTTTTAGGTTTAGGTATATTTTTGGGGGATGTTTTGTCAATAGGATATTTTGTCGTGGGATGAAAACGCGTAGTACCGATAAACTTGTCGTCATGGTCAGTTGGCGTTATTTGCGAGCACGGTCGACAATTGATACGAAATATTCCGAAGGCGATTGATAAATTTTAGCACGGCTTACACAGTATCAGATAAACTTAGGTTAACTTTTTTATGTGAATACCTCGCAAGGGTCCCAGATGCTCCCATCTGGAGCCAGTGAGACTATGGCATCTCCAATTAGGTTATGTTGGAAGGCCAAAGGTAGTGTGGGGGGAGGAAATGGGGAAGAGGAAGGTGATGAAGTACCTTGCTATTCAGATTTGGTCACCAAACACGGCTAAAGCCATTTCAAGCAACATTTCAATTCTGAATGGTGGTCTTACACCACGGCGATACTGGGAGTATTTTCCACTGTGGAACGTGCCGCAAATATACTATACATTGTTATTACTTTATTTATTTTTTTTTTTTAAAGAAAGACAAACATTCCCGGGTTACGAAAAACCCAACAATGTTTGAAAATCTCCTACTACCACCACAGAAAGCCGAAAATGTTGCTTGTGTTGTGATGGAGGACCACGTATATATAATATACTTCTATGAATATATACATACTTTTTAATAATGTTTTATTCATGAACGGAGTTGAACTCACGAAGCTCTTAGAATTGAAAAAAGTCGTATACGTATAGTGAGCTACTGTTCTGGCCAGTGAGGCTTCATTGGTTCGAGCTCGGAGAAACGAAAGGAGTTCACACACAGTTCTAACTAAAGACCTCGTAAACCAATTAACAGCCATTTTACTGACAAATATTTTTACGTAATTGTTCGACATTTAACGTTTTGAAATGTCAATTCGCAGACAACGCCTTCAGTGTCCTCAGCGTATATCGATTCCTTATGTATTGCGTTATCGACATCGGTCTGGCTATCGACAACGTATCCGTGGAAAATCGGTGTAAAATTATCGGTAGTTACGCCTATCGATTCGATATTGTAAAGTTATCCTTTTTACACAGACCCCGTCGCTTAATTGTCGGTTCAATTCAGAACTCTTGTAGTATTTCACCAGAGCGGTTCTGAGAATGGAAGAGAGTGTTGTATACCTAATAAACAAACAATCATTTTATGCAGTGATATCGGGGTTAGGTTGATTCTTATACCAAATAAACCAGATGACGCTTGCATCAAACATACCAACATTTTAAGAACAGTCTGAGCGCCGAGAGCTGCTATAGTTACGAGTAGCGTGTTTCCCACGTTGAAGTAGCACGTTTCTATTGAATTACCTACGTAACATCTTCACTTGTGATAGGTTACGTGAAAATATACAAATTCAATGAAATTTGGCTTACTAACCCATTTTGTTTAGTGATACACATTCATAATATAAAATCCTCTAATACTGTTTTGTTACGAATATGAAAATGACTTTAGTGTAGCTCGTTGAACACGATGTAAACGTTACGTATTTTAAGGAATGAAAAAATCAAACACTATATCAAAAAATTACTATTATAACAGAATATGCTATCAATCATTCTATATTTTTTGTAATTAAATACACAAGAAGTTATCAAAAAAGGTTGACTCATTCACCTATCTATTGGGGAGACCTGCCGAAGACCATATACCTAAGGTAGAAAGAAGCTCTGCAGTTTAGAAAATTAAAATAAAATGAGGTTTATAATAATTATTTTTATTAATGAATTTACTAAGGAACAAAGCACAAACGATGCATGTCAAAAAATCTTAGACACAAATATACGAAAAAAAAATACAAGGCCTCTAATATTTCCGGTTTTGCCCCGTGGGGTGGGTAAAACCGTATATCGTGTATTTTTTTATTATTTTATTTTTTTATTTAGTACTTATCTTGAAAAAAAATAGAACATGTTACAATGTTACTTTTCCTCCATTAAAAGCATTTGCTTGTGGATGGAGGAAAAAATGATGAAAATGCAGGCTTAAAACGGCTTATGCTTTTTGTCATAGATAAACCCAAACCTTGATTGTTCATGTATTTATTGACACGGTCTTGTATTGTGAATTTCGGTACTCCGTAGGTTTTCGCTGTTTTTAAGTATCCCATTGCTTCTACAACTACATTTTTTGCAAAATTGCTGTCCTCATTTTGTATGTATCCCAGCCTTGTCTGGTAGTTTTTCTTTGATAATTACGTGGCATATTTGTAACGCGTTTAAACAAATAAATAAAATTATCTAATGAAAATATTCCGAGTCAAAATTGTATGCTGGCCAGTTTTACTCCATGCGGTTGTGCCCCAAGAAAAAAAAATACAGACATTCTTTCGGATTCGTACGCGGGGCGGAATGCGGGCGGGAATATTGAAAGTTATAAGGTTTTTTTTAGAGTAATACGGTTTTATCCTGGTGTACGGTTTTGTACGGGTCTCCCCTAACACTTAATGTTTTATCGTGACATTTAAGCAACCCCATTCTTCAACCAAAATACCTGTAAATTAACAAAACATTTCATATTACACGTCGATCGGCTTATACTAAAGATTCATATTATTATCTTACAATCAAAGTCAACTCCATCAAACACGGCACACGAACAAAGAAACTGCTCCGCAAAAAACTTGTTTGCATGTAGGTAAACCTATTCATAATATATATATGAGTATTATATGTCGCTGAAACAATTATATACAAAAGATATTCTAAGAATGCATTAAAAAAAACCAGGATCCACATTACAACATGCATTCCACCAACCTACAACTAAAACGACTTTTGGACAAAGAAATATGCAATATTTCTCTATAAGATTATTTAATATACTCCCTCTTGCAATAAAAACCATTAAAAAATAACCACGTTAAAAAAGCATTAAAATATGGATTATGGACATGGAATGGAAGAATAGAGATTCAATTTTGCAACCTAACAAGATTAATGCTTGTATTGGGCTTTCTTTTAGATATATCTTTAAAATTTCCCTTTTTTTAATATTTTAACATGGTATTTACTTATATTTCAAACACGAAAACATATACAATGTAACCTTAGAACGGGGTATCCCAGCAAGGATACATTTTTCTCTAAAAAATTACTAAACAAAGAAAAAAAACATATGTATTTTACAGAAAGACATGTGAGCCTGACAATAAACTTCGTTTTATTCGATCAATTATCTCCACCTTATATACTGTTGGGACACCTGGCTGAGGTGCCTACTTTCTGCTGTCGGACTAGCTCATTCGGTCAGCAGAGTGCTAGGGACTTTCATCACCAGGGTGGTAGGTTCTCTTAGGCGCATGTGTGGAATTCCTGAAATAAAGTATACCCACGTACCTTGTCAGGGCAATGAAACATCAGCTGCAGTAAACATGGTTTGTATTGGAGGGAACTGTTTAAATACAACAGGGGTTCATTTACAGTCAACAATAGAGCACAGGTAGAATTAATAGCCTATCTATTTCGGGGTCATAGCTTAACAATCTCTCTCTATCGAGTCTCTCTGAGACCGATCATAATTACGCGTAAATTGGGAGGGACACACGGCAAAAAGGGAAATTAGCGGTTCAGGTACTCACAACAGCCGGGGCAGGTGTCTTGAGGGCAGCAAGAAGAGAGGTATCCAGGCGGAGCTGGTACTCTCCACAGGTTTTTACAGGCGAATCGGGACATCGCGTCTCCATTAGAAGTTTCTCGAACAAAAGTGCCGGTACGATCGGCGACAGAGCGGGCGCTCTCAACCAGGGGTTACAGGGGAATCGCAGTTGCTGGCCGTTGTCGGCCAGCCACCGCGAGCGTGCCGTGCGCGGGCGCGGGGAAGGGGGCGGGCGCGGTGCACGGGCAGGGGTGTAGCGTAGTAATTTGTAGGGCTGTATTCCGGCGCATCGTAACAATACTGCAATCGGAAACAATTGAGATAAACTTATTCAAAGCCTATACCATTTCAGTCAGAGAGAGTTACTTTTTTAAAGCCTATATATAGCATTCCAGTCCATAGACTTTATTTTAATAAAGATTGGAAGATACATTATGATAGCAAATTCTCGTATAATTCAGCATACAGGTTAGGTTGAGTTAGGTTTTCCCCAGTTTGCAAAAACAAATGCTAATCTATGTAAGGCTGATGTACCTACGCGTAATGAGTAAGATTAAGAAAGAGACACTCAGATGGTTTGGGCATATAGGGCGGATGAACGAAGAAAAGAGTTTAAGACGCAAGTGTGATACGTAGAAGAAGTCAGGGACGCCAGAGGAAGACTAGGCACAATCAAGTGGATCAGATACTTAAGTCGGGCCATGTTAAGAGTCAGAATAATAGAAGAGTTTGTATGAGACGGTGTTTAAATGTGAATGAGGTAAGGAGTGTGTATCAAGACCGAGTGGCGATAAGTCCCCTCTGCCTAACCCTGCGGAGAATCGGTGTGATGGTTAGTTAGTTAGTTATGATTGAAATCCACCACCTTTGTAAACGATTTTGCACAAATAAAAGTTATTATATTACAGTTGTCGCCACCGTGTCTGAAATGGTATAGGCTTTGTAAACGATTTTGCACAATAAAAGTTTCTCTATTATTCGTGTCTGAAATGGTATAGGCTTTGTAAACGGTTTTGCACAATAAAAGCTTCTCTATTAGTCGTCACCGTGTCTGAAATGGTATAGGCTTTGTAAATGATTTTGCACAATAAAAGCTTCCCTATTAGTCGTCACCGTATCTGAAATGGTATAGGCTTTGTAAACGATTTTGCACAATAAAAGCTTCTCTATTAGTCGTCACCGTGTCTGAAATGGTATAGGCTTTGTAAACGATTTTGCACAATAAAAGCTTCTCTATTAGTCGTCACCGTGTCTGAAATGGTATAGGCTTTGTAAACGATTTTGCACAATAAAAGCTTCTCTATTAGTCGTCACCGTGTCTGAAGTGGTATGGGTTTTGTAAACGATTTCACACAATAAAAGCTTCTCTATTAGTCGTCACCGTGGTTGAAATAGTATAAGCTTTGTAAACGATTTTGCACAAATAAAAACCGTGGCCGAAATACTGGAGGGTTTGTAAACGATTTTGCAAAAAATAAAAGCTACCTACTCCATCATAGCCGTCACAAATATGAAATGGTTATACGCTTTGCAGTTACGTATGTTTCGAAGTTATACTGTGTGGCTACTTCATCTACCTCGTCTTCTATCAATTTTCTCTCGAAATATGAATTGTGTAACCTTGTATTTGGAACTCTTCACAATGCCGCCAAGATATCGCTATCTTCTCCTTAAATGCCTACGACTGCAATTACCTAAAAAAAATTAAGAAACAGATTATTGTCCAATTTGGCTTTATTATGCATCTTATGAACGAAGTATTAAAATTAGCGAATGGAACAAGTAAAGTGAAAAGTGAAATGATATAAAAATAAGTAATTATCGGTAATGCCAAAATCAAAACGATTTATTTGATGATAATTTAAATCGTGCTTAAAATCATTTTCGAAATATTCGCATGGCAGCGTGAAATTCATTAGTTCTTAGTTATTAAAGAATTTAAAGTGACGCATTAATGCATTAGAGTTAGAGCTTACGAGGACAGACCATTACAAATATAAGTTTTTTTTTAAATCAATAGAAGATGCTCGTAGATGATGCAAATGTTTACTGTGATGCCGTCTTCTAAAATATGAATTTTCTAATATGTGGCCAGTTTTCGGTTAGAACAGTAGTTTTTAATCTCCGGTCAGCAATTTATTCCAATAAAAAGTCAAAAACTTAAAACACTTATAATATCCTACCGCTGAGTATGTGATTGCACAAGTCAGTGTAGTATTAAAATATTTTTGATTCAGAAACTTAAAAAAAAAAACAATGAATTCAATTTTTCAATTGTCGGTTGGTGGGAAAATAAATTTTAAATTCTCATTTCTCTAGAAGTGTTGACATTGCAAGTTTTTTTTAATTGTAAAAGTTATTTCCTATGCGAAATTCCTTTAAACATCCATTTTACTCTTCTTTTTTATGTTATGTCGAATTCTTTAGCATATATTTTATAAGAGAATATGAAATGATGTCTACCTACACAAATATCTAAAGCAAGCGTAAAAATACTATTCTTCCACGAAGTCAACGCCAATCTTCTCTACATTATTATAAATTAAAGTCCTCTCTCGCTTCTGTCCGTCTGTTTGCGATAATCTCAAAAACTACTGAACGGATTTTCATGCGGTTTTCACCAATAGATGATTCATGAGGAAGATTTAGGTATATAATTTGTCAAGGTATTGTGTAAATTGGTTGAAATATATATTTAAAGGAGAATGTCTGTATGTGGTCAACGAGCGGCCGATGTGGATTTGATTTGTATTAAAATAAACAGATCAAATCCACATCGCCCTCTTGTCCACCACATACCCGTGAAAAGTCACATGAAAAATTTAATAACGGTACAAGTAGGTACATTTAAAAACACAGAATAAAGCATTTTCCCAAAAAATGGATTACAAAACAATTATTGCACTGTACACATAAAAACTAAATTATTTTCTGATTGTAAGTAAGTACCTACTTTATCGCTTGTCTGAATTCACAAAATAAGTTCTTATTTTAAAATTTCTTAATAATTTGATCTCATTGCACAAGAATGATTGTATTGATTAAGTCACCAAAAATTTGTATTTTTTGTAGAAGAAAATATTAATAATAATAATCTAAACGAAAATATGAACGAGGACAAGACACATGAATTCTGGAATACAGAATTCAAAAAACCTGTAAACCACAACTACCCTACTAGGCATAGAGAAGCACAAATGTTTATTATTAATAAATCTCAAAATGTATACGGTGATAGAACAAAGAGGCATAGAATTCCGAAAATATTTAACGCATTACCTGAAAATATTAAAAATGAGACATCTTATTCAAATATCAAAAAAAAAGTTAAATCATTCTATCTTTGTAGAACATGAAAGCAAATAATATTGTATACAAATACCCAGATCGAATATTGATCAAATGCTTGGAAATTACTATCACACACTGTATACATAAACATTATAATAATTAGTATTTTAGATTTTGCACAGTTGTTACAATGTAAAACATAAAAGTATAATAGTATTAATTAAATAGGAAAAATGAGAGATTTCTTACAATCAAACTGATTGATCAGTTTTGTAAGATTTTAAAGATAAATATTGTAAAATTAAAAAACTGAATAAACATACTTAAAAAAAAAAAAACCTAAAAACAGAAAAAAGATAATGGTCGCAACTGGGACTCGAACCCAGAACGTCTCGTCTATCCGGGACGTGCGTTTACCAATTCCGCCATTGCGCCCTATTGTCAAACCGTCATAATAGCCAATCTCATATTTTAAAATTTGGAATTAACAATATTATTTTCAACTAATTTATTCTCCATATCATAGGCAACTAACCTTTTTTTATGGGAAACAATCATTCTAAGAATTGGTTTGAAACCTAGATAGCGTCACGGATAAATATGTCCGATTTAATTTATACGGAACTATTGACTTTTTATAAAAGGCTAAATGAATATTCAATTTTTATAAGAAAAACTTTATTTTTATACTTTTGAGGGTTATTCCCATCCTTGAAGAAGAAAATAATTATAATAATCTAAACGAAAATATGAGGAAAAAAAAACATGATACAGAAAAACAGAAAAAGATAATGGTCGCAACTGGGACTCGAACCCAGAATCTCTCGTCTATCCGGGACGTGCGCTTGCCAATGTTTACTAAAAACACTTGGAGATCCCTGTATTAGAAAACACCACAGCTACCTACGTATAGCACGTGTCTGTGCCCACGTATCATATTTGTGATATATCAATTTGTATAATACAACTTAATTGCTTTGTATAAAAAATGTGTCAAGAATATTACAAAAATACTTGATCGTTCTTAATTTCGCATCCTTGGCGTTGAGTGGATTGACGTTCAAGTTCTTCCCAAAGTTTAACAACTTTACTTGTAACTTGTATCATTCTTACAATGGGTGATTGCCACTTCTGAATCACCACAAAGGTATTCAGCATTTTAATCAATGCGATAATCTTCACCTCTTTGTGGCGTGTGAACAACATAAGAATTGAACCATGTCATTTTATAATACATAATATACATCCAAAACTTTGAAGATTTGAACTCGAACCTTCCGGCCTAGAGAAAAGGCTTTTACCGTTATGACACAAAGGTCGTAATGATTAAGATAAAACATTTGAAGTACTTATTATAATGTATTTATATATATATTTAGACATATCTATTACTCGTTAAATAATACAGAAACCTTCATTACTACATTCAACTAGCTGGGTAATTATTGAATTAAATGACAACGCAAAAATGTTATGAGCTGCCTTATCCTTTTCCTTCCCAAAACTTCTTTCTTTCCTTAAAAACCCTCCGCACAGCATCCACAAAGATGACACAGGCTCTGAGGGGAATTATTTTTCTCGGGGCCTTCTGTGTGGAGCTAACGTAAAAAAATCTTGATATTCAGACCTGATATTCAGAACAAACACGGCTGAAGCCATCTTAAGCTTTAATTTCTGAATGGTGGGCTCACCCCAGGGCGATGCTGACAGCATTCAAAATATTCTTTAATGTATAGCAATTAAATTGCCGGTCCCGACAATCACACCGGTGGTTATCATATTAACTGACGGATTGCAATCTTTAGAGCACAGGCGTCGCGTCGGGTGGAAATGCTATCCTTGTTCTACCGGCATTACAATGGAAGATGCTCCGAGGAACTAGCGTCATTGATCCCTACGGCACCGGTGCAAAGTCGGAAAACACGCCAAACGCGTGCCCAACATTTGTACACGGTTGACATTTGTCACATGAGAACGGGTCGTTTCTTCGACTCGTTCTTGTGTTCAACAGCTCGGCTGTGGAATGATTTGCCGGCCTCTGTGTTTCCTCCTTCCTACAACATGGGTCTCTTCAAGACCAATGTTTATTCCTTCCTCTCCTCAAAAAGGTCCTCCACACAGCATCCCAGATGACATTGTGTGGAGTTAATGTAAAAAAAGGAACAAAATGTCAATTATTTGAAAAGCACGTTTTTGTAAATTTCTTTTATGACAGAAAAAAAAAATATTTTTAATTTTTCCGCAAAAATTCTGTTGAAATGCACGTCGTAAAAGTCACACTTATTTTACTAGAAATTTTTTGACAATGCAGACCGAAAGAGAAAAAAACTGAGAAAAATGACATGATTAACAAATTTTTGGATTCCTTGTCTTTTATAGCATTTCAAATTTCCTCTATCGACATAATAATATTATGGCAGTTGTACAGCTTGTTTGATATTAATTGAAAAAAAGGACATTTCAAACCAGTTTGAACCACTGATCGCTGTGCACAAATGCATTCAAACATTCGCTCTTTCAAATGATTTGCCTGTACTCGATTTCTTAAAACCATTTGACTTAATTAGGTATTTTAACTGATCCATGTTTCACACTGCATGTGGATCGGTGGGTATAGGTACGAGTACATACTGCCAAAAAAAGGCTTTCATGTCATATTAATTTAGTGATATTTGTATGTTTTGCAATATTTCAAAAACATACATCTTAACCCAGACATATTAATCAACAACATTTACATCTGGTTCAAGCACAATACCCCAGTGTCGCAATTCCTTTGTTTTATGCTCGGAAATATAATGTACTATGACAACCATACTTTAACTAAAATCTTCTGTGGGAAAAGCTCAGAAACACTACTTGAAAAGGCAATGAGTAATGGAGTGTTGGACCAAATCCACACTATTTATTGTTTGACCATCGTTAAACATGATGTACGTCATTATGATACAATATCTTTATGCATTTTTTTCACTTTGGCGCTGTACAACTGAGTGATAACTGTATAACTATGATTCGCATGGTGAGATTATGTAACTAGTTATTGGCAATGTACCTGGAACGTTTTCATTGAGCTCGAAGGCGTTTAATGGTTCAAAAGAGACGTTTTCTTTCAGCGTGCTCATGCGAAATCTGTTAGTTGCTTTTTATTAGAATATATTACGGTAATATATGATGTTGTAGAAAGAATTTAGTATCGAGCCTGACCTAACCATAAATCAATTGTTCGCAATATTTTGCGGAACATCACTTATAAAAGCAACGCATCCTTAAAATGTTCATCTCCGCGAACTACATTAATACAAATCCTAGCGAATTGGAAAAAGATGAAATTATAATAATTTAGGTCGTTTCGTTCTTTATATCTTTACATAGTATAAAATGAAGCCGCTCACGCTGTATGTGCGCTTAGATCTTTTAAACTACGCAACAGATATTCATGCGATTTTTACCAATAGATAGAGGGATTCATGATGAAGGTTTTTAGGTATATAATTTGTCAAGGTTTCGTGTAAATTGGTTGAAATACATAATATATCTGGCCAAGCGGCAGTGGGCAACGGGCAGCGTGTTGGCAAACGGGTGGTGTGGATTTGATTTAACAGGTGGCGTTGGCTATAAAGGTTTCGTTAGCCACAGCAACGTATGGCTGGGTCTGCTAGTTACAGATAAAATCGCACTAGCTCTTGCAGTTTTGTAAACACCGTCAAATCTCTTTTACTGTAGGTGATTTTCTTCATTTTACAAAAATAGTCCTGATAGATATAACATTTACCTATTTAATAATTTCATAAATCCACATTTCACCTCCAATCATAGAATAAAGAGTGTTATGTGTTCCGACAGTCTGGCTAATCGGACTTAAAACTTCCAATAAAAATCTGTGTATCATTTTAAAATTCAAATAATGGATTACGGTGTGGTGAAAGAATGGTATGGTGATATACGATGTTAGGCAAGTGTAAAGTTGAAGTCACATGGTTCACTCGGATGAAGGTTTACTCGATGAAATGTTCCATTCTCGTTTCACCGCGTGTTCAGACGGTTCCTTCGAAGGAAGAGTTCACTCGACATTCGACATTCTCGCTACGAAGTCGTCGAGCGTAGTCGCGGCGCGCATTGGAATTCGTCCGGCGCTGACGGCTAAGTTCGGGAATATTTACGATTTCAATTGACATTTCCGATAACGTCGAACTAAATTACGAGAAATTGGCGATTCTTGTAAACAGTAAATAAATTTCAGCACCATGAAATGAACATTTGGTTAAATAATAACCTGAAAACTGATATCTACCAGTATTTTTGCACCATGAAAATTTTTTTATTCCAAAATAGGCCTCGGCTTGCAATAAAATCCATATAAATGGAATATTTATTCACGTATCCAAAAACTATAAACTGTTTTGGAAAGGTGATAAAATATGCTTCCAAAATTTATTATTAGATATAACCACGTAAGTTTTTAAATAGAATAATTTTTAATGTAAACTTTTAAAAGTTAAAACAATTGCTCTCCTGGCTTTTGTTCTAACTAAAATAACTGGTAACAAAAAATAAATAAAAATAAACACTTATTTTGTTAGACAAATAAATTATAAACGTTTAAGTCAACTCACTTTTTTGTCGTTTCATATAAAAATAATTCATAAAAAATCCACAATGTTTCATAATTTTTTTTTCAAATTCGATCAGAAACTTTGATTCCATAAAAGTGTGCATTCGTATTATTTTGTATTTAATTGTTATATTGAATATATAGAGCATTATTTTCGCTTTCCAATACCGTTTAGATGACATTTTTCACTATGATAGTAATAGCCCATTCACACCATTCATTTATCGTTCATTTCGTGATTTCATTCCGCCCATAGACATCCAAATGGATAGACAAGCAGTTACAGATGAGGGGTAAAACCAAACTATGGAGAGCGAAGAGGGGAAAGATGACTGTCATTCGTTGAACAAACAATCTGACAGTATATAGGCATCTCGCATTACAATATCACCATTTAGTTCTTAAAAGCAAAATCTGCTTTGAATGAATAGACCTTTTTACATGGGAGCGCGAATTGCTTGCCACGTTCAAAACATATTTGCTAAGGCCAAATGCTCGCCCCAAAAAGACTCGCGCCAATACACATATCAATATTTTGTTTCCGTGTTTAGTTAAAACACTTTTACAAATGTTTCATAATTTACTTACCCCTGTAACCAGCGACGAGCACATTGGAGTACCGCCCACATTCGCTATGTGTACATTGATACGTAGATATATTGTATAGCACAAGCTGCCGTTATTTCGTTAAATGTATGGATGTCAGCTTCTCGCTGTTCACGGCAAGAATGATGACGTCACACATTTTAGATTCAAGCGAGGCTATATCCCCTCCCCATGGAGCGAGCCGGTTCCAAGGAGGAGCTGCAGCCGGCGCCATGTGGAGGGGGAAATAATACGTTTTTATCACTTAGGGCAGGTCCAGATATATTCATATGTCCGTGATTCCGCCTCTTTCCCTCGAAATGAACCGTGTGAACACGAAAGTGAATAGAGTTCACTCGCAACTGGAATTTAACATCACGTGACGCGAATGATGTGTGTGAACACTCAAGTGAACAGTCTTTCACTCGCAAATTAGTCGGCCGAAATGTTCTGGCGTGAGGACGAGTAGCCGGAGCGGCTTAAACGTCAAAATGCTCCGTTTAGTTCGCTTTTCGAAATAACTCCTACACGTCTCATAGAAATCGTTGTTTCTCCCTTACTATCATAGTGAAAAATATGATCTAAACGGTATTGGAAAGAAAAAATAATGCTCTATATATTCAATATAACGATTAACCACAAACGAATACGATGTACACTATTTGAAAAAAAAATTATGAAACATTGTGAATTTTTTATGAATTATTTTTATATGAAACGATAAAAAAGTGAGGTGACAGAAACGTTTATAATTTATTTGTCTAACAAAATAAGTGTGTGTTTTTATATTTCTTTTGTTAATCAGTAATTTTAGTTAGAATAAAAAGCAAGGAGAGCCATTTTTTTAACTTTTAAAAGTTTATATTAAAAATTACTCTATTTAAAAAATTGCGTGGTTATTGTGTATTAGAAAATAATAAATTTTGGAAGCATATTTCATCACATTTCTAAAACAGTTTTTAGTTTTTGGATACGTTAATAAATATTCCATTTATATGGATTTTATTGCAAGCCGAGGCCTATTTTGGAATAAAAATATTTTCATGGTGCAAAAATAGTGGTAGATATCAGTTTTCAGGTTATTATTTAACCATATGTTCATTTTATGGTGCTGAAATTTATTTACTGTTTACAAGAATCGCCAATTTCTCGTAATTTAGTTCGACGTTATAGGAAATGTCAATTGAAATCGTAAATGTTCCCGAACATAGCCGTCAGCGCCGGACGAATTCCAATGTGGCCGCGACTACTCTCGACGACTTCGCAGCGAGAATGTCGGGTGAACTCTTCCTTCGAAGGAACCGTGTGAACAGTCGGTGAAACGAGAATGGAACATTTCATCGAAGTGAACCTTGTGACGACAGCATAAGGGAGAAACAACGATTTCTATAAGACGTGTAGGAGTTATTTCGAAAAGCGAACTAAACGGAGCATTTTGACGTTTAAGCCGCTCCGGCTACTCGTCCTCACGCCAGAACATTCTCGGCCGACTAATTCGCGAGTGAAAGACTGTTCACTTGAGTGTTCACACACATCATTCGCGTCACGTGATGTTAAATTCCGGTTGCGAGTAAACAGTGCCGAAGGAAGCATTCCAACATTGTTGGAACGCTTCATTCGGCATTGTCTCTCTTCACTTTCGTGTTCACACTGTTCATTTCGAGGGAAAGAGGCGGAATGAAATCACGAAATGAAAGATAAATGAACCATGTGAATGGGCTATAAGAGAGACAGAACGCGTACTAGAACCAAAGGTTTAGGTTAGGAAAGGAACTTTAGGTCAGTGAAAACATTGATGTCCATTCAAACATACATTCCTAGTGTGTATTAGCTATTTTTTTTTTATTTTTAAGTTTTAATTCTAGCAGGACTGGGAAGGTAGTGCAATCCCAGTCTGCCATATTACATAAACAACTATAAACTATAAAAGATAAAAAAGCTGTGTGCAATTAGGAACCTTTAGCGGTTTTATGCTAAGCCGACTGCACGTATAAGTATATCGTTATTATCGCATGCTCTTCGGGTAGTCGGAATTATTGTTAGTAAAAATATTTGATCAAGACGCCTGCAGATATAAGTATATCGACTTTGGTTTTACGGCCGTATATCCTCTTTGAAGATATAATCGTTTAGGGGATCAAATGGCTGGGTATCAACTGTACGGCGGGTCAACTGTTCACTGGATCAACTGTCGGGGAATCAACTGTCCGGGGGGACAACTGTTGGGGGCCAATTGTCACCGAATAAAACGTCTCTCATAGACTCCTAAATTATGAAGTTATCCTTCAACCAATGCAATTTTAATTCAGTTTGTTTTTTCTGGCAATATGAATTTCAGTGTTTTACGCGAGTATTTGATTATCATTAAATAAATGTTCTAAGTACGTTTCTTTTTTATTTATTACTAAAAAAAAAATAACAAATTATTTCTTCAAATATAGCAAATTTATTTTATGGAACCATTTTAATTCAAAATTAAAAGATTTCTTGGTTTTAACCACTTTTAATGTCTGTAAAATGAAAAGATTTCTTTGTTTTAATCATTTTTAATGTCTATAAAACCGACATGTTTTGAGAGCGATGCTCTCTTCCTCAGGATTTACTAAAAGCCCTGAGAAAGAGAGCATCGCTCTCGAAACATGTCGCTTTTATGGACATTAAAAATGGTTAAAACGAATAAATGTTTTAATTTTGAACAATTTATTTACTTTTGTTATATAGACTTCCCTAGAGATTATACCTGTTCTGATGTCTACAATAACATTATTAATTATTTTACTATTATTATTTTTAAGAAAAGCTCCACAAGGAGGCCCTGAGGAAAATAATTTCTCTCGGGCCTTACTGTCATATTCGGAAATGTTCTGGGAAGGAAAAGGTATGAGGAATCTGGAAGACAATATTTCCAGGAGTGACGGACGTATGAATCCATCCGTCCCACTGCGGTACAAGGCGATGGGTCGAGAGAGTCCTGATGGAGAGGCCAAATAGTCTCCCTCAACCATTCTCTCCCGATCCGACCTGCTACGTAGTAAATAGGCTGATGCATCCGCCACCAAAACCCTAGACAAACCTCACTCCATGAACCCGGTCACCCTTGCTATCTCACCAAACGTAGCGAATTACTTGGGATGACCTTTGGCAGAGGTGTTCTATGGTGATTTGAACATCTAATATTAAAAAAATAAACAAAGGAGATATCTTAGAGAGTTGTTGCTGTTATTTGTATGGTTTCTTTATTTTCCAGTTATATATTCCTGTTGACTTGACCCAGTTTTTTATTTGTTGTTGATGGCTAGATTTTTTTATTTATAGAATTAACAATTTCCTTGTCATTGTATAATTTGCTCATGACCTCTTCATAAATTATTTGGTCTGTCGTCATAGAATTTGTGTTGTTTAACAATTATCTGCAATTATATGACATTAACGTCATCCCAAGTGACATAATGGTTCACGCATGACACTGACATAGTTGAGGCTGAATTCCATCTGCTAAAATTACAAATACAAACAGATAAGTTTTTCAATTCCACACAAAAAATCGCATAAACAAAGTTTTTGTATCATAATACCTACATCTATTTTAAATTGTCTTTCAAAACGTAAAAAATACATATAATTGGTTTGAATGGGGGTTGGACCTTCCTACCCGGTGATTGGAATCAACCGCACTACCAACTATATTTTCAAACGTCTTTTAAATTCTGGGAAGTCCTAGGAACACCCAAAACTCATAGAGCACAAAGTCTTACTGGTCTGATGAAAGTCTAACTTACATCAACCGGGCCAAGTCCGGGGTTGGCGAGACCGAAATTTTTTGTGCTTTAATGTCTTCATTTATCTCTAATACTTTGAAGGCGACCAAATATTGGTGTAAAAATATTGAAAATTAAAAAAGTTACTAAGAATGTTTCGTAATTACTTTTGGGTCCCCGCTCGTATAAGTAAAATATATGACGCCAAATTTAATTTTTTAAGGTCGAGGAAGACATGGGACGGTCAAGTGAATCAAATACTTACGAAAACTGCATCGAAAGAACAATAGAAAAAATATGTATGATATTATATACCCAAAGTCAACCAAATAAAAGTCACGGCTCACAATAGCAACATATTATTAGGTTTCAATTATGAGCCTGACTCCTAATTAAAATAGATGATTTATTGTAACCTTCATCAAACTTTCGTCATACTAATGCTTTACACATGACACATTTTAATTTCCGTTTATAATCATTGTACCCTGATCAATTTCAGTTGAAAAAATTGTACTTGTCAAAAAACATTAGGCACTGAAGGCACATTTATAAAACTAATAATTACGAAGTGACAAAAGAATATTGATAATGACCTCTATTAGAAAATATGTGACCTCATTTGACCTTGATTCTTGACATCGTCCGTAAGGTCATGGATATTTTTTTGTATGCGTGCTGATGCAACCAGATGAATGCGTACGTATATGCGCTGATGCCAACCAACTGACGTAAAGCTTTTACTAATACATGACAACACTGAAAAAATAACAAAATAATTTCAAAGCTTAAGAAACCTCATACCGTATCACAACCTTATGTTTTTTCTGGTTCCTTCTCCTATCAGAGATTGGCTATCATCGAAACAGTATTAAGAGCGTTTAACCAGCCAGCGGACGAAAATCCACATTTCGTAGAAAGTTGTTCTTACGATCGTGCAGGGCGGTTACAATGAGAAAGATTAATTATTCTCCGTACCAGCTTTTTTAAATTATAACTCAATATCGAATTTATTTCAATTCAAATTAGCTTTAATTTATACCTTCATCCAAAAATGCTGAAAGGCGTGATGATAAAACTATTAAAATAATGTACTTTTTGTAGTAATTTTTTGATTATAAGTATTTATCATTTTTCAATAATGTCTAAATTTAATAAGAATGTTAAAAAAATCTGAAATATATTAGTTTGTAAGTGCGCAAATAAATGCACAAACGGACCAATTTTCGCCAAGAAACACATGTACGTACATATTTTTTAATGATTTTATTGAAACTAAAATTTAAATTCTAAAACATACGTTTGCTAGATAATGTATTGATTTATTTTACTGCATGATTTTATTATTTGAAATGGGTGTGGTATAATACAAAAACTTTTTTGAAAATTGAACAAATCTGCCAACGACCTATGGAATAACCTTATTATACTAAAAATTTAAAAAATTTCTCAAATTTTATTACATACGAATGCTAGATAAAAGAACAATCTTTCGAAATCCATTTATAATTTTTTGTGGAAAAGAGTCAATACGTCTAAAAACTTTTTTGAAAATGACGTATTTCCGGTTTTCTCTGGTAATGCCCTCTTAAGTATTGTCTGGAATAACTTAAAGGAACTGCAGTAGTACCAGTAATTTTGAAGCCAGTAAATGCAACGTCTACGTCTACGTCTTCAATCAATATTTCACTGATAAATCATTTGTGGATGGGGAGGATGTTCCCCCCTCGTAATATCATTAAAAATTTTGATTTTAGCCACTGGAGCGATTATGGTAAAAAAGTGGACCATTTTTATTTTTCTGCGATTGATAGCGGTCCAAAAATGGATCTTATTTTCCTACCATTCGCAAAACATTTATTGTAATTATTTAAAACATTTCTCCGGCTAGCCACTTATTTTAAAACAAAGCTATTGAAATGCTTTATCTATTATGATCATAGATTTGGCAAATCCGAACTTCGTAGACTATTTTAGAACGATGTTAAAAATAAATGTTTTAGAAAAATTAAATAATTTAACTTTGTATAAACCACTTATTTGATGCGCAAATCCGACCGGTTTCGGAACAAACGTTCCTTCGTTAGGTAAAGCTTATACTTATGCGCAAATCCGAAACCGGTCGGATTTGCGCATCAAATAAGTGGTTTATACAAAGTTAAATTATTTCATTTTTCTATAATGGATAACCACGAAGTAATAGCTACATTCAAAAATATAAATGTTTTAAATATTTTTTTCATGTCGAATTTCTGAGCAGCTGCTTACGGTTAAAATTAAGTCCTTTTTTCCATAGATATGCACCTTTCATATCAAGTATATCACAGACAACGTACACAAATCAAAAATATTCTATGTTGATTCGAATAATTACCCCTCACGACAGTTTCAAAGTAACAACACGCAGGATTTGCGCGGTTACAAATTTTACGATTTTTCAAATATTTTTTATAGATCATATAAATATGACATAAACGGTAAAATACAGGTTAATTCATTGGCTATATATAGTACTTTAAGTTTTTATGTTTTCATGTAAAAAATCGAAGGTATGATTTTTTTAAAGATGGCGAAAAAATTTTAAAAATGATCTTCTGGGAAATCGCGAGTAATCGAGACAAAATTATTTATTTCGCCTGGTCGTTCCAGTGTTTGAACCTTTTTTTAACCGTCGCATCCACAATTCGCATTTATATATTTTGTTATTAAGACATTTCTGCGACGCTAGTCGAAACATTGATAAATGTTTAATTTTAATCGCACATACTTTATTTGTGAGTTATTATACCGTGTTGCGATACCTCCTTCTTTAGCCAATGTTTCGGACAGCATTACAGTGTCCATCATCAGGGCAGACATATAATCTGTTATAATTACACATCTGCCCCAATTAAGGACACTGCAATGCTGTTGTTAAAGATGAAGGTAGCGCAGTACGGCATGACACACCAAAAATAAATCACAATAATGCTTTTGGCCATGAAAATTTCACATCATATCTTTATGACACATTTTAAATGATTAGATCGATGCATTCGAAAACATTTATTTCTTAAACGATAAAATAAAAACTGAAAAAAATTTACTATCATTTTATGGCCTATTATTATATTATTTCAGTACTTTTACCTGATTGTCACATCATTACAAGAGTCAAAAGTCATACCTTGAAGGGATTACAATCAAAACTTTAAATTTATATTGATATCTCCTATTACCTCTTTATTGACCTTTGGCCTTTAGACCCTGAGGCCGTCCTAACATTGAACTGAACTAGGAAATATACCATTCTAATGGAAAACCAATAAGCTATGTAACGAGAAAATATTATCTGTTATTGTTAATGTAAGTGGAAAGAAAGTCTCTCGAAGTTGATGTTTTCGGTTTAGAAGGAGCATTTTGTATGTGTTAGAACTTCGTTTTGAGGCTCGAGTCAGAGGGAAATTCATATTATTATTTTAATAACATCCGAAGCATGGCAAATATTTAAAGAATAATTTTTGGTAAAATTAGATATATTTGATTAATGGAAGTGCAGAGCAGTGGAAATGTTTTTTTTTCTAACATCCGCAAATAAACCTTGGTTATTGTCTAGGTTATTATCAAAGAATATACAATGGTTGGTGACATGAAAATTTTGGATGGTTAAGACGAGTACAATGAACGGTCGTAATTTTCCAATTTAAATTTAAACTTATTTGGAAGGTTTATAAAATGACATATTCCTAGATGAATAGGAGGGAATATTTCCTGTGAGGAATATTTCTGTGAGGAACTAACGTAAAAAAAAATCGAGTGCAGTTTACACGCGGTAGAAGCAAAACTTTACCAAACTCAACCAATACTTGAAAAGTGAGGTCATATTCAAAGCGACCAATGAGCGCAGACCTACCGTAATTTCCGTTTCATATCTCAACCAATAGGAGCCTTTAAAGTGACATCATAATTAAAGGGGGAGGGTGGAGGGGGTTGTGGGGTTTGTAGGGGGAGGGGGGAAGTAAAAGCCACCCGCAGGGCCTAGCAGCAAAAACCTGCGGAGCGGGTTTTTAACTGCTAGTACAAAATAAGTATTTACCCGTGGCTGTTCCCAGGAGCATTTATCTTGGAAATGCTGAATATCTGCAGCCTTAGTTCCAGAAGAGATGTCGCATTAGTACTGATAGTTTATAAGCTACCAAATGGTTTTATATTAGTACCAGATATTCTGGCGAAAATAGGGTTGTCGCGGATAATTTCAGGCGATGCCGCCAACTCAAGTCTTTTGATTCTGTCCGGGTGCAGAACTAGCATACCAATGGTGATGCCCCTGAGAAGACTCATTAGTTTTATTAACTGCCTCGCAAACAGTTAGATATTTTCCAAATGTCGTTGGTACAACTATTTTAAGCGTGAAATAACACTTATATTTAAACTGTATTTACCATTAATGTAAATGTATTTATTATGTAATTTTCTTTACCACTTTTGCAATGTATTGGTTTATATACCGTTTTGCAAATAAATACAAATATTTTCAGCGCGGCAAACGAGATTCGTACTAAGGTGATACATTCCGTCATTCCGTCGCCGCTCTAGCAGCAATCTCCTCCCAACTGCAGCCTGCATACAATGTTCACGATAATAGATTAAATAATAAGATATCTAGACATTTCCATTCCGGAAATCTTCTCGTGATATATGCATTGTATTCCCTATTAGAGTCGTGCCGGTGAAAATAACCTGGGAGAAGGTACTCTTAGTACGTGGGATGTCCGTTCGGCGCTAACTAGAGACAGCGGCGACACGAGTCGTGCTGTCGGTAACACGAAATCTACATTACCGACTGACATTCATTTCTCCCGATCCATCTACTCCTACTATTTTACTGTGTCGTTTTCTTATCGTTTTACTCCATAAATGAAAACTTGTGATAGATCAGTTGATGTAAACTCTCCCTCTTTTTGGTAAATTTTCGGGATTAGTGTCCATGGTTATTACGAATAATTTTTAGAAAAAAACTTTAGATTCGCCTTAATCACTATAAAAGGAAACTTTTTGCATCACGGCTGGCGGAAAATAATGCATTTTAATTTTCAATGTGGTTAAATAAAATTTCACTTCGCGAACCGACACTACGACAGCCCGCCCGCTGCCGCCCGCTATTTTATCACTGTTAAAATACGTTTTTGGCTGGTTTATTTGGCTACGCAGGGTTTGTGTAGCGGGCTTGTGTATGTTATCTTTACTTTAAAAAACAGCCCACGTTTTTGAATGGTTTGTTTGGCTATGCAGGGTTTGTGTAGCGGGCTTGTGTATGTGACAAAATGGCGGGCGGCAGCGGGCGGGCTGTCTAGTGTCGGTTTGCGAAGTGAAATTTTATTTAACGTCATTGAAAATTAAAATGCATTATTTTCCGCCAGCCGTGATGCAAAAAGTTTCCTTTTATAGTGATTAAGGCGAATGTAAAGTTTTTTTTCTAAAAATTATTCGTAATAGCCATGGACACTAATCCCGAAAAATTACCCTCTTTTTCACAAAGTGCGTTGACTGACAGACGATCTTCGTTGTCGAGCGCTCCTCGACTCTGAATGAGGAACTCGATTCTATGCCAACTCAGAATGAAACCAACTCAGAACCACCTCAGAAAGGTCATTAAAGGCCAAGAAAAAATAATTAATTTATATTAGCCGGCAAACTTAACCATTATTTTAATATTTTTTATCATCACTCTTAACGACCTTTTTTTATTATTAAATAATCGGAGACGGTTTACATATATATAGGCACTTAGGCCATAGACCCATTGTACTATCTCCCATTTTACCTCATTCCTTTGACAGTAACCCGGTACCTTTTATAAAGTTCACCAGGATTGTCATTGGAAATAAATCTTGAAATATCTTCTGGATCGACAATGTGCCTTCCCAGGTCTCATTTCCCCTCTTCACTCCTCCTTGGTTCCCTGAAGGCCCCACGACGGAAGAGGGCTTCATCTCTCCTCTCTACTCCTTAGTTCCCCGAAGGCTCCACGACGGAGAGTCCATCTCCCCTTGGTTCCCTAAAGGCCCCACAAGGGAAAAGTCCACTCCACCTTGGTTCCCTGAGCGCCTCAGGAGGGAAGAGAACTCTCCTTCTTGGTTCCCTAAAGGCCCCACAGAAGAAGAGTTCACCAACATGGCCTCATTTCTCCTCTTCATCCTACATGGTTCCTCGAAGGCCCCACAAAGAAAAAGGACATCATCTCTCCACTTCACTCCTCCTTGGTTCCACAAAGGCCCCGCGCTGGAAGGGTGCCCTTCCCATTGGTTCCTTGAAGGCCCCACAAGGGAAAAGTTCATGGAGGTGGCCTCAGCTCACTTCTCCACGGTTTCTCCTCTTGGTTCCTCCTATGGCCCCAGGAAGGAAATCCACAGAGGTGGCCTCAGCACTCCTAGGTTCCCAAAAGGCCCCTAGTTTTCGAATGGTCCAATTTTTTTTTGTCCCACGAGTTACCAGGGAAATAGAAGATCCACTCCAGCAGAGCCCTGAGTGCTGGAGTGAGGTCTAAATATTCCGAGATGCGACCTTGTTTCTCGGAGGCACCGTTCGTGAGGCTGTTCCCCAGGACATTCAGCCTGAGCACGGTAGCTCACACCTTGGCTTGGGATGGCTATTGCAGGTTTGTGTTTCCACTCCCTGAGCGATGGGTTCGCCACACTCCCTACGCTGATAACAACCTTTACTGAGGTGGTTCTGAGTTGGTTTCATTCTGAGTTGGCCGGTCACCGCGGAGGTCGCAGGCTGAGGTATGTGTTAATATTGAACTTAGTTCGTTTTCCGCAAATTCGAGAATGGTGATACTCTAAAGCCCTCCGTACATGGAGATACTTACAATCTACGTAATTGTGATGAAACCACAAGAACCCTGCTGACATACTACGTTTTAATGCTAGTCTTCGTACATGGCAAATCACAAGTGCGCCTCACGGTTGAATTTGGCAGCCACCTCTGGTCTGGAGCTTCAAAATACGTGAAAAATACCCTCGACTCTGTGCAGAAACGGGCGGTCCGTTTAGTAGATTCTCCCATCTTAACAGATCTTATCTTAAATCTTTAGAGCACAGGCGTCGGGTGGGAATGTTATCCTTGTTCTACCGGTATTACAATGGAAGATGCTCCGAGGAACTAGCATCATTGATCCCTTCGGCACCGGTGCATAGTCGGGAAACGCGCCAAAACATTTGTACATGGTTGACATTTGTCACATGAGAACGGGTCGTTTCTTCGACTCGTTCTTGTGTTCAACAGCTCGGCTGTAGAATGATTTGCCAGCCTCTGTGTTTCTTCCTTCCTACAACATGGGTCTCTTCAAGACCAATGTTCATTCCTTCCTCTCCTCAAAAAGACCCTCCACACGGCATCCCAGATGACATAGGCCCTGAGGGAAATTATTTTCCTCAGGGCCTCCTGTGTGGAGATAATGTAAAAAAAAAAAACGGCGCTACCCGAAATATACTGAACTTGATCATTTTTCACGTGCAGCCGTGGAGTTAACACGCTGTCAAGCGATGTCATATGACTTTTTTCCAACATCAATCCATGTTTTCTTCACAAAATCCTTTCTTACATATTCTAAAAAAAATTATTTTCCTCAGAGCCATCTATGTGTCGTCTTTCGGAATTCTGTATGGAGGGTCTTTTTTAAGGAAATGAAGGAGAGGAAGTTCTGGGTAGGAAAAAGGTAAGAAGGGTGTGTAGGAATCTTTGGTTCGGTGTGTCCAGGTCAGCCAGATCCAGACAAACCTCACCAAACGTAGCAAACCACTTGGAGTAACCAATGGCGAAAGTGTTGGTTATCCAATAAATGGTTCTCGAGGCGGCGGTACCCATTCCCACCTTCCAAATATATAAAATTTTCACGAAAATTTTTAAAGTTTAGGTTGGGTTGCTTTAAACTCTCGTCACATTTCATGAACACTAATGTTGTGTCGGAATGTTTGTAACACCCCAGCCTTAGTCATCATGAAAGTGAGATGGCAAAGTGCTATAGAATTTTATTTACGTAATCATCATCACTCACTCTTGGCTCTACAACCCCTGGTGCGTCTTGGCCTCCTCAAGAGTCTTCCTCCACTCATCTCAATTTTGTGCCAGCTCTCTCCAGTTTAAAAGCTCCAAGGTAGATATGTCTTTGAGGACGTTGTCGCTCCATCTTAATCTTGGTCTTTCTTATACATACTCGTAATACGACTATAAAAAGATATTGCAATAAAATCTCCTTATGTTCCTACCGATATTGTAAAGTTTCATTTCTCCAAAACAGGGCAATGAGAATAATACTACGCCGAAGTAGATTTTCAAAAGTAAACAAAATGTTAAAGGAACTGAATTGGCTAACCGTGAAACAGATGCTGACCTTGAATACTATGATATTTATACATAAAATAATTAACAACATTTTATCAAAATACTTTTTAAATAAAATTATATTCAACAAAGACATTCACCAACATAACACAAGGACGTGCAAAGAAATCTGGCTTCAAAAAAAGGCGAATACGCAGAACAGTTTACTGT
Source organism: Limnephilus marmoratus (assembly GCA_917880885.1). Taxonomy (NCBI): domain Eukaryota; kingdom Metazoa; phylum Arthropoda; class Insecta; order Trichoptera; family Limnephilidae; genus Limnephilus; species Limnephilus marmoratus. Next base: position 7,405,960 of record OU862922.1, on the reverse strand, counting down.
ACAAAGGGACGAAGTTATATAACAAGCTACCAGAAACCAAGTCCACACCAATTGGAAAGTTCAAGACGTATTGTAGGAGCTACATAAAACTACATCAAATTTAGTTTGCACTATGAAATATTATAATTAATTAGAAATTTGTAAACTTAAATGTACAAAATACTAAAATAAAATAAATAAACAAAAAATAAAATTTCACTGTGTTAGACCCCCAGGCCGTTCAACCGGTCGCTGTGCCTGGGTGGGAAGTGGGAACCAAACGCTTTGGACACCGCCACCAACTACTACCAGATACATTTTACGTGTAATATCTTATGGCCGTGACGAGCATCAATTCGCTTTAGATTGGTTCGCAATTATGTGATTACAACTCGTGTATTTTTTATTCGATTAACCTTTAAATGGGATTAAGATAAATGTTAAATCTTTTATTTTTATTATATTCATTTCTAATTAAAATCTTTTTAGAAACATGTGCTGTAATTAGCAGTGAGTTGAAGAGCAGTACTGGTTTATACATGTTATTTAAGTCGATCTTCAATTTGTGCAATAATGCAAATTATCAAATTCAAGTAAAATTATTAAGTTGATAATGACCGCGCGTCGCGGGTTCTGCTTATAATAATATTAGTAGCGAGAGGTTTTTAAATATCATCAGGATGCATAATCCGGATGCATAATCTGTGTTATTTCATTAAAAAAACTACAATTTAAAAATTAACCCGTAATAACAACCTTATTTTTACAATGATAAATTTATTTTCAATTTTCGTCCTCTGAGCATCTTTTGGGCTGGCTAGTAGCCAATTTCTAAGATTTTTGAAGTAAAAATTCTTTACACACGCTCGACTTGAGTGGTAAGCTGGTGGATGCGTTACGAAAAGTGGTGATTGTTACGAAAAATGTCATGCGAACGGTAATCGATGCGAACAGTGATCGATTGCTAGGCGAACGGTCGGGCCTCTACGCACGCTTGACTTGGGGAGTGATAAGAATAAGGATAAGGATAATGATAAGGATAAGGATAAGGATAAGGATAAGGATAAGGATAAGGATAAGGATAAGGATAAGGATAAGGATAAGGATAAGGATAAGGATAAGGATAAGGATAAGGATAAGGATAAGGATAAGGATAAGGATAAGGATAAGGATAAGGATAAGGATAAGGATAAGGATAAGGATAAGGATAAGGATAAGGATAAGGATAAGGATAAGGATAAGGATAAGGATAAGGATAAGGATAAGGATAAGGATAAGGATAAGGATAAGGATAAGGATAAGGATAAGGATAAGGATAAGGATAAGGATAAGGATAAGGATAAGGATAAGGATAAGGATAAGGATAAGGATAAGGATAAGGATAAGGATAAGGATAAGGATAAGGATAAGGATAAGGATAAGGATAAGGATAAGGATAAGGATAAGGATAAGGATTAGGATAAGGATAAGGATAAGGATAAGGATAAGGATAAGGATAAGGATAAGGATAAGGATAAGGATAAGGATAAGGATAAGGATAAGGATAAGGATAAGGATAAGGATAAGGATAAGGATAAGGATAAGGATGGTCACCCCAAGATCGTAGGTCACTCCAAAGTCATAGGTCACCCCAAGGTCATAGGTCACCCCAGGGTCGAAGGTCACTCCAAGGTCGTAGGTCACCCCATGGTCATATTTCACCCAATATCATATGTCACCCCTAGGTCATAAGTCACCCCGTTCGCTACGTTTGGTAACTTAGCAGGTGTGACGTATGTGTATGAGGGTGACGGCATGAGAGCGAGATAGCGAGTATGGGAAGTATAAAAGGGATGTACCCGCTATTGAGCGCTCTCTCCATATTAACCTGGCAATCAATAAACATTGTAACATTAACAGATGTTATTACTACCCGATCCACAGACACCACAGTTGGCGCAGCTCGGTAGTTTTATTTTAAGTAAATTATTGGAAGAATCTACGCGGTAGATTTTATCGGAATCTGAAGGATTGTCAGGAAGTTGGCCGATCGCAGGAGCGATCGAGTTAAGAAGAAATTGGAGCAGCCACACGCAAGTGTACGCGTGTGTGGGTACGGCAATTTGCAAAATTATTGTCGTTGGGTACACCGTGTAACGGGGTACAGGATCGTGTCAAGGATATACAAGGGTACACCGTGTAACGGGGTATAAGGATCAAGGATCAGGATCATGGATCATCGTGTGGATTAGCCGGGAACCGGGACTTGGTTTCCGTCGCTGCAGTCTGGGAAGGAAGACCTCGGAGAAGAGGTATTGGATCCGCAGCTGTCGGGAGACGGAGCCAGACGGGGACGCTGATCTACGGCTCTGGGTGGCGTGCACGTGGAACGTGGAACGGGGACCTCGGAGTGTAGCCTTCTAGGAAGTGCTGAGATAAGTAGTCTTGATTATTTTGTTTCAGCTCTTCCCTCAATGGAGGGTGTTTGTAAAAATTTGGGGACGTTCTGTTACAGAACGGGAAACTGGTCATTGTTCAAGGAACGACTGGATCAGGCCCTCATTTTACATGATGACATAGTTGAGTCACAAGAACGCAAAAGAGCATTTTTGCTGAGTTGCCTCACCGAAGAAACTTTCTCTTTATTATGTGATCTATGTTTCCCTAAAAAGGTTTCTGTTTGTTCTTTTGATGATTTATGTAAATTATTTGATTCACATTGCAAACCTATTCAAAATATTTTCGAGTCGCGTGAGTTATTTTATAAGTGTAAACAGCTAGCTAACGAATCTATTAAAGATTACGCTGCTAGGTTGCGAGGACTGAGTTTGACGTGCAATTTTGAATTGAGGCTGGAACCTTGTTTAAAAGACATATTCATTATTGGAATTTTCAATGAAAAATTGAAACATAAGTTGTTCGTTGAGGGGGTAAATACTTCTTTTTCGGAATGCATTCAGTTAGCAGCTTCATGGGAACATGTTGTTAATTTTAAGAAAGTTGATACGAATTTAAATGTTGTGCATAAGGATAGTAATGTTGTCCGTAAATCCAGGTTGGATAGTCCGATCAGATTTAAAAGTGCAGTGCGTAGTAAGACGCCAGTAAATATTGCATTAAAAAAATGTTTTTTGTGCGGAAAAACGAATCATTTGCAGAAAGATTGTTGGAAGAATATTTTTTGTAATCGATGCAATAAATCGGGTCATCCTAGTAATGTGTGTAAAAACAGTAAAATTAATGTAGTTAATAAGAATAAACGATTAAATTCGGTTTTTATGTTGCATGACGGCACGGGGCCGGAACCGATATTCGTAGATCTCATTATTGGTAACACTGTTCTGCGAGCGATTGTTGACACCGGTGCAGAAATTAATGCAATTCCATATGAAGTGTATTCAATTGTCAGGATATGACGGGAAACGGTTAAATATTGTAGGTAAAGTTAATTTAAGTGTGTTATTTTTAAATAAAAGTGTAGATACGCAGTTTATAATAATTAAAAACGGTAATTCTACGATTGTTGGTAGAAATTTTTTACAAGTTTTCGGTATCGGATTAAGTGGAATAAATTCGGTAAATACCAGAGAGACTAGTTGTGATAATCAATTAAATTTTCGTGATAGTTTAAAGAAAAAATATGCTCATGTGTTTTCAGAAAAATCGGGTAGGCTTATAGGTTATGAAGCTAACATCGAAGTTATTTCGGAGTTCAGGCCAAAGTTTGTAAATCCAAGACCGTTACCTTTTAGTTTACGTGGAAAGGTAGAGGAGGAATTAAATAAGATGTTACGTGAAGATATAATTGAAAAGGTAGAAATAAGTGATATGGCTAGTCCGATTGTTGTTGTAAAAAAGAAAGACGGTTCAATTAGAATTTGTACCGATTTTAAAACCACATTAAACCCTATGTTAGCGAAGTTGAAATATCCATTGCCTTGTATAGAAGATTTAATTTCATCTTTAAATGGTGCGAAATTTTTTGCGAAAATAGATTTGCGTAATGCTTTTGGTCAGATTTCGTTAAACGAGAAGTCGAGAAAATTATGCGTGATAAGTACGCATGTAGGTTTATTCAGGTATAAAGTATTGCCTTTCGGTTTGACCACAAGCCCGGCTATATTTATGCAAGTTATTCAGGCGGTAGTAGGTAGACTTCGTAACGTTCGTATATTTCTAGATGATATTTTGTTGTTTGGAAATTCTGAAGAGGAATTATTTTCTATTTGTGAATCTGTACTTAGCAAGTTAAGTGATTGTGGTTTAACTATTAATGAAAATAAGTGTTCTTTTCTAGAAACTGAGATAGAATATTTAGGTTTTAGAATTTCGCGGAAAGGAGTTATGCCTTTAGAAAATAAAATCTGTGCGATTACTCAAATGGCAATACCGAGGAATGTTTCGGAACTTAGGAGTTTACTCGGGGTTATTTCTTATTATAGAACTTTTGTTCACAATATTTCAGATATTTTGTCTCCATTGTATAACTTGTTAAAAAGGGGAGTAAAGTATGTGTGGTCTGAGGAATGTAATATTGCGTTTGAGCGAGTTAAGAAACTGCTGACGTCAGATAATATTTTAGTGCATTTTGATCCTAATTTACCAATTAAACTTATTTCAGACGCATCTGAAAAAACGTTAGCAGCGGTGATTTGCCATGTATATGATAATGGTTTAGAGAGACCTATCGCATTTGCTAGCCGATTATTGTCAGAAACAGAATTAAAGTACTCTATTTAGATAAGGAAGCGTGTGCTATAATTTTTGGGTTGAAGAAATTCTTTCAGTATTTATACGGCAATAAATTTGTTTTGGCTTGCGACAATAAATCGTTAGTACACATTTTGAACACGGATAAGCAAGTACCTGTGCTGGCCGCTAACCGTCTGCAGAGGTACGCCCTAATACTCCAGACTTTTGACTATAGTATAGAGCATATTAAGTCAGGTGATAACAAAGCGGATTTCTTATCACGAATGCCGATTAATAATCAGGATAATTTAGATGTGTGTAGCGACGATATTGATGCTAGCGATTATTTTTTAAATTATATTGATACTTTAAACGTGAATACGGTTGAGTCAGAGTTTGTGAACATAATCGAGTCAGAAACAATATTAAATGCGGAAACGATGAAACAGTTTTCGATTAATGATGTAAATATAGCGAGCATTATCGAGTTCACAGCAAATGGTTGGCCGGATAAAAAGTTCTTAAAGGATGATTTATTGAAATTCTGGTATTTTAGGGATAAATTATCGACTTATAATTCATGTTTATTTTATAATAATAAATTTGTAGTTCCAAGGGAATTAAGGGAAATTATATTGAATTTTTTACATCAATCACATTTAGGCATTGTAAAATCGAAAAGTCTTGCTCGAAATTATTTTTTTTGGCTCGGAATGAACAATGATATAGTAGCAACTGTGAAACAGTGTGCTCGATGCATGGAATGTTTACCTACTCCATGTAAAGTTGAGTTGGCACCTTGGCCAATCAATGGGTTAATCTGGAGTAGATTGCATATCGACTTCATGGGGCCGTTGGGAGGTCATAATTTTTTAATAATTGTTGATGCAACTACAAAATGGATAGACTGTCATATTGTGAATAAGGTAGATTCGTTTTGTACAATAAAAGTTTTGAAAAGATTATTTTCTATGTTCGGAATCCCGGAACAAATAGTAAGTGACAATGGTACAGCTTTCACTTCGACAGTTTTTAAGGAATTTTGTCGTAATTATAATATAGAATCATTGACTTCAGCTGTACAGCATCCTGCTTCTAACGGTTTAGCTGAAAATGGGGTTAAAACAGTGAAGAATTTTTTGAAAAAAATTATGGTAAATAATTGTGGCGACACATCATTATTATCATCGCCATCAAAAGAACATACGAGAAACATCTTCTAATATTCGCGCCCATCGGCAAACCTACTTGCCTAGGTACCTTCGTACCTATACTGGCCGCGATGTACTTTCTCGCCTCCCGTGCCAGCCCGACGATAATAATATCGCCCCGCCTAGAAAGGTCTCGAGACAGCACCGTACAATATCTGTACGGCGCCGAATATTCTCGTCAACTGCCGAGGTGGCTCGTATTACCTACCGCGAGGTAGTTACTCTACCGCGGCTATATAAGCAGCCGATCGCTCGCCCGCTGCAGTTCAGTCTCACATTAATCGTCGGTCAACATGTAACAAGTGCTCCTGCATGGCACACATCCAGGGCAGCTTCCCGAGGTCCATCACCACGTCTCAGCTACAAGGCCCATCGTGTCTTCAGCTCCAGAGATCAGCCTCATCCCGCGACTTATAAGGTTTGACGCACCTTCAGTCCAAGGGATCAGCTCACCACTTCATGGCACCCCGAAGCCCACCGTGCTTCGCTGCCATGGAACGCGCTCCGCCTCGCCAGGACTACCTGCTGGTGGCTCAGCTCACCGAGCCACACACCGTTTACCTCCGCGACTTAAAGCGTCGAGCAACGGCCTGGAATATAGGTCATCTCCACCGCCATGGTGTCGAGCAACTCGCTGACCTTCACCACACCATCTCCACCTCCGTACGCCTGCAGCATCATCTACGGCACTCCGCATTACATCTTGTTACCGACCACCGACCATCTGCTACGTAGCCCAATAAACGACTGACTCACCACTTCGACTTGCCGTTTTTCATTTCTGTCTCCCGCTCCCTCAACTGGTGACCCCGACGTGATTTCAACACGCAACCTTCTGATGTGAACATGCAGCACGCAACATCCTGACAAGAGTGTTACCACGACGCACCGGTAACACCGCAAAACGAGGGAATCGGTAGAGACGCATCAGCATGAACGCACCGACCAGCAGCATCAACCCGGCTTTCCTGCGACTCCTGGCATCATCTTTCAACCCTGTACTCCGTACACTGGGAAGGGGGTGTGTGGCGACACATCATTATTATCATCGCCATCAAAAGAACATACGAGAAACATCTTCTAATATTCGCGCCCATCGGCAAACCTACTTGCCTAGGTACCTTCGTACCTATACTGGCCGCGATGTACTTTCTCGCCTCCCTAATAATATCGCCCCGCCTAGAAAGGTCTCGAGACAGCACCGTACAATATCTGTACGGCGCCGAATATTCTCGTCAACTGCCGAGGTGGCTCGTATTACCTACCGCGAGGTAGTTACTCTACCGCGGCTATATAAGCAGCCGATCGCTCGCCCGCTGCAGTTCAGTCCAGTTCAGTCTCACATTAATCTTTGGTCAACATCTCAACATGTAATAAGTGCTCCTGCATGGCACCGCTACGCATCCAGGGCAGCTTCCTCGAGGTCCATCACCACGTCTCAGCTACAAGGCCCATCGCGTCTTCAGCTCCACAGATCAGATTCATCCCGCGACTTACAAGGCTTGCGTCACCTTCAGTCCAGGGATCAGCTCACCACTTCATGGCACTCCGAAGCCTCACCGTGCTTCGCTGCCATGGAAACACGCTCCGCCTCGCCAGGACTACCTGCTGGTGGCTCAGCTCACCGAGCCACACACCGTTCATCTCCGCGACTTACAGCGTCGAGAAACGGCCTGGAAGATAGGTCATCTCCACCACCATGGTGTCGAGCAACTCGCTGACCTTCACCGCACCATCTCCGTCTCCACCGCACGCCTGCAGCACATCATCTACGGCACTCCGCATTACATCATGTTACCGACCACCGACCATCTGCTACGTAGCCCAATAAACGACTGACTCACTATCTCGACTGCACGCCTTTCATTTCTGTCTCCCGCTCCCTCATAATAAATTTCCTACTGATTTTGAAGATAAACTTTTGACATTTTTAGTTGATATTAGAAATACGCCTTCAATGTCTACGGGCATTGAGCCTAGTACATTAATGTTGGGTAGGAAGATTAGATCAATTTTTAATACGATTATTCCAATAGTGGATAATGTTGAGAGTCAAGGTTTTAAAGGAATTGACAACACGGTTAAAAACAAAATGTTATTGAGCCAGCATAAACAGAAAAAGTATTATAGAGGAAGAAAATTTAAAAAGTACTTTGAGGTTGGTTCTAAAGTTTTAACCAGGGATTTAAGAAGTAATGATAATAAATGGATTTTAGGAAAAATTTTTAAAAGATTGGGGAATAGGATTTATTTAGTTAAAATTATGTCCACAGGACAAATTTGGAAACGCCACCATGATCAGATTTCAGAGAGGAAGGTTAGGTGGGGGGAGTGTGACAGGTCTGATGATTTGCTGGACCTGGGTCCACTCTCGGATGTGGACATGACCAAATTTCCTAATTCCTCTAATTTTTGCAGGTCACCTACACCATGGGAGGGGAGGTTACGCCCTCGAGGTCAACGCCCTCGCTACACGTGAAGATCAAGAATAATTACATATACTTACTGGATTGAAATATTTAAATATTTGCATTGTATAAATTTGAGTATGAGATATTTATGTAATTAGGATTTAAGTGTGGGGGTGTGACGTATGTGTATGAGGGTGGCGGCATGAGAGCGAGATAGCGAGTATGGGAAGTATAAAAGGGATGTACCCGCTATTGAGCGCTCTCTCCATATTAACCTGTCAATCAATAAACATTGTAACATCAACGGATATTATTTACTACCCGATAGAAGACACCACAGCAGGGATACCTGGCTTCATTGGGCGAGGTTTGCCTTGTAGTTTTACTTCAGTCGTGTGGTCTAAAGCACGCTCGTTTCTTTTGTTGTTTGGTTTGACTGAATGTTGAATACCCAGGGACTCTTTGATCTTTTAAAATCGCTTTTAAAACTATAAAAATAAATGGTTTGACTAAGGATTGAACCTTCCTCTTCAGGGACTGACTGAAATAAGTGAACACCGCTAACACTTAAGCCAAATCGTAATTGGATGGTATCGAGATTTATTTCGTGTATTGCTGTAAATTTTTAAATATAATGTCATCCAATATAAAAAAATTGCGTGCCACCAAAAGTTGATCGAATTTAATATCATCGACAACGAGTCTGCCAAGTCTCATAACGATCGGATGTCAGGAAGTAGATTAATTTTCACTTCCAAGATTTTGCATCCATTCACTCATGAAAACAAAATCGAAATTCAGATAGACGTACTCGTATTAACGGTTCACGGATCATAGGTACGATTAGAAAGTGTATGTGATTTTTTTTTAAATATTTTAATTCATTTAATTGTTTCAGTGCATTCTTATTACCCTCGCTGCCCTTTTCTAGCTTTTTGCACTAAACACTAAACAAAAGTTTTGAGATAAAGCTGGTTCTCGTGTGCATAAAATGTTTTGTTTTTTCGACACATTTAAACAAATATTGTTTTCCATCAACAAAAAATGTAAAACAAACACATAAATGTTTTAAAAAAGCAAAAATGTTTTGTGTGCAGTAGACCCGCCTTTTTAAATAAAAAGGTTTTTTCCTACTTCAAATCCGAATCATAGACAAATGGTCAAAAATCTTGAAGGCTTAAAATAAATAAAATAAAGGAAAAACCTTAAATTCTATGTGCAAGATTTTAATCACCTTTTTAAGTCATAAATAACATAACGTTCAAGACATGTTTCAATGATTGATGTACCATCTCACCTTAAGAAAACGATATTACGTTTTAAAAGAACAATTACAGGAATCTGGAATTAAAATTAAATGGCAACTTTCGCAACAAGCTATACTTCACAAACGATTTATTCTTTCATGCTTTAAAACTTATTTCATCAAATCTATCATCTACTTATTTTGAAGTCTCTTATGTTCTCTCCGAAGACATTATTAATTTAATAAGTACTGGAAACTGTATTTTCCAGTAACTATGGGATGCTTATTTAAAAGACTTGGGTTCTTATTAGACAACGACGTTTACCGACGTACTTCCAAGATGTAAGCTAGTTTTGATCTGCAGAGCTGCCGAGCTCTAATGACTTATACCTTCGGTCACCTTCGGCACAACTCGGCAACGAGACCATGTGACCCAAAGGGCCCATTGACAACTATTATAATCTAGGAACTAAATCATAGACTTAAACGATACATTACACTTCTAATTAATTCAACCTATTTGTGCTGGAGTCTCTCACTCGGGAGGTCCCCATAACTAGTTGCAATGTCGAGCAAATCATTCAAATCTGTATCTAAATTCGCGACCCGCTTTTTTCTTCGAAACCTACGGCAAGTGTAAAAAGTGTCCGTTCATACCAAATATACATACAACTGCATAGTTCTATTTAATGTTGTCAATTAAGTGACATGTAGCATTTTGATATTTAATTTTTCAAAATGTATTAAGCAGCACACTTTGAAAATGGTAAAGGCGTCTAAACATAATTTGGGTGAAATGCAGATCCCGCTGTGATGGTTCACCCCCCCCCCTAATTGAAAACTTTATAAATATTTCTTCTTCTCGTGCGTTCAGATCTCCGGTTGGTAGATCTTACTCTCGTACCCTGAATGATTCGCCATTAATGTTTTGAATCATGACTTATTTTTCCCACCCCTGTGACTGAACACAGTAAAAGGTAGTTTTCCGGGAAATTCTTACAATAAACCCTTTTCTCCACGTTGTGTAATTTTTTGTTTCGGAGCACCTAGAACATCTAGGATAGGTATTTAATGTCTTTTGTGGTAACTTTCGGTTCTTTTAGGTAAGGTGTGGAAGAATTACTCTGTATCTCTTAGACGTCTGAAGGACACGCCCTGTCTAGATTATCCTAAACTTGTCCCCGCTATGATTCTAATGATATACACTGCTCCAATATTCACATAATGAGCACTGTCGTTATTACTCTCGCTAGGCTATAAAATTGATCTCTCCCCCTCTACTTCCTAATAAGTTTTAATGTACGTACCTGGAATGTTTCATTTCATGTGGATAATTGGCGATTCTCTGCACCGCTCTCCATGGCTATATGCTATACATAATCGTGATAATATGTTCTGTTGTTAGTAAACACAAACTTATACCTAGGATGGAAGTATAAAGACGGGATAGAGGATGGAATGGATGGTGATGGAGAGGAATTTTTTGCAAGCAAATACTGGCTCCTCCACTTGACCAAGTTGACTAGGTGGCCAGCTCTCAGAACACGACCCTCCGACCAATGCATGATGAGGCTATACCCATGGCACCCGGAAAATCTCTTGACGATGAACCAGATACCCGGACCCCTCCATAACAAAAGAAGAACGGCATGCCTTCAAACCTTTCCCAGACAACTCCAGTATCGAACACCTCCGGAACTACTTTACTGGCTCTAGAAGGGGTAATCTATTTCGTCCCTTATCAAGACTCTACTCACGGTACAAAGTGGCGTAAGCTTGTGACAGGCAGATCCTTCTCCCACGTGACCGACCTAGCGTTACAGACCACCTCTGGAAACCGACTTATCCCCACCCTTGTAAGAGATACGTTTGCTTCCAGGTCGATAGGATTAAAAAATGTGATGATGCTGCAGGAATCTCTCCACAAGAGCCATGCCTATGCCTCCATCCACACTACCTTGCCGGTAACTCGAGATGCTTTTGGTCAAGACGCCTCCGTCAGCGAACCATGTCCTTTCATACTGATGGCATCTCATTTCATACGACCTGTTGCGCCCATCCGCTCGACATAGTTCCGCGAAAGGGAATTGCTTCCAGCACCTCGCGAGACCCGATCAGTCTATGGTGAGCATCCTCCAACATGACAATGCAGAAAGACCCTTACCGGGGGACCACCAATTTTCCACATAATGTGTGGCCGCGGTGTTCGTCTTCACATTGTCCAGTCCTAAAGATTTAAAAAAGCGTAATTCAAGAAGTAGGAATTCAGCAGAGTACCTGTTAGTTTTATTTGTTTCATATTTTATATCGTGATTCTGCTCTTCTGCTCCCTTGTCTAAAGATGTCTGTTCGGGTTGCAGGTAATCGCCTCCAATTTGATATGTCGTACTCTCAAGACGCTCCCCATTTGGTTGACTGTATTCTCTGTGTCAGGTTCATTTTTTGTGTCAGCTCGGCATCAGCCGAGTGCCGAGAAAAGGTCACTGTCCAGGGTGGTGACTGGTAACATCTGTGAAATACGCCTAGTACCTATTCTGGGATAAAAGTACATCAATCTATTCGATACAGACACTCATGCAATTAACTGTCCAAGATTCGCGTTCTATTCACGTCACTCTGCAAACAAATACATGTACCTAATTCAATTATAGATTTATAGGTTCCGGTACCGGGAATCGAACCCGAGCCCACTGGGCGAGAGCCAGGTATCCTCTACGCTGGTTCCGCACGTGTCAACCCCTTTTGGTCTAGCTCGGCATCAGTTGTCTGCCGAGAGAAGGTAGCTGTTCTTGTTGATAACATCTGTGAATTATGCCTGGTACCTACTCTGGAGTAATCAAAACATCAGTTCATTCAAGGCTGGTACAGTTAAATAATACAGGGTCAGCGTTCTCTTCACTCCATCCTGCAATCAGTGAGGTCCTGTAATATAGGTTAAAGTTATTTGACTTACCAAGAACATGGTTGCTAAAACCGCGACTCCCGGTAGGGTAAACGCAACTCCGCGTCTTAATCACGCGTCCTCCCTATAAATGATCAAACTCCCTACTTGCTTTCCTTATCATCGTACAAGGTCTTAATGCAGGCACTGTAATTTTAAAACCCCTTTTTCTCTAAGCTGCATTGTGGGAAGATCTTCTCTCACGTCCTGTGGCCCCTTACCAGACTATTGCGCAATCATAACTACCAACCCCCCCCCCTGACTATACACGGTAACGTCAGACCTACTTTATATTTAAAAAGCCTCCTTTCAAAACTGCATTTCTAGCTTTCGACTGACTGTACATTTATTATCTAAACTCTAATTATTCTGGCTAAAACTTCTCAACCGAATTAACACCATTTTTCCACTATTTTTATTATTATCATTATTTTATTCGTTGCACTGTCCTTAAATGAAGGATGGAATGTTTTCTACGGGATTATTATTATGATCCGGGACCATTGTCGTTACTCAAGATAAATATTTATTGTTATATTTTTGTCTCTACATAATGAATGATAAGTTGCAATTATTATTTATGTAACCAATCTATTATGTGATTACATTTCAATGTAGGCCTGTTTACGAGAATTATAAGTCGACTTAAAATTTACGGCCTCAGCACGGCTAGTCCAGTGGCGGATTATTGGGAAAACCTATATTATAACCGTTTTATATTCTTCACTTATCTCGTGTTCGTATTTAGGGTTTTCAGTCGATATCCCCTTTTGTACTTATGTAATTTTAAAACCACTGTAAGCATTAACACTGAGTCTGTATTTTTTTATTATTATCTCGCAGATCTCGTTCAATAAGGATATTATTGTTATTATTATTAATTATGACAGGAGTCCAATACTTTAATAAGTCTCTATTCCCAAATTTAAATGTTTATCGCGCGGCAATCGCGAATTTTAACAACGATTATCTTTATTAAGTAACACAACACCGAACTTCTTTATCTTACACCATAAATGCAAAATCTTCACTGAAGTTAGTTTTAACAAACACTTCTCGTTTTCGCTAAGTCCACAGCGAGCCACAACACTCTTTTCGAAATTCCACGACCAGCCTCTTCTCCGACTCAAGGATGTCTGCCCGATCTACCCTCTTTCCATCTCGCAGATCGAATCTCAAACCTACCTTCCAACGTTTTTTACATTAATTTATCCCTCATAAATTCTCACAGTTATGCGAACTGCACTTCAGGAAAAATACTTGAATTTGCACATAATTTAAAGTTCTGACAGGACATTAATTTTTATTAGTTTCACTAATTACTTTCTTGAATCTCGCACACGTAAAATCAAGAGATAAATTCAGCTTTAATGTATCGATCTTGACAACCCACTCAAATACAAGGGATCGAACACATTTTTCACCTGCGTTATCTAAATAACCCAAAATCCAATCTGAAACCTGAGCCTTTTTCTCGCCGATTTATGACTCGAGCGAAGTGGTTCCTTCCACTTAAAATTTACCATCCCCTAAAACGTGGGACAATATTTTGTTCTAAATCCACCAAGAGGCATCAGATTTCGCCCTTTCCTGTGATCGATGGGACGCCCCTAATATGGTTCGATACTTATTCTGATTTGTTGAACGCTTTCGTTACCCTAGTAGATAAATCCTTCCTCGACAGGCCAGCCCCAATTGCTTCAGACCCCTTTAATTCCGCTTTCAGTAATATTTGTTATATAAAAAAAAATTATTCGCCAACCATCTGACAAAGCAGGTTCATCACAGCCTCCCTATAGAAATTATCTCCAGTGTCAAAACACGCTATTAGTGGTTGGTCAGTGGAGTCATTTCTAAATACAGGTTTTGGTTTGTTTCCCCCTCCCCTCCGTGTTTTCTCTTTCCCAAAATTTGTCGTACCTAAATGTTGTGTATCCCTATCCCTCGCAGGTTAACTGTCCGTTCTACCCCCTTCTCCTCCTCCGTTTTTCTTTCAACAATTTAACTTTACACAAACGTTCCACTGTCCCACAACCCGACGGTTACTGTATTTAATTAATTTATTTATTTTCTTTAAAATAACTCTTGAGCGTCTTTCCAATTCGGCCCTGCCTCCATCGGTCTTACCTACTTATGCCTCACCCTTACATCTGTTTACGCCCGCCGACCGTTCCTGTAACCATTTTTTTTTCCTGCATTCTTCGCTATTCCGACATAGGGTAGTGTATTTTTTTGTTAATGTCTGTTATCGGTTATCTTAATTTTTTGCTATCTCGTGCGCAATTTTACGAGTGTGACCGTCCCTCTCTTTGTTTCTTGTCATAAAACAACAAAATCTGGTGTGCTGATTAAAACTTAACTATCTTTTTGTTTCATATTTGGTTTATTTAATGAATTCTAATTATCTTGATATGAAACACGTCATTTCAAAACAATTTATGCCCTCCTTTTTTTTCTTTGATTGTTTTTTTCCTTCGTTAGGCTATCTCTACGGTCTCCCTTCAAAATAAACTAACCTTTTTTCCCATTGATAAACTTAGAAAAGACATTATTACCTATCAATATAATTTTTTGTTTTTGTCGTGCGCTAGACCGTCTCCATTCAATATAACAAACAGTGTATGAACAGGACTACTCAATGTTGGCCCGATTGCATCATTGTTTCTACTGGTTTGTTGTCCGGTCACCCCAGTTTAAAGAATTTTCAAACCTTATTGTAGGTCAACTAACCAAAATTATACTCGCTACGGTGAATCGACACTGAAATGAATCATCGAAGAACTATCTGCCCTAATACATGACATACTTTCTCGCTGCTTCATATCGAATGGTGAATACCTCTAAATACCCTACTTATAATGTTCAAAATTTTATTTTAATTGACGTACGGCGCAACTCTCACTGATGATTGGTCGGTGGCTGAGTGGGCATAGCGCTTGGATCCCATCTGGGCGTCGCGTGTTCAATTCCTCGGCTGGCTAAGTCCTCCATCACAACACAAGCAACATTTTCGGCTTTCTGTGGTGGTAGTAGGAGATTTTCAAACATTGTTAGGTTATTCGTAACCCGGGAATGTTTGTCTTTCTTTTATAAAAAAAAAATCCCAACCCATTTGATTCAATATCTCCCCTACCAGTTTAGTGTGACCCGAACATGTCTAAATCCACTAAAGGCTCTTTGCTGATTACGTTTCCTCCCTAAGCCTAAAAAATTCCTTTTATCGCCTTTAAACATGAATTTGTTCTAACCTAACCATGCTTGAATTTAATAACCAACCGATTGGTTCCGCCCCCTCCCTAAGCCATAAAAACTCCTTATTCCTTTAACATGAATTTTTTTTTGTTCTAAACTAAACACGTGGAATGTAGTAACCATTTGGTTGGTCTCATCCCCTCCCTAACCCACTAAAACCCCTTCTCATAAAATTAAATTGTTTGATCTTCACACAGAAACACATATGTGTGTATACGCGTCCTCATACACATACGAGTATATTCCTAATTATTCCGCGCGAACATAATTTCACTTGCTCTTATTTGTTTTATTCATTTATTTATTTCGCGCTTACCTATTTATCTTTACGTTTACCTACTCGTTAGTTTTATTAATGTTTTATTCTATTCAGTTTTACATTAATCGCATACCGCATTATTTCCGTACCTACTTGGTTCTTGGTTTAATGACCTACTTATAGCTCCTTTGTGTGGGGTTTTCAAATTTGTCCTACCCTTTTTTTGTGTCGTAAAATTTTAACTAAAGTTTGTTTATCTTGTCCCGGGTCATCAACCGTAGTATTTTTTTCCGCACCGGGTCGTTGCATTCCTGACCTAGTTACGACAGTCGAACGCAAGGTCATAAATCTTCGATCTTTATGACGTGTTCCCTGTACCTTTTTTTGTTGTATCTTGGCAATGACCGACATTCAAACCGTCATAGTTGTAAACTTTCGTTTATGTTTTGTTTACAAAATTTCTATTTATTTTATCTACCCGTCTAAGAGGCAATGACCTACATCTGCAGATTTAAAACTCTTGGCTACTGATTTGTTTAAATACATTTTTGTTTTTTTTTTTTTCTATTCTAGCCTACTTATTATTTTTTTTTTTTTTTTTTTTTTTTTTAAACTTTTCTTCCCACGTAATAAGTCGTAACTATTTTTCAAATTGCACTAAGATACATTGAAATTCCTCCAGCTTTTAAAACCTTACCTCCTGGTCTCGCGGCAACACTTGTGATGTGGTCAACCCCCCCCCTAATTGAAAACTTTATAAATATTTCTTCTTCTCGTGCGTTCAGATCTCCGGTTGGTAGATCTTACTCTCGTACCCTGAATGATTCGCCATTAATGTTTTGAATCATGACTTATTTTTCCCACCCCTGTGACTGAACACAGTAAAAGGTAGTTTTCCGGGAAATTCTTACAATAAACCCTTTTCTCCACGTTGTGTAATTTTTTGTTTCGGAGCACCTAGAACATCTAGGATAGGTATTTAATGTCTTTTGTGGTAACTTTCGGTTCTTTTAGGTAAGGTGTGGAAGAATTACTCTGTATCTCTTAGACGTCTGAAGGACACGCCCTGTCTAGATTATCCTAAACTTGTCCCCGCTATGATTCTAATGATATACACTGCTCCAATATTCACATAATGAGCACTGTCGTTATTACTCTCGCTAGGCTATAAAATTGATCTCTCCCCCTCTACTTCCTAATAAGTTTTAATGTACGTACCTGGAATGTTTCATTTCATGTGGATAATTGGCGATTCTCTGCACCGCTCTCCATGGCTATATGCTATACATAATCGTGATAATATGTTCTGTTGTTAGTAAACACAAACTTATACCTAGGATGGAAGTATAAAGACGGGATAGAGGATGGAATGGATGGTGATGGAGAGGAATTTTTTGCAAGCAAATACTGGCTCCTCCACTTGACCAAGTTGACTAGGTGGCCAGCTCTCAGAACACGACCCTCCGACCAATGCATGATGAGGCTATACCCATGGCACCCGGAAAATCTCTTGACGATGAACCAGATACCCGGACCCCTCCATAACAAAAGAAGAACGGCATGCCTTCAAACCTTTCCCAGACAACTCCAGTATCGAACACCTCCGGAACTACTTTACTGGCTCTAGAAGGGGTAATCTATTTCGTCCCTTATCAAGACTCTACTCACGGTACAAAGTGGCGTAAGCTTGTGACAGGCAGATCCTTCTCCCACGTGACCGACCTAGCGTTACAGACCACCTCTGGAAACCGACTTATCCCCACCCTTGTAAGAGATACGTTTGCTTCCAGGTCGATAGGATTAAAAAATGTGATGATGCTGCAGGAATCTCTCCACAAGAGCCATGCCTATGCCTCCATCCACACTACCTTGCCGGTAACTCGAGATGCTTTTGGTCAAGACGCCTCCGTCAGCGAACCATGTCCTTTCATACTGATGGCATCTCATTTCATACGACCTGTTGCGCCCATCCGCTCGACATAGTTCCGCGAAAGGGAATTGCTTCCAGCACCTCGCGAGACCCGATCAGTCTATGGTGAGCATCCTCCAACATGACAATGCAGAAAGACCCTTACCGGGGGACCACCAATTTTCCACATAATGTGTGGCCGCGGTGTTCGTCTTCACATTGTCCAGTCCTAAAGATTTAAAAAAGCGTAATTCAAGAAGTAGGAATTCAGCAGAGTACCTGTTAGTTTTATTTGTTTCATATTTTATATCGTGATTCTGCTCTTCTGCTCCCTTGTCTAAAGATGTCTGTTCGGGTTGCAGGTAATCGCCTCCAATTTGATATGTCGTACTCTCAAGACGCTCCCCATTTGGTTGACTGTATTCTCTGTGTCAGGTTCATTTTTTGTGTCAGCTCGGCATCAGCCGAGTGCCGAGAAAAGGTCACTGTCCAGGGTGGTGACTGGTAACATCTGTGAAATACGCCTAGTACCTATTCTGGGATAAAAGTACATCAATCTATTCGATACAGACACTCATGCAATTAACTGTCCAAGATTCGCGTTCTATTCACGTCACTCTGCAAACAAATACATGTACCTAATTCAATTATAGATTTATAGGTTCCGGTACCGGGAATCGAACCCGAGCCCACTGGGCGAGAGCCAGGTATCCTCTACGCTGGTTCCGCACGTGTCAACCCCTTTTGGTCTAGCTCGGCATCAGTTGTCTGCCGAGAGAAGGTAGCTGTTCTTGTTGATAACATCTGTGAATTATGCCTGGTACCTACTCTGGAGTAATCAAAACATCAGTTCATTCAAGGCTGGTACAGTTAAATAATACAGGGTCAGCGTTCTCTTCACTCCATCCTGCAATCAGTGAGGTCCTGTAATATAGGTTAAAGTTATTTGACTTACCAAGAACATGGTTGCTAAAACCGCGACTCCCGGTAGGGTAAACGCAACTCCGCGTCTTAATCACGCGTCCTCCCTATAAATGATCAAACTCCCTACTTGCTTTCCTTATCATCGTACAAGGTCTTAATGCAGGCACTGTAATTTTAAAACCCCTTTTTCTCTAAGCTGCATTGTGGGAAGATCTTCTCTCACGTCCTGTGGCCCCTTACCAGACTATTGCGCAATCATAACTACCAACCCCCCCCCCTGACTATACACGGTAACGTCAGACCTACTTTATATTTAAAAAGCCTCCTTTCAAAACTGCATTTCTAGCTTTCGACTGACTGTACATTTATTATCTAAACTCTAATTATTCTGGCTAAAACTTCTCAACCGAATTAACACCATTTTTCCACTATTTTTATTATTATCATTATTTTATTCGTTGCACTGTCCTTAAATGAAGGATGGAATGTTTTCTACGGGATTATTATTATGATCCGGGACCATTGTCGTTACTCAAGATAAATATTTATTGTTATATTTTTGTCTCTACATAATGAATGATAAGTTGCAATTATTATTTATGTAACCAATCTATTATGTGATTACATTTCAATGTAGGCCTGTTTACGAGAATTATAAGTCGACTTAAAATTTACGGCCTCAGCACGGCTAGTCCAGTGGCGGATTATTGGGAAAACCTATATTATAACCGTTTTATATTCTTCACTTATCTCGTGTTCGTATTTAGGGTTTTCAGTCGATATCCCCTTTTGTACTTATGTAATTTTAAAACCACTGTAAGCATTAACACTGAGTCTGTATTTTTTTATTATTATCTCGCAGATCTCGTTCAATAAGGATATTATTGTTATTATTATTAATTATGACAGGAGTCCAATACTTTAATAAGTCTCTATTCCCAAATTTAAATGTTTATCGCGCGGCAATCGCGAATTTTAACAACGATTATCTTTATTAAGTAACACAACACCGAACTTCTTTATCTTACACCATAAATGCAAAATCTTCACTGAAGTTAGTTTTAACAAACACTTCTCGTTTTCGCTAAGTCCACAGCGAGCCACAACACTCTTTTCGAAATTCCACGACCAGCCTCTTCTCCGACTCAAGGATGTCTGCCCGATCTACCCTCTTTCCATCTCGCAGATCGAATCTCAAACCTACCTTCCAACGTTTTTTACATTAATTTATCCCTCATAAATTCTCACAGTTATGCGAACTGCACTTCAGGAAAAATACTTGAATTTGCACATAATTTAAAGTTCTGACAGGACATTAATTTTTATTAGTTTCACTAATTACTTTCTTGAATCTCGCACACGTAAAATCAAGAGATAAATTCAGCTTTAATGTATCGATCTTGACAACCCACTCAAATACAAGGGATCGAACACATTTTTCACCTGCGTTATCTAAATAACCCAAAATCCAATCTGAAACCTGAGCCTTTTTCTCGCCGATTTATGACTCGAGCGAAGTGGTTCCTTCCACTTAAAATTTACCATCCCCTAAAACGTGGGACAATATTTTGTTCTAAATCCACCAAGAGGCATCAGATTTCGCCCTTTCCTGTGATCGATGGGACGCCCCTAATATGGTTCGATACTTATTCTGATTTGTTGAACGCTTTCGTTACCCTAGTAGATAAATCCTTCCTCGACAGGCCAGCCCCAATTGCTTCAGACCCCTTTAATTCCGCTTTCAGTAATATTTGTTATATAAAAAAAAATTATTCGCCAACCATCTGACAAAGCAGGTTCATCACACCGCCAATGTCAGGGAATTTAATAAAAATGCATTTTTTAGATGAAAAAAGTGTGGAGAAGATGAATAAAAAATAAATTAAGGCGCGCTCGGCAAAATTGAGGGAGATACAACCGTTCAAAGTATTTAAAATTTCACTTCGCGAGTTGATATTGACAGTCCGTTCGCCATTTTTTCTTTGCTTATGTTGGATCCCAGACCTAATACAGAATTAATAGTACGCCAGAATCACAAACCATGTTACTCAAACCTAGCGTAGCCGCTAAACCACTTGAAAACTGGGATGTTTTTCTTGCCTTGACGTGAGTAGGCGTTATAGAGGGGCACTTTTTTTGTATCACAAACCATGTTTAGCGTATTAGGTTATGACAAAATGGCGGGCGGACTGTCAATATCAACTCGCGAAGTGAAATTTTAAATACTTTGAACGGTTGCATCTCCCTCAATTTTGCCGAGCGCGCCTTAATTTTTGTTTTATTCAGCTTTTCCACACTTTTCTCATCTAGAAAGTGCCTTTTTATTTAATTTCCAGACATTGGCGGGATCTGCATTCCTCCCCATAATTTAATATATTTTTTTTAAAGCAATGGTTTGTACCTATTCTCTGAAGTGATTAATGGTGTCTACCTAGCTAATAATAGAACGGTATGTGTATGTTAAATCTTAATGTAAATTTGCCAACGCTAATTTTTTCAAGCACCTTTTTAAGTGGCAAACACTTAAACATAGAAGCCTAGTTCACATATTGTTGATTGAGAAAAGATACGTTTGAGCCGTGACCTGTTCGTTTCAGGTCAATAATCAAAATCATGCAAAATGATTATATTTGTGTGGAAATCGGCCAGCGAATTGACTATGGGAAATGCTCGTTAATCAAATGCTCATCTGTCCGACAAAATAATAACACGTCTGAAAACAGGTTACGAGCTGGTTTTTGATAATAGCTTTTCTCACATTGAACTAGTAATCTCCATGATAAAGCGTCCTTGAAAATGAGGACCGTATTAATGTTTATAGTTTTCTTTAACAGGGGCGCTCCATATAAATTAAGAGGAAATACCAGCGGCGTTTTTTTCCATACAAACGTATTCCCCATTTATCTCTCTGGATTCTGACCCTTTTTACAAGAGCAAAATTTTTTTTACATAATATAGATATTGACCATTAGCGTGTCGGTACGTTTTGCTTTTTTGATAATTTACTTCTTATAGATGTTAGGACCTTCCAAAAATGAATAAAATTGCCTAGTTGAAACGCCGTCAAAAGACGTTCAGTATACAAACTAAACAATGTATTTGAAAAAAAACAAAACGTACCGACATAGAATATTTTTTTCTAATACTCTTTGTGAAAAAAAAATTAAAATCGGTCCAGTTTTGGAGAAGAAAAATGGGGAATACAAAACATCGATTTTGACGATTTTATTTAGGTATTTTCGGCCCGATATGCAGTTGTCCCTTTCGCTCAGTTCCTCTGAGGGGAGCACGGAGTGGAACAGAAGACATTGGTTACAATACCTATCGACGATATTTTTAAATGACCGGCATAGCTCTTATGGACGGCTAGCTTCGCTCCATTAATGGAGTTACCTGCATTTACCCTTCTTTCAATATCTCTATCAGCCTTCCCATCTCTCGAAAAATATATTTCCCAGATACACAAACTCATCCATCTGCTCCAGTTTCCGGCAACCCGGGCGTTTAGATTAAATTAATTCAATGAAAAAGCAAGTAAGTTACCCGCCACACTAGACAACGTCTGTTCTGAGACGGGTAATAATACAACAACAAAAAATTATGAATGTCTATGTCCCGGTGACTTTGTCCCGGTGACCAGCTATCACTGGATGATGGAGTAACCGAGGAACGTGCTATTTTTAGAACCATTTCTTATTGGGTTTATAAAATGGTCACCAACACTAACTGGGCGAAGCCGAACCAAAGCTGAACGAACCAAACTGCTAGTAATAAATATTGGGGCACAGCTACAGGCCTGAAGATATTTAAAAAAATATATTTGACATTGAGATGATATTTCTTAGGACTAATTGTAATATATTTTTTTTTACATTAACTCCACACAGAAGGCCCTGAGGAAAATAATTTCCCTCAGGGCCTATGTCATCTAGGATGCTGTGTGGAGGGTCTTATTGAGGAGAGGAAGGAATGAACATTAGTCTTGAGACCCATGTTGTAGGAAGGAGGAAACACAGAGGCCGGTAAATAATTCCACAGCCGAGCTGTTGAACACAAGAACGAGTCGAAGAAACGACCCGCTCTCACGTGACAAATGTCACGCGTTTGGCGTGTTTCCCGACTATGCACTGGTGCCGAAGGGATCAATGACGCTAGTTCCTCGGAGCATCTTCCATTGTAATACCGGTAGAACAAGGATAGCATTCCCACCCGACGCTTGTGCTCTAAAGATTGCAATCCGTCTGTTAAGACGGGAGAATCTATTAAGCGGACCGCCCGTTTCTGCACAGAGTCGAGGGTATTGAAATAAAATAAAAATTACCAAAAATATGTACGGTGTATATGTTTTTTTTTTTTTTTTATGTAAAAAATAAAATATAATAATATAAAAATATTCTAAATAGTTTTCGGTTATTACTTGAATGCCAATGAAGGTTTTTAGCTATTGGAATGAATGAAATGCTACAAAAATGATTATCGTGTACAGTCCAGTAATTTTATAGGTTGCATAGTTGCTAGATCTTATCCAAATTGATGCACGTTGAAAACGTAATTTTATTTTTAACCTCCAGCCTCAATTATGTCACGACCTGACCACCTTACCACCCATAGCTTATTTCTTTTTTCGGTCCAAATTTTAGACTTGGCGTGTTCAAATAATCGATGATCTTCTTCTTTTTCTAGAAGAGTCACCTACTGGCGAAGGTCGGCGACAGTCATCGTGAAAGTATCAAGGTCTGCCGCAGCACGAATAGGCAAAGGGGGTTTAAGGGCCATCTATCTGGTCAATTTGATGAAACAATAATATTTTTCGTCCTCCTACTACAACTTTTCAACATTTATTTTTGAAGTGAAACTTCTTTGGTGTCCTTAATGATTTGAAACGGAAATGCGTCATAACTCAGTTCTACACAAATACTCGGTTCTAATATAGTGCGGTAAATTCGCACCTTGGCGCGTGCCTCCTATAGCGCAGTGGGCAAGACGCCTGACAAGTCTCTGCGGCCAGAGAGAGAGACATCAAGCAAACGGAGGTTCAAATCCTACGAAATCCAAAAAAAAGAACACATTTATTTTTATAAAATCATTATCCAATCTTCAAACCACTTTAAAATAAACAGGCAAAAGAAAAGAAAGACATTTTACGGCTTTCTAGTTTCACTTCTACCGCGTGTGAATTACACACTCCGATTTTTAAAATTATTATTTCAAAGAAATTTTACTGTGTATTTTTCTTTTCTTTTTGTCTTCATACTTTTTTATGTGAATATATAACAACAGTCTCAGCTGCTCCCGTCTGAAGCCAGTGAGACTACGGTATCCCCCCATTGGAGTATGTTGTGAGGCTGAAGGTAGTTAAAAGGGGGAAGAATATGGGGAAGAGGAAGGTGGGGAAGTACCTGGCTATTCAGATCTGTTACCAAACACGGCTAAAACCATTTCAAGCAACGTTTCAAATCTGAATGGTGGTTTACACCAGGGCGATACTGAGAGTACCTTCCTCTCAGGAACGTTACGCAAATTAACTATAAATTATTTTAGATTAATGAATTGTGAAATAACACAAATTAATTAAATAAAATTTATTTGCCAACGCCGGGATTCGATCCCGCGACCCTCGGATTGCGAGTCAAGAGCCTTACTCCTAGACCACGCCGGTCGGCATAAATCACTTATAGATCACTCTTTGTACTTTTATGTAGTTTCAACAAAACATACTTTTAAAATATTTCGTCATGTGAACTTTTCATCTAATTCTCATGCACTTACCACTTTTATTTTTCTCGTTTATATTTTTATACATTATTTTTTTCTTATCTGTATGTATGCTACACACATTCCAAATTTTGTAAATTTTATTTTTTATTATTTTTTATTTATCTACATACATAAAGTATGTATATGTTACCGTAAAAGCCCGAATATTGGTAAATCTTAAGATTTTCCGGTAAATCCTAAGATTTGCCAACTCTTAATGGTAAAAGTCCGAACCTTTCTATAATCATCGTTCATTAACCTAACCTAACCTAACCTAACATGTACTAAATTCTAATGGTAAAGGCCCGAAAAAATCGTTATTTAAATATTATAAACGATTTTTTCGGGCTTTTACCATTAGAATTTAGTACATGTTAGGTTAGGTTAGGTTAGGTTGGTGAACGATGATTATAGAACGGTTCGAACTTTTACCATTAAGAGTTGGTAAATCTTAGGATTTACCGTAGTTCGGGCTTTTACAGTAACATATACATTGGTTTTTACGATGCCTGTCTCATACACCTGCGACAGGCGAATTCTTATGTAAAAGCCAATAATTCATAATAAATAAATAAACAATTAAATAAACGTCCAATGTATTATGTCATGTGCATTTGAAAAAATCGATTCACGTAACATAAAATATAGCATATACTCCCAATTCAATATTTAAGTGGTTTTTGTAATTTTATACCTCGGCCTATCATTAAAATAATGATTCGTATTATTATTATAAAAAGTATGGGACGTGTACTTACGCATTTTTAGATTTGTTGGTGTATCATCAATTTTAATGTTCACACATACATATAAGTGTATTAAATTTACCATAAAACTGTGCCGTTTTGTTCACACGCTTTTGCAAAGAGCCTTGGAACGGTAGCGTTTACACATTACAAATATTACTTGTAATTATTATTGTGGAGTCATTATAACATTTTTATTGATTTTAATCTCTAATAAGGAAGTGGAAACTGGAACTTCGCATTTCGTTGTCAACTGTTCGGGTTTTGTTTTGTAATACACGTGGTGTTATTAGGCGCACCTGACTTTTTATTTATTTTTTAATTAAGGAGGAAACACGGATGATGAGTTTGTGTACTTGGGAAGTATGTTTACGAGAGATGGGAAGGCTGATATCGAAAGAAGGGTAAATGTAGACAACTATATTAATGGAGGACTGAACGCCGTTGGCGTCAGCAAAAAAACTGTCCAAAGTAGCGACGTTAGCCGTCCATAATGGAGTGCTGGTACTTGCCCTGATGTATGGCAGTGAGGCACGGAACTGGCAGAGGAAGGATGAAAGTAGACTGAATGCGGTAGAAATGAGATCCCTGAGGCGTATGTGTGGTAAAACCATGTACGATCGTGTGAGAAATGTGGAGATCCGCGAAGAATGTAAGGCTGATGTAAGCGTAATGAGTAAGATTGAGAAAGGGACTCTCAGATGGTTTGGGCATGTAGAGCGAATGAACGAGGAAAGGAGTGTAAGGAGAATACATGACGCAAATGTGAATGGTAGAAGAAGTCAGGGACGCCCGAGGAAAACATGGCACGACCACGTGAACCAGATACTTGAGTCCGGCCATGTGAAGAGTCGGAATAATAGAAGAGCATGTATGAGACGATGTATGAATGTGAACGAGGCAAGAAGTGTGTGCCAAGATGGAGTTGTTTGGTGGTCCATCCTCTCTACCTACCCTTGCGGGTAAACGGCGTGATGGTTAGGTAGTTAGTTCGTTTAGGAAACAGATACCGACAGTAATTATAAAGATAATATTAAAAAATAAATTTGCACTACTTCCTGACTATTTCTAGTGGATTCACATTTATCAGTGATTTCTGCGGTTCGTTTGAATAAAAAATCTAGACGACATTTCGGTCTCCGGTGACTTTTTTTCAACCAAAACAACATGAAATATCAGTTCTTCTTAAGTCCGTTCTGCCGAGGTTCGTGACCCCGACTCCAATTTCCATGATGGACAAGGCTCCTATATTCCTCGCGGTCCCGAACTTCGGACATTGGCTTACCGGACGCCAGTGATTCTTGGTCACTCCAGCGCATTTATGACCTTCTTCTACTTCTTCTGCCTTCTATTTTGCCAGTGACTATAGGTTTCTCCAAGTTGGAGTCCTCAGTTTGACGAGCAACGAGTCCAAAGAATCTCAAAATACTTTGGGGTAGATAGTTGAGAACCTATTGTGGATGCCTAGTCTTCGTGCTTGTCGGTCCACGGAATCCTGAGCATTTTTCTCCCACACGACATTTCGAGAGCGTCTATCCGCTTTCTTTCGCTGACTCTGTATCCATGTTTTCACACCGTATGTAAACATAGGGAAAATCAACGCCTAAAAATTAGTAAGTAAGTACATAGACAGTAGTAATTTTGAAAAAAATAATAGAATAACGTCACCGGACATTAGTGATGTTATATCTAGGGAAATTTCCCTAGATCTAGGGGAGAAAAAAAAATTTTAGGTAAAAGGGAAATCAGGACAAAATCTAGGGAAATTTCGAACTTAAAAATTTATATTGATATTGATATGTATAAAAAAATGTTGAATCTGTAGATATAAGATGTAAATTTTAAATGTAAAAAATCTATATGTAACTAAAATATAAGCACCTGCTGACAAGCCAATTCAATTGGCTTAGCAGGACTTGTTTGTTGATTTTAATATGTATATCTATTATTTCAATAAAAAAAAAATAAAAAAACTCTGGCATTTTTTTTATTACATATGACAATATTACTGGTATTATTTATATATAAATACGTATATATATATATTGGAATTCCTATGAATCTTAATTATTATTCATGTACTTACAAGCAATGTTATTTTTAACACTGACAACTCAAAATGATATTATGTATCTAAAAAGATAAATGGGACCTCTGAAAAAAAAAAAAAAAAAATTTTTTTTTTTTATTTATTTATGTTTTAAATTCCGTTTTATCGGTGACTGTGGTTGATTTTTAAATTATTATTTCACGTAGCAAAAAGTGTTTCATCTGGAAAAGCACATTGTTATAAGAACATTTACCAAATTCCGATATTTTTCCAATTAATTAATCATATTAATTAATATATAACAGGATTAGTATTACACAATCAGGTGGCTACGTAGATAATTGTGTAAATGTGAAATTCTATGGAAATTTCACCTCGAAATCTAGGTAAATAATTTTTTTGGGCAGAACATCCCTGCCGGACATGAATATTTAATGTTCATTTTAATAATATAATATACTAGCTTTGGCCCCAGGCTTCGCTCGCATAGTATTAGGGGGGTTTCCACTCCGTCTCCTCCCCCTTCCCTATCCCCACTCCACCCACCCCCCCACCCCATCCCCTTCTAGCGCCACCGTCCGCATCCCCATCCCCCTTCCCCCTCGCCACTCTCCCCCCCCCCACTACAACACCTCCCTCCCCACCCCTTCCCCCCAACCCTCCCCCCTCACCACACCCATCTCCCCCCCCTCACCAACCCCTCCATACCCGTTACTTTCATTCACAGCTCGCGTGCCACATATTTCAATTTTTTTAATTCAAATTTCATAATGCCAGAGCTCTGAGCTGTAGCCTATATCTTATTCTGATGTATGAACTATATTATTGTAAAGTTTAATTAAAATCCATTTAGTAGTTTTTGCGTGAAAGAGTGACAAACATGCACGCATCTGTACAAACTTTCGCCTTTATGATATTAGCAGGATTGCAAATATTGTCACGAATCACTGATTGCAAGTCAGTTACGTCCTTGCAAAGGGATATATCTCATGTAAATAATTTTCTCGAAGTTGCAACAAAAATATTATTATGAAAGCTTAGGTAAGCAAAGGTAAGGAAAATAGGGCAGATGTGGAATAACCTGCCTACGGGTGATAGATATTCACAGAGTCGCCCAGGGCCTGGTTAAAGATCATAATTCAGAGGAATTTAGAGCTAAACTTAAAACTCACCTTTTCAGAGAGTCGTATTCATAAACTCAAAAACCTCTCACCTTCACCTTCACTGCCCGCGACATTGTAAATAATTAATTTCTAAAAAGGTAAAAATAAAGTTTAAGCATTTTTAAAGGTCATTTCATAAAAATTCTCCCCACCCTAAATAGCCCGAAATTCTCCAGTCTTTTAAAATAAAAAATATAAACTCTACTTTTTTGCCACTAATCTTTTCATACATGTAATACCAATAGTGATGGGGGTAGCATATGTAAAATCATGCAATGTACAAAGCCGTATCTTCTCCAAGCATAATCTTTCTAATTAAAGTGTGTTTATCGGAAATGACCAGGTAAGTATGTTTTCTGTATCTACTTGTAAATAGTGATGGGGGTAGCATATGTAAAATCATGCAATGTACAAAGCCGTATCTTCTCCAAGCATAATCTTTCTAATTAAAGTGTGTTTATCGGAAATGACCAGGTAAGTATGTTTTCTGTATCTACTTGTAAATAGTGATGGGGGTAGCATATGTAAAATCATGCAATGTACAAAGCCGTATCTTCTCCAAGCATAATCTTTCTAATTAAAGTGTGTTTATCGGAAATGACCAGGTAAGTATGTTTTCTGTATCTACTTGTAAATAGTGATGGGGGTAGCATATGTAAAATCATGCAATGTACAAAGCCGTATCTTCTCCAAGCATAATCTTTCTAATTAAAGTGTGTTTATCGGAAATGACCAGGTAAGTATGTTTTCTGTATCTACTTGTAAATAGTGATGGGGGTAGCATATGTAAAATCATGCAATGTACAAAGCCGTATCTTCTCCAAGCATAATCTTTCTAATTAAAGTGTGTTTATCGGAAATGACCAGGTAAGTATGTTTTCTGTATCTACTTGTAAATAGTGATGGGGGTAGCATATGTAAAATCATGCAATGTACAAAGCCGTATCTTCTCCAAGCATAATCTTTCTAATTAAAGTGTGTTTATCGGAAATGACCAAGTAAGTATGTTTTCTGTATCTACTTGTAAATAGTACAATTAGATAGATAGAGCCTAAAAATTCTAAATAAATTGTTCAGCGCCCTTGAGCTGATTTTTCACAAAAACGGCACTCTTTAAATTATCCAATTATTATTACAAAAAAAGAACACTAAAATAGCTGCTTTTTCTGTGTAACTTGATGCGACGGCGTTTATTGCTTGAATTGTACAAATTGTTCCATCTTCGGTTAAACTAGCTTAATAAGTAATAATATACTCATTAACGACCTTGTATTATTTATATATTTCTACGTATTCTCCTTAAAACGGCAATACACCAATATAATATCACGGAGAAGATTACGAATTTGAGGTAAGCACATGTTAAGAGTAAAAAGATCACGGGACAGTTTTACTATTTCGTGACATGCGTCAAAAGATAGTTGCTGAACTACTGTCTGTAAGTTACATTGAGAATGTCGATAGTCAATGCAGAATCGTTAAGCAGTTGAGTCGCTCTTTTGATTGATGCATTCTAAGTCCTCGCTTTCGGAGCCTAAAAAACTTCTTGGGATTTTCCAAGTGTGTACTTGTTGAGATCGTATAAGCTAACCTCTTTCCAAATAGGAGGATTATTATTATTTTTTTACGTTAGCTCCACGCGGGAGGCCCTGAGGGAAAAAATCCCTCATGGCTTAGGTCATCTTTGTGGATGCTTTGTGGAAGGTTTTTTTTAATAGAAATGAAGTTCTGGGAAGGAAAAAGGTATGAAGGGCGGATAGGAATCTGGGGTCAATGACGAAGTATGAATCCATCCCTGCCACTGCGATGCAAGGCGATGGGTTGACGGAGTCCGGCTGGAGAGGTCTGGGTTCAGAGGTCTAGGTCTAAGTCTTAGTCTCCCTCAACCAGTATCTCCCAATCCCGTCCGCCATGCAGTAGGTGGGCAAACGTATACGCCAAAACTTATACAAACATCACCTCATGAACCCTGGCACCCCCACTAAGTCATCAAACATAGCGAACCACTTGGGGTGACCTATGGCAGTGGTGTTGGTTATCCAATAAATGGTTCCCGGGACGGGACCTATTGTTCCAGAAATCAAAAAAAAATTGGTTTTAAGCAACTAAACTAAAGCGACTAAATTCTTTAGTTTTTTATATCATTGAAGAAGAAGATAACAATAACAATCTAAGCGAAAATAAGAAAGAGAACAAGACACAGAAAAATAGAAAAGGGTAATGGTCGTAACTGGGACAATAACCCA
Organism: Limnephilus marmoratus; assembly: GCA_917880885.1. NCBI lineage: Eukaryota > Metazoa > Arthropoda > Insecta > Trichoptera > Limnephilidae > Limnephilus > Limnephilus marmoratus. Next base: position 7,375,195 of record OU862922.1, on the reverse strand, counting down.
GACCTCTCGTCTAACCGGGACGTGCGCGTTAACCAATTTCGCCATTGCCACCTTCTGTCAAACCGTTATATTTGTCACTCTCATATTTAAAATTTTAGAAATAACAATATTATCTTCAACTAATTCTTTTTTCCATCTATATTTATAAAAATCTCGTGTCACTGAGTTTGTGATCACACTCCTCCGAAACGGCTTGACATATTTTTGGTAGGTATGAGAATAGGTCGTGAAGTATATTTCATACCGCTAGGTGATTAGGGTGCTTCTATCCAGAACAGACGAGCGGGCTGGAAAGCGGGAGGAGTGGATTTGATTTGTATGCAAATTAACAAATGGCGGTGTGAGTTAATTTATCGTGGTTATAAAGGTTGGGTAACCATGCAGGAGATGGCGTTGTGTTTGTTGGCCACAACAACGCGTGGCCGGGTCAGCTAGTATTACTATGTTATATACATTCCAACCAAAATGAATTTATGCAAAGGACATGTAACTACTATAACATTAAATTTGCACGTTTAGAAACACTTGCTGACATATTCACTGCTAGTTACTTTCGCTACAGAATTTCTTTGTATAACATTCTACGTGCGAATAATACATAACACATATTCATGATGATTAAATTAATTGTACCTAATATTTTAAATTATCCTTTATCCCTGTCCTCCCCTTACCCGTCCCAATCCAAATACCTGTTTCGCACCCTATTTTCTATACAGTTATGATCGCATTTATTTTATTGCTGTGTTTTTATATTTAGGTTTGTCACTTGTTGAATCTACACCTGTATTATATATATTTTTTTTTAATTGCTGCTTTGTCCTGTTTTTTTTTCTTTTCTTAAATATTCTTGTTTTCATTCAGTTACTTTTATGTTTCTAAATACCTATCTGTGAACATTAATAATTGGTCTTTTTTTTTGTTATCCTCTTATGTATATTATATTATTAAGACTGTTTATGTTCCTTAAATAAATAAATAAATAAAAATAAATATATTTTCCATATTTTATTTACCAGATTTTCTATATTATATTTTTTATATTATCTTTAGCTTTTATTTGATTTGGCAGTAGCTATTTTATTTGTTTCTCGTTAAATAAATTAACCTACCTCAAATCGACATTTTAATATCTTGATAAAGTAAGTAAATCAAATGTAACTTACCAATGTAGTTTAGTGCGTTTATGCGTTCCCATAATATATTAAGATTTAATCATGTTTACGATCATTATTTGCCATCAAACAACCATAAAAGCCACACTGACGATGACGAGGTGATGATTTAAGCGTGACTTACTTGTCCTACTTAAAACATTAAAAAACCTTTGAGATCGCATCGCTGATAAAAGAAATTTTGAAGACTTGTTATTTTTTATTTCTTTTATGTCTTACAGTTTATTAATAAACAAGTTTTACCGTGTAATTATTATTACGTGTTACAGCTGTTTCGCCTTCTGAAGGCACTATTAAACTGTGTAAGCCACTTACTGGCGTTAAATTTATATTTTTTCTATGTAGGTACTTATATTGGAAAACTTAATGCTTTTATTATTATTGTCTATGCTTTCTTAATTTCCGAGTAAAATGTGAGAAATTATTGTTGGTTATTATTAGTTACAGCTACGGTACCCTGCTTCGCTCAGGGATTTGTTATGAGATTGAACTGACGTTCGAACCCACGACGGATCTTGCTTTTTATACCTACTCCTACCAATGGGTAGCCCACCCCTACAAAAAAAGGCTTCGAATGGTTCAAAATGTTTCAGAACATTACACAACATTCAAGAGTGTTCAGGAATATTCCATAATGATCTGGGATGTTCCCGATCGTTTCAGACTATTCCTGAACGTTCCGGGGTGTTCTGGAATATTGGGGAATTCTCTCGAATACTTTCGAATGTTCTGGACTATTCTAGAAATTTCTAGAAGGCGAAGATTCCAGCCCTTATATCTTCAAAAGCACGCAATTCAGGTAAAAACGAAAACCTTCTTCATGTATGGGGGATAGAGGGCCACCGCACCGTATAACTCCCATGATCGTACCGGGACTCGTTTCTGAGTTTTAGCGGCACGCTTATTGTACACTTTCTTTATAATATACTAGCTGACCCGGACACGCGTTGCTGTGGCTAACGAAAGGCAAAGCCATCTATTGGTTAGTTACCCAACCTTTTTAACAAACGCCATCTGTTAATTTGCCCGCTCCCTTTATATGTATAGTATCTATATTTTTCAACCAATTGACACACAACCTTGACAAATTATATACGTAAACCTTCCTCGTGAATTAGTATAATATGTATTGGTGAAAACTGCATGAAAATCCGTTCATTAGTTTTGAGTTTATCGCGAACAGACAGACAAATGCGTCGGAGTACTTTAATTTATAATAATATATAGATCAGTTTTCCCAATTGCAATGTTGTTTAAATTTGACTAAGGGTCGTTACTTGAGGTATTTCCAAATGATGATTCAGGGGATCCTTTATTCTACGTAACGTAGTATTTTTGTGGTCTCTAATAATTAAAAGTGGCAAGCTAATTATAATTTTATAATATATATTTTTTTTAATATTTTTCGGAATCCTAATAATATCTTCAAGTATTTGGGTGATCCCTAAATGCTGATGCTGAATGGGATTAAAAATCAATATATTTAAATGCATTTTTTTTCTTCTTTTCATCTTTTTGCTATCTTCTCACTAAATTAAAGCAAAGAGACCATATCGGTGCACTCGTGATTAACAACCATAATCACAGTTTGAAGATTACATCTCCAAAGGTTGATTATGTGAGTTTTGTCCGGGCGCACAATCCGCGTTTACCAAATGCCAAGCCTTACCGAATATTGAAAATTACACACACGTTATGTTGTGCATGGTGCTTTAATTCTAATGAGATTATCTGGGATGTGTGAAGAGACGTAAATAATGATCTTGGGAAATGTAACCTGTAATCATTGTACACCGCGAATTCGCAAATTCACGAATTGCTCAACGTTTTTTTGCGTGATTTTTAGGAACGATGTGGTTTAGAGAACGATTTTTTTTAAATACGTATAATCGTATTCACTAAACCTTTTTAAAAATTAAACTTATATTATTTGTATCATGTTAAATTCTTAAAATTCTTAAAGCAAATTCTTAAAATTCTCCAGACTTTCAAAATAAATATTTACTCAACTTTGGCATTAATATTTTAATAAATATAATAATATATAGGTAGCAAAGGTAAAGTCATGCATTTTCCAGTGTTTTGAATATAATGTCCTCCACGTGCGAAGTCGTATGTTCCCCAAACATTAACTTTCTTATGAAGTGTGTTTTATCGGATGTGTCCTGCAGGTAAGTATGTTTCTGTATCTATTTGTAAATAATAAAGTTAGATAGAGCCTAAGATTCATAATAAATTGTAAAGCGCCCTTGAGGTGATTTTTCACAAAAACGGCGCTCTAGAAATTATCCAATTATTATTATTATTATTAAGTGAAATTCAGCCTGTATTTCTGTATTCTTTTTTTGATAGTATTATCAGCCGAACTACCGTAAATCTAACGTAAACATTACACAGATTTTTACTTGGAATATCAAATTAACAAATATCTGACCTAAAAAATCTAAATTAAAAATCTAAAATACAAATTTCATCCTTAGGAAGCTGTGTGGTGGGTTTTTTTAATGAAAAGGAGGAGAGGAAGTTCTGTGAAGGAAGCGGGTAATGAATCCAACCCTCCGGCTGCGGCGCAAGACGATGGGTCGAGAGAGACCAGCTGGAGAGATTAGGGTCAGAGCTGGTGGTCAGGCGCATCCGCCGCCAAGACCTGAACACACCTCATCCGTTGAACCCGGCCATCCATGTTAAGTTATAAAAAAATAGCGAAAAACTAGCGGCGACCTACGGCAGAGGTGTCAGTTATCAAATTAATGATTCCCGGGGCGGCGGTTCCATACCCGCCTGCAAAATTATTTTTTGTCTCCCGATATGTTTCATTGTTACGTAAAACCACAAAGTAATATTAACTTCCTCGACTATGCAAAAAAGGTTTCGAGTTCGAATCCCGGCAGCGTATTTACAAAACCTATACCGATTCAGTCGCGGTAACGACAATTTACATTTTAAATAAACCTCTATATTGCTTATTTTTTATCACATTGCAAAAAGAAAAATTGTTCTAAAATCTAGATAAAATAATCTTTCTGATGTGTATATAAAATAATAATAATTTTATTTCTAAATATTTAAATTTTAATATTATTCACATATATTGTAAATACACCTCTATATTGATAATTTTTTATCACTTTGCAAAAACAAAAATTATTCTAAAATTTAGATAAAATAATCTTTCCAACGTGTATATTAGAAATTAATAATTTTATTTCTAAATATTTAATTTTTGATATTGAAAATTTAAAGCGACTGAAACGCGGTAGGTATTGTAAATACGCATCCCGGCATGCCCAAATTAATTTTATGTAATTAATATGACATGTGTTATTTCGCATTTAATTGATTAAAAATCTATATGTATAAAAATCTCATGTCACGGTGTTTGTGGTCGCACTCCTCCGAAATGGCTTGACCAATTTTCATGATTTTTTTATGAATATTTGATAGGTATGAGAATAGGTCGTAAAGCATAATGTCATACCGCTAGATGATTGGGGCGTCCCAACGAAAAGGAAGAAATTTCTGACTCTTTTTTTAACATTATTTTTAATAGTGAAGCTATCATAAGCACGTTACTATTATTGATTTACTGTTTTTTTGTTGTTGTTGTAAGAATAAAATTTTAAATTTTTTATATTTTCATAACTTTTTTTTCCCAAAGTTTGAACTCACGTAGTGTAAAATTTATTGATGGGATTTATTGTGGTCATTTAATCCATTTCATGGAGATTATATAAGGTAGTTGTATATCACAAATTAGGGATGTCGAAAGTGAAAAAAAATATCGATATATCGATATTTATTAAAATATCAATATCGACGTCGATATATCGAGGAAAAAATATCGATATATCGATATATCGAGGAAAAAATATCGGTATATCGGTCAAATTTTCCAAAGATTTTGCGTTTTTAAAATAATAGTGTATTCAGCTCAATATTATCAATGGTAATTTTTATACACAATGTGTATTATTTAAATGTACAAAAATCTCAATAAAAATTATGGTATTTTTAACAGTATTTATTTTTATTAGACAATAATTACAAAAATATAAAAAAAACTAAAAAGCTATCTTCTGACTAATATTTTTAAACCTTTTTATTGTATCAGGCAAACCAGTATTTATCCTTAATCTTAAGTATTCCAGAAATCTTCGTATTTTTTTTTTAATTCACGAGATGTTTTTTTTTTTAATATCCCAAATTTGTCGCATTAGTAAATGAAAAAATAAACTTAAAATCTTTAATACACACCTAAAGGTATTGGATCCACGTTGAAAAAAGGGTTTGCCAGCAAGCGGTGTAAAAAGTTATTAGTCCCTAAATGTTATATAAAAAACGTTGTACTGTCACAAGAACGTCTTGACTGCTCGGGAAGTCAATCTTTGCTGACGTGTTACGCAGCGACGAAACGTTTTGCTGGGTTCGGTAATAGGGGGAAAGACGCGCTGGTATGTGATGTCAAGATATAGAAACAAAATTTAATGGTCCCTGCAATTTGAAATTTCGATTTGTTTTCGACGCTCTCATATTAGTAAAACCATTGTGCGGCGGCCTGAAGTGACGCGGGACTCCGTCGCTCCAAAGTGTGCGTGTGGGAGGCGCTATGGGAATGACTTAGTCAAAATGGCCGAAAATATCATCCATTTCTATGCACTTACCTACACATATGAGATAGTATTGTAAGCTATTAATAGTTAAAATTTCAACCGCTAGATGTCACGAACCCGATACAGTTACTTTTTCCGTTCGTTCCTATACGGTTTTGGATTGTAGTGACTTTCGTTACATAAATATACAAAAATATCGTTTTTGATACAATTTTCGATAGTGGATATTTAATATCGATATATCGGATCAAAATATATCGGCTAAAAATATCGATATTTTGAATTAAAAATATCGATATATCGATATTTTTTCAACAAGCCTATCACAAATGCTATTATTTTTTTTTAAACAAAGATTACTCCTTTTATTTTGGATGGCCTGGCGTGGCCCAGTTTAATTAAAAGTCAGACAGTAAGTTTCCTCTTATTTAGAACGTAAAGTGTGCAAAATTTCATTAAGATGTATTAAAATTCTGCATTAAGGGATGGGACCCCCTATTGGATTGTTTTTAAATATCGTATGAAGAGTGAACTTCTTCTCGTTTTGATGGTTAAGTGTGCAAAATTTCATCAATCTCGTAATGAAACTGTAGATTTGTACAAAAAAAAAATTTGAGTGCAGTTTACACGCGGTAGAAGCGAAACTTTACCAAAACAATCTCAACCAATACGTGAAAAGCGTGGAAATAATCAAAGCGACCAATGAGCGCAGACTGGCGTAATTTCCGTTTTATATCTCAACCAATAGGAGCCTTCAAATGTGACATCATAATCAAAGCGGTCAATAAGCGCAATCGATGCGTCGCAGGTGCAGTATCGTCATTTCCGTATCATCCGAAATCCAAATCATAGCGGGGCTATAAGAGTTTCACTTCAATAATTTTACATCGCTCGCCCACCATAGACATTCTTCTATATACGAGTATAAATGAAAAAGAAATTATTGTCACAGAACTAATTTTATTAAAAATCAACTAATAAAAATAAATAAAAAAGTCAACTGACCGTGAAATATTTAAAAAATATCAACTAGATGTACCCATCCCACATTACATGCTTGCAAACCCTTTTCAACCTAGGTCCTAGTTATTATCCTGCCAGAGTAGCTTTTTGAAAATTTAAGTTAATTTTCAAGAAAATCGAAATAATTCTTGCTCACATCAACCTTCCACGCCAAAAAACGACAAAAAGCAGTACAATCCAGGTGCAAATTACATTATAACTGTAATTATTCCTTCTGGAAACTGGCGCCCCTCGGTAATAAACCATACACCATCAACAGAGTTAAGAATTGAAAATGGTAACTACCAATTAATTTGGAATGAAGCCCATTAAATTCAATAATACGAATTTATTTTATAAAATCGTGACAACGTGATACTACATGCTTTTTTAGTGAAATCTTGCGATATTAGGATTTTATCAGATACACAGGGCTGGACCGACCAATGCACAAGCCAAAGGGATTCGTATTATATTTATTAATGAAATAAAATAATATTTTTGTTTACAATCATGAAATTGATTTAGTTTTTCAAGATCGACCAGTTTCGCGTAACACAAAAATCTTTAGGGTACAAATTAAACTATCAAAAAATACATTGGTTTTGCTCATATGTAGATACCTACATACAGATTAAAACAAAATGTAAAATAGAATAAAGTAACAGTAAGATAGCGTAAAAATAAAATATAACATATAAAATGTAACAGAGACAAAAAGCTGACAATGTATATATTATACAGAGACAAAGGATCATTTGAAAAGATTTTATTTATTTATTTATTTAAACGCCATAGCATGGCTTTTACATTGAAGTGAGTACATGGTATTATAAGTATACAGTGGTACACAGGAGATTATCAATAATAACAAAGTAGAAATGAACATTTAACAAAGTAGCAAGTATTTAGGTAAAGGATACTATTATGTGTTACTAAACTACTTATTATCAGTGCAAAAACTAGACTCACTAAACTACTGTTACTATACAAAAAAAATAATATCAATGTTATAATAACAGAGAACATAAAATTTAGATAGAATTATTTAGAATAAAAAAGATGTACCTAAACAAAGGGGACTTGTCAAAAAGTTGTCAACAGTATTTATAAGCACTAAATAGAGTAAATTTGCATTGAGTTTATTGTTACCTTCAAAGTTATCTTTGTTTGAAATTATTAAGCAGGTATTGCTAATTAGCTAACTGTTTCAGGGCTGTCAGTTAAATATTTAATAATAGTTTTGGTTTAAAAAAAATAAATCATTTTTTATAAAATAATACATTTAAAAGCTATCTCTCTTCAGTCTGTTAGTAAAGATATCTGAAGTAAGTACCTAGTTGAGAATCTATAGTAAAATACTTATTTATTATGAATTACCCGCCCGGCTGGGCTTTTACACGTTATTATTTTTTTCTATTTATTACAAAGAACATCTAAGTTAAGCACAACAGAATCAAAGCAAAATCAAAAACAAAATCAAAAGCAAAATATTAGACAAAATCAAAAACAACATCTAAAGCAAAAACAAAGTAAAAATAGAAATAACATCGAAACTAAATACTCCGCCATGCAAGATGGAAAAATGTAATACTAGGAAAATTACAATACATTGGTAAGGTCTCGTTGGTCGATGCTGAGCTACGTAGTTTGTTCGGTTAATTAAATTAAATTTGATGTTCTTCTTTTCAATATAAATTGGGTAATGACTTGTTTATATTTGGTGAATGGTGTGTTGAATATGTCAACAACATCTTTATAGTCATTACCCAAATTTTGTATGCGGCGAGCGGGGGTATACAACTGTGATTCTGTGTTGGAGTTATCACAATAGAACGGTAGATATTGCCTCGATGTTGGTTTACGAGGTATATGAAAAGAAATCAAGTATAATAGTTCATGGCTATCAATTATTGAATTTATGATTTTATATAAACATGTTAGGTCATTAACTATTCTACGTTCAGATAATTTTAATAAATTGACTTGGCATAGTAGATAATCATAGTTGACACAATCCCTTGTAATACCCATTCTAAAATTAATAAATCTTAAGAATTTATTTTGGATTCTTTCTATCGTGAGCGAATGACTAGCGTAACTAGGTGCCCATACTGTAGAGTTGTACTCAATTTGACTCCTAACCAAAGACATGTACAATTTTTTAAAGGTTTGAATATTTTTAAATTGACTGCAAATTCTTATTACAAATCCCAACATTTTCAAAGCTTTATTTGATGTAATTTCAATATGGTTAATAAAATTCAGTTTTTGATCAAAGTTTACACCCAAATCATTCACCTCGGTTACAGCTGTTAGCATTACATCATTGATGGAGTATTCGTAAATTATTGGATTTTTTATTCTATGAAATCTCATAATTAGACATTTACTTATATTTAGTTGTAGATAGTTCTCTTGGCACCAAACAAAAAGTTTAAACAAGTTATTTGACAATGTTTGGCAGTCATTGATATTTCTTATGGCTTTGAATATTTTCATATCGTCCGCAAACATTAAAACTTGGACATCGTTAAAAATAGAAAGAACATCATTCACAAATATCAAAAATAAAATTGGTCCCAAATGTGATCCTTGGGGAACACCGCTGGTAGCAATAAATTTATATGAAGTAAAACCATCAATTTTAACGGCCAATTGCCTGTTACTTAAATAACTGTTAAAATATAACTAATATTCGCCTATTGGACACATTTAATTGATTATTAAGTACCTACATGATGCTTGGTTTTAAAGAAAAAATAGTAAATAAATAAAAAGTGTATGAAATTAAAAAAAAATTAAAATATTAGTTTATTCGATGTATCAAAAATATACACAATGTTTGTTCTGAGGATTGTGACTCTAAAAATCACCCTGAAACAAGCTTCTCCAATCCACACAATCTTTGTAGTCTTGTCTAAGGTATTTTATCACTAAATACCGGATTTTATGCAAAAAAAAGCCCAAAATATACATGCAAATATGCAATAAAAATAGCTAAAATATGCACGAAAATTCATGAAAAGGGCCAAAATATGCAACATGAAATAATACAGGAAGTCATATTTTTAAGTATTTTTTTATTTTAGTAAGCTATTAGTTCCCAAGGATAACAATCGTATTTTCGAAAATATGTATTTAACAATGAAATTTACAATTTACCTTTAAAAACGTATATGACTAAGTACTGTTCTAAATGTTCTGTAAATAAATTGTGTCTACGATCGCTTTACATATTTTTGTAAGCGGAAAAAGGAGCGTTCTACGTCTATTGATGTGACTGGACAGAATTTAAATTTGGGTGCGATTTTTGAACTTATTTTGCCGGGCAAAATTTCACCTGCCCCGTTGATGAAGCTATCAATTTGGCACAAGGGTTCAAACCCTGGGTTATTGTTCAGTAAGTTTTCAAATTTTTCTTTGAGTTTACGCGGGAATAGCTTTGGCAACGAGGAATTCATAAGGCGAATTTTCTTCATAACCTGAGTGGATCCATTCAACGCCAATCCAAACGTTATCACTAGTCGTGGGGTGATAAGATCACTAGCCGCGCATTTAGTCATCTGACATTTATAGTGTCACTATGTGAACGATGAAGGAGATCGAGCGTAAATATGCAAGATCTCAATTTTTTTGCTAACATATGCAACTACCACTGAAAAGGGTCTAAATATGCAAATGCATATGCAAATATGCCTTTGCATATAATCCGGTCTTTATTTATCACAGTTCATATTGCATGCAGATACTTCAGCATCTAGAGAAATTTTCCCCCTTTAGCTGGCTCTGAGTGTCCATGTTTCCACACCTTTTACAAATATGCGGAAATCACCACCCGAACTAGCCTAACCTTAAGATCACAATGTACACACTAACCTCATGGTATGCTTTATTCTACTTTCGTATGGTGGGGGGTCAGAGGGGGACCTCTAGATCTGCGAGCCAGTCTAGAGCCTCAGGTATTACCGAGTAGACCTAATCAATCAAGGGGATTATTGGAGCTGGATTTCATTGACCACATCATTGGTGGTCCGCACCGTATTTCCACATCGATGTGGTGATCTTTGAAGCCCACCAATGCATCATGTGGGCACTGCGGCTATGGGAGTACTTAATCCTATGGATGGAGGACCAGAGTTTACGAGGCAGTGAGAACTCAGGCTGACTCTCACTCCTACGTCAACCAATTGCCGTTCAAGTTGCCACCTAAGTTCTGGAGTGAGAAGTAATCGGAGGAGTTCCTCTCCTTCCATCCAGAGAGGTTTTTGGGACTTTAAACAGCATGCAGGATAAGAGAAGACATCATCGTGCAAAGGTATTGCGCTATTTTGCAGAGCCTTCTTGTATTCCATCAATATTTGTAGCATTTGTAATTATTGGGAAGAAGTAGGTAAAAAATAAAAGTATTTTGTCGTATTATATATAGTAGACTGATCAAACCAACAATGCCTTGAGCTATGTTGAAGTTAACCATTCCTAAATCCAGCCCTTTTCTGCAATAAGATTTTCTGCACGTATATCACCCAGGGAACTGTTTATTGAGCCATTAAAATGTTTACATAGTGTTGAAACTATTTAATGATTTTGATGGACTATCTTCAGTCAAAATAATTAATCGTAAAATAAGTATTGGTTTTACACATATTCCTCGATCACGAAGAATTTGTCAGCTGCAACAAAATAAGTTACGATTAACCTAATTAAAATACAGCCTTTAAATATATTTTATGATAAATTGTTGCAGCAACAATGGCAGTTTCATTCCCATGATTAACCAAGGAAAGTTGTCGTGATGTGAAACACTTAGTAATGGTTACATGTTGTTGCATCGCTCTGTTTACACCCTATCGCGATGTAAATGCTATTTAATAAATATTAATGGCCTCCCTGGCTAAGCGGTAAGTGTGCCAACTATGCGAAATAACACCTCGCAGAAACTATTTAGTCCATACCGTAGTAAATCATTAATAAATGTTGCCCTAGAGTTTGACGGAGTCCAGAAGGAAAAATTTGCGGTAGTAATTTCTATGTGCTCCCCACGTTTTATATGTAATCTGTGGCAATACTGTGGCATGCTTCTAAAAGAGTCGATACCAGTATTTTTCAAATTTTATGAGGTCTATTTAGAAATTACTCTTTTTAGCCAGTTTTAATTTTAAGAAAAGCTATTTTCTAGTGTAACATTGACCCCCGAAAATCAAAAAAATATTTAATGAAATAGAACGATTGTTTTAAAATGTAGAGGATAACCCAATTTTAAGGCGACATCGAAATCGTAAAATCTATATATATATATATCGAAAACTGACATTGGCCCTTTTAAAAGTAAGCCACAAAATGGTAGATGGTTGTTGCACAACATCAATGGAATAACCATTTGCATTGTAAAACATATGGCAAGTTAATGAATTATTTTGGGTGTCCAGTCCAGCAGTAACTGCAACCATGAATACTTTCTGTAAATTATCAAAATTACTCATTTTAGAAAGGAAAGTATGGTACTTTATTGGGATTAACTTCTTTACTCAACTGTAATAAAATCCTATTACAATGCTCCATTTCGTTAATTTAGGGGTCACCTTAATGCCTCTCCAAAGTATCTTATTATGGCGTTATAATTTTTTTGCCAGTTCATTTCACGCTAAAATTGAGACAACAATTATATTTGTAACATTGGGTTCAAGGCTTTGCACCGAATTTAGTCCACACGTGTTTGTCACATTGCGCATTCTGTACTGCAGTCACAAACAATTATTGCAATTCGAATAGTTTTTGGCCTTTTTCTTTGAATTAACTCCACGCAGGAGGCCCTGAGGAAAAAGTCCCTCAGGGCATATGTCGTCTTTGGGGATGCTGGTGAGTTCAAAAGGTCTCCGTCAGCCATTCTCTTCCAATCACTATTATAACCAAATGTAATATGAAAATAATGAAATAAAAAAAAAATAAAAAAATCCGGTCCGCACGTAGGAGGTTGGAAAAAGCATCCGTCGCCATAACCTAGATAAACCTCACCCCATCCAGTGGCGGCTCGTGATTTTTGGGTATGCTAGAGTTCTAATATTTAAAAAAAGGCGTTATTGATAAAGTCGTACGCGGAATTTTTTTTTTTTTTTAAATCTGTTTTTGTATGAAGATTTTTCAAGAAATCCGTGCGGCGCACGGTCTAACTGAAAATTTTCATTCAAAATACTGATTTTACAAAAAAAAATTCCGTTATAACAACATCAATAATGCCGTTTTTTTAATATTAGCACTCTAGCACACCCAAAAGTCACGAGCCACTGCCCATAATCCCGGGCACCCCTGCTACGTCACCAAACATAGCGAACCACTTGGGGTGACCTATGGCAGGAGTGTTGGTTATCCAATAAATGGTTCCCGGGGCGGCGGTACCCATCCCAAATTTGGATTTTCTACAACAAGCTGTTTTTATTTTTATTTTGTAGTATTCTGAAGATACTGCTTACAAAACTTCTACTTATAAGTTATGGCCCAAGCGACTAGATAACTTTGCAATACTGGGAAGTTTCAGATTTCTATTTAGATCCTAGGTAACATATCTTTCAAGAGAACTGAGAAGAACAATTCGGAGAGATGCTGTTCGATAGGCAGATGAGACGGTTAGTAGAGGCGAGATGCAACTATTGGTACCGGAGAGATGACACCTGAGATAAAGCAGGAAAGAAAGGCGCTGTTAGAAGAGCAACATTATCAATTGTGCTGTCGCTTCGTGTGAAAGATTACTTATTCCGTGCTACGAGGAGATCGCATTACATACTGATTGCTGGTACATAGCATGGTATTACAGTATTGGTTAAGTTAGGCGATTCTCTCCTAGTCAATTAATTAATTTATTACGATCGGCGGCGTAGTTCAGCGGTAAGGCTCTTGACTAGCATTCCGAAGGTCGCGGGATCGAATCCCGGCGTGGCAAATAAATTTTATTTGATTAATTTGTGTTATTTCACAATTTTTTCATTTAAAAAAATAATAATAATATATAGTATATTTGCGACACGTTCCAGAGTGAAAGATACTCTCAGTATCGCCCTGGTGTAAGACCACCGTTCAGAATTGAAACGTTACTTGAAATGGCATTAGCCGTGTTTGGTGACCAGATCTGAATAGCCAGGTACTTCCCCACCTTCCTCTTCCCTATCTCCTTCCCCTCCCCACTACCTTTAGCCTCACAACATACCCCAATTGGGGATGCCACAGTCTCATTGGCTCCAGACGGGAGTAGCTGAGACTCTTGTAAGGTATCACTATTAAAAAAATATATATTTTATGATCAATTTTATTTATTATGAATTAAAAAAGGTCAAAATATTTCCGCTTTGCAATAAAATCCAAATAAATAGAATATTTCTGAATATGTCCAAAAACTAAAAACTGTTTTTGAGAGGTGATGAAATACTTTTACAAAAGTCATTATTAGAAAGAAAAAAAATATTTTCACAATATTAAATTTTTAATGCAAACATAAAAAGTTTTAAAAATGGCTCACCTTACGTTTTTTTCTAAAATTACTGATAACGAAAAAAAAAAACCACGTACGTATTTTATGAGACAAATGAATTATGAACCTTATTATCACCTCACTTTTTGTCGTTTCATTAAAAAAACTTCTATCTTCTCTTCTATCTATCTATCAATCTCTATCTCTTCTCTTTATAAATAAAAATGAATCGCCGAAACGTATGTACGCGCATAACTTCCAAACGACTGCACCAAATTATATAATTCTTTTTTTGTTGTGTTCGTTATTATCAGGTCAAGGTTTGTATAAAACTACTAGTGAGCTCTGGCATTATAAAATTTATATAAAAAATTGCAATAGGTGGCACGCGAGCTGTTTGAAAACTGAATCCACCGGGAAGGGGGGTGTAGAGTGGGGAGAGGGATGGTGGAGGAGGCAGAGTGGGAACCGCCGGAGAGAAGTGAAGGTGGAAGGAGAACGAGACGAATGGGAAAGGACACGCAGGGAGAAACTATTTCTTTATTAAATGGCATAGCAACGCATGCCGAGAACCAGCTAGTAATTAATAAAATATTCTCGAAATTTTTCTCTAATTCTTATCGGAAACTTTGGTTTTATGGAGATTGGCATTAAAATTTTTCTATGGTCAAATTCTAGATTTAAATATGAAGCGTGGTGTTTTTTTCTTTCTAACACCGTTTAGATCGTATTTACACACTAGATAAACATTATAAATCTTATGTTTAAAAAATTGCATGCACCGGTTCGTTGATCATTAATACAAAACTAAATGTACAATACACACATGTAATGAATGACAAGGAACAAGTATCCTATGGAGTACCCCAAGGCAGCGTACTCGGTCCAATCCTATTCCTTATATACTTATCTAATATATAAAATTCTCGTGTCACGGTGTTTGTTACAATACTCCTCCGAAACGGCTGGACCAATTTTGATGAAATTTTGTGTGCTTATCTGGTAGGTCTGAAAATCGACCAACATCTATTTTTCATACCCCTAAAAGTAAAGGGTGTTCCACTCCGAAGAAAATTATTTTCCCCATACATTTTGTATGGAACGAATTCTCCTATTTTGAAAGAACTGCAGCAATATTGTAAGGGGTATAATATTGAACTGTGAACCGGGGGAGGGGGAAGGGGGGGGAGAGGGAGGGGGGAGGGGGGAGGGGGGAAAGGAACTCAGGAAGGGGGGTTAGCGGGACGGGGGAAGGGGAGAAGGGGAGAAGTGGAGTGGGGAGAGGGAACGCGAAAGGGGAAAAAGGATACGCAGGGAGAAACAATTTAGATCAATTCAGCTAATAAGTTGACAACAGTTTTTGATTCTGAGGCGGTACGAAGTTCGCCGGATCAGCTAGTATTAATATATTATTCAATCATATTCGAAAAATTCCCAGTGCTGAAAATTCAAAAATTATATTCAAAACAAATACTTACTTTCCTTTACAAGAACATATCCCCATTTAACACTTCACAAAATTCTCGCATTACTAGAACAAGACATGCTCACGAACTACAAATACCAAAAACAAACACATCCTTTGGACAAAAACACTACAGATACCGCCGGATACCGGGCTATAAAACTATACAATTCTCTTCCTACACAATATAAAACAACTAATATTATTGAATACCAAAAAACATAAGAAACGGGCTACAATCTTTTTAACTTTTAATTTATAATTTTGTCGAACAGAAGTCGATTTTATATTTTGATTTTTATTGTTTCTCTTTTTATATTAGCTATTAACACTCTTTTGTTTTACTATTCACAATTTATAATTTATAATTTATTAAAAATGTCCTCTACAACACAGGTGAAATCCTAGTGTGGAGGACAATATATTATACCTTTGTAATGTAAATGTACTAAGAATAAATAAATAAATAAATACATTTGACCAGTGAATGTGAAATAACAAAATAATAAATGAGCATTAAAATTAATTGTTTTATTTGTACTTTTATTTATAATTATTTAGAGAAAGATAGATATAGTTTGTACGCTGACGACATACTTGGGAACACATGCTGGTATATATTTTAATAATAGTATAAAATATATTATTTTTAATGAACGTACTTGTATTTGGGAAATCAAAAGCAATTTTTTTTTTGATGGGCGGTACAATAGTAGGTACACGTATTATGTATCATTTGTACCCATATTTATGTCATATTTCAATTTAAGAATTGTCAATATTATCCTCAATCATTAATTCACATTTTTATGGTTGCTATTTTTTTGTATGTCATCACATTTATATATACCAATTTTTTTTTAATGATTGCTTTAAACTCACATATAATTGCCAAAGTTGCCTCTAAATTCATAAATTATGGCATATTTTTTTATAATTGTTAACACAAATAAATAAAATATTAACTTCTGAGAAGTGCTTTACTATACCTTTTGATTAAAAAATCTTACTCAGAAAAAGACCGCGCAGACGTTCATTTTTCCCCGTTCATCTCAACTCGCCAAGTTATTTTGACTGACTGCGGTAATAATTCTCGTTAGATGTGGGTTGCACTGTGAGTAGGTCGGAAGATAAGACAGTTGTTTATGGTCCACGAGGAGAATCCTAACATAATATCCACATCGTGATGTGGGGATATGAGTTAAAATGCACATTATAAATAATATGGGATACCTACTAATAGCGTTCGTAGCTTACAAAGATTTGTAAGATATATTCTAGTTCACAAAACGTACTATCGTAAGATGCTCTAAAGTGTGCGATGGTTAAGCCATACATAATAATATGTATTTGGATAATTTATATAGCGCCGTTTTTTGTGAAAAACCACCTCAAGGGCACTACTCAAATTTATAATATATTTATATAAACTTGACAAACTATTATATCAACCCATAGCTGATAACAGATTGCATCCACCGGTTCGTTGATCACTAATACAAAACTATACGCCCCGGGAACCTTTATTGGATAACCAACACCTCTGCCATAGATCAAACCAAGTGGTTTGATACGTTGGTGATTTAGCAGGGGTGCCCGGGTTCATGGGGTGAGGTTTGTCTAGGTCTTGGAGGCGAATGAATGGACACACTGAACCCCAGATTCCCCTTAAACCTTTTTCCTTCCCAGAACTCTCCTCTCCTTCCTTTCCTAAAAAAACCCTCTACACAGCATCCCCAAAGATGACATAGGCCCTGAGGGAAATTATTTGCCTCAGGGCCTCCTGTGTGGAGCTCATGTAAACAACAACAAAAAATATGTACTCGTACAATGCATTTGAAGTTATGCTGCGTTAAAATGTACCCACTTTTTTAAATTATCTCTTAACTTAGGGGATGCTATGTGGAAGGTTTTTTAAGGAGAGGAAGGAGGGGAAGGGAAGGAAATTAAGGAAAAAGTAGGATTCTGGGGGTCAGTATGTCCAGGAGTGACGGACGTATGAATCCATCCCTCCACCTATGATGCAAGGGGATGAGTCGAGAGATTCTGGCCGGAGAGGTCAAAAGACCTCCTCAACCAGCCTCTCTCGATTCGGTCCGCCACACAGCGAGTGGGCAGACGCATCGGCCGCCAAGATCTGAACAAATCCACCCCACGAACCCGGGCACCTATGGTAAGTCACCAAACGTGGCGACCTTGGAGTGACCTATGGCAGAGGTGTCGGTTATCCAAGGGAATATGATCCGAGGAATCCCTATGATCCCTATGATCCGAGGGAATTGCAGTATCAAAACGGACAAGGCATTTATGTTTCTACATATATTTTTCCGTTTGTATTTACAGTAAAACGTACATTCTTTCATACTATAATAAAAATATAACAAAAACATTGACATAATATTTGTTTTTAGCATCCTACAGTATCGTATCATTTCAAATGGTCGTTTGAGGTTATACTATCAAATGCACGCATATGAGAATATTCTTTGTGAATATTCTTTGCAGAACATGGTCCATTTTCATAGTAATAGGTCATTTACCTCTCGGAACCACTGTCGTTTTAAAATGACGTTGACTATTTCCTAAATTATCAGTTAAAAAAAAAATTATATTTCAAGTACACATAATCATGTGTTATTTATTTTTTATATCATATATAAAGGGTTAAGTTGTTCGCTACTTTTGGTGAATTAGCAGGGTGCCAGGGTTCACGGGGTGAGGTTTGTCTAGGTCTTGGTGGCGGACGCGTCTGCTCTCCACCTGTGTGGCGGGCCGATTCAGGAGGACTGGTTGAGAGAGAACTTTTGACCTCTCCGGCAGGACTCTCTAGACTTGTCGCCTTGCATCGCAGTAAGAGGGATGGATTCATACGTCCGTCATTCCTGGATAAACTGAACACCAGATTCTTATCCTCATCTCTCATACCTTTTTGTCTCCTTCCTTTCCTTTAAATGACCTTCCAGATGGCATCCCTAAAGATGAAAGGGAAATTAATTTCCTCAGGGTCTCCTATGTGGAACTTCAATAAAGAAAATAGTTAAAAGTTAATGACTTGTAATATGTATTCATCAGTCGATTAGGTATATTAATTTTCTTAATTATATTTCCCTCTGAAGAGCGACGCGGTTGTCACGCAAAATAATACATAATTTGTGCAAACAGTTTTTTTTTAATTTTAAATTGTGAATGAAATTACATACTCGTAAAAACGTGGTAAACTATATTTAACGTGACTGTTATATGAATAATTTTTTTATTTGTATTTTCATTCACTCAATTTAACAACAATAGCGACAAAACAATTAGGTAACGTAAATATTCAACAATATTTTTCATACATCGCAGAAGGTTTCAGGCATTATGAAGGTAACTATTCAAAATAGGTAATTATGCATAAATTGTCGCATGTAAATTCCTTTACCCTGTGTGAAAATGTGTAACTTTTTACAAATAACGTTTGACAGAAGTCATTAAATTTATAATAAGGTTGTCTTCAAATTTTTGCCGTGCGATTAAGTGATTATCTTTTTGTTAGAAAATCAACTAAACAATAAAGTTATTCGCGGTTTTATAACACAGTGGCTAGGAAAAATATTAGGTCCATTGTTAAAATTCGACTTGAGCCTTGACTTTCTGATAATTCAATTTTATTTGACACCTACAATACACTGATTAGAAAAAGTTATCACATGGCACACACTTCGATTTGTTCTTTGTAATGCGAGATCATTTAATAATGGAATTGCAATACAGAGAACATATGAAGCAGCATTCTGGAATATAGCTCCATTATTTGGGCCCCTTCTGAAACAAACTGTATCCTAGAAATAGAAAAAGTACATAAAAGGTTTATGCGTTAATTGTATGTGAGAAAATTCACATACTACCCATTCCTGTATACATCATTGTTCTTAATAGGAATGCGCGATTTTAATACCCTAGAAGCCCGCCGAAAAATATTTTAGGTAAATATTTTTTTAAGCTAATCTCCGGTACTATACTAAATCCGCTTTTGTTGAAAGAGATTAACTAATAAGTTATAAATCCCTGACGCGTATACTCGTGGGAGATCCCATGCGCTTTTTAATGCTCCGAAAGCGAAAACTTCTGCCTATCAGAATGCGCCATTAAACAGAGCGACTCAATTGCTTAACGGTTCTGCATTGACCATCGACATCTTCAATATCACCTATCGAGAGTTCAGCAACTATATTTTGACATATGTCACATAATAGTAAAACTGCGCACGCACGTGCACTCTTTTTAAATTTTGTAATCCTCTTCTAGTGTCTAACTGTTTCGTGAAGAACTTGAAAAAAAACTAAATTAATGATTAACTACATAAAAAACATTGTTAATATTGTCGGAATAGACAATATAATCAATAATTTAGAGACAATGAGAGTTTTGGCTAACATCAGTGATAGGACTGTAGCGTAGTGACAAAAAACGCAATTCACCGCAATTATTTTTTCACCTTCATTCTGTTTTTCTGCCATTTCATCACAGGTGATTTTTTGTTAAACGACATTCATTGCCAATATCTCACGTGTGCTTAAAGTCGGTCAGCTAATCATTATTTTCACGGACAATCGGCAATTTATCTATATCTAAAAATAAAACAATAACGAGCGTAGTAAATTGACGAACCAGCAGATCGCTTCCATCGCTTATTTTTTTTCCCTATCCCCGTATGGGGGTGTGCTGGACCTCGTCCCTGCTTCATCTTTAGTTACATTATTAATTTTGCAGATCCTTCTCAAATCTATCTGCGCCTCCCCCAATGACATGTGCAGGCTTGAGGTTTGATCACACGACCTTGACTGTCCTTTGTCCTGCCTCTGACTACCCAACGCTGAATTTTCTTTTAGTCTTCGGGTATTTTACCCCAAATATTCAGTTAACATTCTTTGAGGCTTCACTGAGTGGTTGGCTAAGGGACACGGAAGCTAAGTGTAGTTTATGGTCAGACCGAAAGCCATTCACATTTTTTGTTGGTACTTGCCAATTGATTTGTGATTTATTGTATTTCTTATGTTCTCTATTTTATACAGGTGCTTGCAGGTTTTTTACAGATGCAATTCCGCGTCATGGAGTCTCATGAATGAGTTTTTCTTTTGCCCTGTTTAATTTATCTTTGTCTTACTAACCTATTTTTTGCATTTTGTTTATCCTGTTAAGCACTTGCATACTGCTTACTAACAACGTATGCATGGACACTGGAGGTCTAGATTCGTTCAAAATAAATAAATGTAGCTTCGTTTAATCAAAAAAATTAGAATCTTGCGAGAGCCTTGAAGGAGTAACCATCAGTTACTTATACCAGGGCGGGTAAGAGGTGGATTACCTCCAGATCGCTTCCAAATTTAGGGAATTGTCGAGGTCTGGGACTAATTTCCAAAAATTATTGCAGATTTGCAACGGGTAACCTTCGTTTCGGAGCGATGCTATCCTTGACTTCGAATCCAGAGGTCGTCGGTTCAATGCCCGCCGAGAGAAAAATACATTATAATATTTATTTCACATTTTACAAAATTAAAGTGGAAGACCCTCTAAATTAGCTTCTAAGGCCACAACTAAAGTTTAGTTTTTTAAATTTGAATCGACATACTTCATAATTTTAGATATCCTTCACCCTCAAAGCTGAACCCACTCGATTGGCTCAGTTTTGTGACAATAATAATAATAATAATCTTTATTCCAGGATGTGGGGAGGATAGTGCAATCCCACACGTCCCATATAGTTATACATATTTATATATTTAGACAGTAAAGAAATAAGAACATAAATAGAAAATAAAAAATAATAGTAATAAAAATTAATAATAAAAAAAATAAATAATCAATTATTATGCAGGGCGTGATCTTGAGTGCGCTCGGGCCCATCGCCCACTCAGGAGTGGAGCTTGGTGCTGGAAGGCTGCGGTCACCAATGTCGGAGGCCATTAGCCGCATCCTAGCTCCAGTGACCCGGTGTCTCATCAGACTGGTAAATCCATGGAGTCCCAATTCTGTGAACATTGTTGAAGCGCTGCTATACCTTCTGAATCCAAATATGATTCTGCACGCATCATTATATTGGATCCGGAGACGTTCCATTGAGCTTACTCGGTATTGACACCATGTTTCACATATGCAGAATGCATAAAATAATGTTTTTTTTAACATTATTGCTGCATCGGAAGAATCTTTGGGCAATCATATTTGACAAAACACTGATACTTCTCCCCTGTCAGTTTCAGTTTCAGTGCCGGCAACCCGGGCGTTTATTTAGTTTCATGGTTATTTACATTGTTTTCTTTTATTTTACCCGTCTCACTAGACAAAGTCTGTTCCGAGGCGAGTAAATCACATATTATGTTTGTTCCAAAAGAAATGTGTGTATTTAAACAAATAAATATGTATGTAAAAAGATAAAAAAGATAAATTATATGTTGGTATATTAAATATTTACATACATACTTTGTTTTTTAGATAAAAGTAAATTAAAATTTTGTGACAGTTGAATATAGCGGTTACATAATAGAAGTAATAATTAATAATTAATCATAATAATTAATATTGCAAAATTGCAGTTTCTCGTATTTGTTTTATTTGAATATTATATAATTTCGTGAGAACTTGTATGAAATGTTATTTATTTAGAATATTTTGAATGTCTGTTCTTTCCTTTTCATTCAACCATATTACAAATCTTTTGAAAAGCCAATTCAAATTATTTGGGGTGACGTAAGTTTTTGTTTGTGTTAGGAAGGTATTGAAAATGTGTGGTGCTAGGTAAGATTCGTGTTTTTTTGCAAAAGTTGATTTGATATGGGGAACTTGAAAGTGCTTATTAATTTTTGCTCTTGTGTTTTGTGAGTGAGGAATGTGGAGATGTGAAGTTTTGATACAGTTTTTGTAAATGATCTTCCTTATGAATAGTTTATTTACGTCTAGTAATTTGTTTTTGATCATTAGCTGTTCCGTCGGATGTTGGTAAGGTTTGTCGGTTTTAAGGTTTTTTTTTTTTTTTTTTCTTTATTTTTTTAAGGTTTGTTTTTTTTTGTCGTTCAATATCACCATCATCCGAGAGGTCTGCACAATGCCTGAATCGCCAGGTTTTTGGCTTTTGTCTGTAGTTTTTGGCTTACAACATTGCAATGATTTCAAATACTTAAGTGGCACGCTGAAGTATTCAAATTATTACTAATTAATCTACCAATAATTGACACACGCGATCTTTTTATAATTTTATTTTGATTTATTTCTGCAGATTTATCTACATATTCGCCATTACTGCCGGAGTCACGTAATGATTTTGGAATCTGTTCGTTTTCGCGCTAAATGGCCTATATTTGTTATTGAATTAGGAAACCTTTTAGCAGCATTTTGATAAATGTTGTTCTATAATCAAGTTGTCATCAGCACAGAAGGCTTAGTTGAGTGATTGTGAAATATTTGGTTCATTGGAAATAGATATCTTTGATTTCTCTAAGTTCTGAAACTATTGTGTGCAAAAAGCTTTTAAATATTATATCCATCCACTTAGCATGCAATCATATATTTTATTAAGTAGGTTACTACTTTACGTTGCTTTAGTCGGGAAATCAAGTGGGAGACGTTTGAATAGTTTCTATTTAAGCTGAGAAACTAGGAGCTACTTACTAGCCTATTTGCATATGAAACTATGACAAAACCTTTATGTATATAATCGTTAATATGGACGAATTATTTTGGCAGCAATACACTCGAAAACTACAATAAGATTTTCTTTTTTTCAAACTTCGGGAATAAAATTTTCACCATTGTAACTTGAACATTGGCGTTCTTAGAAGTTTGATGTATCTAATGCTATTCTCATTTTCCTGATTGTGAGTCAGTCGCTGTATAGGTACTTTATTTTACTTAAGAAAAGTTCAGTTATATTGTAGTAGTAGGTACAGTGAACGAAGAGTATTTTACTAACTAACTAACTAACTAACTAACCATCACGCCGTTTTCCCGCAGGAGTAGTAGGCAGAGAGGACGGGCCGCCAAACAAATCTTGGCACACACTCCTTGCCTCGTTTACATTCATGCATCGACTCATACATGCTCTTCTATTATTCCGACTCTTCACATGGCCCGACTCAAGTATCTGATTCACTTGGTCGTGCCATGTCTTCCTCGGGCGTCCCCGACTTTTTCTACAATTCACATTTGCGTCATATAATATCCTGTATTATACAGAGTATTTTAGATTAAGTTATTAGAGTAAAACGCACTTGGGTTTTAAACAACACCAAATTGCTTTGACTTTCGTTGAATCTATAAATCAAAAAGGATTGTTCCGTGAGTATCACATATATATTTTTGGCAATTACTCCACATAGAGAGCCCTGAGGAAAAAAATTCCCTCAGGCGAGGAAGTTCTGGGAATGAAAAAGGTATGAGGGATGAGTTGGAATCTGTTGAATCCATTCCTCTCGCTGCGGTGCAAACCCGAGTCGAGAGAGTCCGGTTGGAGGTTGGAGAGGTATAGGTTAGGTCTCCCTCAACCAGTCTTTTTCGATCCCGCCACACAGTAGGTGGATAAACGCATTCGCCGTCAAGACCCAGACAAATCTCTCCCCATGAACCAGAGCACCCCTTCTAAACCACCAAATTGAGCGAACCACTCAGGGTGACCTGTGGCCTGTTTTTTTATCCAATAAATGGTTCCCCGGCGGCGGTACCTATACCCGCCTCCCAAAACGTAAATTATGTATGATTTGGCCATTAAAACAAAATCATTAACAACACATAAAAACTCCCAACAGATGGTTCCAAATTGAACCAATATTCAGTGAGTGCGGCAGCCGTGAATTATCCAAGAGGTACTGATAATAAAATTAATTCAAGGTGCCGCACGCCTAAATTGAGAGAACAGAAGAAATTAGAGACGAGACTACGAAACCAGACTGATGCAAAAAACTGGACATAAAAACTTAAATGTGGCGAATAATTGTGGCATTCGAATATCATCTCAAATTACGCGATTTAAGCAAAAACAAACATTCCAAGACCGATTGTATCTTGGAGGCAGAGCCTAATGGTCCAATTGCGGCCTCAATCTTCAAAGCTCATGTGCTCATCTTCTGCTAGGTACCAAATCAGATTTGATATGATTTCGTAACAGCATGACTGCCAGTGCGGGTAATTCATTTGACCTTAATTTTTATTGGGTATGTACATCCATATATCACGACTCTCATTTTCAGGTAGGTATCCCAAGCGTGTATTTATGTGAAACGAAAACCAATTATGTTAACGTCGACGGCAGGTGACCCAAGATCTATACCGATATTGATGACTTTTTGACAAGTTCTGGGATGAAGTCTTGAAGGAATCAGTTTACAGATCTAGAGCAAATTGATTAACATCTATTTTAATGGATTATTTTCAATTCTAATAGTTCACTGTAAAACGCATTGTGTTAGCGATGCGTGATAATATTATTACAAAGATATCTCATCTGCATGATCAATGTTTCAGGCGTGAGAACCTGATAACATAAGGATGTCTGAAAGGATTGACAGGTAAGTATGTATGAATTTGAATGAAAGGTTGCTGGGGTAAACAAATCTAGATGAAACAGATAGTTCCAAGGGGAGGAAGCCCCTGAGAAAGCTACAGTAAACGAATTCAAAAGCCAAAAGAGTAGATACTCGGTTTACAGTGAATCAATGTTGCCAAAATAGTAACAATTCAAGGAAGGTATCTTAATGAAATAAAGGTTACGAGTAATTGACTGAGCGTAGCTAGTCAAAGTCCTACTTTGAATTTCACCTATCAGTAAATTTTTTTATAATTTCCTTACTGAACTTTCGAACCAAGATAAACCAAGTTTAATTGATAACATCTTAGTTCTAATAATATTAATGATAAAGAATGGCGTAAAATTTTGTAAATTAATTATTTTTCAGTTCAATGTTGCAAAAATCTCCCTTCTAATATTAAACCAGCTTTTTATACAAGAAATAATATCTGTAATTTTTTGAGAAACGCTAAAGATAAAGACCATAAATTGACTAATTCCGGAATATGTAAACTCAAATGTAATGATTGTCCCTCATTTTATATTGGAAAAACAACTCGTAATTTTGAAATCAGAATCAAATAACGTTTAAGGTGTCTTAATAATAATAATTTTTCTGAAGATAAATATTCTTCATATTAATCATAAAGGAAAACACTTCGATAACTTAGAAGCCTTGAAAATCCATTAAAATTAATGAATCTTTTATCAACAAACAAAAAATATTGTCTTATAGCCCAATCATGGATATGTTCCCCTACCCACCTACACTTCATTAATACCTAACAACGGTTCCACCCCTACCATAATAATACATTGTTCCCATCCACTAATTTGTAACTGTCAAATCAGTATACGTTTGTCCTGAAGATGGAACGGTAGTTCTGAAACCGGTCGGCTTCACTCAAATATATAAGAGGTTCAAACAAAGTAACATTGTTTCATTAAAAGTAAATTTTTCGGTTCCGTTTCCGGTTTCGTCCAGTTCTAGCAAGGAAGCGAGCCTCACTTTTACTAGAAAGCTATCTTTGTCTAGATACTGTCACTTTATTATTCAAGCAAACTATACTCTTTGACTAGATGGCCGACTTTGACTAGGTGGCTAACTTTGACCAAGTGGCTAGCTTTTGACTAGATGGCTAACTTTGACTAGGTGGTTAACTTTGACTAGATGGCTAACTTTGACTATGTGGCTAACCTTGTAGAGGTGGCTAACTTCGAATAGACGGCTGACATTGACTAGATGGCTAACTTTGTCTAGATGGCTAACTTTGACTAAATGGCTAATTTTGACTAGATGACTAACTTTGACTAGATGGCTAACTTTGACTAGATGGCTAACTTTGACTAGATGGCTAACTTTAACTAGATGGTTAACTTGTTACTAAATGGCTAACTTTGACTATATTGCTAACTTTGACTAGGTGGCTAACTGTGACTGAGCTTTCTAATATAATAGTAGATATGATGAACCTGGGCACCACTGCTTGGTCATCTAACGTACCAACCCACTTGGAGTGACCAGCGGCACAGGTGGTAGTTATCCAATAAATGGTTCCGCGGCGGTACCCATACCGCCCACCAAATTATTATTTGGGACACTCTTTGTTTAAGAAAACGTCACCTGCAACGTATAAAATATTTTTTGTATAATTACAATAGATACTTCAGTCTTTATTTCTTCTACTAATAAACACAAGGTAGGTGGGGAACAATTGCAATGACCATTTCACGAATGAATGCTTGAAAGTCTATATTCATAAATCCACGTCAAAACATCGTGTACCATTTCAGTATTAGATAAACATGACTGTAATGAGAATAATACCGTTTATTTATTTGACCAATTCACAATATGATTGAACTATTGTGTTTTAATGGTAGACTTGGTTTCGTGATGTAATCAGTGAATAATCAAATTTTATTGTGAGTGGTTAAGGTTATCAAATAAACAATTATTTACAATGTTACCATTATATTGTAGGGGTTAGTTTTTTTATATTTTATTTTCACCTAGCTGGTACCCGGCATGCGCTGCTATCGTCACTATGCCATATAAAAAAGAAATTGTTTCTCCCTACGTGTCCTTTCCCATTCGTCCCGTTCTTCTTCCGCCTCCCCTTCCCCTCTCGCGTTCCCATTTCGCCTCCTCCACCTTCCTTCTCCCCACTCCACTCTCCCCCTTCCCCGACCCGCGAACCCCCTTCCCGAGTTTCCCCCCCCCCCCAACCCAGGTTCACCTCCCCCCTCCATGGGTCCCCTCCCCACCCCTCCCGCGAACCCCCTACCCGAGTCCCCTCCCCCCTCTCGCATTCCATACATTCAGTCCCGGTACGTTCAGTTTTCATACAGCTCACGTGCCACCTATCGCAAATTTCATTGTGCCATAGCTCACCAGTAGTTTTATACAAACCTTGTCCTGACAGTAACGAACACCAAAAAAAAAAGAATTATCCAATTTGGTGCAGTCGTACGGAAGTTATGCGCGTACATACATTTGGGCGATTAATTTTTATTTATATAGAAGATAGAAGATATAATAGGTAGATATAGATAGATAGATATAGATAGATAGATATATAGAAGAAAGAAGAAGATAGGTTCAATTTATTCATTTTAAAAACATTACAAAATTAAAATTTCAAAGCGTCTTTAAAACGCGAAAATATTGCAATTAGAAGCAGATTTTAAGCAATTTAAATTTAAACATCAATGTAGCACCATCAGACTAAAGGCGGGTACAGATTGCTGTAACGTAACACGCAATGTAACATGAAAGGAACATTTCATAAGTGTGGACGCAGCGCGCGCACGAACCGAACATGAACCTACTCGCGTCTGTTTCCGGCGTGCGCGCAGTGAACATAGCTCAGTCTGCCGGGAACAATTTCTCCATTGTTCATCCATGAAGGAGTTCTGTTTAAAATTAGTGTTGCACCGAGGGAGGCTAAGAATCGTGTCTGATCTTGTTCGTCTGTTTGGAACTCGTATCTGTATTCGTTCTAGGAGTTCTGGACAATCTACGACGGATCTGGCTATTTTTTGAAGAAAAAGTACATCGGCCGAGCTTCTTCGAGCTTCTAATGGTAGTATATTGAAGTACGCGGCTGAATCTTGGTGACTTAGGTGTGGGCGGAAGCTGCGGAAATCTAAGTATCGTATAAAACGATTTTCCACATATGATTTGTATTGCGGATTCCAAACTTGTGATGCGTATTCTAGTACGCTACGGACATAGGCAAAATATAGGATTTTCATTGTTCTAAAGTTATTGAATTTTTTACATGTCCTAAGAATGAATCCTAACATTTTCGAAGCTTTTGATGTGACTGAGTCTATATGAATATCAAAAATAAGCTTACAGTCCAATGTCACTCCCAAATCTTTGACTTCTGTTTTGTTGATTAATATTGAGCCGTTCAGATTATATTCATAGGTAACGATATTTTTATTTCGTGTGAAGTTCACGACGAAGCACTTCTTAACATTGATTTTAAGGGTATGCTGTGTACAGTAAACATTAAGACGGTTTAGGTCCTCCTTTGGTCCGCATTTTTTGACAGTCAGCAGTACATCTGAAATTATATAATATAATAATATATAATATATTATGATATATCAGGTATGGGGGCTCCATCGAAGCCAGAGTAAAGTTAGCCTCCCAAAAACTGGGCGTACTGTACAGGGCCCGCAGATACTTTAATAATACACAACTGCTTACCCTGTACAAATCGCAAGTGCGCCCCACGGTTGAATTTGGCAGCCACCTCTGGTCTGGAGCTCCAAAATACCTGAAAAATACCCTCGACTCTGTGCAGAAACGGGCGGTCCGTTTGATAGATTCTCCCATCTTAACAGACGGATTGCAATCTTTAGAGCACAGGCGTCGGGTGGGAATGCTAACCTTGTTCTACCGGTATTACAATGGAAGATGCTCCGAGGAACTAGCATCATTGATCCCTTCGGCACCGGTGCATAGTCGGGAAACACGCCAAACGCGTGCCCAACATTTGTACACAGTTGACATTTGTCACATGAGAACGGGTCGTTTCTTCGACTCGTTCTTGTGTTCAACAACTCGGCTGTGGAATGATTTGCCGGCCTCTGTGTTTCCTCCTTCCTACAACATGGGTCTCTTCAAGACCAATGTTCATTCCTTCCTCTCCTCAAAAAGACCCTCCACACAGCATCCCAGATGACATAGACCCTGAGGGAAATTATTTTCCTCAGGGCCTCCTGTGTGGAGTTAATGTAAAAAAATAAAAAAAAAAGAAAAAAAAATAAATATATATATCTACTATGTTATGCAAAAATAGCGATTTTTCATTTATTTTCTCAATTTTTATCTATTCTCGGTCTCGGCCGAGATTTTAATTTATTCTCGGTCTCGGTCTTACCATAATAAATCTTTCAGTAATTAACAATTTTTTTTTTTTTTTTTAACTTTATGAGTAAGACCTAAAATTGTAATATGTAATTAAATGAAGACGATATTAGCGAAACTCAATCGAAAATCTGGAGATGAGTTCGAGTCCCAGAGGTGCCAATATCTTTTTCTGATTTTTCTGCCTTCAGATTTTCGATTGAGTTTCGCTAATATTGTCTTCATTTAATTGAATAAAACAATTTATTAGTTCAAAGTTCTCCCAACCCACACGTGTGTTTTGGCGATGGCTGTATTCATTTGTAGGCCCCGTCAGACCATTAAACATCTAGACCAAAAATACAACTCAACGTTACGTAAGTAAAGAGTAATTCATCTCAAGCCAGTGTTTAAGCCCATGACTTCTTGTTTTTCCGCCCACAATATGTCATATCGAGTGTAGAGCTACTCCGAGCTTGTATGAAATATATTATCTTATGTTTAATATCATACATTGCATAAAGTGCACCGTTTTCAACCCGTCACGTATTATCTGAGCTGAAGTCAGGGATGGATTAATAATTATTTCGCTTCTTTTCAAAATAGAGTGCTATTTATTTAAACGTTGTAGCAAAATTCTGCGAATTGTTAGGGTAAATACAAATAGGATTCAATTTGGAAGAAGGTTATGGGTACCGCTGCCCAGGAAACCATTTATTGGATGTCCAACCCCTCTGCTATAGTTCACTCCGATGGTTTTCTACGTTTGGTAACTTAGCAGGGGTGCCCGGGTTCATGGGGTCAGGTTTGTCCGGATCTTGGCAGCAATGTAAGTATACTGAAAGTTCCTGTAAGAACTAGCAATGACGAAATCTTCAACAATCTTAACATCGTGTCAATTAAACAACTATATTCTAAAACTATACTCATTTACATTCATAAGTACAAAACCCAAGAAACAACAACTAGCACCTACATCAGAAACACTAGATCTCATGGTCAAAAACATATCCAACATTTGGGCAAAAAAGCTTTTTATATTATGGTATTAAACTCTACAATAAAACACCACTCTCATTCAAAAACCTCAACATTGTAACATTTAAATCTCAAATAAAAAGCTGGATACTAAATATAAGGAGATCAGAAATAGAAAATATACTGATACCAAATAGAGACTAAAACCGAATCTAGTGAACTGAATTATAAAAAAAACCTATCTTATTTAGTTTATAATTATTTTTAAAAAATTCTACATGATATATGTTTACGCACCAGATTTAAATGTCCGGGTTAAATTTTCCCCACAGGAAAAACTAAACCCTTTCACACACTTCCCCTGATGATCATCTAGTCAACCCACGCTATGCAATTGCACTATATAAGTATTTTAAATACAAAATAATACAAGAACAACATGTCAACCTACTATAGACCAAATGGGAATATAATTCACCGACTCCAGATATTTTCATATCAGAGGGTTCGGCTCTGTGGCATTTCTAATTGAACCTATAAATCCTACTGATCCCTCAATATAAATATTTAAAAAATCTTTTGTAATCCTACATGTATTTAAAATTACTGATTTTTGCATTTTTATAAACAAATTCTTTGATAAATCTAATATGCTTAAATTTTGAATCAGATTCCTAGGTATTATGCCAGTGGCCGAAATAACAAATGGTAATATTTTTATAGTCCGAGAATGCCAAATTCTTTTAATCTCATTTCCTAAATCTGTGTATTTTCTAATTTTTTCAGAAACAGTTTTTTGAGTATTACAGGAATTTGGAATAGCTACATCAATGATATAAGTTATTTTTTTAATTTTGTCATGTAAAACTATATCAGGTCTATTATGACTAATAATTGTTCTGTCTGTTAGTATAGTTTTATCATAATATATTTTATAAAATTCATTTTCTATAAATAAATTTGGTTCGTATTCATAATATGGTACTACATTACGGTAATCAATCAAGTTATGTTTAATTACCAAACTTTGGTGAATTATTTTTAAAACTAATTTTTAACTAATTCATATTATTATTAATTTCTTATAATTAAATTGTAATATGTAAATGAAATACTCGGCACGGAGATCCCAGTGAGGGTATCATTATCTCCACATGTTACTAAGAAAAGAAGACAATAAATCATTATTATTATTATATTAGAATATGACTGCGTGGGAGGCTGGATCGGGAGAGATTGGTTGAGAGAGATATTTTGACCTCTCCAGCAGGACTCTTTCGGAACATTGCCTGGAACTGCAGTGGAAAGGAATGATTCATTCGTCCGTCACTCCTGGACACACTAACCCACAGATTCCTACCTACCCTTAATCCCTTTTTCTTTCCAAAACTTCCTCTCCTTCGTTCCACTAAAAAGACCCTCCACACACCCTCCCCAAAGATGACATAGATGCCCTGAGTGCAATTAATTTTCTTAGGGCCCCCTGTGTGGTGCTAAAAAAAAATCAGAGTGGGCAATTCACACGCAGTAGAAGTAAAACTAGAAAGTCACTACATGTCGCTTTCTTTTCTTTTGCCTGTTTGTTTTAAAGTGGTTTGAAGATTGGACATTGAAATAAAAAATTTATTTCGTAGGATTCGAACCTCCGTTCGCTTGATGTCTGTCTCTCTGGCCGCTGAGACTTGTCGAGCCAAAACCAGAACAATACTGTAGATTTTTATAAAAAACGAAATCCACTTCACGCAGACCTTTCAGTATACATAGAATATTATTTATATACATGGAAGATTTTAAAACGCGTCCAAAACGATGAAAGTCGATAATAAAATGCGAATATAAAAATATTATACGATTATAAAATGTTTTCTTCTTCAAACACAGCAAACTTATTTTGTGGCACCAAATACGTTTATCTTCTCTACATATTATAAATTAAAGTCCTCCGCCGCGTCTGTCTATCTGTCTTTTCGCGATAAACTCAAAAACTACTGAACAGATTTTCATGCGGTTTTCACCAACAGATAGATTGATTCACAAGAATGATTTAAGTATATGAGGTTGAAATATAAAGGAAAATGTTGTATGTAATGGACGAGCGGACTGGCAAGCGGGCGGGGTGGATTTAATGTATGCAAATCTACAGCTTTATGCCGAGGTTGATGAAATTTTGCACATGTGACCTTCAAAACAATATGAGGGTCACTGTTTACATTTCATTTCGAAAACTCTGTGTAAATTAGGGCATCGCCGGAGACTTCAGCTTGTTGTTTATAAACCGACATATTTTACTTAAAACTAAATACAACAAAAGACATAGAATTAAAGTTTGGTAGATGTTTTGTAGGTAGTTTTGGTGTAATGGCGGCCACGCCAGATTGGTTCGGGAAATCCGCCTGGGTATACTTACTTCTTTGTCTGACTCCTATTAGGTTACCAAGTGTTACCGTGATATTAAAATTGAAAGAAATATTTAATACTGAAGTTAAGGTTTATTTAATTTGTAAAACACGACAAGTATTTTATCAGAAGATTTGTAGGGAACGACACTTTAGTACACAAGAGCTGGTCGGGCCGTCGAAAAACGAATGGAGTTCGGTCTATTTGCCAAACGAAATAATGCACACGATCACGTCAGCTGGGTTGCCAGCGTATAAAACATAATTACCCCGTTGTTGAGTATCGTTCTCTACAGTGTCAATGGAAAGGTGGGAGTGGGAAGGGGGAGGGGGGGTATTAGGGCATAATTTACAAAGGGAACAAATTTGATAATGGATCAATTAAAAAATGTGTATTTTGAATATTTACAAAATTATTAAAAATTTATCAATTTTTGCGTTAGTCAGAAAACGAGTCTCTAAATACGAAGTTCTTATTTTATCGGACTTCCTGGTTTTGATTTCGAGTTCGTCCCTTGTAGCCAACCTAATGAGAAGCAATATGATGGATTCTCCATTACAGTTCATACGTTGAAGTAATCATTTGAAATGCATGCAAAATAATAGAACGCTTGTACGTATTACGAAGATACAAGATAAAATATAATTATCATTAATAAGTCATTTTCTACTCATCCAAATGAATCTTATCGGTGAACTTTCTTTGGTGCTTGATTAGAGTGATCATATTTCATATATCACCATTGATCCTTTGTTATTAGCTAGCGGACTGGCAAGGATTAAGTTGTCCAATAAATTAATATCTATTGTAAGACTCTTCAGACTCAACAAAGAGAATCCTACCTCTAAGCTCGGGTATTCAATGGTAAAAGAACGAAGGAAAATGTTTCTCCAGTCTCTACGAAAGCTTTTTGTGATGGCTGAAGTTAAAGCCTTTTTTGGAAATCAATTAATTGACGTAGAGTCTGTCAATTCCTTTTATGGTTAATCACGGATAACATGCGATAATGCTGAAATGATCAATTGATTATAAATGGATCTTCGATTAATTACTTTGTCTCTCATCTGTTTGACAAATTGTGTGCAATAGGTATCTATGCAATTGCACGCAACCATCAACGTCGTTATTATCTATCTGTATATTATGTATATCTTTAAATACAAAAATCAAAATATGCTTATATAAGAGTATGTATATGAGATATCTATGCGTTGCTAAACCATTTATTCGATTGCGATGAAACTTTGGGGATTTGATGTGTGCATGCCCGCGATTGATTCTATATATATATACTGGTGAGCTCTGGCATTGTGAAATTTGAATAAAAAAATTGAAATAAGTGGCACGCGAGCTGTTTGAAAACTGAATGTACCAGGACTGAATGTACGGAATGCGGGAGGGGAACTCGGGATGGGGGTTCGCGGGACGAGGAAAGCGGGAGAAGATAGTGGGGAGAGGGTAGGCGGAGAAGGCGGAGAAAGCTGAGAAGGCGGAGTGGGAACGCGTGAGGTGAAGGGGACGCGGGAGAGGAAGGGGAGGTGGAAGGGGAATGAGACGGATGGGAAAGGACACGCAGGGAGAAACAATTTATTTATTAAGTGGCGTAGCAAGGCATACCGGGAACTCGCTAATATTAAAGTTTAAAAAAATTAGCGCTTCATTTTGACGATTAAATAGTTCAGTTCTGGTTTTCAATACTCTCATCTTATAATTAAGAAGTTATCACGAACTACTGAAATAAGTGTATGCTTTTTTCAGCTTCATTTAAAAGAAACACATGTGATTATAACTACCGCACAACGTCCCAACTGCTCCCAACCGTCTGGAGCCAGTGAGATCAAAAAATCGTACGGGATTCCCTTAGACTTCTCCAGCCGTACTCTCTCGGAACATCGCCTTTCACCGCCGTGGGAGGGGTGGATTCATACGTCCGTCACTTCTGGACACACTGACCCTCAGTTTCCTACCCATCCCTCATACCCTTTCCTTAGCAGAACTTCCTCTCCTTATTTTCCACACAGAACTCCACTCCAAAGATGGCATAGGCCTTGAAGGAAATTATTTTTCTCAGGGCCTCCTGAGTGGAACTAATGTAAAAAAAAACAATGGAAAATTTTTTTTTGTTTATAACACCATTGTTTTACATTAACACTACTTATGATATTGTTCATACATACATTCTTATCGTATCGTATCTACTTTGCGTGCTTTTACGTAATGAGTAATTGATAAATAATCAGTGTTGGAATTGCATTTCCGATTTCTCTGCAGCCTCCGTAAGTCTATAAGCCCAGCTATGAACCGAACGCGAATCTGTTTAACTGACTTGCAAAGTTGACAGCAAAATTGATTTCAATCCGTTTGCTACAGATGATACAAGTCGTGATGGTCCCACGATATTTTCACATAAGGGCTCATTCACCTTTGGGAATTTCATAAATCAGTTCACCTTTATTATTTTTGCCAGCGATTTTGTCGCAAAAGGTTTCAATGGCATTAGCAATCAACAACACAAACATAACTCACGATCTTATAATATGAAATATTGGAGGTTAAATTTTAAATTCCTTTCAATCTTGGAAAAAGCACGTGCCTATCCAATGATATAATCCAAAGGTAGGGTTTACTGCATCGAAAATGACCCCCTTTGGTTGAGTACGATGGAAGAGATCCACTGGCTTTTGCATGAGATTCAATAATCAATGGCACCCCCAATAGTTGGTAAATGTTATGTAGCAAAGATAAATTGGAGAATGTCATGCGGCAAAGATAAATTGGGAAATATCATGTTGCAAAGATAAATTGGAAAATATCGTGTGGCAAAGATATATTGGGGAATGTCATGTGGCAAAGATAAATGAGGGATTATCACTTGGCAAAGTTATATTGGGGAATGTTTCAAAGATTAATTGGGTGATGTCATGTGGCAAAGACAAATGAGGGATTGTCATGTGGCAAAGTTATGTTGGGGAATATTGCAAAAATAAATTGTGAAAAGTCATGTTTTATTTTATTTTTTATTTTATTTATTGGAGAAAATCAACAGATATTTTACATCATCATCATCATCTTCTTCCCCTTAACCTATTCGGGTCGGGGACCCATTGCATCGACAAGGCTCCTCCATATGTCCCTGTCTTGTGTTGATTGTTCGGCCTCTGTCCATGGTAGCCCCATCCTCTCCTCACACAGTTTCTGGAGTTGCCTCTCCCAACTGTGTTTGGGGCGG
This sequence comes from Limnephilus marmoratus, assembly GCA_917880885.1. Lineage (NCBI taxonomy): Eukaryota > Metazoa > Arthropoda > Insecta > Trichoptera > Limnephilidae > Limnephilus > Limnephilus marmoratus. Next base: position 7,338,976 of record OU862922.1, on the reverse strand, counting down.
CCCACTGGACGTCTACCCTCTGGAATCGCACTCAGTATCTTCCTCGGAATTCGGTCATCAGACATTCTTAGTACATGCCCAAGCCACCTCAGTTGAGATTTTTCTACGAAGAGTACCAGTGGTTCAATGTTTAGATCATCTCGGATCGTGGAGTTTCTCATATGATCCCATTTCGTAACCCCTGCCACTCCTCTCAAGTACCTCATTTCGGCAGCTTGGACTCTAGAGCATTTATATAGATATTTTACACTTATAATAATAACATTAATTATACATATAATATCCAATAACAGATTTTCACATAAGTAATTAAAATTATAATTAAAAAGTTAAAAAAAAGTAAGGGTAAGTACCCGTAAGAAGTTAACAAAATTATATACTATTGTGTGACATACTTTGCTATTAGTTTTTCAAACTCCACCTAATACAAGTAAACATCAAACCAAAATAATAAACCTAAAATATTAACCTAATATGAGCAGATATTGGTTTCTGTGGTAAAGCATTTCTGGAAAAGGTTGATTTAATCAAAATTATGTATATAACCAAATTGCAAACAATAAAATTTATTCGCATTGTCGTATGCAAATACTTACATAAGCAAGGCGGGAAATGAAAATGGTTTTAATGTGCTGTAAAATTGTATTTATTTTAAGTTGTTTAGATACCGATTACTTTCTTAATAACTCATCACAGTGACGTCTGTCGTTGAAGGATTTGACAATGTTGACAAATACGTTAGCTCTGAGGTTAACTTCTTTCTTTTGTCAGGGCTAAGCTTAAAAATTTTAATATCTGCCGCACTCCCAACATTTGGGAGTCAGCAAAACTATCAAAGGCATCTCGTTGTAAATATGTGAAGCGTTCCCGTTGGGATTGGAAATGGGAATAGAAAGAGTAAATCATTAATTACGTACAAAACAAAAGCTATTTCAGGCAATGTCTTGATTCTAGGGTACCTGTATTTGAAATTGGATGGAAATATACCCTATGTAAAACAAAAATCTTTTTCGTCTGCCCACGCTGCATATGAATTTTGCGTATCCTGTCCAAAGCAAAGGGTCTCACCACTCTGCCTCACGGCTCACTAGGATACCTTTATGCCATAAAAGTCATCTTTTTACAACCCTCTTCAATAAAATTCACATAAAAAAAATGTAGAAGGAAAAACTATTTAATTTTTTATACATTGTCATATTTTTAACTTTTTGAGTAAAACCTCAAATTGTAATATTTAATTAAATGAAGACAATATTCCGAGTACATGGCAACAGCTCTCCCGGTTATTCTCTCTCCTCTCCCTCTCTTCTATCAGAGTTCGGCTTACATGTCATCTAAGCAGAAGGTCCTGAGTTCGAGTCCCAGAGGTGCCAATATCATTTTCTGATTTTTCTGTCTCCAGATTTTCGATTGGATTTCGCTAATATTGTCTTCATTTAATTAACTATATTGTTAAATTATTTTAACATTGAACTATTTTAACTGAACTATAACTATATAAACTGAACGCCGTCGGCTTTAACAAAAAAACTGTCCGAAGAAGCGAAGCTAACAGTTCATAATGGAATGCTGGTACCTGCCCTGGTGTATTGCAGTGAGGCATGGAACCGACAGAAGAAGGATTAAAGTACACACAATATTGCAGAAACGAGATCCCTGAGGTGTATGTATGGGAAAAACAGGTATGGTCGTAATGCCCGAGGAAGACATATCACGATCAAGTGAATCAGATACTCGAGTCGGGCAATTTTAAGAATAGAAGAATATGTATGAGCCGATGTACGAATGTAAATGAGTCAAGGAGTTTGTGCAAAGCCCGAGTTGTTTGGCGGTCCGTCCCCTTTGCCTACCCCTGCACGATGTGATAGGTAGTTAGTTAGTTAGTTTTTTTTAAACTATTTTTCGGCAAAAAAAGGTTCAGATTTCCGATCATCGAAAACTTTGTTTTGCTTTCGTTTGGCTTGCGTAACGAATGTTATTTATATGACAGTTTCTGATTTCAGTTTCATTTTCATCGATGATAATAACTATAGCTTACTTTGGCAATAGGTCGCTGTAATTGGGTGCATCGCTGCAGTGGGAGGCCATTATAGCGTAACTCATAGAAGCGTGCTGGAGAGACTTTTGACGCCAGGCTTTTCAGAAAGCTTCAGAGATTTATGCAGGCGGGACGTGGAAATAATTACTCACAGCATGAGGATATGGTAAGATATTAGATCTGAAGCGTCATCGGTTGACTTCTAGATTTATAGAACAAGCCTCACGAGACCCGAGAGTGTTTTATTACTTGATTTTGAACCCAGAAATTGAGAGTTCAAAATGAGATACAGGTAAATAAAAGTGAATGATTTTTACCTGAGTTTTTTTCGAGACAACACGTAAAGGGCTCATAGTTGGGTATTGAAAAAAATTCTCTCTTTTGGAATTAGTTCCACACAGGAGACCCTGAAGAAAACAATAGGCCACTTGCATGGATTTTATAACGACTTAGAAAATATCGTGTGGATAGATTTTTTTACTAAGATTACGAAAATGTTAGTAAAAATTTTTAGAAATGTACGGTTTTTTTTTTTTTAATAAATCCATTATTTGAGCTCGTGAAGTCACTATATAAAAAAATGTCACGTCTCCGATAATATTCCGAATAATTTTGTAAAATTCCTCACTGATTTATTTTTTTTATATGGCAACACTTTGATTTCAGGAGAATTTTTGAATTTGAAATTTAACGTTCACTAGATTTATTGTTTGTTCTCTGCGAACTTATCATTTGGTTAGACTTTTTGACAGATGTGTTGTCTCATGTAATATTTTTAGTATGCCTCGTTATTCTCCTGTGCCATTCGTGTGGAAAACGTTCTTTTTTAAATGATTTTCGGCTATGTAATTATCGTTTTTTCGCATCTTTCGCACCAATTATGTCCCGTCTTTCCGGTTTATAAAAAAAGGTTTGATTTTTCGGATTAAAATTTTCAATTTTTTTTTGTTTTTGCCGGCAACTCGGGCGTTTATTGTTTTAAATTATCTTATATAAACAAGTAAGTAACCCGCCTCACTAGACTAAGTCTGTTCTGAGACGAGTACCTATACATATATTTACAAATGCATACACTTACACACAACTATATATATATACACTCATATGTACGCATACACACATACATGTTTGCATATATGGATAAATATGTATATATATACTCATACATTCATATATATACACATACGTTCACAGATACATACACATACATATTCGTATAATGCACATAATCATACAGATACATTAAAAACAGCAGTATATATAATCAAAAATAATAAATGGCAAATACATAGTTTCATATAACCAAAATTCATTAGATACACATAGTTAAGCAAGCATCTAGAACTAAGACTATTCATATTTCAACGAAATGATATAATCAAAGAACAATTGTTGGAATTTACATAGTATCATATGACCAAAAATTCATTAAAGATACACATAGTAATGGAAGCATCTAAAACTAAAAATATTAAAATTTCCACAAAATTCTCGTAATTCAAATAAACAAAGGCAGTAATAATAATATAAGCAGGCGTAAAACATAAACAGTAGTAATAAGTAAGAATTAATCTCTACGCATGTAAATAACACATATTTATTTTTTATTTATACATACTTTTATTAAGAATGGGGAATAGAGACTAAGGTGAGATTCCTAATAACTTGGTGATGGATGCCCTTTTTTGAACGGTAACCATGTAGTGAATTGTTTATTTAACCATTTTCGCTTATTTTAGTGACGTAATAGGAGGTTTCTTTTAGGAAGATGTTGAAAATGAGAGGTGCGAGGTAGGATTCGTGCTTTTGGGCAAAAGTTGATTTAATTATTGGCACTAAGAGTTGATTGCGCGAGTTTGCTCTTGTGTTTGTGGGTGTGTTATGTGGCATGGTGAGGATTTTATGAAGTTTATATGAATGATCTTCTTAATGAAGAGTTTCCTGATGTCTAGTATGTTGTTAGTTATTAGGATGTTTTCCGTTGGATGAAGATAGGGTTTTTTGAACATGATCCTACTTAGTGTTTTATGAGTTGTGTTAAGTGTCTTAATATACTTTTCTGCAACTCCCCCCTAGGCCGAAATACCATAAGTTAAAAGGCTTTGACATAGAGCGAAGTAAACATTTTTTAGTTGTTTTAAAGTCATGATGTTTCTTATCGTTTTAAAAATGAATGATAGTTTACGGATTTTTTTTTTATGAGCAAGTTGATGTGAAGTTCCCAGTTTAATTTATAGTCCACTGTTAAGCCTAGATACTTGATATTGTCAGTATGTTCTATTTTTTCGCAGTTGTGATTTGAGGGTTTAGAGGCAATATAAGGGTGTAGGTATAAAGGCGGAAGGGTTTTTGGTTGCCCAGTGATGGTTTTACTGAATGTTAGGTATTTTGTTTTGGCGATGTTTAAGGTAAGTAGATTTTTGTCGAGCCAATTTTTTATTTCTAACATACCGGTTTCAGCACTTTTGAAGGCCTTTACCCAACTTGGAGCTTTAAATAGTATTACCGTGTCGTCTGCGTAACTGATTACCTTGTAGTCGATAGATATAATAAAATATCGCCAGAGTTACAAAAACACGATTAAAAAAATATATACAGAATGTCTTAGAATGTTCGCCTAAAACGGATTTTTTTTTTAAGAAATGTGATGCAAGTGGCCTATTTCCCTCAGGGCCTATGACATCTTCGGGGATGCTGTGTGGATGTTTTAGGGAAAGAAAGGTTAGGAAGTTCTGAAAGGAAAAAGGAAGGCGAGGAAAATCTGGGAAGTAATACGTGATGTGTGATGTAATCTGGAGGGTCAATATGTCCAGGGTGGTTCCATGCCAACTCAGAATGAAACCAACTCAGAAACACCTCAGAAAGGTCATTATAATCTGTTAAATACAGACTCGAGTGTAGGCGAGGTTATTTATAAATAATGCGCGTATTGGCGATATGGATATTTATTATGAGTAATGGCTATAAATACGTCCTAACTAACGTGTTGGCGGTTGGAAAAAGAGAGTGAGGAGAGGCCTGCATCTCCTTTTATATGCGGGATCACCTGTCTCGCTCTTGTATGGCCGGAAACAGGTGTGCCACCCTAAAACCTCTCTCACATCCTCCCCTACTTAAACGGGAGAATCCTGGCTACATAAGTGATACCTATAGCTACATATTTCATACAATATATTTTATATTTCATATTTCACATTTAAAATTAACACATTACATTTAAAATTAACAAAACATTTGTTTTTGTTCTTTCTGTTTCCCTTCTGTCCATTTCTGTCCATTTCGGCTGCGAAGTGCTGTCACCTGGGCCGAAGCCTTCCTTGCCATGGGTTAGACCTGAAACATGGAGAAACAGAATTAGAGACACTTCTATTACGTAACATACCGGAGAGATCTAATTCGTCCGTCGACAATTCCAACGTGTCAGACGCGAATTCCTGGTTATCTTCCTCCTGCCATGAAACATGTAATTCCTTTAGCTGGTCTAAATGTCTTTTCCACACCATATTAGACTTGTTAATTTTTATGAAATATATTTTACTACCTTTTTTATCCACAATAACCCCAGGGACCCATAACCTATTACCCTGAGATCTGAAATCTCTAGTCATTACTTTCTGACCTATATTAAAACCTGATTTAACTCTACCCTTATATTGTCTTTTCTGATTGTTTTGGCTCTGAGTAACCTTTTTTATTACTTTGTTTCGTCGAGTAGAACCTGAACTACCCGTTCTATCCTCAATTTTCCTTGGAATCAGAGAGTCAAATACTGTTCTAATTTTTCTACCCATTAATAATACAGATGGCTCACATCCTGTTGTTGCGTGAACTGTATTCCTATAGTCTGCTAAAAAGTTACCTAACTTTTCTTTATAATCTGAAGGAAATCCATTATGTTTACAAATTTTTTTAAGGAAATTTTTACAAGTCTTTACTGTAGCTTCAGCTTGCCCGTTGCTACTAGGGTGATTGACTGGACTAGTGATATGTTCTATCCCATTTTTCTTACAAAAATTTTCAAAATCCTCAGAACAAAAACACGTACCATTATCACTAACTAAAGTTGCTGGAAAACCAAATTGCGAAAATAATCTATGAAGTATTTCGATATTTTCTTTTGAAGACAGACTGTTTACTTCCAGACACTCAATCCACTTTGAAGAAGAGTCTACCACCACTAAAAAATTTTTGTTATATAAACTACCATGATCAATATGTACCCTGAACCATACTTCAGGTTCATATGGCCACACTGCTAAAGAACTCTTTTGTGATTCTGGTTTAATTTCTAAACAATCTCTACAATTTTCCGTTATTTTCTCCAAATCTTGATTAATTTTTGGCCACCAGACAAAGCTTTTTGCAATACCTTTAGTCTTAAAAACCCCTAAATGAGATCTATGTAACATCTTTAAAACCTCTTGTCTTAAAGACTCAGGTACAACAACCCTATGTTGATATAAAACACACCCATTTATCAAAGACAATTCTAACCTTTTTTCCCAAAAAATTCTAATAAAGTTACCACTTTGTGCCTTTTTTACTGATGCTGGCCAACCTTCGATAAGAAAATTTTTTACTTGACCTAACACATCATCCTTTTCGGTTTCGCTTTTTATCACGTCTAAAGACAAATTAAACCCATTATTCTCGAAATAATTAATGTAATCAGACTCTATCTCATCTTCACAGCTAACCTTTTCAATCGGACACCTGCTCAGAAAGTCTGAACAATTATTTTTCGATTTTACATATTCAATTTTAAAATTAAACGAACCTAACATAATAGCATATCTCTGTAACCTTGACGCGGCAATCTTAGGTACTTCTTTATTTTCACCTAAAATTCTCACTAACGGCTGATTATCCACAGCTAAAATAAATTCTCTGCCGTACAAATATTGATAAAACTTCTTAATTCCAAAAATAATTGCTGTTGCTTCAATATCTAGAATAGAATAATTCTTTTCCGCTTTAGTTAAAGTTCTGCTTGCGAACCCAATCGGTCTTTCTACGCCATTTTGAAACCTATGAAGTAATGTTGCTGCTACCCCATTAAAACTACCATCTGTGACAAGTTTCACAGGTATATTTTCGTCAAAATGCGTTAAAATCCTATCCGAAGTTAATATTCTTTTAATTATCGCAAAACTATTTTCTTGTTCCGTACCCCATTGAAACTTAACATCTTTTTTAAGTAATTCGTATAATGGTGACAATATATTTGCCATATTTGGAATAAAATTACGATAATAACTAATCATACCTAATAAACTTCTTAAATTATTTAAATCACTAGGTGCTGGTGCATTTAAAATGGCTTCTTTATTCCGTTCACACGGTTGAATCCCTTGTTCACTTATTTTATAACCTAAAAACTCAATAACTTTTAAATTGAATTCACACTTGTCACTATTCACTGTTAGGTTACAATGTTTCAACCTTTCTAACACGACACATACGTTTTTCTCTAAATCGTCTTCGTCTTCCCCTATCACGATAATATCATCCAAATAAAACGTCATGTTCTGTAATCCTGACAAACAATTTGCCATTGCCTTTGCAAATATAGCTGGCGCGGGAGATAACCCGTACACTAACCGCTTATACTGAAACAATCCTAAATGGGTATTGATTGTTGTAAAACGCCTACACTCCTTTTTTAAAACAAATTGACTATACGCCGATTTAAGATCGATTTTTGCAAAAACTTTCCCACCATTTACTTTCGTTAATAGCTCCTCTATCCTAGGTAATGGATATTTGTCAACTAATAACTGATTATTCACTGTCGATTTATAATCACCACATAATCTAATACTACCGTTTTTCTTAATTACTGGAACAATTGGACTTGCAAACTCACTAAACTGGACTTGTTCTATAATACCGTCTGACAGTAAACTATCTAACTCCCTTTCGACTTTTTCTTTCAAAGCGAACGGCATAACTCTGTGATTACGAAATATCGGAATAGCGGTCTCTTTTAAAGTTAAATTCACTTCGTACTTATTAAATTTTCCTAGTTTATCCGTAAAAACTTCCGGGAATTTTTTTACTAATCGCTGCTTCAAAGTATTCTGTTTTATACTGTTTACGATTCCGTTAATCCCGACGTTAAAAAGATTCATAAAATCACGCCCCACTATCGATAACGAAGCACTTGTGACAACAACAAATTTCAAATTGTGACACTGACCGTTAAATTCCACTTGTGGCGTAATTGTACCTACCACTTTCACGAGCGTATTGTCAAAACCCCGTAGACTAATGTCTTCGTGCACTAGCTTGATTCTACTGAATTTACTGAAATAACACTCCTTGGAAATTACGCAACAAGATGCTCCAGAATCTACCATGAATTTACTCTTGATCCCGTCTAGTGAAACTTCAATAAAAAAATGGTTCGACACTATTAACTTCACCCAACTTTGTGTCCGACAACAAAGTATTCACACTCTTACGTGTTGAGGAACGCTTGCACTGTTTTGCGAGATGACCCTTCGTACTGCAAATTTTACATAAATAATTTTTATATCTACATTCCGTCGCGATGTGATTATTGTGACCACAAACGGTACAATTTTGTTTCACAGCGTTCGCTGGCGACTGTGACCGTGCCCTGTTGCTATGCCCGAAACGCTTCACGTCTCTGTCTTTCACACGCGAATTATTAAAAGAGAGTCGACCGGCCTTGAGCTGTACATTAGCGTAAACCGTATTATCAACTCGGGACTGCGCTTGAGTTGAAGCTACGAGGTCAATGCACTCGGCGACTTGTAAACATTTTTCGAACGAGTGTAATTCACCCTCGAGAAATAATTTTTCCCTTACCTTTCCTGGTTTACAACCCAAAACAAAGAAATCCCTTAAATTTACTGATAAACTATTCCCAAATTTGCAATTAGTAGAAAGAGACTTTAACCGCACTGCAAACTCACGGATTGATTCGTCATTTCTTTGTTTAGCACTGTAAAACTTAGATCTCTCTTCAAAAAAACATTTCGTTGAACAACAATACTCATCAAGTTTAGATATCAAATCTTCTAACTTAATATCTGTTACCTTTTTAGGAATGCACAAATTAACCAATAAGGAAAAACAATCATCTTTCAATGCATTCAGGAAAATAGCCCTTTTTTTATCATCCGATGCAAACTTTTCATCATTCACGAGGAGAAATTGTCCGAGGCGGACCTTGAAGTTCTCCCAGTTCCCGTCACGCAAACTGAAGGACTCCAATCCTCGAGACTCCATGTTCCCAATGCCCAGAAGGTACCCAAATAGAGAGAAAGAAAACAGAAAAAACAAAAACTTCCCAATGAGGCTTCTTCTTCTGCCGTCTGCTCCCTGGACCCTGCTCCGGAAACTGCTCCTTGACCCTGTGAATTGATGGCTCCTTCCAGACCCGTCACACAGTAACACCGATGGCTACCCCAGATCACTCCTGCGACCTGGATCTCCGATCCTTGACCCTCAGAGATGTCGATTGACGCTGGACCTCCCGTGCTTCCCCCTTCCGAAAAGCTGGCTGGCTCCAGTGTCTTCTTGCACTTCACTCCTTGCAGTGAAGTGTTGGAATAATTTCGGTCCGGCCTTTCTTACCGACCCGAAATAATAATGTTACCGCGTATTTTTGCCAAATTTTTGTGCCAAATTTTTTTGCGCGTCGATTCTTTTCGCGATATTTCTGCCGTATTGTGCAGAATCGTGTACCGTAGGCTGCGCCACTGTTAAATACAGACTCGAGTGTAGGCGAGGTTATTTATAAATAATGCGCGTATTGGCGATATGGATATTTATTATGAGTAATGGCTATAAATACGTCCTAACTAACGTGTTGGCGGTTGGAAAAAGAGAGTGAGGAGAGGCCTGCATCTCCTTTTATATGCGGGATCACCTGTCTCGCTCTTGTATGGCCGGAAACAGGTGTGCCACCCTAAAACCTCTCTCACATCCTCCCCTTAAATAATTTTAAAATAGCCGGTAACCCTAACCTGACTTAACCTATTTAACCATTTTTTAATATTTTTTATCATCACTCTTAATGACCTTTCTGAGTTGGTTTCATTCTGAGTTTTCATCCTAACCCTAACCTGACTTAACCTATTTAACCATTTTTTAATATTTTTTATCATCACTCTTAATGACCTTTCTGAGTTGGTTTCATTCTGAGTTGTCCGGTCACCGTCCAGGGTACCTAGCATGGTCGATCGATATAGGTTTTATCGAAAATGTCGGTAACTCGTCATCGCTCCCGAACACGACTGCAGGCTGCTAACGAAGAAATAACAGTTCACGTAAAATAAATTAAGAACCCTTAGTTATCGACATTTTCAATAAAACCTGTTTCGATCGACCATGGTACCCAGGAGTATAAATCCATCCCTCCATGTGGTTCAATGTAATGGATCGAGAGAATCTGGCGAAAGATATAAAAAGATCTCCCTCAACAACTCTTTCCCGATCCGGCCTGTCACGCATTAGGTAGGCAAACGCATGTGCCGCCAAGACCTGGACAAACCTCACCCCGTGAACCCGGGCACCCCTGCTAAGTCAACTATTGTAGCGAACCACTTGGGTTGACCAATGACAGGGGTGCTTTTTATCCAATAGATGGTTCCCGGGGCGGCGGTCCTATTAAGAAACTATCATTCAGATAAGAACTAAGGCGAGTTGTGAGCCAACTTTAAGAAGAGCAGCAAGGAAAGGATTCGCCTGCAGCATAACAACGCCTATCAAATGATGTTCGGCCTTCCCAGATACAGCAGTTTCCTGTTTGGCTTTCATGAATTTTTTTATAGCAACCATGAATTTTCTCACCAATTATGTGGTTCGGTCAACCCTGTCAAGATGGTAGCCGTGTTAGACAGTGCCTTTTTATACCGCCAGAGCGAATGAGCATTGCGACTATTGCGAGCTATTAAGTCGGAGTAATCAACATTAAGTGAAGTCTACAGTTCACAGAACTACTAGTCGGAATATCTTATCAATTGAAAGCGGACTTACGAATAACGATGATTGGATCTTAGATCAGCTCCCTTTTACTAAGCAGAAGATATTCTCAGTCTGTGTCCATTGTTTCGGCTACCTATTTATCGAACATGCCGTTAAATGACGCCATTGGACTCAATGCAAACAAAAGTAAACATTAAACAATGATGTAATAGCAAATTGTTCTAATTCTTAAGAAAACTGGGTAGGCATGCGTTTCATTTATTATATTTTAAACGAAGATGAGTGCCTTCAGACGAATCGCACAACACTCGTGAGCGGCTTTCATCAAACAAATAAATAATTAAGCAAAAAAAGGGAAAAAATAAAGTTTTTGATATCAACTGTGACTATAATAATGTATTCGGGCCTTTGCATCAATGTTCAAGGATTGATTAAGTTACTTGCTACTTGTGAGCGGCTCAAGAGCGTTGTGCGGCCAATCTGGAGAGCCGGTCCAACTATTGATAAAAAATAAATCCTTTTTGATATTTCATTTTTTGTAGTACCGTTCAAGAGTCCCAACTATCCGGAGAAATTAAAATTTTCTCATTTCGAGGGGAACAGAATAGAAGAAATTTGGGAAGTAGGTACCAGTTGCTTTCAGTGAATTTTCAGTGAGTTAGAGTGCTTAGATAGAAAAATACGACGTTATTGATGTTGTTGCAGCTGAACATGATTTTTTTTTAAATTTCAACTTTTTGCAAGAAGATTTTTAGGATTGTTTTGATTTGGGGATGCGCCGCATCCAATTGAAATTTTGAAAAAAATTAAATTGATTTTCAGCTGCAACAACACCGATGTCTAGCTCACTGAAAACTCGCGAACCGCCACTGGTAGGTTATCTCGTTATCTAAAAATTCTGGAAGGTAACTAAACATCGCTAAAGCAATTTCGAACAACGGCTCCATTTTGATTTTCGGTATCTCACCTGGAACTGAGAAAATTTTTCATTTTAGATTATAATGCTGGATTGCACATTATTTTCACACCCTTTTGAAGTATTGTTTTCATATAATATACTCCCTTCCCATTTTTCGTTTTATTTGCGCTCGTCGTTATTCGAATCCAGGCATTCTGGAACTTACCACCGCTTTACGATGAAAGTATCCTAAAATATCAATCAGCACGGACCTTTAAAACAGTAAGCACCTATCCACTAATAGTTACTTATTCATATTTAACCCTTAATAGTTAATTTTGTTATTGTTCCTCAATAAGCTAACCGTTCGCCTTTTTGACGTATCTTTTTGAAGATCAATTTTTTAATAAGATTTTTGTTTTACATAAAATTTTGAATAATGAAGTAATAATTTATTTAAACAATGTAATAACAAAAAGTTTTACTTCATTTAAATTTTAAGTAGGTACTAAATATGGTCTAAAATGACAAAACTTTTTTTTTAATAAATTTCACCTTCCAACTTAATTTTATCTTTCAACGCTAAATAACCAGTAATAATGGAAAAAAATGCCTTTTCTTCATTGAGTTGGTGAAGTATAACGATGACAATCGAATTACTGTTATTTTTTTTATCCAATTTAGACAAGATCATTTTATTGGTGTCTCAAACAAAAGAACCTACCGACTAAGACAACCGCCATGCGCACGTGTCCAACGGCTACTAAGAACCGGTTTTTTATAACCGTCCGATGGTTACGTTTGATACCGTTTTTAACAATATTATTTTGGGAGTAGACTTAATATTTGTTAAAAATCATGCGTAACGAACTAATGGTTATAAAACCGCCCTAAGAATACTCTTGGTGGAAGCATTCAAAAGAGAAAGGAAAGATTTGCAATAATAATTGATGCTCGTCATTTTGGCAAATATTAGCTATCTAGGGTTAATCCCAAAATAACAAAAAAGTCAGGTTTTTCTTATCATTTCAATTCCAATATTCCTCTCTACAAGAGGATCCCGTATAAGGTATTCAGTCAAAACTCTTAAAGACAAAAAACATTTTGTCTGCAATATCTGCATACGGTTTGTGGGAAACCGATGTCTCAATGATGTCCCCGCATTAACCGTCCTCATTACGGTGTCACTTTTGATACTGCCAACTATTCAAATATTGAGTGTTCTGCATCTCGTCTGAACCCCTCGACTTACTGTAACACTGCAACTGGCGCCCACTACCAGATTCATCACGAGCACTGCACAAAGACCCTGAAGATTACTGTCAAATTGCCCACAGTTGCACTTACATTTAGTACCGCATCAGATTTAACGAGCGAATTATGTAACAAAGCCTGTGACTTTATAACCTTTCCACACACGAATATGAATACTTTGCTAACGTCGGGTTATGTTTCAATGCGAATAAGACATACTCGAAACTAAGAGACTCCATTAGTATAAAAGATGCATGCATTCTATAAGCTGCTGGAATGGTGTCATATTTTCAGAAATATCGCCTTTCATAGTGTTCACGTAAATTGTGCAAATGTACTGCATTTACATTAGTCAAAAAATTAGCAATAAATCGTGGTTCATTGGGACGAAATCAATCATGTAAATTTTAATATTTATGCTTGTAAAGATTGAGCAAAAATTGACGTTTGAGGCTTCATGGTAGTATAATTTATTTTTATTTTACGTACTCGTACTCGTACTAGAGCTCAGAAATCTTCACCTTTTTTCGTAGGTTTAATTTCCTCCGTGATTAAAAAGCAGATCACAGCACTTGGCGCGATTTTTTGCCGACAACTTTCACGCAACTGGACACTAAAACGTGAGTTTCCGTACAACAATGTTTCTGCGATGCTCTTTCTGGTCAGGAGACCCCCCTGTACCACTAAGTGTTGCCAACTCTCAAAAAACTAAAAACCTCCGCCCGTTGTGGTCACAGTACACTTACTTTCTGGATATGCCTCGTACTTTTATTTATTTTTATTTTAGTACATACACGGCCTCTGTGTTTCCTCCTTCCTACAACATGGGTCTCTTCAAGACCAATGTTCATTCCTTCCTCTTCTCAAAAAGACCCTCCACCCAGCATCCTAGATGACATAGGCCCTGAGGGAAATTATTTTCCTCAGGGCCTCCTGTGTGGAGTTAATGTAAAAAAATAAAAATAAAACAGGCATGTTGCCCAAAAATTATATACATGGATGATTTAAATGCAATGTATAACACAAATAGAAACACAAATAATTAGCTAAATATGCAAAAGTGAATGAAAAACCAGAATGAGTAAAGGGTAGAATACAAAAACCAGAATGAGTAAAGGGTAGAATACAAAAACCTGAATGAGTAAAGGGTAGAATACAAAAACCAGAATGAGTAAAGGGTAGAATACAAAAACCAGAATGAGTAAAGGGTAGAATACAAAAACCTGAATGAGTAAAGGGTAGAATACAAAAACCAGAATGAGTAAAGGGTAGAATACAAAAACCAGAATGAGTAAAGGGTAGAATACAAAAACCAGAATGAGTAAAGGGTAGAATACAAAAACCAGAATGAGTAAAGGGTAGAATACAAAAACCAGAATGAGTAAAGGGTAAAATACAAAAATTTCACCAACAATTTATTATTGGAACCTGTGCTGATGGGACAATGATTTAGTAGGTACAATATTGCCTGTCTTTGAATAACGGACTTCATCACAATATCGGCTTTATATGGTTTATGGTAAAATACGTATTTTTAAAGTGTTTTAATGGGTCATTAAAAGTGTTCTATGGGTCGTTAAACAAAGTCCTGTACCGGATTTTTAATAAAAAATACATTACATGGAAAGTGCTTCATATTGAAGTACTCTTACAAAGCTTGGGTTTGTAGGTACCTACTTACCTATCACCTTGAAATTTGTAATGTTCCTATCCCCTAAAGGCTAGGGGTTCCATACCAACTCAGAATCAAGTCAACTCAACACCTGTTGGAAAAGCTATTAAAAATAAAACCTTTTTTCATCACGAAATCAGTACTTAGGTGATATTGAAATATTTAACAAAAACTTGATCTTGTAAAAAACTTATTCCAAAACTATTCCTAAACATATAAGTATTTTTGTAAACCTATGAAATTGCTGTATTTTTGTATTTTTATGAGTTGCGTGCTTTTTTATCTAATTTTATTATTATTATTTCTTTATCTGTTTTATTCCTAAACATATCTGTTTTTCTGTAAACCTGTGAAATCGCTGTATTTTTATGTCTTGTGTGCTTTTTCATCCAATTTAATTTTTATTATTTCTGTATCTGTTTAAAAATCATCTGTCATGAATTAATTGTACTACGAAACATGTAAAAGCCCCTTGGGCGTTAAATATATAATATCACTCTTAATGACTTTGCAAATGAGGTTCTGAGTTGTCCGGTCACCGGGTAAGATAATATGTAGTTATCTTGTAAAATAGTTGAAAATAGTATCTTGCTGGAGAGATTCAAAGGTCTCCCTCAATCAGTCTTTCCCGATCCATCCTGCCACGCAATGATATGATCAGATGAATCCACTTCAATATTCTACAAATCACAATCAATGAATCCGTGCACCCCAGCTATGTCGCCAAACGTAGCGAACCACTTCGGGTGAACTATGGCAGAGTTGTTGGTTATCCACTAAATGGTGTCATTAAAACGGAGATGAAAACGGAACATGCTAACAGATTTACAGGTAGACGAAATGCAAAACGGTCTAACTTTGCTAACTACGTTAGGACAAACCTGGAATAGAATAATTAATTTACAATGTTTTTTTTTTTTAAATAAGTTACTATCCCAAATATGTGATGTACGTTTAACTGAAGAAAAAAAACGAATTAAAATCATTATTTTTAAAAATCAGTAATGACCACGTCCTCCGAAATGAACTAATACATTGTCTAATGATGTGCCCAATTATTTTTCCACATGGCCAACGAACTAATTTGGCAGGTACAAATTGCTGCGAATTGTTTGTGGGAGTTACCCATTATCCGCATTTCCTTTAGACGAGTTGATTGATTCTCCTCACTGGATGATCACTGATTACTGATTACTTATTACTTATTACCTGATTAGCAATGAACTTTGTGACCTCGGGAGAAAATAGATGCCCCCGGTCACGACCTTACAATGTCCAATCATGCGAACAATGACCAGGTACAAACGTGATGTTGTTATTTTAACTTATCCACTATGTACTGTATCTCGGAAATTGGTTCGCAATTTATACATCACTAGCGAGTTCCCGGCATGCGTTGCTATGCCACTTAATAAAGAAATTGTTTCTCCCAGCGTGCCCTTTCCCATTCGTCCCGTTCCCCTTCCGCCTCCCCTTCCCCTCAGACGTTCCCACTCTGCCTTCTCCGCGTTCCCTTTCCCCACTTCCCTGTCCAGCTTCCCTGGTCCCGTAAACCCCCCTCCCGAGTTGCCCCTCCCGCATTCCATACATTCAGTCCCGGTACATTCAGTTTTCAAACAGCTCGCGTGCCACCTATTACAATTTTTTTTGTATAAATTTCATAATGCCAAAGCTCGCCAGTATATATAGAAACCATCGCGAGCATGCACACATCAAATCCCCAAAATTTCATCACAATCGGGTGAATGGTTAGCAACGCATTATTTCATGATGCCAGAACTCACTATTATATATATAAATCCCCAAAGTTTCATCGCAATCGGATGAATGGTTTAGCAACGCATAGACATCTCATATACCTACATACTCATATTTATAATCATTGTTTGATTTTTATAGACCAGTATATAGATATTCCATATTCGTATCGATATATAACTTTGGGTGATGATTATTCATGGTGACCTGACAGACGATTCCCGACAGTTACCCTCTCCCCCCCTCTCAAAATTATAATTATTAGGAAAAAGTGCACTATTTACCTTTTTCAAACCCAAAATCGACTTCAAAAGTACTTTTGATATTGTTTGTGTGGATATTACACGAATTTACTTACAGTGTTGATTTTGTATGCCTACTTATACGATGGTGTATACAGTTCATATAATAGTAGACAAGTCGTTTTTCCCTTGGCGCATTTGAATGAAAATATGTTTTATAAATATAGCGGACTTCTTGGGATGATCTATGGTAGAGGCAAAGACTGTCCAGTAAATAGATTATAGTGTCCAATAAATGAGCGGTGGTACAATGTGGTAAAACTCACAGTATTGAACGAAGCTCTGCGTGAAAATTCCTTTTGTCTTTGTCTTGTCTCAATTGGCTCAAGGAGTTTTAAATCACTTCTTCCGCTGTTATTTATTCAATAGATATTATTTATAACTAACCAGGTTAAATTGAAAGTTTAAAAACTCTCGAAGAACATTTCAGCTAAAAAATTTCACTCTAATGTTATCATTCATAACTATAACAGCACCAAAAGAGGCTTCAACTATTGGAGAGTGCGGGCCGGCTTCGATAGACGTATCCACTTCTGCGAACGTCGTGCTATCTTTCTAGTTTTTGTGTCAAGGGGTAAGGATGCGGTTTTGTAAAATTAAGTATTGGTTTCCGCAAAATTTTGCCTTTCTGCAGACTTTTTAAAAATATCCCTATGGTGATACTCTTCAGGTGTTGCTATCGGCTGTATTACCTGTACGAAAGTACAAACGCCACAACGATTTTATGTCTTGGACGGTTTGCAGCTTTCCAGCGCATTGATGTCATTTGTGGTTTTGTTACGGAAAAAGTTTTCTTTTTCCCCATTAAACATTAATATTTTCATGGGTGCAACAATCAATGATATCATAACATTCATGGGCTTCCGCAGAAAATTTTCTAGGGGGGGGCAAAATATTTTTACTAATGTTTTAATGTAGTTTTAATTTACTGTAGCGTATTTGTAGTCCGGTCAAGATAGCCCGAAAAATAGGGGTATCCTAGACTAAATTTCCAAGAAGTTCCTATTCTTAAAATTATCATTCAATATTAATGTATTAGTCACAGTAATAGTTTTACTTATACGATGTACACAGGCAGTGCAGTCATGCATGTTATAGGGAATACAACTTTAGTAAATTTTAGAATCGCTTTTTCTCAGAAATAATGAATCTTAGGGGAAAAAGTTTTAGGACAATTTTTGTAGATAATTGGATATTCTTCAATTTTTGTCTGAACTATTTTTATCATAAAACTAACCGTTTTGCTAAAAAATCCAAAAAAACCTGTTTTGCGAACTTTGACCTTGAATAAAAAAATTTCCATACGTGGGATCGATTAGGACTTTTCACAATTTCATTATAATGGTATCTCTAACGTTCATGTAAATTTTCAGCTTCTTGTAAATTAGTGGTAGGGTGAATGTCTATCTTGACCCGAGTATAACATGCACAATACAAACAGACTTTCATCTGACATTGTAGATCTAAGCCATGTTTTTACACGATGTAATGTGCTGAATGATCGATCCACCGTACATGTTGTTACTGGTAATGTTAGCAAAACTAGTAAGTCATACCTGACACTCGGATAAAACTTTGTGAAAGGTAACAAGTCGATGAAGTCTTGGCTTCTTTTGTATTCTCACGTTTCCCAAAAATCAATCCAACTCAAGGCTTCATTTTCAAAATTATCAGTGTGGTATACCTGATTAATAGTAGACATTATATCCACTGTTGACGATTCAGTTTGCACAATTTGGAAGGATGTAGCAACGCTAAGTTAAATTATGCACTGTTGGCTTCACAAAATTGACTCTCCATTGAGTTAATTAGAGAATATAAGTATGGAATGTA
Source organism: Limnephilus marmoratus (assembly GCA_917880885.1). Taxonomy (NCBI): domain Eukaryota; kingdom Metazoa; phylum Arthropoda; class Insecta; order Trichoptera; family Limnephilidae; genus Limnephilus; species Limnephilus marmoratus. The sequence goes on along the minus strand of OU862922.1, from coordinate 7,320,263 downwards.
AACATTTTGTCTGAAGTACTCTTTAATACTTAATGGTTTCCGAATTACTTCGATGCTTTTGTCTTCCACACTGTCTTGAGATAATCATAAAAGTAACATTATTTGACTATTATCAATCAATCCAGGGGGGGGCAAGTGCCCCCCTTGCCCCCCCCCCCCCCCTGCGGGCGCCCATGATAACATTATATCAAAGTGAATACTTATCTCTAAACATGCTAACTGTAAGTCCTGCGTGAAATTTGGTTCATAACTTTGCTTTGAATTTAAGTGTCATTTACATAATTGGAATCAGTTGTATGAAGAGTTTAGACAAGCGATGAAGCGATATTACTTATAATGTAATATGATTTTTTCCAAAAATTAAAACTGTTTTGTCAAAAATCAAGAATTTAATCTATCCCATCATTTTTCACGGGTCTGCGCAAGTTAATACTGAATTCGGTTATCTGTGCTTTGCGTTAGTTAGTCCTGCGTCAAATTTGTGCTTTGAAGTGTCATTTTCAAAATTGGAACATGATGTGAAGAATTCGGAGAGACGATAAAGCCCCTACATATTAATTCTATTCTAGCAGTTAAAAACCCGCTCCGCAAGTTTTCGCTGCTATGCCCTGCGGGCGGCTTTTACTTCGGATTCGCCCAGTTTGAGTGTAGGTTACCATTTTAAAAATCCAATAAGAACTGGTTCCAAAAATAGCCAGTTCCTCGGATCCACTGCGAACTGTGATCCAGTGACTGAGTGACAGCTAGTCACGTAACTGTGACAGGCAATGACGCCATGTAATCTCTCCATATTCGGAAAGATACTTAAATTCTATTAATATGTAGAATGTATACATAGGGTATAAGTATGCGAGAATGCGAGTCCACATTCGAGCTGCTAACGGAAGTAGCGACATCTTGTGTCGAATTCTTGAATTCGAAACCGAACTATAACAGTAGTTTTGTGTGAAATTCCACGTACACAGATGTTATTTGTGACGCGGCGCTTATGGGTGGCGTCCGACATGCACTCGTAGCTGGGTTCTGGAATTCAACCATGCGGACGCTACGGTAATAATACTGTTCATTTTTTAACAGAAATTTTTATAATACCTAACAGTGATTTTTATGGGTAAGCGCTAGGTTATTGATAAAAATAGGTACGTTTGATTTTAAACCTCCTTTATGCATTCCCTCAATGGGGGACGGTATAACACACAGTACTGAGAATCACGAAGCTCTACTTGAAAAAGAAAACCAGAATGTTTTGATTGCGGTGTGTACTAGTGTTAGAATGCGAAGACCCTGCGGAATTTATACGGTTGCATACGTGTCTTGGGAATAAAATCAAATGCCTGGTTCTATCTCTTCAAGAAGATTTATCCGTGCAATTTTATTACATCCCAGACGTTCTTGCATATGTAATTTGTTTTGCGGGAAATGCAACATCTAGGAATTAGGAATATGTGGCTAGCATTAAGTGGATATTTTATGTAGTGAAAACTTCTTTAGCACCGTTATGATTTGTAACTCGATGAAACGAAAAATAGACAATAGAAAGAGAACTACACATATCTATAGGATTTAGCCTGCGAGAGATTGAATTAGAATATATAGTCTCCTCTTTGTGCCGTGCTTCGTAACCTCTCCACAGTCTCCACTCTTGTCTACTTCAGTTTACTGATGGACCGCGTGTGAATTGCACGCTTGTATTTTTTATTACATTAATTCTATACAGGAGGCTCTGGTGATAATAACTTGCCTCAGGACCTATGCCATCTATGGGGATGCTGTGTGGGGGTCTTTTGTGAAAGGGAAAGAGTGAACCTGGGACTTGAAAGACCCATGTTGTAAGAGGGAGGAAACACAGAGGCCGGCAAATAATTCTACAGCCGAGCTGTTGAACTCAAGAATGAGTCGTATAAACGACCCTTCTCATAATCATCCAAATGCCAAATTTGTATAAATGTTGGCACGCGTTTGGCGTGTTTCCGATTTGTGCACCAATGCTGAAGGAATCAATGACCTTAGCAATGAGCATCTTCCATTGAAATACCGTTAGAAGAAGGACACCATTCCCACCCGGCGCCTGTGCACTAAAGATTGCAATCCGTTTGTTAATATATCAGAATCTAACAAATTCTGCTAGGTTTTTTGCAGGTATTTTTTGGTTTCAGACCAGAGGTGGCTGCCAAATTCAACCTTGGGGCGCACTTGAGATTTATACAGGGTTGGCAGTTGAGTACTATTAAATAGCCTTGTACAGCACGCCCAGCTTCTGAGAGGCCAACATAACTCTGGCTTCAATGAAGCCTGCGTATCTAATCGCTTAATACCAAGCATACCTATAAATGGATACTTACGTTATGATGGTTTACGAAAAGTTTCCGTGAGCACTCAGGAAATGGGTCTATTTTGCTATCACCCCAGTTTACATAATTTCTTTGAAAGTAACCCTGTGTCTTTGATAAAGTTCACGAGGATTGTTATTGGATATGTAGCTGTGTCTCTTGGTTCCCCAATGTGTCTACCCAGGTACCCAAGCCTTGTTCTCATCAGGGCCGGACGTTGGCATCTTAGGTGAATTATTGGAGTCGCTTCATCATTTTCACATTTCCTGCATCTATTGGTGTTTCCACTCCCAACAACTCCTGAGATGGCAATGTCCCATCAGTAGTCCTACCAGTTCCTTTAGTAAGTTATGCGGATATGTTGCAGGGGTGGAAGCTGAAAATGAAATATATATGTTTTATTAAAATTTCAATTTTTTGTGTTAAGATTTTTCATATTGGGGATGCACAGCCCCAATCCTTTGCTGGCCGTCCATCATTGTACAAGCAACGTCATTATTGTACAAGCAATCGGAAATGTGTGGCTCTATTTTTTAAATGAATGTATTGTTACCTTCAAAAATCACACTTTGACCATCTGACATTTTTTCCATCCTCAAAGATAGATCATGCAATGTTTGGGCAGATTGGCAGATTAATTGGACTGTCATTGTCACTCAATTCAAGGGATACATTGGACTATCCTCAATACATTGGACTATCCTCAATACATTGGACTATCCTTAATATATTGGACTGTCCTCAATACATTGGAATATCCTCAATACATTGGACTATCTTCAATACATTGGACTATCCTCAATATATTGGACTGTCCTCAATACATTGGACTATCCTCAATACATTGGACTATCCTCAATATATTTGACTATCCTCAATACATTGGACTATCCTCAATACATTGGACTATCCTCAATACATTGGACTATACTCAATACATTATACTATCCTCAATACATTGGACTATACTCAATACATTGGACTATCCTCAATACATTCAACTATCCTCAATACATTGGACTAGCCACAAAACAATGAACTATCCTCAATGCATTGGACAATCCTCAATAATTTGGACTATCCCACCTAAAGTTTTAACAATTCCCCCATTTTTCAAAATAAATAATAACCTCCCTTATTCGAAAGAAAATGAACACTGCCCTATTCCCTGACAACTTTTTAAAATTCAAGTGCATGACTCCCCAGATTCCATTTTCCAGATCACATAGTTTTGGCTGTCCCTCACTAAACAAATATCCTCTCTTCTATCAAGCCTTGCAAATTGCATCCTCTTCCATTAAAGATATCTCGTCTCATCTGTCATCAAGTACACATATATTTATGAAATTTGTCCATTTTAACAAAATTAGTACATAAATTCACCTTCCCTCTCTCCAAAATCATTCTCCAAAAGATTTCAATAATTTTGGCACATTTATCATGTTAAATAAGACCCTCGTCAGATGTCAACTTGAGTATAACTCTACGTTATGGTCTGCCCTTTTCAATATTCATTCAGACAACATTGAAAAGATTCAACGTAATAGGTTTTATATAAGAAATAGGTTATATAGTTTATAACCTATTTCTAAGATTTATAAACTATAAATTGCATATTCCTGTACAAAATATTAATTACAATTACCTCCTGGATAAAATGTCTCTGCCGAAGCTTTCAGAAAGAAGAATGAGCACAGATTTAATACTATTACATAAAATACTGCATTATAAAATCGACTGTCCTGAATTACTTCAATTTATGAACATCCATGTTCCCAAAAAATCATGACGACGTTTATTACCCTTTTACTTCAAAAACACCAGGACACCAGCTTATCAAAATTCACCGATTCCGAGACTTCGCAGTCTTTAAAATGATGGCCTAGATCCTCCTTCAAAGCGTGAAGAGCCAGAGACTAAAAAAAAAGAAATACCAACATCAACATCTGTTGTCATTATTATAATCAAAGATGAATCTTCACACTACTTATTTTCGCGCATGAATAATACAGTTACCTTCAAATTGCAATTCCTTTAATTATATTGGCGCCTAGAAAATATTGAGTCACCATTGCGAGAAAGCATCATTGTCATGAAACTCGTCCAATTAAGTTCGATGACACAATGTGTATTAGAATTATGGAAGCTGCTGATCCCAAACGATGACATAAACTTCTGAGTAGTATTCTGTTGTTAGGAATTAGTAATGGTTGCCTACACGTCTTATATCAGTAGTAAAAGTACTGCTGTAATTAGCTAAGGTTAAATAAAGATTAAATATCAAATGTTACGTTTGTGAGAAGTAAACTAATTAATATTTCGTTACTTATCTTCTTTGATGAAATGGCTGAGATCAAATTGGTTAATTTCCTGTAATCTGATACCGAATGCAAATTCAAGTAAAAAATGAGATACGTATTTATATACCTAATATCATTAATTATTTGTTGTATTTCAATGTTTCGGTTTTCTTTGGTAATTACCTAATGGTCTTGGATTCAAGTCCCAGTGGTGCCAATATCTTTTTCTGATTTTCGATTGAGTTTCGCTAATATTGTCTTCATTTTACGCACCAGATTTAAATGTCCGGGTTAAATTTTCCCCACAGGAAAAACTAAACCCTTTCACACACTTCCCAAATGATCATCTAGTCAATCCACGCTAAGCAATTGCACTATATAAGTATTATAAATACAAAACAATACAAGAACAACATGTCAACCTACCAGACACCAAATGCGAAAAAAATTCACCGACTCCAGATATTTTCAAATCAGAGGGTTCGGCTCTGTGGAATTCCTAATTGAACCTATAAATCCTACTGATCCCGCAATATAAATATTTGAAAAATCTTTTGTAATCCTACATGTATTTAAAATGACTGATTTTTGCATTTTTATATATAAATTCTTTGACAAATCTAATATGCCTAAATTTTGAATGAGAGACCTAGGTATAATGCCAGTAGCCGAAATAACAAATGGTAATATTTTTATAGTCTGAGAATGCCAAATTCATAGTCAATAAATTAATAGTCAATTCATTAAATAATATAATTCATTGGATTATTACTATTGACGACAATTTTTTCAAGCATTTTTAATGTAAATTTCCTCAGTTTCATAAATATAAAATGAATAATCAATGTTAAAAGATTATATACACCATTTTAGTAATATCTGAATAAATTCTTATAAACTAGTAAAACGAGGTTAAAACAATATCGATAAATTAGACCACTACATGGTAACAATAGTTTATTTATTGTACTTCATTTGTAACATAACATATCTTGTTCCACAATAAACAAATAAAAACAATCACAAAATTGCCTTAAGTAAATTATGCAAAATTTACGATATTACCCGTAGTTAGTTCTTGTGCTATTAATGTATATTATCTTCAAACCTTAATGGTTTATATTATCTCATAGAGCCTTAAGTATGAATAGGCCACTTGCATGGATTTCATAACGACTTGGAAAAAATCATGTGGATAGATCTTTTTACTAAGATTAAGAAAATGTTAGTAAAATTGTTTAGAAATGTACAGTTTTTGTTATTTTTAAATAAATAAATCCATTATTTAGGCTCGTGACGTCACTACATGAAAATGTCCCGTCTCCGAAAATGTTCCTATTATTTTTTTAAAATTCCACACTGATTTTTTTTTTATATGGCATCACTTTGATTTCAGGCGAATTTTTGAATTCGTTCACTAGATTTATTGTTTGTTCTCTGCGAACTTATCATTTGGTTTCACTTTTTGACAGATGCTCTGAAGAGAACCCCGTACTTTTAATGATCTACGGGGTTCTCTTCAGAACGTGCAGATGATGTCGGTACGTGTTTTAGAGGTATAATGATTATGGTGCTGATTTTAACAAAATTAAATTTTATAATATTCTTATTATTATTATAATGTACAAGTACAAGTATATTACATTGAATTTAGTAATACAGACGCTGTTCATTATAATGATTTATGGTCAATAAGATGGATCAAGGAAAAAAAATATTTATGAGATGTAATATTTTTGGTATGCCTCGTTATTCTCCTGTGCCATTCGTGTGGAAAACGTTATTTTTTTTTTAAATGATTTTCGGCTATGTAATTATCGTTTTTTCACACCTGTAAAATTATGTCCCGTCTTTCCGGTTTATAAAAAATGGTCTGATTTATCGGATTGAAATTTTCAAAAAAATCCCCAGGGTTTCAAAAATACGATAAAAAAAAAAAAAAAAATACAGAATGTCTTAGAATATTTGCCTAAACCGGAAAAAAATTTTAAAAAAATTGATGCAAGTGGCCTATTACAAAATCATCTTACAAATGTCTATATTGTGGGTGATGGATGTTCCGTTTTCTCCGCATACCATTTCGGGGACTCCTCACCTCGTTACATCGAGAAAATGAATATAAATCGATGTTATCGATGCCCGGATCGCAGAAGACGTTCACGATATATGAGGCCATGTTAATATAAACGATCACCCCATATCAATATTGTGATTACGGGCTCAATGACGTGACTTGAGACTCCACGAATATGTGCGTTCGAAGGTTTGAAGAACTAATTAACGTTATTTGGTAATGTTAAGGATAGGGATTAGATTATTTCCTTACTTTGTCAAGGAGACATAATTTTCTTGAAAGTTTAATATTAATTTTAAAGGTGTTTCACGTCACGTTTTTTGTGATCGCGCAAGTATTTTCTAACCATTAAGTATGTTTTTTTTTACAAGATAATCAATAATAACTACATCCGATGTAAAAATAAATTTCTAGATAATCCTATTTAATATTTGGGAACATAACAACTTGTTATAACAAAAAAATATATTACATCATTTATATATTTATTGATTTAAGGACAATAGTCCATTAAAAACAAAATAATAACTCGAATAAAAATTTAAAATACCCAGATTTGATAGTGAAGGGAGAACACATATAAATGAATAGCAATAACAATGTAAAATATAAAAAATACATATAGAAGACACTGCAAGTCAATGCATGAAGAAGCATTTAAATATTGCCTATCAACTGCCGAAAGTAATTTAGTTTTACACTAAAAAAATCAATGCTTTGACTTGCCTTGACAAGTCTCGACATTCTGGATAAGAGAGAATTGTATCCATAATTATTAGAATGTTGATTGAGGAACATCAATTCATTATTTCGGATTCTACGGGAAGGGATGTTGAACTGGATGAGTTGTAACAAAGCAGGTGTATCAATAATATTGTTGATAATTTTAAATAAAATGCAAATTAGATCAGAGTCCTTTCTACGATGAAAAGTAAAGTAAAGAAGAAATTACTTCTTCAAACTTTGCAAAATTACTTTGTGGTATTAAACAAATTGCAATTAATAATGGTTATAATTCAAAATTAATAGACAATATGTCAAACAAAAAATATAAGAAAAAGTTTTTTAGATCTTTTGTCTATCCACATGTTTTTGAAAATGATAATAATTGGAGAAAATTTTTATTTTTAAATAATAACATTTCAAATTTAATAATTAAAAACATGCCAAATAATGTACAACCAGCTTTTTATACAAAAAACAAATTAAAAAATTATATATTAAATAATAAGGATAAATGTGATTTTTTGAACAAATCTGGGGTTTATAAATTAATTCGTAATGATTGTAACTTTTTTTATATTGGAAAAACTTCTAGAAATTTTAACATTCGAGTTAAGGAACATATAAGATGTTTAAATAATAATAATTATTCTGAATTTGCCAACCATATTTTAGAAACAAGTTATTCTTTTGATATTAATACAGGTCTTAAAATTTTACACACTAACACTACGGGCATACAATTGGATAATTTAGAAATTTTAGAAATTAGAAAAAGCATTAATAGTAAATTAAATATTATAAATAACCAAACATTTTTTTAAAAAAAGCCATCTTTTAAATTTATTTTCTTATTAATACTTACAATTAATTATAATTATTGATTTTTTGTTTTAGACTAATTATTTTAATTAATTATTCTTAAAAAATTTTATTATCTAAATACAATTTTATTTTTCCTTAAATAATTTTTATATTTAATTTTGTATAACTATTTTTATGATTAGTAAGTAATTAATCACCTCTACTTTTTAATATTTTGTCTATGTTATAATTTATTCTAATTTGTCTATACTTGTTTGTCATTTATTATGGTAACATATCCTGATTAAGACAGCATTGTTGTTGAAACATGTTGATATTGTTTTAAAAATAGTGGTTTATACAAAGAAATCAGTTATTCATTATATAAAGAAGAAATGTTTAAAATGTCTTCAATTTTAACATAAGATCAAGATCCAACCTCCAAGCAAGCGATGTTGTACGGATTCGATGTGACAAATGTGGACAGCATAGAAAGGAGACCAAATGACACAAGCATATTCAAGGTGCGGGCGAACCAGCGAACAGTAAAGAGTTTTAAGTGTACCTATACGTTTAAAGTCAGAGGTAATTCTATGAATGAAGCCGAGTAGTTTAAGTGATTTATTTACGATATTATCATGAAAAATTGTAATTTTTTTCTATACATATTTTTTACATTAGCTCCACAGACGAGGCCCCGAGGAAAATAATTTCCTTCGACGCCTAAGTTATCATAGAGGATAATGTACGAGGATGGTGATGCCAGAGAGAGTACGGCGCGCAGCCACGTAGTAGTTGGTTTGACGTATCCGCCACCAAGACTCAGATAAACTTCCTCAGACAACTGTAAAGTCTCCAAATGTAGTGAACCACTTGGGGTGACCTGTGATAGGAGTGTTTGTTATCCAATAAATGGACTCACACCCGCCTCCCAAATTGATATCATGTTATTTTAATCACTAATTTACTGCAGAAGGTAACTATCCCAAAAAACGTGATTATATTTTGTAGTTGATATTTACTCAAAACCACGTATTTTCACTTACGGATCATTACCGTTTAAAAGCTTTTAAAAGATGCATCGTTTTTTTTCTTTTCCTAATTATCTATGTAATCGAAATTGCACGGAACTTTTTTCAAATACACTTATCAATGAATCAATCACGATCGTGTCAAGAGATCACGCTCAGACCTCCAGCTCTAGAGCATCTCATTGATGAGTAATTATTTAAAAAAATAAGTTGTTTATTTTTTGAAGTTTTAATACAACTCACTATGCATGAGTAATATCAGCCTTGTATTTATGTAAATTTCTACGTCAAAAAGGTTGATGATACCAATTCAGAGGCTGTGCTTAAGGTACCGCAACCGGGCTCAAAAAGAAGAAAATGGAGAGTTACGAAATTGCAATTGTTAGAGGAGCGCGCTAGTACATATTTAAAGCGACAAAATCGATGCGAAAATTGTGAAAGTGTATAATAAAACACGACTCGTTTAAAATAGAAAAAATCTTGCCGGGGTTGTCTTAAACAGCATTTAAAGAAACACTGTGAATTTTTTCATACATATAACTTGTAAAATAACTGAAACAAACGTGTTTATAATGATTTTTAGAGCACAATTTGCGATTTTTTTCCATCGAGGTAATTTTATATAATTTGTACGGGGAATGTCTAGATATTATCTTCAAGAATTACGTATATTTTTTTAGGAGCTTTAAAGCTTAACGTATTTAAGGGAGATATGTAAGAAATCGGTAGAAATTGGGGTAGCGGCGCCTTAAAAGTACTGTATTTAGATGTCGAGGTGCATTATCGAAATAATCATTTAGAAGCGTTGATATCAATTTTGTAATCATTGTCATTAAATATACGTGTATTTTCATGTTTATGAATTAATTATTCATTTCTTTGTGAAATGAAAAATGTGTTTATTAAAGTTGTTCAAAAGATCCAGACCCATAAAACAATAAAATTTTCACAAGACGTTGGCCAAACATTTTGGCGTTCTCCTAAGAATAAAACCAACATCCAAATAATATTATAATAATTAAACCATCTACGCCTCTGTGTATTTTCAGGAGACCAGACATTTGTCAATTTGTCTTCTTTTGTAATTGTCTTTTGAGTTGAAATACGATCAAAATGAACGCATATGATTTTTTAGCATGCATTGCTAATTTGGGAGGTGAGTATGGGTACCGCCGCCCCGGGACCATTTAATGAACAACCAATACCTTTGCTATATGTCACTCCAAGTGGTTCGCTATATTTGCTGACTTACAGAAGTGCCCGGGTTTGTGGGGTGAGATTTAATCGCCTCTTAGAGGCCCAATGCGTCTGCCCACCTACTGCGTGGTAGGTTAGGAGAGGTTGGCAGTGGGAGGGCTGGATTCGTCACTAAGTTTCGAATTCGTCGCTTGTTTGGAGATACTGGGTTAGGCAGACCTTTTACATCTCCAATATAACTCTCTCGGAACATCGCCTTGTTCTGCAGTGGGAGGACTGGATCCGTCACTACTGGACACACAAACCCTCAGATCCTACTCACCTCTCACACTTTTTTTCTTCCCAGTCCTTTCTTTGTTCCTTCCTAAAAAAAATCTCCACAAAGCATCGTCAAAGATGACATCGGCCCGGAGGGAAGTTTTTTTCTCGGGGCCTCCTGTTTGGAGCTAATTTAAAAAAAAAACGGCATTGGTGATAATCTTTCCGATTTCGGAACTCTCAACCATTAAAAAAGTGTTTCATAAAAGAAACGCCTTCTTGGAAGCGATTTTTTTTACATTGTATCAAATAAAATAAGGTTTTTTGCTTTGTGAGATCGGGTGGAACAGACAAATGAAAAAAATCAAATGCAGTTCACATGCGGAAGAAGTGAAAACTTCTCCCACACAATCTCAACCAACAGGAGTCTTGAAAAGTGAGCTCATAATCAAAGCGGGCAATGCGGTACTGTACGTAGGTAATATTTCGTTCTATTTCATTCTCTCGCAGGCTAAATCCTGTAGATGCATGTATTTGTCTCTTTTTAGCGTCGTTTCCATTTCATCAAGTTTCACATAAAAAAAATTACATGAAATCATTAGATTTTGATACATTCATTATTTCAATAATAAAGGGTGTCTTAATTAAGATCGAAAGCCTTTCGACATAATGTTCAAATAAAATCTTATAACACTACTTACATAACGATTAATTTCAAAATGCAGCCTCATTAAAATAATGCAATTCATTTAACATTATTCTTCCTCTCAGCAAATCGGCTCAGATATTCTGCAAATCCTATCAAGAGACGATCTACACTGAAATCATATTCAAGACCCAATATAAAGATTCAATTGTTTCCGACGTCAGTTTATGATTTGTTTTTAAAGAGACATAGCTTGGACTCAATGAATGATATGGTTTACGGTGAACCCTGATGATTATTTTTAATGTTTGAAATCTAGCCAATTTGCCCTCTATTGGGTAAAAGGTTGAATAATAAGGTTTGGAACTTAACTAAACCCTGTAGGCAATCCTGATAATAATTATTCAATTCTATAATAAAGCAGTTATATTAGTTATGGTAATGTAGAGTATTACCCTGCTTACAGGGTTCAAAACTAAAGTCTGCCACGTCATTGTTATTATGTGTTTAAAATTTTTATCTTAAACTTAATCTATAAAACAAAGTCAGGTTAGTTACACCATTTATAACTCGAGAACGGCTGGATCGATTTTTATGATCTTTGATTTGTTGGATTTATCTCCGCCCTGAATAGCAGAATAACTATTAAAGCATCGGAAAAATTCACGAAAAAAATTAATTAAGAATTTTTTTTTTTTTTTTTTTAATTTATGAAGAAAGTTAACACAACAGTTATTGAATTTGAGGCGGTACCAAGTTCATTGGGTCAGCTAGTTGTTTACAAATAAGACCGGCTCCTGAAAACTCTTGTTTTCTATTTTCGTAAATAAGCCAGGCAAGCTTTAGACGTAAATATGGGAACCGAGCCGGTCGCCAAACAGAGTAGAAATAAAACGTGCAAAATCATCGTGTAAACATGTTATTGTAAAATCAACTCGGAATACTTGTCTAACGGATTGTTTTTTTACTAAATGTGACCTGAAAAAGTAACACTTAAATCGTATTGTATCACAAAGTAATAAACATAAGCCTAAGAAAGCTTCAGGTCCGTGTAAGCAAATTACAATGAGGAATTAATCGAATGTTTCGAATTGTCGTGACAGTATTTTCACACTCTCTCTACCGATCGGGTTGTTTCCGCTACATCAAAAGCCGCTACTGATAAGATTGATTTGGTGGTGTTTTATGAGTAATCCGAGTGTTATAAGAATAGGTACCCACATCCTATCCTATCGGTTCCATGACAATTCATCCTGCGACAATTCATCCTGCGGCAGTTCATCCGGCCGACAGTTCATCCTGCCGACAGTTCATCCTGCCGACAGCTCATCCCGCCGACAATTCATCCGGCGACAATTCATCCTGACAATTCAACCTAACCTAACCTAACCTATAAGTATAAGTATGTCGTATTTTGTTATTCACGCATGCTTCTTCGGAGAGTCTTATTATTGTTAGTATAAATATTTTTACAGCGGATTTTCACTCAAGATGCCTTCAGATATAAGTGTATCGATTTTGGTTGTACGGCCGTATATCCTCTTTGCATACTTACTTAATAAAAATCTTCTAAATGATCAGGCAGGATGAATTGTCGCCGGATGAATTGTCGGCGGGATGAACTGTCGGCAGGATGAACTGTCGGCAGGATGAACTGTCAGCCGGATGAACTGTCGCAGGATGAACTGTCGCCGGATGAATTGTCGCAGGATGAATTGTCGGGTCACCATCCAATCCTATTATCCTATTAATATTATAAAGGCGAAAGTTTGTATGATGTATGGTTGTATGTTTGTTGCTCTTTCACACAAAAACTAGTGATGGACTTTAAAAATTCTTTCACTAATATAAAGCTACATTATTTGCGAGTACTCCAGGCTATATATATTTATGTTGGTAATTTTTGGCGTTATGAATAATCTCTGGCGTTATGAAATTATTTATCATACGGTTTCTATCCCTAACAAAATCGAGTTATTGCAAACGTCAGAAGAAAAGCAAACAAATTGTTGCCTAGGATTTTTTTTTTTTTAAATTAGGCAATTAACACTAAAAAGGGTGCTTTGTTGGCGTCGCTGTTAATATCTATCTCTAACAATGAATCGCCGAAATGTATGTATGCGCGTAACTTCGGAACGACTGCACCAAATTGGATAATTCTTTTTCTGTTCGTTATTTTGTATAAAACTACCGTTGAGCTCTGCCGTTGAGCATTATGAAATTTGCATAAAAAATTGTAATAGGTGGCACGCGAGCAGTTTGAAAACTGAATGTACCGGGAATGAATGTGTAGAATGCGAGAGGTGGGAGAGGGGTGGAGGGAGGGAGGTGTGGGGTGGGCGGTGGGAGAGGGGGAGTGGGTGGAGGGGGTTAGGGGAGGGGGAGGGGGAGGGAAGAAAGGGGGAGGTGGAGGGATGGAAGAGGGTGTGGGAATGGTAAGAGGTGTGGGGAGGGTGGGGGTGAGGGAGAGGGGGTTGATGGGGGGAGTGGTGTGGGGAAAGGGCATGTGGAGGGGGGAGGGGTGGGTGAAGGGGGAGGGGGAAGGGGGGAGGGGGTTGATGGGGGGAGTGGAGAGAGGGAAGGTGGAGGAGGCGGAGTGGGAATCCCCTAATACCATGCGAGCGAAGCCGCGGGAATAAAGCTAGTATCTAATATAACAGTCTGGGGTAGGAGGCCTAGAATTTTTCTCTTATTATTTGTTATGATTTTTGTATGTTTACATTTGAGTTTTCGAGATGTGCATTTTTTTCTTCTATAATAAACATTATTTCAAACATTTTCATTCTGCCCTTTGTATTCGTTTTTCATAGATTGTTTCGCATAGATCGGTATATGAATATAGAAGAGCATACATGAGACTACGATTCTATCAGGGTTGCCAACTTAGGGGTTTTCCCCCCAGATTTAGGGGGAAAATAAGTGCGATGGGATTTTTTTAGGGGTATTTTTGGGGGTTTTGTGATTCCATATATTTTTTAAAAATTTTATTACATCGTATACACGGAGCACTCACACACTTCACAATTTTATTTGTTGACTACTAAAATAAGCTGCGGAATAGACTCTCCATTGAAATGCTTCAAAGCATGATGATAGTTCGGTTCACATTAAATCGAAATGGTGGATCTTGCACTACATTTAATCAATCTCCTGAAATGTTAAGCTTATTCAATGTTAACATGTATGATTTTAAAAAATCTGATTCTTCTCAAGAAAATAATGCAATATTTGATGTTTTAAATAATTTATAAATAAAGATTATAAAAAAACATTATAGCATATCATTTTATTATTATTCATTATTTTTACAAAAAAAAATTTTTAGGGGTATTTCAAGTAATTTACCGGTCTCTAGGGGTTTTTGAGTTTAGTTTAGGGATAAATATTTTTGAGAGTTGGCAACACTGGATTCTATATACAATGTTAATGAAGCAAGATGTGAGAGCCAAGACCGAGATGTTTGGCGGTCCTACTGCCTACCCTTGAGAAGAAACGGTGTGATCGTTGGTTAGTTAGGTTATTAACGACTGATGTTCGTGATGACGATGATAAATGATAGTGTTTATCATCGTCATCACGAAAGCCATATAAAAAAAACATCCATATTTTGTAGACTAGTCTGTAAATGTCAAAGTAAATATTAGTTCTGATAAATCTGTTTTACTTCCAAAGTATAATAATTTGCGCTTCTAGAACGTGAAATCGTGAGCATTAAATTTTAAATACTTACGCGATGAGCGTTAATTCGTTGCATGGTTCTGCGTTCTTCGCCTCAATTTAATCTTATTATAAACAACGGGAATGTTTGTTGTGTAAACATGTTTCATTGCATAATATTAATAACCCGTAATAATTATTATTAAATTGTATCCTCTTCAGTCTCACAGTTAAAGGATGTTTAGTTGTAACCCTGAGCTTTCATTATTTATAATTATTGTTCAAAAACGCTTAAAAAGTAATTACCATTTCACTCTGTACAATAAAAACTCAAAGGCATTTGGTTCAGAGCTTGACTGAAACCTACTGTCATTTCTGTTAATTACTTACTATATGATCAAGCAGATTTCTCTCACTTTCTCTTAATATTGGTTGTTTATAAATACAATAGGATTCCTTCTAAAGGACAAGTAAAGCTTCAGAAAAGCAGGGGGGCCGAGCCAGCGTTTAACCGGGTAAAAAAAGCAAATATTTAGTTAAATATTATATATTGAATATTAGCCTGAATGTAATGTGTTTTTTTTAAGCTGAATGTGGCCTGTTTATCTTAACCAGTATTATTAATGTTTTGAATACTTTGGATTATATCTTACTAACTGATACCCTGCATGCGTTAATGAGCATAACCTTTCCCATGCGTCCCCGCTCCCTTCCACCTTCCCCGCCTTCCCCCTCCCACTTCTCTTCTCTCTCCGCGAACCCCACCTTTCCTCTGCCTTTCCTGCCTGCCGCTAAAATATATGAAATACACACATTTTCATTTATACAAATTTCATAACGCCAGAGCTTACCATTATGTATAGCGTATGTAACTTGCTAATAATGTAGCTTTCTATCGGTGAAAGAATTTTTAAAATCGATTCAGTGGTTTAGGCGTGAAAGCGTAACAAACAAAGATGGCGGAAGGGGGTTGTTGCAACGCATATTATGCAGAATAATTTCGAAATGTGGTTCAAAACGTAGAAAGAGGTAAACTTCATCGTTTTCAGAAGATTCTTTGGTCTTTGCTTTAATGCGAAGCACTACGAAGTAGGTTAAATGCAAAATCATGTGTTTTATCACTCGATTATCTTAGATGCTTTAATTAAATACTACTTGTACAACACATTTTGACCTTTGAAATAATCGATACAGAAAAATTATCAGGCCTATGAAAACTGCTTTGAAGTTCAAAATAACCTACTTGCGAACCCAATTTTGGTTATCGTTTTATTGAATAATGTGGTAATTAATTAGTTTTAGAAAATGATGGTTAAACATTCAATATTTCTGCCTGTACTTAATATTTTCGAATATTCCCCCCCACCCCCCTTTTATGTAAATGTTTATGTAAAATTTTACAAAATTCATCATGAAATGTGCATAAAAAATTGAAATAGTGGCGCGCGATTTTTTCGAAAAAAGAGTGAATTTCATATAGTTTATCAGTAAGCACGAGGAGTGGAATCTGGGAAGGGGTGGAGGGGAACGAATGAGGGGGGGGGGGTTCGCGGGAGGGGTACGAGGGAGGGGGAAAGACGGAGAAGATTTTTATTTTTTTTAAAGAAAGACAAACATTCCCGGGTTACGAATAACCCAACAATGTTTGAAAATCTCCTACTACCACCACAGAAAGCTGAAAATGTTGCTTGTGTTGTGATGGAGGACTTAGCCAGCTGAGGAATCGAACACGCGACGCTCGGGTGGGACCCAAGCGCTATGCCCACTAAACCACCGACTAGTCATGGAAGGGTAATGGGAAGGGAGGAAGGGGAACGCATGAGGAGGAAGCGGGGGGGGAAGCCGGGGAAGATGGAGGAGGAAGTCGGGATGAGAAAGGGACGCGGGAGGGGCAGGGGAGGCGGAAGGGGAACGGCGACGAATAGAATAGACATGCGGGGAGAAAAAAATATTTATTTAAGAGGCAGTGCAACGCATAAAGGGAACTCGCTAGTTGTATTATAAAGACATTTAATTACTCACATGTTGTTAAAAATGTTTTAAAATTACGTATTTTACAAGGTTTGATTTCGCAGGCCTTCAAAATCAAATTAAAGACAACCTTCTCGCAATCATATTAAATGCGTGTCTTCCTCGACTAAAACAAACGCGTCTAAATAATGACTTACTACTCAGATTATGAGAATTGAAAGAAAGAATGAGTGAAACTGATGATATATGTAAGTATCCGTGTAATTATCAGTAAATTAGGTTAAATCCGATTCGACATTGTTCTCGGATAAACCTGATAGATTTAGTTACGCACTAGACTTAAACCACTTACAGATTGTAACAAAAGGGCAATGCAATATTCAAGAAGCAACTCAAAAGAGAAGCAACGTTACACAACAGTATCAAACTTACTTACACGACTTATTTTATTATTAGTAAAACACTTCAGTTGTTCAATCAATTTATTTATTTATTAATTTTATTTTAGTTATTTATTATTTAGTAAAAAAAAAAAAAAAGTTTAAATAATTTCATGGGTTGCGGTTTGTCCTAGGGATCTTGGCGGCGAATGTGTCTGTCCATCTTTTGCATAGCGGGCCGGATCGAGAGATACTAGTTGAAGGAAGCATTTTGACCTCTCCAACCGGACTCTCTTGCACCGCAACTGGAGGGATGGATTCTTACTTATGTACGTCACTCACTCGTGACACACTGAGCCCCATATTCCTACCCACCCCTCATCCTTTTTTTACTTTTCCAGGACATGTATCCTTACCTTAAAGACCCTCCATTATTATCCTCATGTGTGGAGCTAATGTAAAAAAAAATTCACCATTACATATATATATATATTTTTTTTTTATTTATTTCAAGAATTTTTTGTTGACATTACAAATGGTTACATATGATAGGTTATAAAATATTTCACATCTTAATCTAGTATTCCATTAGTTGAGCTCTAGGAGCTCGTGTTTATGGAAGGAGTATTTACATGCAAAAAATAATAATGATGTTCCAATGAGTGTAAACAATTATCAAAGAACTTATGAAATAAAATTTCAACATTATTTTAGATAGATACACAATTTAGAAAAAAATAGTTATAGAAGGACAATAACAATATATATTTTTTTTAAATATTAAATATTACAGTTTTCAGTAGGGGTAAAATACATTAAGGGTACAATTACATTAAGGGTACAATATATCATTATCCAATTTTAGTGACTTAATTTGCTTTTTGAATAATTCATATTTCAGCGTTTCTGTTATACTAATTTTGTTTTTGGATAATAATATATTGTTCCATCTTACACCTAAATACAAATAGTGGTGCTGAACCGTGGTCGTTCTAAGCAAAGGGATGGCCATTAAGTCATTAGTTTTAAATCTATTGCTTATGCTATCTGAGGGGTGAATTTTTTGAATAAAATATTCTTTATAATATATATTATTTGACGCCGGCGAAGTCCCGCGGTAAGGCTCTTGACTCGCACATCGAAGGTCGCGGGATCGAATCCCGGCGTGCCAAATAAATTTAATTTGATTAATTTGCGTTATTTCACATTTATTCATTTCATAAAATATATATAGTATATTTGCGGCACGTTCCAGAGTGGAAGATGCTCTCAGTATCGCCCTGGTGTAAGTCCACCATTCAGAGTTGAAACATTGCTTGAAATGGCATTAGCCGTGTTTGGTGACCAGATCTGATTAGCCAGTTACTTCCCCACCTTCCTCTTTCCTATCTCCTTTCCCTCCCCACTACCTTCAGCCTCACAACATACCCCAATTGGGGATGATATAGTCTCACTGGCTTCACACGGGAGCAGTTGGGACTCTTGTGCGGTATTCATATAAAAAAAAAATTTTAAAAAAATTTACGTATTTAGTTTTAGTTTTACATTACTAACTAGCTAATACAGGGTTCGGTAGAGAGGATAGACCGCCAAACAACTCGGTCTTGGTTGCTTCATTAACACTCACACACGTTTTTTTTTTTTTTTAAACTTTATTTATTCTCATTTCTTTGTACATATAATGTATAATAGCAAATAGTATACATATAATAACATAATATATAATAACAAATAGTATGAACAAGAAATGAAAACCCACTAAAGCACTGCCTGAGTGTGGGTAATATTAAAACAAAATATTATAATTCTAAGTACCCAAAGTATAAAATAGACTTAAAAAACATATAAAATTAGTATTTCATAGGTAGAACAAGTGAAAAAGGTTTTATTTCAGCTATTATAAAATATGGAAAACACATACTGTTTTTTTTTTTTAGTTATTGTAAAAAAATAAACAGAAAACATATTGAACTACAGTTTAGAAAGTTACAGAAAGTGTTTTATAAAAGGAAGGATAAATTTATAGAAATAGCGTTTCAATATCTATATTATTCAACCATAATTTTACCTCTTTTACATATTTTATCATTTTATTTATCATTTGAGTTTGTAGTGGTAGAAGGTTAAATGAACGAGGACCAATGAAACTACTATGTGTCTGCAATAATTTAGTATTGGTTTGTGGGGGTGAAAATATATTATTTATTCTTTTGCTCATTCTGTTTTATATTACTGCGTGCTTTAAAAGCTTTTATATTTTTCGATAGCTCATTAGGTATAATGCACTTCACATATTGCAATATTCATATTAATTTATAATCTAAAATATTCTTACGTCTTCGATTTACAAAACAAGGGAACATTTTTTGAGTACAGGAAGACTGTTATGAGAATATTTAGCTTTCACATTGGAAGCTAAAATGGTAGGAATATAAGATGGAGAGCAAGAGACAAGTGAGATTATTTCTGGAGAATTTGTATCTCAGGCGTGGACCTTAAGCAGGCGGCTATAAAATACTTTGTATGAGGATAGGTTATTTAATAAAAGAGATTATTGCTTTGAGACAGTTAAATTAATTTATTAACAAGTACAATAAAAATCAGGGCTAGACTATGTAAATCTGAATGGGCATATTATGGAGCGTTAGTACCGTTTAGTCTTGAGGGGTTGATGAATGGGTGATGCCATACGTAGGCGATCCATGATGCTGCTTGCTGCCTTCGGAGATGTGCGGTCAGCTCCCTCCGCTGCTGACATGTGCTGAACGGCAGGCTGGAGCGACGAATCAAGCCTCCAGTCCCGCGGTTTCCCAGCGACGTCCCGTCCAAGGGCGGTTGCCAGCCAGCCGACTATGTTGATGACGGCCAAGGTGGGCGATCTTCGGCCGCATCTTCTTGGAAGGTCTTGTGATGTCTGCGTCTGCAGATGCTGGATGTGGTTTTAATCCAGAAGAAATAATGGGCTCCCATGGTACTCCGCTGCTGATCCAGGATTTTAATGATTGTCCTGATGGTCTTCAATGATGGATGCCGCTGATGGGCGCGGATTTATCAATCTTCACATGTTTTTAAAATAATGGCGAACTATTACTATTTGATTACGTCGACCCGCCACAGGGACGGTGGTTGAGGTCACCTGTGGCTGCTCAAAGAATGAGGAGTTCTTTTTTCAAATCTACTGATTTGAATTTGTCCAGGATCAGCAACTGTTGCATTCAAAAATATTGCAGGGCTCGCAATATTACCAATGCCCAAATGTCAATGGGCAAGCACTAGAGGTGCCACACACCGAAACCATAAATAAAGTGTGTAAGAGGGTGCACACACCTTGTTACCAATACTTTTATGTAACAAGACGTCGTACTTCATGACCTCGAAATCTATAAGACACTTAGTTAAGAGTACAGTTCCGGGCTGCAGCCTGCATGGTGAAGAATTTATTTATTTATGAGAGACAAAAAAATATATATAAATAAATGAAGACAATATTATAAATAAGACAAACATATTGACACCTCTGGGGTGTCAATATGTTTTTCTGATTTTTCTGTTTCCAGATTTTCGATTGAGTTTCGCTTATATTGTCTTCATTTATTTAAATATTACAATTTGAGGTTTTACTCATAAAGTTTAAATCAAAAAAAAAACTAAAAAATATAGATATACAATATACATATACAAAGTTAAATTAAGTCAAGCCAAAAAGGTCTCCTATGTTAGACTTACTTGTAGATAGAGTTTTATTACATAAAATTAATTTTAGGTGAGGAGAACAGGAAGAGGAAAATAGGATAAGGATCGGAGATGCTTCCGATACATTCCACACTCTTGTATTAATTTTCGATCGTACGCGTTTCTTCTTTTCGGTATTTCTGAAGGGTATTGTTAAAAATCTCCATATGTATTTATTTAATTATTATGACCGCCGATTATCGCCGATTAACGGCTTTTACATAGGAATTCAACAATTTGAAATGGATACAGAATTTTCCTGGTCATCCGCCTCCAAGACCTAGACAAAACCACCCCATGAACCCGGGCACCCCTGCTAAATCACCAAACGTAGCGAACCACTCGGGGTGACCTATGGCAGAGGTGTTGGTTATCCAATGAAGGTTCTCGGGGCGGCGGTACCCAATCCCGCCTCCTAAATTGATAGACAGTTAAGAAAAAAAACATTCAAATGACAAAAAAAATAAAAAGTACACATTAAAGTGACAGCATAAACTACAAATAGTAAGCTATTTTAAATACAAATATAATAAAAAGAAAATCTCACATACATGTATACAAGATGTTTTGAAGTAAAGAAATTACTAAATTTTTAAATTAATAAAAATAAATTTAAAAATTCCATAAGTAAACATTGATGAAGAATATAAATATTCAAAGTATGTTGATTATAATCCAACTGGAAACACTGACAAACAGCTTTAATTAAATAATGTTTGTATGTTGATAAATCTTTCAATATTTATCACATCATCAACAGCATATTTATTACCAAGTATATGCAGGCGATTTATTAATGTAAAATTTTGTATTATATTGCGCACATATAAGGGGAATTGGGGAATTTTTTCTAATGTTAGTTCTAAATGTGGGCAAATGAAATAAATTGGATTGCCTTGTTGATCTTGTCAGAATATAGATAAAAATAAGAATGCTCTGATGATAATCAAAGATAGTTATCGTTAGAAAGCATTAGCTGCATGTGATTGAGAAATACAGGTTTAAATTATGAGAAATTTATCTATTTGATCTCGGTATCCCTTTCCCGATAGCCACGTAGAGAGACACCATGAAATCATGAGTACTAATTGAGGCATCTATTTGTGATTATTATTATATTATTAGCTAAGTCCGGTACCTAAAGTCAAATGTCAAGAGAGATAATTGTGATGTGACTCTGTTATATATTACGAGGTTGGTCCAAGATTTAAACATGGTTCTTAATTCAAAAATCATGAAAATTTATATTTACAAAATAAATCATATGACATTATAGGAAAATATCCCTACTATTTTTCGACATGGTCCGCGTTACGATCTATGCACTTGGTGAGCCGTGGCACAAGGTCCTTGACTCCGTTATCGTAGAACTCCGCCGCCAAAAATGCTATCACCTCTCCCTCCACGGAAAAGAAATTTTTAGTTTATTTTTCTTATGTTGTCTTTAATTGTGATATCGGTGTGTATCATTCTAGTTATGTTGATTTTGGTTGAGCAAAGTTCGTAGAACTTTATATATTTTGTATTGTCTTCTCCACCTCAGTCTCTGTATCTTTCAGGTGACTTTACTTGTAATCTTAGTATTTTTACAGTTATTATTTTTCCATTGTTCTGAGTGATGACATTGTTTTTTCTTATATTTTTCTGCAAACTTTTATTTGATCATATTCTCTGTATTTATCTCATGTTATGTTCATCATTCATTACATTAACCCATCACCCCATTTTCAGACTAACTCCTGTTTTACAGGAACATTTGAGGGTTTAGCTTCGTGCATCATAAGTAGCTTCGTTTATTAAAAAAAATTAGAGTCCTTGTGAGAGCCCTGAAGGAGTAACCACCTTTTTCTTGTACCAGGGCGGGAAAGCGGTTGGATTACCTCAAGTCTCCCTCCGCGTCCTAGTCGGTCTCCAAAGGTTTTCCGGACCAATGTTGCTTCAGGTGAAGAAAACTATTAAAATCATGTCATTGATTGCCTTTTTGATTCTGGGGTTAGGTGGTGAAACCATGTTTCAACCCAAAAAATCCCCGCCTTGGTTGGAAAATCCGTTGAGCCCCGAACGTTTATCATACGATTTTACTCTTAAGCATTTTGGGAACCCAACGAACTCGCAATTTGCATACGCCATTTTTTCCCTCAATATCGTTCGTGTGGTAGACTCACTGATGTCTGGGATCAAAATTGCGAGCTTACGAACATCAATAGGGCGGACTCCCTCTTAGTTAAGAAAGCGAATAATTGAGCGCACATCACATGCGGTGGGATTCGAAGCGGAGCGTCCACCTCAATCGGACGCAAAGATCGCACTGAAGCAGCTACCAAGCCGGATCATAGCTCGTTTTAGGGGGAAATCTGAACCGCCCGCTAGTGCTGCCATATTTTGAGAAATAATGTCCGCTTTGCCGATAATGAGGAATGGTCTTTAATTTTTGGACAACCCTAGTAGAAAATCCTATGCACTCTAGCTTACCTATTTGATACTAAATGTTTGAACTGTCACAAATCATTTGAACGTATTATTTAAAGTAATCAACTTTTTCCTGTTTTAATTAACGGAATACGGATATGTACGTATACGTTACAAGATTTCTTGCTTCTATTATCTCTCGACAGGCCATGATGCCAAACGTAACGTCAGTAACCGTGTGGGTCGGCCGATGACCCCATGCATTTTTCTGTCTTATAAGAATTTAAACCATAGAATTCCCTTTTTCTTTTTTCCTTTTTTTGTGTTATTTGTCCATTTATTGGGCAGGGAATATTACCTATATTTGACAAATTTATTTTTTCCTGCGATCAACGAGTTTTCTCATTTTTTTTAAACGGCACTTTAGGTATTAATCCTTTGCGCAGGAATACCTAAAATACTAAAAATATATTTCATGTATACAAGTAGATATAAGAGGGATGGTAATTTTAAATTAATTAATAAATAATATATAAAAACTTTTAATAAATGCTTTGCATTCTGACAATCAATAAAAAAATATAGTATTATAATATGGGGTGGAACTTACAAAAAAGTTCGTTGTTTTCAGGTGGAAAAATGTAATAAGCAGTAATTTTTGAATGAAACACTAGTACAAGGGTGGCCAAACCGCGGCCCGCGGGCCGCATGCGGCCCGCTGGGTGTCTACTTGTGGCCCGCGGAGCATATGCACACTTTTTTTTCTTTTAGTGTAAATAAAACCACCACAAGAACATTCCAACGTGCGTAGTTCGTATCATATCTAATATATGGAAGTATCTAAGTACATTGATTCGACTATCGTTTCAAGTTTTTCTATGGTATATATGTACGTGTTAATAAACAATCACAGTTAAAGGAGAAATTCAATCAGGTTGGTTTAGAAGAGTTATACAAAACATATTTGGACAAGGAGAAATATCCTGCATTTCACAAACATGCTCTCTATCGATGATTTCGCTATTTGAAGACTTAACGTGTGAACAGATTTTTAGTCGAATGAAGCATATTAAATCTCAAATGAGAAGACGATCACTGATGAGCATTTGGAAAACTGTTTGTGTAATGTAGCAACAACATCAATCGTTATCAACATTGATGCACTTTAGTTCTGACAAACAAAATCACACTTCTCACTAAAATTTATTATATTTTATTATAAGCAATAAATATCAGCCTGAAACACTCATCTACATTGAAAAAATCTTCCGAGAAAAGATACTTGCCATAGTGTCATAGTGTTTCAGGCTGATTATTGTTTATAATAATTGTTACCCTTTGTGCTATGCATAAAAATCTTGTCTTAAACGTTAGTTTATCAATTAAAAAAGTAATAATAATTATATTTTGTTTATTTTTTATTATTTTTTTTTTGTATTGCTCATCTAATAAATATATTTGATTCTCATTTTGGTTATATCTTCTTGAAAAAACAATATATTTCTTGTTATCTTTGAATAATCAAAGAAAATTTCTTGTGCGGCCCCGTAGGAAATCTAATTTCTAAAATCTGGCCCGGCTGCTGAAAAGGTTGGCCACCCATGCACTAGTATATATTGAATTATTTGGTGGGTAGGAGATAAGCCGACGTAGCTCAGTGTATAAGACCAGTTTTGACTGGATATCAGAAGGACGCGGGTTTAAGTCCCGACGTGGCATGTATCTTTTCTCGGGAGATTTTTTCAATGTAGACGAGTGTTTCAGGCTAATAATTATTGTTTATAATAATTGAACTCCATATATAGTGCATGAACCTCGGATAAGTTTTGGGGTCCGCACTCAGACATATATATTACAATATTACCGAAAAAACTATTTTTTTCGGTGCACCTGTAATGATTGCCTTTGTTTCAATTATAAATGTTACAATTTTTCCAAACGTAATTAAAATAATAAAATTTCAGTACGAGCACTTTCACAACTTTTTTCACAACTTGTCACAACTTTTTTTTTACTTTAGCTCTACACAGGAGGCCCTGAAGAAAATAATTTCCCTTTGGGCCCATTTCATCTAAGGGGATGCTGTGGAGGTTTTTGAGCAAATGAAGAAGAGGAAGTTCTCGGAAAGAAATAGGTATGAGGAGTGGGTAGGATTCTGCGGATCAGTACGTCCAGGTGTGACGGACGTATTAATCCATCCCTTCAACTGTGGTGCAAGGCGATGGGTCGAGGAATTCTAGTATGAGAGGTCGAAATACCTCCTCAACCAGTCTCTCCCGACCCAGCCCGTCACGCCGCAGGTGGGCAGACACATCGGCCGCCAAGACCTTGACAAACCTCACCCCATGAACCCGGTCGTGCTCAAATACTGAAATGAGGTGTTGAGGTGAGGTGTGATAATATTTTCGCTTACGGGGGAGAAGGGGGGGGGGGGGGTTGCCTAGAGAATTTTAGAGAGCGTATTTTTTTTTTACATTCAAATAATCGCGTATTCCATAGAAAAGTGTCTAAGTCAAAATTTTCTTTTTTATGTTTTATCTCTGAAAAGTAAAGTGATTGTTATTAATATGCCTCACGAAAGATGTAATTAAGTTAGATCCGTCCATCTCCGCAAGACGTCGCTAGTGTCTCTTTTCGACGGGGCCACTTATTCATCAGTCAATCATTTGTTTTTGCTCTCCTTTTATAATTTACTTTTTTGACTTACGACACCTTTCTGCGGGATGTGCGATATGATATTTGTATATAAGTAATGACGTCAGTTTTTTCAAGATCGGCGGTGATTTATCCGTCTTCGACATACACAGTATTGCAAAACTTATTTCTTCTAATTAATTACTATCGGCAATACAGAATTAATTAAGTTCATGCTTCCAAAACACATAATTCGGTTTCCGTGATGAATGGGATTAATTTGTCTTTGAGTATTTGAAGAGTGAATGACAGGGGTTAGGCGAAGGTACCGCGATAATAAGAAAGTTACGAAATATGTACATTATACATGGCGTTCTGAAACTTGTTGTAGAAACGATCAAACTGCTCGTATTTGGATAAAATAACACAATTTTTTTAAGTTCAGTGGCGTCACAATATTAGGTTACTTCAGATTTTATGTCCAGGAAAAACTAAACCCTTTCACACGCTTTTCCTCAAATGATCATCTAGTCAACTGCAATTGTACTATATAAGTAAAATAAATACAAAATAATACAAAAACAACATGTCAGCCTACCAGAGACCAAATGGGAAAATAATTCACCGACTCCAGATATTTTCATATCAGAGGGTTCGGCTCGGTGGAACTCTTAATTGGACGTATAAATCCAACTGATCTCTCAATATAAATATTTAAAAAATATTTTGTAATCCTGCACGTATTTAAAATGACTAAAATTAAATGAGTAATAAGTTCTACTATGTAATTATTATTAATACGCATGACAGCTGTTTCGCCTTCCGAAAGCATTGTCAAACTGTCAATAATAATTACAAAGCGTAATGATAATTACATAACAGAACTTGTTTATGTTGCACTGTTATAAATTAAATAATAATATTTTTGGATACTTAAAATAAATAAAAAATTAAATAGAGTTTTACAAAATAAATTTAATAATAATAAAAAAAAACTCTTCACAGTTGTTGTAAATCTGTCATTTACAACACGATGCCTCATTTTTTAAAACCTAAATAAGTCGAATAATAACACGCATAAAATTTGTGCTCTCTTAGACAACAAAACAACGAGATGTAAATTGATTGTAATTTTATTTCTGAGGTGGGTGTGGGTACCGCCGCCCCGGGAACCATTTACGGGATAACCATGCAACACTTCTGCCATAGGTCGCTCCAAGTGGTTCAATACGCCTGGTGAGATTTGTCTGGATCTTGGCGGCTGATGCGACTGCCCACCAACTACGTGGCAGGCCGGATTGGAAGAGACTGTTTAAAGGAGACATTTAGACCTTTTTAGCAGGACTCTCTCGGAACGTCGCTTGGCACCACCACATTGGGAAGGATAGATTCACACGTCCTTCACTCCTGATCACACTGACCTCTAGATTCCTAGTCATCCCTCTCACCCTTTACCTTCCCAGAACTCCTCTCCTTCTTTCCTAAAAACACCCTCCACGCAGCATCCCCAAAAATGACATAGGTTCTGAGGGAACTAACTTTCCTTAGGGCCTCCTGTGGAACTAACGGAAAAAAAAGAATTTTACGTAAATTATTTCTAAAAAAAGTTCCAAATCGAATTTTTTAGAGTGTGTTTTTATGTGCGCTTAAATTTGCTTTGAATTTTCCAAAATTGGAATCTGTGATGTGAAACGATAAAGTTGGCAATCACCTTTCTATTGTATAACTAGCTGACCCTACAAACGTTGTTCTGCCATATAAATTATTTCTAGTGAATAGTTTGGTTGTCAAATAAAAAATAACGAACGTGTGTGGGGATGGGATCTATGACAGAAAGAGGAATGGAGCGCTGTAGACGATTACCACCGATAAAAACAAAAAAAACACCAACTAAAGTAGGAAAATGAAATAAAGAAAAGCAATATGAATTTCAAAGAGCAATTGAGTGTACGATATTTTTTGTCAGTCCGTCCTTAGCCAACACAAATAAGCTTTTCACATGGTTTGCCCACGCGAGAACATGATGCCGAATGAACATCAAAATGACGCCACGCTTCTCGTAAATGTCTTGCGCATGTGTGGATGAAAGTTCGATGAGGCGGACGTAGCGCCATCTGTCATTCAACAACATACATAATTTCGTTCTGTTTGAAATACGAAAGACGATTAAATTTGTTCATACACAAATACGAAAATCGCGATTAAAAAATGAAAGGGTGGGGTAGGACGGTTAAAATTTGGAAATTTGGACGGTTAAAAATAGGTATTTTTGGATGTCAAATAAAAAAAATAAAAAATAAAATTTTAAAAAAAATAAAAAATAAATCTGGATAGGGACACCCTAATCACCTAGCGGTATGAAATAAACTTTTAAACCTATTCTCATACCTCACAAATAATATACATTAAAATTTTATAAAAATCTGTGACACCGTGACACGAGATTTTTATATATAAGAAGAATATATATCAAAAGAAAAATATTTTTATTGTTGTCATTACTTATTATATTATAGTATTCGTAATTTTTTATTATTATACTATTATTACTATAACACGATGAAAGGAAAACCTTTATAGGTTTACACACCTATTTAATAAAAATAATTGACTTACTCGTATTTCAAAACCAATAGTTTCTTCGTCAGGACAAATGTAAGAGTATAATTAAAATTAACACATATAATTGATTTAAATATAAATAAATTACTAAAAAATATCATTTTATTCGTAAAAAAATTAACACATCATGAGATGCTGTTTATTAAACTGTCGTTTTCTCTACTACGTTCATAAATTCACAAACTCGACGTATTTTTTAAATCCCCGAAAAAGTGCAGAATTCATATTATTTATTAAAAGTGCATAAGAATTGCATTATGTTTAACAAAGAATAGAACGTAGAAAACCAGTTACCGTGTACATAAATCATATGTAAATGCAAATTGTCGGTTATCCAATATGAATTTCAACACTTCTGTAAATTAAAAAAATTATAAATAATTGCCTTTATGTCGATCTTTCTTCATCAAAAAAGTGTTTATTTTAAATGAAAAAATGATAGACCAATTTACCGCATCCCCAGGCATAGGAAGAAAATAAACCGTACCATAAGTCTCTACCTGACCCACAAAAGTTTGGGAATTAGTAATCCATTTAATTTCTTATATTATAAAACTATTGTCTTCATGTTTTTTAGTATTGTCCGAGGAATATAAGGATTAAGTAAATCAAATGCTTGAGGGTATTACCAGAGAAAACCAGAAATATGTCATTTTTAAATCAGATTTTAGATGTATTGACTCTTTTCCATACAAAATCATTAATTGATTTCGAAAGATTTTTCTTTTATCTAGCATTCGCATGTTTTAAATTTTTGAGAAAAAATGTTTATTTTTAGTATGATAAGGTTATAGGCGTTTGCAGATTTGTTAAATTTTCAAAAAAGATTTTGTATTATACCACACCCATTTCAAATCATATAAGCATGCAGTAAAATAATATATCAATACATTATCTGGGTATCGCATGTTTTAGAATTTTAACTTTAGTTTAAATAAAATTATTAAAAAATAAGACAACTACTTATACGAAGTGGTCGACCAATTTGCCTACCTGGGCTCCAGTCTGACAGAGAATAATGAGGATCCAACAGAAATCAGAAGGAGAATCACAGCAGCCAACAAAACATACTTCTCTTTGCTGCCAGTGTTTAAGTCACGTAGTGTCCACAGAAAAAACAAAATAACCATATATTAGACCATTGTTAGAACTGTATTGGCATATGGATGTGAGGCGCTGACACTGACGGTAAAGATGGCTGAAATGCTGGATACTTTTGAAAGAAAAGTGCTGAGAAGAATATGTGGACCCGTGAAAATCTGAGGGTGAACAGTGGCGCATCTGGCACAATACAGAATTGTATGATATATATAAGGCACCTAGCATCTCAACACATATGAGACTCCTCAGGCTGAGATGGGCTTGGCATGTACAGAGAATGCCGGATACACGCGTCCCAAAAAGAATTTTGACTGGACACCCAGGTGGAAAGAGAAAAGTGGGAAGACCCAGACTGAGGCGGGAAGACGAAGTAAGAGGGGATGCAGCACAGCTTCTCCAGGTACCAAATTGGAAGTCAGCCACTGAGGACAGGAGGAGTTGGAGGCGACTGTTGCAGGAGGCCAAAGCTCGATATGGGCTGTAGCGCCATCGAAGAAGAAGAAGATTACCAGAGAAAACCAGAAATATGTCATTTTTAAATCAGATTTTAGATGTATTGAGTCTTTTCCATACAAATCATTAATTGATTTCGAAAGATTGTTCTTTTATCTAGCATTCGCATGTTTTAAATTTTGAGAAAAAATGTTTATTTTTAGTATGATAAGGTTATAGGCGTTGGCAGATTTGTTAAATTTTCAAAAAAGATTTTGTATTATACCACACCCATTTCAAATCATATAGGTAAGCATGCAGTAAAATAATATATCAATACATTATCTGGGTATCGCATGTTTTAGAATTTTAACTTTAGTTTAAATAAAATTATTAAAAAATATATACGTACATTTGTTTCTTGACGAAAATTGGTCCGTTTGTTATTTATTTGCGCACTTACAAACTAATATATTTCAGATTTTTTTAACATTTTTATTTAACTTAGACATTATTGAAAAATGCTAAATACTTATAATCAAAAATAATTACAAAAAGTACATTATTTTAATAGTTTTATCATCACGCCTTTTAGCATTTTTGGATATAGGTATAAATTAAAGCGTATTTGGAATGAAATAAAATCGATATTGAGTTATAATTTTAAAAAGCTGGTACGGAGAATAATTAATCTTTCTCATTGTAACCGCCCTGCACTATCGTAAGAACAACTTTCGACGAAATGTGGATTTTCGGCCGCTGGCTGGTTAAACGCTCTTAAGTCGGTTGATGTCAAGAGTCAATAACAGAAGAGTATATATATAACTGTGGTCTGTGAATGAAACAAGGAGAGTTTTGTCACGGTTAATCATCTTTGCCTCTTCCTGTAGAAAAGGTATGATAGTTAATCCTACTAATATTATAAAGGCGAAAGTTTGTATGTAGATGTATGTATGGATGTATGTATGTTTGTTACTCTTTCACGCAAAAACTACTGAATTGATTTTAATGAAACTTTACAGTAATATAGCGCTCATACATTAGAATAACACATAGGCTTTAGCTCAGAGCTCTGGCATTATGAAATTTGTATAAAAAATTGCAATAGGTTTCACGATTAGTAAGATATTTATAATTTATAATTTATGCGATTAAAATTATTAAGGGAGTACTTTAAATAAATGCGGGAGGGGGGGAAGGTGAGGGTGGATGTGGGAAGGGGTTGGAGGGCGGAGGGGGTGAGGTAGAGGTGGTGGGAGAGGGGGAGGGGGTAGGGAGGGGAGAGAGGGTTGGAGGGGTGAGAGAGGGGAGGGGGGGATCCTTTTTTTATAAGTTAATTTTCACTCTCTGTGTAAATTCTATTCAAATTCTGTTATCATATAATAATGGGCCAGTTGCTTCATACAACTGAAATAATTAACATAACTTGAATAGAACTTTCACAGAACGTGAAAATTAACTAAAAAAATATGATGAATTGTTGAAAATTTTTGTAACAACCCATCCTTATACATGTTTAAGACCACTTTGCCATGGGTCACTCTAGGTCGTCACGCTACGTTTTGTGATTTAGCTAGAGTGCCCGGGTTCATGAATGAGGTTGTCTATCAGCCGATGCGCCTGCCCACTCGCTGTGTGGATGGCGGGCAGGATCGGGAGAGACGGGAAACCATTTGACCTCTCCAGCAAGACTCTCGATTCATCGACTTATACCGCAGTTGGAGGGATAGATTCATAAGTCCGTCACTCCTGGACCCATTGATCCCCAGACCTACCTGCCCATCAAACCTTATTCCTTTCCAGAACTCCCTTTCCATTATTTCCTTAAAAAGGCCCTCTCGCAGCATCTCCAAAGATTTTTTAGGCCCCGGGGGAAATTAGTTTCCTCAGGGCCAAGTGCGCTTAGCACGAAGTAAATTATTCTTTAGAAAACATCTTATTATTTTTTTTATGGACCGGTCTTTCGTGACAGCGAAAATAACACATTCTTAATATTATTCAGACTATATTACAATATGGTATTATAGGCTGGGGAAGAACGTGTGATTTTATTTTAAATCCAGTCAAAATAGTTCAAAGTTTGATAATTAAGTTTATCTTAAAAAAAACATCTACATTTTCTACTGTTTTTTTTTTTCAATATCTAATGTACCTACAATAGTCAAAATACATTTCTTGAAATATCCAATACTACACACTTTCAAAGAAATACAGATAATAACTTACAATTCAAGAATTCAAATATCAGAATGATACTAAAATTTCAAAATTATATTAGAACCGAGTATTTGCTAATAAAAACATATAAATATTAAATAAATAAAGTAAAAATAAGACACGAAAGTTGAGTACATACATAGGGTTTGCATTAAATTGAATGTCACTAGTGCTGCATTACTTCATGGTGACATAATACTCGTATCTATTCATTGTTTCCATTCGTCAGCTAGGTGGATTGAATATCAGCTAGTCTCAATTTACTATGCTTTTTTTATAGAACCCAAGGTTAAGAAATATTGAACTTAATGCATCACATAACAATTGTTTTATTTCTACGCCAACTCTCTTTGAATTTAGCTGTGTAGCCGTGATAACGAAAAACATTAAGACAGGAGACCTCAGCATGTTTATAAACGATTAGCAGGTAGACATAGAAGATACGACTAATACGAGTAAGTAATGTCAATGGCTGCTATTAAAATTCTTACTTCAACGGAGCGGCAACTGCAATGGCACGCGATTTTTTAATACGAGTGATGGAGATGCATGATATTGATTGTGTTTTTGTTTCTCCCTTGGGAGAAGCAGGCATACGTAAGTCGTTTGTATCACGTCTTTCTTGCATCGTTCCCGTGCCGTAACGTAAGAATACATTTTTTTGAAGTAAAACTTCTTTACGCACGCTTGACTTGGGGAGTAAGCTGCTGAATGCGTGACGAGAGCGTTACGAAAATCGAGGCGAACGGTAGTTGAGAGGGAGATACAAGTTAGTGAAGATAGAAAGAGAGAGAGAGTTACGTTTTATATATTACTGCAGGGGCAAGAGAGAGAGGTGCGAGTACACATTTTCTTTCTCTCATAGCCAGTTACGTTTCTTATATCTAAGACACAGTGCAGGCCTATTGTCTGTATCACACTGTAGGAACAAGTGAGAGCAGTGCGCGCGCACATTTTTTTTCTCTCTTCCTATCATATAGATGGAGCTAAAGAAGTTTTACTTCAGTCGTGTGGTCTAAAGCACACTCGTTTTTTTTTCTGTGTAAATATATAGGCTAAAACATAGGTAATAAAATTTGGGATGCGGGTACGAGTAAACCATTCATTGTATAGCCAGCACCTCTGCTATAGTTCACACCGAGTCATTCGGTAACTTAGCAGGGGTGCCCAATTATCCAGGTCTTGCGTGGCGGTCCGGGTCGGAAGAGGCCGGTTGCGGGAGACCCTTTGACCTCTCCAGCCGGATTTTCTCGACCCATCGCCTTGAATCGCAGTGGTAGGATTGATCAAATGCCCGTCATTCCTTGACACACTGACCGCCAGATTCCTACCCATCCCTATTACCAAATACCCTCATAGTTTATACCCTATTAGTATTATACCTTTGCGTAAAGTAGCGTTACGATAATGAGACGTGGTTAATGACACCAATAAATCACGTATTTAGAATAGCTAAAATAGATATTGTAAGGAAGATATGTACTTCTTACATATCTTCCTTAAACACTTGAAGTTTTTAAGCTATTAAAAAATATATGTTATTTTTGAAGATAAATATCTGGACGCGTTCCGCGCCGAAACGCAAATTATATAAAATTCCCTCGATAGAATAAAATCGCAAAGTATGCTCCGAAACGTTTTTTTCAGTTATTTTACAAGTTATGGTTGTGAAAAATTCACAATGTTTCATTAAATGATTCTTAAGATACGTTCCATGAGATTTTTGCTCTATTTTAAACAAGTCGTGTTTTCTTAAACATTTTCGCAATTTTCGCATCGATTTTGTCGCTTTAAATGTTAGCGCGCTCCTTTAACACTCGTAATTTCATATCTCTCCATCTTTTTCTTTTTGAGCCCTTTAAATGTTTCTGAATCCCTTATACTGGACTATGAAATGTTCCAAGGAGAATTGCATATTAAATTATAGTTTGGGTAAGTCTTTGCATGTAGATTATTGAAATAAACATTAAATTAATCTCCATTGCGCGCACGTCGGGAATCCAACCTGCATTCTCCCAACTCAAAGCCAAATGCCTAGTCTATTACGCGAGGCGTCACATCTTCATTCCTGTCTCAATCGTACAATTTTCTACAAATTCTTCTTAACGACCTTTTCCTGACCATACGTATTATTTCTGCATCCTGCCTTTGCTTGAGCATTTGCCGACATTCCACATACACATTAAACGTATTTATTATTATCTATCTATATGGCTGAGATGTCAACGTTTTCAATCGAAATTGGCCTGAAGCGTGCATCCTTTCACTTAAGTTATTGCTATATTATATAAAATCAATTTGCGCTAATTGTAAACGTTGTCATAGGTTACAGAATGTTATTTAAATTAGTCACGAATTCGGTCATATTTAACTTCGACCAAGAACTACCAATTTTTCATTTTCTTAACGCAAATTTTTAAATTAGCTGCTATCTTGTTCGAGTCTCAGATGTTACCGTATCTTTTTCTGATTTTTCTGTTTCAGATTTTAGATTGAGTTTTACTAATATTTATTTATTTATTATTTATTAATTTTCGGGAAATCGACAGTTTATATTTATTTCAGTTTGTACATAGTATTAAATAGCCAAAATAAAACCAATTACGGATTTCCTCCTTGTGACTTTACTTCTACTGAGACAGCATAATAAGAATAAGTAAATTAGTTTTATAAAAAGGAATATGAATCTAAAATTATATAAAACAAAAAATATATATATGTATACTCAAAACATTTTTTTTTAAATATAAAATGAAAAATTACAAAACAAAAAAAATCTATCAAAACATTGGTAGCCATGGAGAGAGGTTGTACATATAAATCAAATCATAACAGAAATACAAACAATAAAAACATAACATTATTCAAGAACCATTAGAGAAACACTCTTTTATGGACCTTTTATATTCAGTAAGTTTGCAATTGAAAATGTCCACATTGGAAAATACGCTATTATAACTACTGCATAGTCGGTTCAGGCAAGAATTCTGCTTACAGTTTGTCTTGCATTGATCCACCCTGAACAGGACAGAAGAGCGTGTTGAACGTGCAGGTACATTGAATTGAATTTTATTTAGCAACTCTGGGCATTGAATATTATTGTTGACTACTTTATACAGGAATAGTGCATCCATATGATGCCTTCGTACACTCAATGAATCAATTTTAAAGTGTGAAGCTGCCTCTACATAATTATTAAATCTTACAAACGACTTGTAACAAAGATATTTTAGGAATTTGTTTTGAATAGCCTCGATTTTGTTTATGTGGATTTTGTAAAATGGAGACCAAACAACTGATGCAAACTCCAAATGACTCCGTACATAGGCAAAGTAGAGTTGCTTAATGATATTGATGCTATTAAAAAGTTTTGTGTTTCTTATGATGAAACCTAACATTTTAGAAGCTTTATTTATGATTTGTTGTATATGAAGGTTATATTGTAGTTTACTATCAAGGGTTATTCCAAGATCACGAATATCTGAGACTGTTGCAATGTTGTTGTTATTTATAGAATAATTAAATAATGTTTTATTTTTATTTCTTGAAAAGGTAATATGATGACATTTTGAGACATTTAGAAATAGTTGATTATGTTGGCA
Source organism: Limnephilus marmoratus (assembly GCA_917880885.1). NCBI lineage: Eukaryota > Metazoa > Arthropoda > Insecta > Trichoptera > Limnephilidae > Limnephilus > Limnephilus marmoratus. Next base: position 7,284,143 of record OU862922.1, on the reverse strand, counting down.
ATAGGTAAATATATTGTTTAAATCATGTTGTAAATTGACACAATCGTTTAGACTTTTTATTGGTTTGTATAGCTTGGCATCATCAGCAAATAATTCTATTTCAGAGTATTTAACAACTTTGACCAAATCATTGATATATAAAATGAAAAACAATGGTCCGAGATGAGAACCCTGTTGGATCCCAGAGGAAATTTCACTGAAATCTGATTCGAAACCCTGTATTGCTACTGCCTGTGATCTCTTAAGTATATAAGACGTAACCCAACGAAATAAATTACCACGTATACCTAATGACCAAAGTTTTCTGAGTAATAGTTTTTGATTAATTTTATCAAATGCTTTGGCAAAGTCTGTATATATGATATCTACTTGAGTGCGGTTGTCCATGTGATCGACAATGAATTCAGTAAGAAGAACGAGGTTACTTTCCACATTTCTGCCTTTTGTAAAACCATGTTGCTTTGTTGTAATGATGTGATTCAGTTGTGGACTTATATATTTGTAAACAATTTTTTCCATTAACTTACTGAATATTGTTAGTTTTGAAATCGGCCGATAGTTTTTAACATATTATCTTCATTAATTAAATATAACAATTTTTATTCATTTAAGTTAAGTTAAGTTTTTATTCATTAGGTTAAAAATAATTTAAAAAAAGATTAGTCCTTGTCACATTCAAAAATTACAATTATTGTATAATTTTACGGGAAATAAAAATAAACTTCCTTCCGCTCGTTCTCATATAGCGTGCAGTCACTTGTTATTCAAAGACTGAAAAGTTTTGCCTACTATTTCACACACTACCATATAATGTTTTTACCTTAATTAGCCTCAGGGACCTCGTTTCTACAGCATTTCAGTCTATTTTCATTATTTTTGAAGTGAAACTTCCTTAGCCCCGTTAGAGTAATTTGAAATTCGGATGAAACGGAAATGACGCACTATGGCACCTGCGAAGCATCAAACTGCGCTCAAGGCTCCTATTGGTTGAGATATAAAACGGAAACGACGATAGGTCTGCGCTCATTCGCCACTTTGTTTTTTTAGCGGTCGTCGGAATGTAATGCGTAAATTCGCGCCTCGCCGAGCGCGTCACATAGCGCAGCAGTATAGTGCGTCGCAAATCTCAGCGGCTAGAAAAATCCAGCGGACGGACGTTTTTGTAAATCAATATCCAATCTTCAAATCACTTCAAAATAAACAGGCAAAAGAAAGCGACATCTAGCGACTTTCTAGTTCATTTCTATCGTGGGTGAATTACACACTCTATTTTTTTTCTTCCGGGAGCATGCATCACTGCCATGAGGTTTGTCTAGGTCTTGGTGGCGAATGCGTTTGCTTACCTAATGAGTGATAGGCTGGATCGGGAGAGATTGGTTGACCTACCCGAGACCTCCCCAGCCAGTCTCGACCCATCGCTTAGCACCGCAGTGGGAGGGATGGATTCATACGTCCATCACTCCTGGACACATTGAACCCTAGATTCCTAACCACCCAAATGCAAATCAATTGTTTTATTCCGAGATTGACGAAATTTTGCACCCTTCGCCTTAAATTTTCAATTTGGATGGGTATGGTACCTTTTTCCTTCTCAGAACTTACTCTCCTACCTTTTCCTAAAAAGAACCTCCATCCCTACAGCATCCCTAAAGATGGCCTCCAGTGTATTGCTAATGTAAAAAAGGAAATAATTGTCCTCGTTTACCAGCACTTAACCCATCAGGCTAATTTGTTCGCAACTCATATGGTCTCATATAAATCGTTACGTCTCCCTTACTATCATAGTGAGAAATAAACGGCGTTAGAAAGAGAAAACACCACGCTTTATATCAAAATTATTTTTAAAATTACAGCAAAACACGAGTACGTGATATATGCAAAGGCATGATATTAAAAGGCAAGATAGATAGAGGGTCGCCGAGGGCCTGGTAGGAGACAAATGTCTTGGCTGCGTAATATACGAGAGTGGACCGGAATTAGAAGTGTGGATGAGCTATTCCGGGCAGCGCAAGACAGAGAAATATTTTCAAGAGTGATCGCCAACGTCGGGGGGACCTGACACGGCACACAAAGAAGAAGAAGTGATATATGCATATATGTACGACTGAATCCAGAGTTTCATGTCGCAATTTGAAAAAAAAAATTAACTTTTAGGATTTTTTTATTTATTATTTTTAAATGGAACGACAAAAAAGTGGGGATGACAATATCGTTTATAATACATTTGTCCTTTTTTAGTTATTTTATTTATTTATTACTCGGCCAAATGGGCTTTTACATTCTAGTTTATAGTTATTTTTAAAATGTAACAATAAAAGCATATACTAACAACTAACAACTAACATACATTATAATACATACATAATACATACAATTTTGTATAGAAAAAACTATTTATGCTTGGAAATTTTTTATATTTAAAAAGTTAAGTGTTCATTTCGAATCAATAAATTGAAATATATTTTATCACCTTGCAAAGACAGTTTTTAGTTTTTAGGTACGTTCAGAAATATTCCATTCATTTGGATTTTATTGTAGATAAGCTAAAATATTTTGACCCTCTGATATATATGGCCGAGGCCCGATGAGTTAACTGCCTTCAGCATTTCCTCCACTCTACAAAATATCAAAGTAGCGCAACCAGTCTTATAAAAAATATAAACCGATATTTTCTGTGTTCAAAACATGTCTACACATTTTTCAGCGGTTAGTTGTTGTGCAATGGACATATTTTAAATCTGTAAGTGGGTTCTTGTTATAGTTTCCTCTTCATTGTTTTAAGTGTTGCCATCATTCATCTTGTAACGTTAATTAAGCAGTGCGTTAATGGTTTATATATTCAGAACACTAACCGTAACAAAACTACTGCAATAGTACGACATTCCAGGAAAGTGAAGATATTTTAAGGGAAAGTATGTTCGATGTCGAAATATTTGTATGCAATATTATGCATTCGGCTGTTGTTAAATCAAAATGCTCTTAACTCGCAATCCGAAGGTCGCGGAATCAAATCCCGGCATGCACAAATCGTTATTTGATTAACTTTGTGTTATTTTATTTGATTAATCTGTGTTTTATTAGATTAATTAATAAAAAAATATTAGTGACCGACCGAAGGTTCGGTTTCGGTCTCGTCAAGTTTCGGCAAAAAATCTAGTTTCGGCATTAGTTTCGGTTTCGGCAGGTTTTCTGCCGAATCTTCGGCCGCACCGAAACTCTGCAAAAGATTTCAATAAATGGTAAATTTAGTCTAAAAATGTTGTGATTGTAAACGCAATTAATGAGGTCCTTCCTTTATAATGTACATATGATTTACGTGATAATATTGACAAATTTTTGTTCAAAAAGTAGTTAACATGTTGGTTAATATTTAGTAATATCAAAAAAAAATTTTTCGCATACTTCAATTATTGTTTTTTTTTTTAATTTCAACACATGTTAACTGTTTGTATAAGTGTAAAAAATAAGCCAAATTTCAGTAAACAATAGATTTATAACACGTCTGAAAAAGTTTTGGTTTTGGTTTCGGTTTCGGCCGAAACTGAGACAGCTACCGAAGTTCGGTTTCGGTTTCGGTAGAAAATCCTGTTTCGGTCGGACACTAAAAAATATATTTTATTGAGTTGTGTTATTTCACAATAAATTCATTTAAAATAATACATAGTATATTTGCGGCACGTTCCAGAGTGGAAGATACTCTCGGTAATCGCCCTGGTGTAAGTCCAACATTCAGAATTGAAACGCTTGAAATGGCTTTAGACATGTTTGGTGACCAGATGTGAATAGCCGGGTACTTCCACCTTGCTATTTCTAATCTCTTTCCCTTCTCCACTACCTTCACCCTCACAACATACCCCAATATTGAATTCCATAGTCTCTTCCATATACGGGAGCAGCTAGGACTCTTTTGAAGTATTCATATATAAAAAAAAATAAAACACACACGATGCAACGTCAAAATTTCCATTTCATGCTTGCCCTTGATTGTATTTTTTTACGTTAAAATTTAATCAAGACGCATACTTGTAAATTCCTGTACCTTGTATTTTTTTTTCATGAGCTCCACACAGGAGGCCCTGGGGAAAATAATTTCCCTCAGGGCCTATGTCATTTTTGAGGATGCTGTGTGGAGGGTTTTTTTAAGGAAAGGAAGGAGAGGAGAGTTCTGGGAAGGAAAAGGGTTTAAGGGGTGGGTAGGAATCTGGGGTTCAGTATGTCCTGGTCATCCGCCTCCAAGACCTAGACAAACCCCACCCCTTGAACCCGGGCACCCCTGCTAAATCACCAAACGTAGCGAACCACTTGGGGTAACCTATGGCAGAGGTGTTGGTTATCCAATAAAGGTTCTCGGGGCGGCGGTACCCATTCCCGCCTCCCAAATTGAAAGTTATTATCTAGTTCCATGACAGTTGATCTCCCGACAGTCTCCGTGCATATTTATACACAATATGCAGTCGGTTTAGGGAAAATACAGTATACCTACACAAAATATAATTAAGTATTCCCGAATTAATGTGCGCAGAGGATGTACCGCTGAATAACAAAAGCTTAAAACATATTATCATAAAAAATGCACCAAGGAAAAAACTATTATACAGTAGAATTGTACATACCAGCGTACAAGACAAAAAAATCGTTATTAGTTTATTTTAAAGGTTTTTATCCATACCTACTTATTATATAAAGGTATTTTTTAATTGTATTAAGGTTTTTGAAATAAGTAAATAATGCACAAAAAATTATTAATTTTAAAAATATATCATTTCGGGGGGGCAACGGTCGGCGGATCAACTTAAAAATTATTATTTGATCATATATGCTATTTTTTTATTATATTACCAACCACAGGCAGAGGCTTAGTGGTTTAAGTTGCCACATCCCGAATTACTACCGATTTCTTACATTTTTTAAGCTCTTGTAAAAATATATGTTATTTTTAAAGATAATATCTAGACGTTCCCCATGCCGAAACGTAAATTTTATGAAATTCCCTCGATAGAAAAAAATCGCAAAGTATGCTCCGAAAATTATTATAAACATGTTTTTTTCACTTATTTTAAATTCACAGTGTTTCTTTAAATGCTATTTAAGATTTTCCCAGCAGATTTCATGTTTTATTAAACATTTTCGCAATTTTCGCTTAAATTTTATCATTTTAAATATGAGCGCGCTCTTTCTAACATTCGTAATTACATATCTCTCCATTTTCTTCTTTTTGGGCGAGTATACGGCGCCTTAAGAAAGGGACGTATGAAGGGATTTATTAATGCGGGTCTCGAAGAGTTCAGGATTTTATGAAGGAGGAAAAACAAATGTCGGTAGGTCGATCCAAATACGAGTTACACAAAAAAGTCGAATAATTGTGAAGACAACAGATGGCCGTGCGTTGCTAAACCATTCATCCGATTGTGATAAAATTTTTGGGATTTGATGTGCGCATGGCTGCGATGGTTTCTATACACAATAGTGAGTTCTGGCATCATTAAATTATGCGTTACTAATCGTTCATCCGATTGCGATGAAACTTTGGGGATTTGATGTGCATTCCCGCGGTGGTTCCTATATAATATAATAATGGGTTTTGACTTTATGAAATTTGTATAAAATATTGCAATAGGTGGCAAGCGAGCTGTTTGCCAACTGAATGTATGGAATGCGGGGGGGAAGGGAACTCGGGAGGGGGGTTCGCGGAACGGGTCAGCGGGAGAGGGGAGTGAGGTGAGGGAAGGCGGGGGGAAAGGACACGCAAGGAGAAACAATTTCTTTATTAAGTGGCATAGCAATGCATGCCGGGAACTCGCTGGTATTTATATATTTTCATGCCAATGGAAAAAAATGTATTAAAAATAAAGCGTTTTAAAATAAGGCTTTAACCTGTGTAGTTCCGAAATTTGAATTGTTAGGTACTCCCATCCTTCCTCTTTCCATCTCCTTCTCCTTCCCACTTCCTTCATCCTTACGAGATACCCTAATTAGCGAACCACGTTCCACCGGCCACGTGAAATTGATACTCTTTTTCTTGGTATAAACTTTTACTAAGACCCAGTTGTTTCGCAGAAGTTCACATGTTTCAAAGTCATCAAATGGCCATTCAGTGCCATTTTGTATTTTAAACGCCGATTCTGGGTGCGTTTCAGCTTTCTTTCAAATTACAATAATCAGATGAACTTAAAAACATGAAAGATGACCTATTTTGTTCATCATTGTGCAAAGCCTGAAAAGAACTTAGAATCGGTAATATATTAAAATGGCGCTAAATAGCATTTTCTGACACTGTTAGATTTGAATTTCTGTGAAACAACTCGTCTTAAGCATACAACTTTAAATTGTTATGATGTTATATAATCCTTAGCTGTATTTCGATAGCAATCTATATTATGTCCCCCGAAGGGAACCCAGAGTTGATGGATGAAGCATTCATCTTTTCTCTAACTACTAACACCACACCGTACCCAATGAATCTGTTAACAGAACTGAAGTTAGGTTGACTTTGTGGAGATGGCTAGTCTTGTGGAGTAATCTTCGTAGGTCGTGCACAAATTTAGATAGGAAGGGATAGGAGAGAACAAAATTGGAAGAATTTGCTGGTTTAATCACTGACTATTAACACTTTCGTATCATTTTCCCTTGCATGGCATCGTAAATAAGAGTGGAAGATTCTCTCAGTATTGCCCTGGTGAAATATCAAAAATCCAAATTGATACGGCCTCCGTTGTCGATGGGTAAGGCTCTGGACTCGCAATCCGAAAGTCGCGAGGTCGAATCCCGGTGGTGTGCAAGTAAATTTTATTTGATTAATTTGTGTTATTTCACAATTTATTTATTTATTTATTGACGCCCTATTGGGCTCTTAAATATCAAATACAAATTTAATTTATAACAGCAGTATAACATTAATAAAAAATAATACAAAATATACAAATAAAGCATAAATTCATTCTTTTAAAATAATGTATATGTAGTGTATTTGCGGCACGTTCCAGAGTGGACGATAATCTCAGTATCGCCCTGGTGTAAGACCACCATTCAGAATTGAAGCATTGTTTAAATTGGCTTTAGCCTATTTGGTTACCAGATCTGAATATCCAGGTACATTCCCCATATCCTTCTCCTCCCCACTACCTTCAGCCTCACAACATACTCCGATTAGGGATGCCAAGTCTCACTGGCTCCAGACGGGAGCAATTGGAACTCTTGTGGGGTATGCACAAAAAAAAAAAATTTCTTGCTTGAGTGGTTATGACCCTCCACTTCGAATTCAGAGGTTACGGGTTCAAATATCGACATGCGCTGATAATTGAATCCGCGCTAGTAAATTTTATTTGAATCATTTTGTAAGTTCACAAATTATTATTAAAAAAAAATATTTAATTTATATATTTGCGGCACGTTCCAGAGGGTAGATACTCTCTATGTCGTCTTAATGAAAGACCATCATTTAGTACCGAAACGTTCCTTCAGCCGTGTATGGTGACCAGGTCTGAACAGCCAGGTACTTCTCCACCATCTTCTTCTACTTTTCCTTCCTCTACCTATTATTCAGCCTCACAACATTCCTCAATTGGGGAGTCCATGATCCATTTGTCTACGGTCAGTTGGGACGTATATGCAGTATTCGCAAAAAAACATTCATCTGAAGTTCAGAACTGAGGCATCCTACTTTTCTTTGATCCCGTACTCTGTGGCATTTATAAAACGTGTAATAAATTACAATAAGGAACTCCAGTGAAAAATATTATGTCTTTGAAAAAATATGTTCATACAGACCAATGAACGCTGATTCTGAATGTATTAGTTTTATTTAATAATATTAATCGCAGATTTTTTGAAAAATTATTAAAAAGTCCACTTTTCATCGGGTCGTAAAAACACGCCGTCAAGTTGGCATTATTGAAATTTTAGTGGTGACGTCACTGTTCGACGTGTCGAGACGTCACCGTGAAGTCATTGTTTGGGAATGTATGATGTATGATATGACACAGGCCATCGTATTAATTTATTCGTTTATATACATACTGTTTATGGAGATTTAGTTGTTGTGTTTATTGAAACATTATTTAGGCCTAAATATGTTTTAAAAATAAAGGTATCTCTTATTAGTTTATCTCTATTATTGAAAATATTCAAAAACTACTGCACAAAAAAATAGTAATGCTACTTCTAGGGAGAATACTTCGAACAACGGAATTTAAAATGGCGGCAGTTGATCAGCTGATTGTCCGATCCTGTAGTAATGTTTCAGGAGTTATGACGTCACACTATTCACCATACATATGGTGATTTTTAGGGATCTTGAAAAATTAAAATTAGACAATTATTTTAACTACTAAAACTAACTCTAAAAATAAAAATAAAAATTCAGTGGTTTAAGTTAGAATTTCATAATTCATTAAAAAAAATTAAAAAAAATGGACCGGAGTTCTCTATTGTAAGATGCTCTCTTTGAATAAAATATTTTGAATGAAATACATTACAACTTTATAAAAGAGGTCACAAAAATGATCTAATAAAAAATATCTGTTTATTGTTAATAATAATCTTTTTTTTTTTGAAATCTTAACTACCTACTTGGCGACAGTTCGTAAAAATTGTTTTAGATGTAATTGATAAAACAATGAACTACTATAAATAACCTATGTACCTAAGCGTCCCAACGGCTCCCGTCTGTAGCCTGTGAGACTGTGGTATCCCCAATTGAGGTACGTTGTGAGGCTGTAGTTGGGAAAGGGAAGGAGATGGCAAAAACGAAATTGTGAAAGTGGCCTAGCCGTTCAGATCTGGTCACCAAACCAGGCCAAAGCCACTTCAAGCAATGTTTCAATACTGAAGGTGGTCTACAACAAGGCAGTACGGAGAGTATCTTCCACTCTGGAACATGTTGCAAAGATTCACTCACTCAAAGAACTCACTACATCCGGGTTTCTAGTTAAGAGCCTTACCTCTCGGCCATGGGAGTCGTCAATTTTTCAGAAGATCGTCACCAAAAAAATGTTCCGTGGACAGTAACAGAATGTAACAGATTTTCGTGGAACCTAATGTTCAGGAATAAATTAATGTAAAAATTATTAAAATAAAAAAATTATAAAAATTAAAAACATTTTTATTTTTCAGTAATTACGATACCTACTCTCCACTTTGACCCACGAATGCGTACTTTCTCTGGGTACAATCATAATACTTTTATCGAAATATGAGAATTACGAAACAATCAATATGGCAACTTGTACATTTTCACCCAATAATGTCACCTTCGAGTCTGAAAAAGTTGCACAGATTTAAACACAAAAAAATGCAGACAAAATAACTGCAAATTTCTTTTTTTTTCTCTACCTAATATTAGGTATACAAAATTTTGAAATGAAAAGTTCTTTAGCACCTTTGTGATTTGAAACGAAAAAGCGGCCCTAAAAAGAGACAAACCACATACATCTATAGGATTTAGCCTTCGAGAGAATGAGATAGAATAATTGGTCTCCTCTTTTATTATTTTATTTATTTTGTTTGTTGGCTCGCCAACACGATGCTTCACATAGGTACTTATAATAAATTATTTTATTAAATTTACAATTTAAATATGGTTACAGTGACAATTCAAATTAAAGGTGAGCACACCGTTCATTCTTGTCTACTTTAGTTTTCTGAAGGTTTCACTTCTACTGCGAGTGAACTGCACACGTGTTGTTTTTATTTATTTATTACCTTTTTTATAAAAGAATCTCATTCCTGAAAAAATAATCCAACTTCTCAGAATGCTACATGTTCTCAGTATCGCCCCGGTGAGAGACCATAATTCAGATTTAAAATGTTGCATAAAATTACTTTTTCAAGCTTTGTGACCAGATCTGAATAGGCGGATACATTCCAACCTAACTCTTCCCATCTTTTTCCCCTACTCAAATATTTTATTTTCACAATATCCCTTAATTGAGGATTCCACAGTTGGGAGCAATAAATTGTAACACTTGTGCGGTGTACTACCTACATAAAAAAATATTAATGTAAAACTACTATATGATGCAACATATTGGTTTTGGCTTAAAATACCTCATTTGCTCTAATTAAATTGAACACGCCAGTGAAATAACAGAGATTTTTTTATTAGTCTTTTTATAAGCCAAAAAAAAGCCTAAACCGCTTTGAAGTTCAAAAACTGCTATTTACCAACCCTTTTTTGCTTGCGGTTTTATTGTATAATGTGGAAAATTAAATTCTTTGAAAAATGATTGTAAAACACTTAAATATTTGTGCCTGAATTTTTTTATGTTTTTTTCTTGAAAAAATCAAAACAGGCGACTGGTGTTAAACGGGAATATAAACCTTATCGCCATCTATATAAGGAGTGTTATTGTTAGCGGCCTGGGTGTCTAACACGGTCGATCGATATAGATTTCATCGATAATGTCGGTAACTTGTCATCGCTCCCGAGCACGGCTGCAGGCCTGTAACTAACAAACAACAGTTCACAACGACTAAGATTTCTAAATTTTTTTGACGTGAACTGTCGTTTTCTCGTTGGTGTTTGGCTTTCGTGCTCGGGAACGATGACAATTTACCGACATGGTGCATCGGTTATCGAGTGTAAAAATCCACAAGTAGCAATTCGTTTAGGAAAGTCATGGGTACCCACGAATAACCTTCACTCGCCTTATTTGTGACAGTATTAATATAGTAACGTCTGCGTGGTTGAATTTCAGAACCCGAGTGCATGTCTGACACCACGCCATACGCGTCATGGAATTTCACACAAAGCTACCGTTATAATTCGGTTTCGAATTAAAGAATTCATCACAAGATGTCGCTACTTCCGTCAGCAGATCGGATGGGGACGTCTCTCCCCTAGGTATAACTGCTACGAATTTGTGAATATTTAGTATCTCTCCGAAAATGAAAATATTGACGGTAATACACTTTTTATCAAGTGGCTATATATTACATATGACGCCATGGCCTGTCTCGGTTACTTTGTCCCGGTGACTAGCTACAGTGGATCCGAGGAACGGGCTATTTTTAGAACCAGTTCCTATTGGATTTATGAAAATGGTCACCAACACTAACTGGGCGAAGCGGAACCAAAAGCCGCCCGCAGGACCAAGGAGTTTTTAACAGCTAGTATATAATTATTTTTTTATAAATAATTAGAAAGTGCAATTCGGTAATTACTTGGAGTGCGTGTTTTCCACCCTTTTAATTATGTTTTAATAATTCTTGAGTATAATGCACATAACGCGTCACGTTAAGGTTACAGATTGATGATGTCTCAATAAACATTTTTTCACTCATGTAAATAATTAAAAATTTCGTAATACCGTGATGAGTTTTTTTAATCACTGGTGCATTTTAAAACTAATCGTGGTTAATAATTACACATAATTCACTTCATTAATAAAGTGATCCGAAAAAGTTAAAATCATTTCCCTCGAAGAAAACGGTTACCTAAGAATGATTCGACCTTTTGATGAATGCTCGTCCTTGAAATATGTTTCACGATATCAGAAACCACTTGCTAAAATTATCACGACATATTTTAACTGCGAAGTAATCAGATTTTTGGGTCACGCAAAAAAATGTGGACACGGCACAAGAATCCCAACTGCCCAAAGTCAGTGGGGCTAAGTCTAATAATTTGAAATGTTGGAGGCTTAAGGGAGTAAGGGAGAGGGTGAATGTTATTTTATTTTATTTATTATTTATTTTTTTATTTATTAATTTTTACATGTTTGATTGCACAATTAATTCATGACAGATGACTTTTAAACAGATAAAGAAATAATAACAAAAAAAAATTAGATAAAAAATGCACACAAGTCATAAAAATACAAAGATACAGCAATTTGATAGGTTTACAAAAATAGAGATATGTTTAGGAATAGTTTTGGAATAATTTTTTTACAAGATCCACAAAATTCACCAGGTTTATTATGTTAAATATGTCAACATCACCTAAGTACTGATTTCCCATAGAGTGAAATCGTTGTATCGGAGAGTGAGCAATGTAGTTCCGCTTATGAATGCTGCAGTAGAATAGTGTATTTTGTCGTGTAGTTACTGTCGGTATTCGTGTAAGTTTATAAGTTGCAGGAGTTCGCAACAGTCGAACTTAGAGTTAAGTATTTTGAATTAAAAATGTTAAGTCGTTTATTTTACGTCTGTCTTCTAGTGTGTGTATTTTAAAAATATTTAATAATAAATTATATTTTAAGTCTTCTAGTGGGATATTTAATTTAAAATTTATAAAACGCAGAATTTATTTTGTATTCGCTCAATGTTATTAATGTGAATTTTGTAAGATGGAGACCAAACTACCGAGTTATATTCCATCAAGCTTCTAACAAGGTTCATGTTGACAGGTATCTAGCTCTTCATAATATCTAGTAACTGAATACGTCTAAAGTCATTTCGTTTTCCAAGATTATTAAAGTTTTTTTTTAATAACATATATTTTTTTAATATTAGCTCCGCACAGGAGGCCCGGAGGAAAAAATTCACCTCAGGGCCTATGTCATCTTGGAGATGCTGTGTGGAGGATCTTTTTAGGAAAGGAAGGAGAGAAGTTCTGGGAAGGAAAGGGGTATTAGGGGTGGGTAGGAATTTGGGGGTCAGTGTGTCCAGGAGTAACGGATTTATGAATCAATCCCTCCCACTGCGGTGCAAGGTGATGTCCCGTGAGAGTGCGGCTGGAGAAGTCAAAGGGACTCCCTCAACCATTCTCTCCCGATCCGGCCTGCCATGCAGCTAGTGTGCAGACGCATCCGCCGCCAAGAACAGTTAAAAACAACACCCCGTGAACCCGGGCACCCTAGCTAAGTCACCAAACGTAGCGAACCACTTGGGGTGACATATGGCAGAGGTATTGGTCATCCAATAAATGGTTCCCGGGGCGGCGCAAACTGAACCTGATCTAACAAAAAAAACTAAGTACTCGTTGCCTTTAAGGGAACCTAAGTCATTTTATTTATCTTTTATTAATTTTCGTTATTTATTTTTGGGGTGTTATGCCGTGTTGCGCTACCTACTTCTTTAGCCAAAGTTTAACGCTGTCCAAAACTTTGGCTAAAGAAGGAGGTAGCCCAACACGGCATAACACCCCAAAAATAAAAAGCCGCGAAAATCTGAAATCGTATCTTTTATAAAGTTTTTTTTTACAATAATTGTATTTACTACAAAACTGAGTATATTCATTTTGAATATAAGTAAACTCTCATTATATGGGACTATAAATAATAAACAATCAATCAACAAAAAAACATCGACATTCGACTTGTGTTTGCAATTACATGAATAAATCGAAGAAAAATTATCGCTTTCATGTTATTGTACTAATATTTTCATATATCAAAAAAAATCGTCCTGATGCAACCACTAAAATATTAATCTTCACGTAGTACGATTTTGATTTCCACCAAAATTAATAGAAGGGTGGAAAACAAGTGAAATAAACGTCCTTAACAAAAAGATTTTTTTAAGAGAGTTATTGAATGTGGTATGTATGAAATAGTTTACTCCTTTTTACAAAGTGCAGCATTATCTTCTTAAAACTAGTCAGTTCCAGATCATCCATTACTCACGAAGTCTTGAGATCATGTATCGCTCGTTACACACACAGGTGAGGCGTTTGCTTGTGTTGGTGTCCGGGTCATAGAGAATCACTTTAACGGGGGGTATTTCGGCGTTTTGATATCACTTCGTGTCGTTGGGGCTCCTTGGTATAAATACTCCTGACAGTGGACGGATAAAGTCAGTCTAAGTTTGACTATCAAACCAAACACACATAAGTAAAAGTCTCTCGTCCCTTGGCGAGGTAAGTCACAGAACAAAACACAATATCAAAATATTCACTTTGTTCTGAAAACTTATATTTTCAAATGATGTGCTCAATTAAATATTAGTTAGTGTCTTCTCGTGATAAATATTGTGATATCACTAAGGATTGTGATAAAATAAATTGTTAGTGAAATGTTGCTTGCATCGGGGGCTTCCCAGCGCAATACAAAAAATCTGCATCTTAAAAAAATATATTAATACAAATTTTAATTAATAACCGACTTAAAATTTTTAATGCAGTTTATTAACATCAATACATTAACTGAAATCTTTTTTTACAAAAAAAGTTGTGCTGTTAAAATTTTTGTGGTGTCATTTCATCCCTTTTATATATTTTATTATAGGTGACTTCAATGTTAAAAGTTTTAATATGTCTTATTAATGTTGATAAAATATGCAATATATTAATTTTGTTAAAATTTAAAAAATGTCCCACCTCCTCAAAGATTTACTGTAGAAAACCACTTTTTAAAAAAAATTATCATTATTAATTTTATGTTAAATCTGTCTCTATAAAATTATTAATTAGAACTGTGTAAGTAATAATTATTATTTTTCCTTTTTCAGATAATATAAAAAGGAACCAGCATCCAACACTATGCGTAATTTGTCACTGTTTGTCGGTAAGGAAAATCAGTTGTTTATTTTTTTTTGTAATTAATTATTATTTCATCCCTTATTTTTGCTACCCTAAAACACTTAGAACTTAATAACCATACGTTATAACAGTTTAGTTTATCCGCGCTTCATTGAAAACGTCTCCGGATAACGCAATGAAAACGGTAAAAGCTTTTCATCTTTGAAATGACAACAAAAGATAATAAACATATCTTGCACCTTTATTGTTTTACGCGGACAATATCTTCTTGCAGCGGTGCAATCTGACCCGCATTACTTTAAACAGATTAAATGCATCTTACGTATTAGGACATCGCATTGTGTTTACCTACTCACTAGATCATATCGCATAATAGTGCGTAGATTCTAGATTCTGCATATTTTCTAAGCAAATAACGATATCCCCGCATCAAATACTTGGTATCTACTCTACTGCACCATTGGCCTTTGTCAGAAGCAAGACGAGATGAGTGCATCATCTGCATCTTGCCAATATCGGAATCGGGTCAACAATCACAATGATGCATTTTGATTTTTAAGATTCAGGCGATACGCAGTTTCTAGAGTCAATTTAAAGCGGGTACTCAATGCAGCGTTACGGCTTTTTATTGCGTTTTCAATCCACAAATTGGTTCAATGAAAAACTCTTTTTCAATGAAGAAACATCGACTCATTTGTAAACTATTCTTAGATGTTGAAGAGAGCATAAAATTTTCCGTATTTCAATTGAAATGCTTTTTAAAATTAATGTTAAAGATCGTCTAAATCATCAGCTTTAAGTTTTGTGATTAGTCTCCCTCTAAAGGTGCTTTTGGCCAAATCTTTCAAATTGCTTACGCACTTTCAGCTAGGTAATATTGTATGACATTAAAAAATCAATACGAATTGATGGGCGTGCACAGTTTATTGCTTCATATCATTGTATTTGGATTCCATTGCAATATACTGAGACGAGCCTTTTGCCATTGAAACTGTAACAATAACAATAAACTAGGCATATTGATCGATCTAGCGTCACTTTTTGTACTAGAATAGATCTCGCAAATGATAAATGCTTCTTTCAGTTTCACTGGTAAATCAAGCATTGTTAGACCCGTCAAAACGTAATAATATTATGATAATTATTGCAAAAAAAGTATTTCACAAATAAAAATGTCTTTTTAATAGATTCAGGTGCAATTAAAGAAATTCATATTATATCAGTAATTTCTGTGTTATTCAATTTTAAAAAAACATTCAGGCTATCAGTATTTAATTTCATTCTCTTCCAACAGCTTCAAAGACTGGTGTTAAAAGGGTAATCCAATTATTGCAATCTTTAGGGCCCAACGTTAGACAAGTAGACTGTCCTTGTTTTACCGGTATTAAAGTGGAAGATGTTCCTAGGAACTAGTGTCATTGAACTGAATAATCGGTACACGGTACACGGTTGACATTTGTCACATGAGAGTGGGTCGCTTCTACTGGACTTGAGTTAAACAGCTCGGAAGTAGAACGATTTGCCGACCTCTGTGTTTCCTTCCTCCTATAACATGGGTCTCTTCAAGACACAAGTTCACTCCTTTCTCTCCTCAAAAATCCCTTCATACAGCAACTTCAGATGACATAGATACCGTAAGAGAAATTATTTTCCTCAGTACTCCTGTGTGGAATTAATGTAAAAAAAAAAAATTCCAGATTGAAACTTTAACATCGTCTGCTTTAATTATAAAATGATTTGCTAGTTAAAATAATGTTCAAAAAAATATTTTTAAAGAGAAATTAGCTCAAAAGTATATATATTCCTACAAAAATGTTAGGGCTTATGGAGTTGAGTATTTCACGATTCTATTCTCTTTAAATTTCTCTTTTGTTCCCGGCCAGAAATCAATCAGTTCAGAAGAAAATAAATTAATGGTATGGTCGGATCTAACTACCTCCGATATCAGTACCATCTTCTCAATGCGGCTATTAGCAAGGAAGTAGTGCAATCACTATCACGCAACCACGTCTAACATCTTCAGAATTCTCGTAATAATCAATCAACTTATATTTCATTAAACTATTGTGGCCCAAGATGACTTTTCTTCCCTCTGATTTTATTAGAAACGTTTAAAATCATGTCACTTACACAAGATACGAAACAAATGTTTAAAAAAAATTCTAACCTTAATTCCAGTCCAATTAATGGAGTAGGCCACAATACTATTCTTTATAATATCTGACCATCCTGAAAATCACATTGTAGTCATTTGGCAATTAAAACATTGTTTCTTTTGTGTAATGATTAACTCTGAATGGGGTTGTAGCATCGTTCTTCACGGCAATACAAAAGTCTTATCTGTGGTTCGCTACGTTTGGTGACTTAGCAGGGGTGCCCGGATTCATGGGATGAACTTTGTTCGGGTCTTAAGAGGAATATAAACGCTAGAAATATTTCGAATCTCATGCCTGCAAAATTTTAAAATCGAGCGTCTTTTTGCACGAGGCTAGTAAGCGAAAAAGTGGTTTTTATTTATTTTGTGCATAATTTTATAAGAACGAAAAAAAGTTAGAACATAGATAAAGTCAAAAATAGTCTTAGCCGTAAAGGGGTATTTTTTAAAAATTGTTACTTACATTACTTCATAGTTAAGTCATGAGAAAACATTTTTTTTAGTGGTTTACGCTTATATTTTTTGTTACGTAAATAATAATTTTATTGTAATTCCAATACATAGATAAAGTAGTTAAAGCTTCAATTTATCCGTAGCATATTTTTTGATGTTCATACTGTAAGCCGATTCGTCGTAAAGATTAATCAAAATACTATCTAAATAGGATTTCACGTATATATTCATCTTAAGGCAGTTGCGCCTGTCTACCTATTGCGTCGCGGGCCGAATCGGGAGAGACTGATTGTGCGAGACGTTTTGACCTCTCCAGCAGAACTCTCTCGGGATATCGGCTTGCATCACAGTGGGAGGGATGGATTCATAGGTCTGTCACTCCTGGACACACTGACTCCCAGATTCCTGCCTACCCCTCATACCTTTTTCCTTCCCAGAACTTCCTATACTTCCTTCCTTAAAAAGACCCTCCAAATCCCAAAGATGACATAGGCCCTCAGGGTATATATTTGGAACTAATGTAAAAAAGTCCTGTGTTTGTTATGCTGGTTAGATTTCTTTTTTTTTCATATTTCTATTTTTAAAATCTATTTATTATCTTTCAAATAGTCAAACACGTGCTCATTAGGCATTGTTTATTTTTTCCCGTGCATTCTTCGACACTTTTCGACTAAGATCTAGGCTCTAGAACAGTTTTCCGAAAACAGTGGTCTTTGACCAAATTTCACTATTTCCTTTCCTTAAGAGGAATATAAACGCTAAAAATATTTCGATTCTCACGTCTTCAAAATTTAAAATCGAGCGTCTTATTTGCACGAGGCAAGAAAGCGCCAAAGTGGTTTTTATTAATTTTTTGCTTAATTTTAAAGAATGAATGATCATACAATTCGCCAAAAATAGTCTTAGCCATAAAGGGGTATTTTTAAAAAAATGTCTCCTAAATTACTTTACAGTTAAATCATGAAAAAAAAAATTTTAGTAGTTTACGCAATATTTTTTGTTCTAAAAATAATAATTTTATATACTTTAAAAGGTAGTAAAAGCTTCAATTTATCCGTGGCATATTTTTTGATGTTCATAATGTAAACCAATTCGTAGTAAAGATGGTATCTAAATGGTATGCTAATGGTATCTAAATAGGATTTCTAGTGTAGCTTCATCTTTAAAAATCATTCACAAGGCACCCTCAGAGATAACGAAGACCATAATGAAAACTCAGTGTACTCTGCGTGAAGTTAACGTTAAAACAGCGTTTTGAGAGTTCGATGAAAAATTGACTTAAAATGGGTTTCGTGGTGAACTCACACACTCATAAACAAACACGCACTAATGTACCCTTTACGTTTTTAAACTAGCCAATAACAAAAAGCAATATAATGGTTTGGTAGCTTCCCAGCTTCGAAGAGTTAACGAGGCTAACAATTGCATACTATGTTTCTCGCCCTAGGCTTCAATTTGCTCAAGATCTCATGACTCGAGTGGTGGAGATTATGTGAATCTACTTAAGTATTGGACGTGGAAACGCATTTCTGAAGTGCCCTAATTAGCATTGAATTACAATTTCCTACATTACCAACAAGTTCCTAAAACGCATTCTAAGCTTCCACGTATTCCGAAATTACGAGAAAATCAACCGTGATGGTCTAGATTTAAAAATCATCATTTTCTCATTGATGTAAAAATATTTCTCATGCCATTATCTAACATTTCGTGACATAATTCATATAACAAAGACTCGTTCATAAATAAATATGGACACACGTCTTGATCTCATTACAAAGACGGTGATGACTCCTATGTTAAAATAGCTTTAGTACCAATTACTTACTATTTGACACAGAGATTTCCTTTCTTATGAAATCTACGGGTTAAGCGATCGTTGCACATTTGCATTATACTGCATTTCGTTGAATACAATGCATCTCCCAGTCTCCTAGTACTGCAACTTGAAATCGTGATGTCTCGAAGAGGTATATCATTTCTCTGAAACATTTGGAAAGATGCCTTATTGCGAATTAACTTAAGGCCTTCGGCATATTTAATCACCTACATATTTATGAATTGTTACTAGGTCTGTTCTATTACTATAATGACGTTGCACATTTAACTTGGTAACGTTTAAATAATAATTCTTACTTACGCATCAAATTATTATTTTTCCACGCTTTATACAATTGTTAAGATTCTTTATACTTAATTACGTGAAACGAATTATTACACTTAATATTCAAATCTTTTAACATCAGAGATATTTCCCGCCAAACAATGTGCTTAATGAATTTACATTGGTAAAACTCTATGTAGATTAAATTTCAAGATACGAACTTACAAAACCTTGCACACCTTGTGTAGTGTGCTGGAGTGTTGTTCATGTTTAAGTTTCAAGTGTTCGTTACAAAAAGCGGCGTTCACATGGTTGACAATGGCACTGTTACGAAAATTATCATCGGAAAAACTGCGAAGGTTACTTTGCCCATGTGAATGCGCTTTATTCCTATGGCGGGAGAGGTCGAGTTTTTTACCGGGAAATTCGAAGGTAAGTGCGGAATACTTTGTTCGTGGGGTTTAAATCTTTCTCGATAGATGTCACTAATTGTTGTTCTTACGCATTTATTTGGCTTTGAGAACATGCATTATCTTTTTTATGACATTAATAAAATTTATGATTATTTATCTTTGACACGCGAATATCTGCAAAACAATTTGTATATACGTGTTTTGCTCACATTACCTAAGCTATTAAAATAACATAAACATTTTGAAAGCTTCTTCTAGTAAATCGTAGTTATTTTTAACATAAAATCACTTGCTTAGGTATGACAAGCTTTACCGGCATTTAAACCCAGTTTTATGCAACGTGCGGTGTACTTTATCGAATCGAATTGCCAAATTACACGAATGTTGCAACATCTGTGAAAGCATAGCAAAGAGCTTCTTGATTACATGTAATCCAAAACAAAAAGATCTCATAAATGCCATATGATGATTACAAAGAACAAATGTACTTACTTACAGCTTGGTAATTTAATAAAACTTAATTAAGCATGTAATAAGAATTTTTTGGCCGTAGCAACTTAGAAATTGGTAATGTCGGATTAAAAAAATCAGTAAAGTAGTGGTTTTTTGTCCCCTGTTGATCGGAAAATAATCCGTTTCATGTGTTTGTTTTTTTTTCTATTTGCTAAATCATTTATATGACGTAGATTTATGTCAAACTAGCTGGTACCCGGCATGCGTTGCTATGCCGTTTAATAAAGAAATAGTTTCTCTCTGCGTGTCCTTTCCCATTCGTCCCGTTCCCCTTCCGCCTCCCCTTCCTCTCCCGCGTCCCCTTCCCCTCTCGCGTTCCCACTCCGCCTCTTCCACCTTCCCTCTCCCCACTCTCCTCCGTCCCGCGAACCCGCATCCCGTGTTCTCCTCCCCCCTCCCCCCTCCCGCATTCCATACATTCATTCCCAGTACACAGTTTTCAAACAGCTCGCGTGCCACATATTACAAATTTTTTATACAAATTTCATAATGCCAGAGCTCACCAGTAGTTTTTGACAATATCGAACGCAAAAAAAAAGAATTATCTAATTTGGTGCAGTCGTTCGGAAATTATGCGCGTACATACATTTCGGCGATTCATTTTTATTTATATAGATTTATATAGATAGAAGATAGATGAAAGAGGACATAAATCTTTATTTTATAATCTTAACGACATACTAATCACAACATTTTTTACTCTTATGTGACATATATTACATATATCGACCACAGAAATTATTGCAAACATCACTGTTTGTTTACATGATGGGTAATTAACATATATCAGTTAGAGATGAGATATTTCAGGTATATAACATATTTTATTAGTACTTTGGCATCATTTGTCACATAGTCTGTCAGTCTGTGCATATTATCTGTCACGTCTCCGTTCATTGAATGGTTTAGCAATGCCCCGTGGACTATGTAATTTTTCATTCTACTCCAGATCACGGATAATTCTAAATAAGGTGTCATTGAATGGCCGAGTCAAGTCAAAGAAAGTGTTTGTGCAACAGTTTAAGTTGTTCTTGAGATTGGGAAACAGATTTCGCGGATGGGATTATTAGCAAGCTGTACAATTCCCACGGATCTGAAACAGCTATCACTTTGATGATCCTACTTTTGATACCTTTTAGCTTTCTAAGGATGTAAAATACAAAGGTTTAATTGACCCAGATACTAAATATTTTCAATGTACCTAGAAATAATTACTCGATCACTTTCGAAAATAATCAGATACCTAGGTTTGTATCTTTAGGGATTTTTTTTTAATTTTTTTGAATTTCTATTGTTAATAAAATAACGTTTTACGATCTACTTCGTGAATTTATTAAAGATCGAATATTTTCATGAAATCATAAAAAAAATTGGTCTACTAATAAAAATAGTAGGTAATGTTTTTAATTATTTCAAAAACAACGATTTTTTTAAACTAGGTATATCCTCGCATAGGGAAAACAAAGTTTAAGAATTAATCTGAAAGAAAAATTTAACGATCTCATAACTAGGTCTTTGCGTTCGCTACGTTTAGGGGTGTCCGGGTTCATATGTTTAGGTTTGTCTAGGTCTTAGTGGCAAATGCGTTTATTCTCCTATTGCGTGGCGGAACGGATTGGGAGGGACTTGTTGAGAGACCTAACCTAGACCTCTCGAGCCGGACTCTCTCGATCCATCGCCTTGCACAACAGTGAGAGAAATGGATTCATACGTCCGTCACTCCTGGAAAAAAAAACCTCAAATTCCTAACCACCTCTCAAACCTTTTTTCTTCCCAGAATTTCATCTCATTCTTTTTCTAAAATAAAACCTCTACACAGCATCCCCAAAGATGACAAAGGCCTTGAGGTATTTTTTTTATCTTTAAAACTGTTGTCCCTTTCAGAAAAAAGATCTAGGTTCAATTCCCAGTTTCACATTTCAATGAAATTTGTTAATACTAATTCTTTTTTATATTACATTGTATTACATGATATCTCCAATTTTTTTTCGTTTTACTAGGCATATTTTATTTCTACTCAGCCGTGCAATGCCACAATCCAGTTAATACATGTTTAATTACTTTCCTTATATATAAAAAAAAAAACACAGTGTAATTAAGTTATAGTTACCAATCAAAGATAATTATCTCTCTCCCAGCATTTTGTTGATCTAAGCACTTGGGCTAATAAATAATAACGATTTAGATCGAGCATAGATAAAAGATAATCGTTGGATTCGCGAACTCCAAGCCATTAATAATATCACATAGCATCTGCCGCGTTTCTCGTATTGCCAAACCATTAATTGTCAGGAAGCGCATCGTTAACGAACCAATTCATCAAATTTAATTTAGTAATGTTTATTCTTTTGACTGTGTTTACATAATTACACTTTAAATTTTGAAATTAAGATAACTAACGCCGGAGTAGAAGTCAATTTCAGTAACCCCCAGATGAAATACCACCGTTCAGAGAAGACACGTTGCTTGAAATAATTGCTTTAACAGTGTTTTGCTTTTGAGAACTGAATAATTAGGATCACTTATACCATCCTTTATCATTTCGCCTTAACACTTACTCGTACATTTTCAAATTTTGTTTTGATCTCATATTATCACTGTCTGCGATCGTCATAATTACCTATTTAAAAAATATTGATCTACATCTCAATTAATATTGGTGTTTTAGAACGATCCTTTTTTACATTCACTCCATACAGATTTCCCATGTCATCTTTGGGGATGCTGTGTGGAGGGCCTTCTTGAGGAAATAAAAGAGTGAAAAAGGAAGCAAACATAGAGGCCGGTAAAATTAAAATCAAGTCATGGAAACGACCCGTTCTCATGTGACAAATTTCAAACTGATTGAGGAAAGCCGAAAAGTCCTAGAATTCTCATATTGATTGTAAAAAAAATTATCTTATTCTTGTGTATGACTGGTCGGTGGTCGAGTGGGCATAGCGCTTGGATCCCATCCAGGCGTCGCGTGTTCAATTCCTCGGATGGCTAAGTCCTCCATCACAACACAAGCAACATTTTCGGCTTTCTGTGGTGGTAGTAGGAGATTTTCAAACATTGTTGGGTTATTCGTAACCCGGGAATGTTTTTCTTTCTTTTAAAAAAAACAGAAAAAAAAGTATCATAAAAAAGCTATGATAATATCTTAAATTACCGGCCTCCGTGGTCGAGGGATAAGACTCTTGATTAGCCATTCGGATATCGCGGAATTAAAACACAATTTAATAATTTTTTTAAGTATATATATAAAGTTTATTTGCGGCACGTTCTAGAGCGGAAAATACTCTCCCGTGGTGTTAAAAACACCATTCAGAGCTGAAACGTGGCTTGAAATGTCTTTAGCCGTATTTGGCGTCTAGATCTAAATAGCCAGATACTTCCCCGCCATCCTCTTTCCCATGTCGTTACCCTCTCGACTACCTTCAGCCTCACAATAAACCCCGATTGGGGATGCCATAGTCTTACTGGCTACAGACGGTTGGGATCAATTCGGACTATTTAGCCGTATTTGGTGTCTAGATCTAATTAGCCAGATACTTTACCGCTAACCTCTTTCCCATGTCGTTACCCTCTCGACTACCTTCAGCCTCACATTATACCCCGATTGGGGATGCCATAGTCTTACTGGCTACAGACGGTTGGGATCAATTCGGACTATTTAGCCGTATTTGGTGTCTAGATCTAATTAGCCAGATACTTTACCGCTAACCTCTTTCCCATGTCGTTACCCTCTCGACTACCTTCAGCCTCACATTATACCCCGATTGGGGATGCCATAGTCTTACTGGCTACAGACGGTTGGGAGCGATTTGGACTATTTCTATTATAACTATAGAGTTATTTAAATGCTGATTACATCGTATCAATTACAAATAGTTATTGATGAATCAATCTTAATGGTTAAAAAATCACCTTTAAAAGATAAGTAGTTATTATACCTACTTATTGAATACCGCTCTTGGCATGTTCATCTTTTTACATCAAATCATAACGCGTTACTGGTGAGTCAATGGCATACAGTATTACGCAATGTAAATTTGATTTAGTGCAAAGGCGGAATGCTACCAACGATATGTCATGTCAGTTATATTACGCATGCAAACATATAGATGACTTAGAGTTAAAGTGTGGTAACTACAAAAATGTCCAAGTTAATAGCACTGTTGAGTTTAAAAATCCATGTTTTATTTATAGTCAAAATTTGGTAGCTCTCCGATTTAAAAAAAATCAGAATATGCAATTTACACGCGGTAAAAGTAAAATCTTCGGAAAACTGATGTAAACAAGAGTGGGAAGACTACGAAGCATTTTTTTATCAATGTAAAGGATGATTTGTTCCATATTTTTGTCGTCGAATTCCAGTGCACCTTTTCCTATACATTTGTTCATCTTATTAGTATTTGTTTTCTTCTTGGGAGTCGCTTTCTTTTGTGTTTTCTTTGCCTGTTCATTTTGGAGTGGTTTGAAGATTGGATACTGACTTAACAATTTTTTTTTTATCATTGAAGAAGACGATAATAATAATAATAATAATCTAACCATTTCAACAAATTTCAAATAATTCCAACCAATTCAACCAATTTCAACCAATTCCAACCAATTTCAACCAATTTCAAATTTTTGTTTTTTTTTGGATTTCGTGGGATTTGATCATTAGTCCGCTGAATATCTGGTAGTTAAAGTTCTTCAATCTCTTTATACCACTGGACCGAAGGAGACTTGCGTGGGCCCTTGGATTTATCGTATTATATTGGAACCGAGTACACGTGAAATAAATAAATATTTTATTGCTATCTAATTCTCTCGCAGACTAAATCCTATAGATCAGCGGTTCCCAATCTTTTACAGACCCGGGACCACTTGTACGTTTATTTTGTCTAGTCACCCCCCCCCCCCCCCCCCCCCAGGACGATCCAATTTTTTATGAAGTCGAAATTTGTGTTTGTCAACTCTTTAATGTGGGGGTATCCATCCCAGGTGCCACCCATGCTAGCCTAAGCCGGTAGGCGTAAGCACAACGGGAGGGGCGTAATGTGATAGGGTATAACGGGTTCTAGCAGAATATTTACCACAACGGAAGGGGCGGAATGAGATAGGGTGGGACGGGTTCCAGCAAAATATTTACCACAACGGAGGGGGTAGAACGGGGTAGGATGGGTTGGGGCGAAATGGAATACCATAATGACCACAAGGTACAATAATGATAAACTGAAAATTTTCCCGAGTTTTTTTTTCCAACAATTGTCATTTTGTAGTTACAACATTTTAGCTCTACGCCATCGATATATATTTTACAAAACCAATAAACGTTTTCCGGATAGTGATGGAAGTATACTGCTAACCGCAACCGGCGTCATGGTACTTACGATCGTAATATGTTCATATTATGAGCGATGCATCTCCGATATACATCAAATTATCTAATATTACCTTGCAATATTTGATCGATTAAGCTGCCTGTTACGAGGGCTTTGTATCTTTTTTTTAAATTATAGAAAAAATAAAGCCACAAAATTTATCATTGTATCTGAGACGTGTCAAATAATGCTTTATTATAAATAATAAGTGATGGTCATTGTTTATTTGCAAGAACTTATTACAGTTTAAATAATACGCATATTAAAATTATTTATCATTTCTAGACGTTTCCCATTTCCAATCAGCCGAGCGATTCTATATCTTTTGTGGGATCGTTATCGAGATAACGGATGTGATCTCCTGTCAGATTTGTGTGATTTATACATATTTACTGTCACATATTTTAGTTTAGATCGTTTTAAACACGAATAATTTATTCATTTAATGTACGTTGTACATAGAAAAAGCAAATAAATCACACAACTCTGACAGGAGATCACGTCCGTTAGCTTCTTTTTTATGTTAAATCCACACAGGAAGCCCTGAGGAAAATAATTTCCCTCAGGGCCATTGTCATTTGAGAATCTGTGTGGAGGGTATTTTTGAGGAGAGGAAGGAATGAACATTGGTCTTGAAGATACCCATGTTGTAAGAAGGAGGAAACACAGAGGCCGGCAAATCTCGATAACGATCCCAGAAAAGATTTTTTTAAAAAGAAAGACAAACATTCCCGGGTTGCGAATAACCCGACAATGTTTGAAAATCTCCTACTACCACCACAGAAAGCCGAAAATGTTGCTTGCGTTGTGATGGAGGACTTAGCCAGCCGAGGAGTCGAATACGCGACTAGCCCAAGCGCTATGCCCACTCAACCACTGACCGGTCAGATATAGAACAGATCTTTTTGTCAGTTTTCAAAACTTTTTTGTTTTTTATTATTATTTTCCTCAGGAGCCCTGAGGAAAATAATTTCCCTCAGGGCCTATTTCATCCTTGGGGATGCTGTGTGGAGGGTCATTTTAGCAAAGGAAGGAGAGGAAGTTCTGAGAAGGAAAAGGGTATTATTGTTGTGTAGGAATCTGGGAGTCACCTTGTGGGCAAAGGCATCCGCCGCCAAAACCCGGATAAACTTCACCCCATGAACCCGGGCACCTCTGCTATTTCACCAAACGTAGCGTTACACTTGGGGTGATGGTTATCTAATAAATCGTTCAGGGGCGGCGGTACCCATACCCGCCTCCCAAACATAAAAATTATTCTGATTAAAAAACCAATTGAATTATATTGATACTTTTTGGATTATTTTTTTAATTTGTGATGGCGATTCAAATGTTTCAAATCAAATTTTCAACAATTTTATTGAATTACTCGCTAATGTAAGTGTTTTTCAAAAAAGGTTGCCGGGGTTTGGATAAAACGTGAGCCTCAGTGTCAAAACGCTAATTTATTACATTAAAATGTACTACGGCTAATAAAAGGTTAATCGCTAAGAACAAAGCATGTGTGAGGAGGAATTTAAGTCGTGTTCGAGTGTCTCTGAAAACCTGACATTGCAAAACAAACATATTTTGAAATTCCCTTGCCAATAAACGCAAATGCTTCTAAATGTACCTATTCAATGCAATGATGCATCAAAATTTAAAACCTTGTGTTTATGATCTTAATTTAGTAAACAATACAAAATACTTCAATTTTACACGAAGAGTTTAAACAATGAGGTAATATTAAATTATTTGAGTAGTTTTCAAAGAAAGGTCGCATCCGAACATCATTCCAAACGTGACTGAAGATCCGCTTTCGATCGAAGCTTCTAGTTCAGGCACGACGCGTCCTTTATTAATCGATCTCGGGATCGCATAACCATCGCGAGTCTCAGGAGGTCTAGGATGGACGATCTATATCAATACGATAAACCGTAGATGACTAAATCCGTCATCTATGGTTAGTTATCAATATTTGCGATCTCGGTCAACAATTGGTAAGATATATTCCTACCGGCGATTGACAAATTTTAGCCCGGCCTCCACAGTATCAGATATGTTTCGTTCAGCTGTCAATATACGCATTTATTTGGATAATTTTGTTCGTCATGCAAATTTATTGGCTTATTAATGAACCGACTGAACTATTGAAGCTCTTCGAATTGAAAGAATTCGTATATGCGATCTATAGACTTAAAAAAATATTTTGTTATTAGTTTTTGGGGTATTATGCCGTGTTACGCTACCTCCTTCTTTAGCCAACGTTTCGGACAGCGTTGCAGTGTCTATCATCAGGCAGATGTGTAGGTCTAGTGCAGTTGCAGTGTCCACATCTGCCCTGATGATGGACACTGCAACGCTGTCCGAAACGTTGGCTAAAGAAGGAGGTAGCGTAACAAGGCATAATACCCCAAAAACTAATAACAAAATAATTTTTGGCCGTGAAAATCTAAAATCGTATCTTAAAATTTTTTTTTTGCATTTGCTCCATACTGGAGGTCATGAGGAAAATAATTTCCCTCAGTACCTATGTCATCTTTGGGGATGCTGTGTGGAGGGTCTTTTAAAGAAGGGAAGTATAGGAAGTTCTGTGAAGGAAAAAGGTATAAGGGGTGGGGAGGAATCTGGGGTCAAGTGTCTTGGAGTGACGGACTTATGAATCCATTCTTCCAATTGCGGTGCAAGGCGATAAGTCGAGAGAGATCGGCTGTAGAGGTCTAGGTTAGGTCTACCTCAATCAATCTCTCTCAATCAGGCCCGCCATGCAGTAGGTGGGCAAACGCATTGGCCGCCAAGACCTAGACAAACATCAGCCCTGCTTAGTCACCAAACGTAGCGAACCACTTTGGGTGACCTACGACAAGGGTGTTGGTTATTCAATAAATGGTTCCCGGGGCGGCGGTACCCACATCCGCCTCCCAAATCTAAAACGCAATCAATTTATCTTTGAGAAACGAAAATGGTTGAAATATGAACAAAGACCTCATTAACTAATCAACACCATTTTTAGTAAATGCGGAATGCCAATGCATATTAAGGTTAGTATTTTAAATTCGTAATTGTCAATTTATTAAGGCAATACATAGAAAATACCTTTAGTGTTGCCAGCGTATAACGATTTCTTATTTATTCCCTGTCGATTTAGGTTCGGAGGTGAACTTTAATCGATATAAAATAATCGGAAATTAGGCCTATCAATCCGATATTGTAAAGTTATCGATTTCACTATGCTAGAGCTCCTGAACAATTTGCTCCAATCGTTGTTGACTTAAAACCCGGCTTCCCATATTTCTACCAATTTATTACATATTTTTCTTAAATACTTTAAGTTTTAAAGCTCATGAAAAAACATAATTATTCTTGAAGATAATATCTATACTACATTCCCCACGCCGAGGTGGCAATTATATGAAATATCCGCGATAGAAAAAAATCACAAAGTATGCTCCGAAAATTATTATAAACACTTTTTTCGGTTATTTTACAAGTTAAATGTATGAAAAAGTTGACAGTTTTTCTTTAAATGCTATTTCAGACAATCCCCGCGAGCTTTTATTTGCTCTGTTTTAAACGACTCGTGTTTTATTAAACATTTTCACAACTTTCGCTTAAATATTATCGTTTTTAATATTAGCGCGCTCTCTCTAACATTCGTATTTACACATCTCTCCGTCTTCTTCTTTTTGAGCGGGTATCATCATCATCATCACTCTTGGCTCTACAATCCCTGGTGGGTCTTGGTCTCCTCAAGAGTCTTAGTCTCGTTTTGTGCCAGCTCTCTCCAGTTTACAATCTCCAAGGTGGATATATCTTTGAGGACGTTATCGCTCCATCTTAAACTTGGTCTTTTTGAGCGGATATACCGTGTCTTAAATAGTAATGCTTACATCTTTTTCTTTTTTTAACTTACATGAAAGAGTACAAATCATAATGAAACGTCCGCTCTGTGATGGATTGCGTGAACGATGCATGTGATGATTTGTATTAACAATTTACTTCCATTGATTTATCTGTTTTCGTAATAATCATAGCTTCGCCATGTACTTACCACCTAATTTTTTTGAGATATATCAGCAACCAGCACTTAACTTTAAAATGGTGTCGAAAAGATTGGTTTTCTGGCCACGAATGAATTCCAAAATTGTTTTTCGTTTCTTTGTTGTTGAGAATGTCTGTAGAATTCCAATAGCTTCCCCTCTGCCCGGCTGCAGTGGGACAATGGCTTTCCAAATAGGAGTATCTTGTGCGGCTGGAGGGAGGGGAAGGAGATGAGAAAGGGGTTTCTTACTACTCGA
The DNA here is from genome assembly GCA_917880885.1 of Limnephilus marmoratus. Classification (NCBI taxonomy): domain Eukaryota; kingdom Metazoa; phylum Arthropoda; class Insecta; order Trichoptera; family Limnephilidae; genus Limnephilus; species Limnephilus marmoratus. The sequence goes on along the minus strand of OU862922.1, from coordinate 7,254,455 downwards.
AGTAGTCAATTTTTTATATAGTAATAATATATATTACAAAATTACAACATTAAACTTATAATGCATTATTCCCAATTCGTTTGATAAAATTTATGACAAAACCAAAATGAGGGGGATAGGAAATATTCCATAGCCAAGGATAATATTTTTTTTAATTATTTAATTTATTTATTACAAGCATAAAGTTACTTAAATTAACATGATAATATATATTTCAAATTATAATCTGGACATATTTACCTTTACGAGAGTTAAAAACTCCTGTGTAAAGAACGGGAATTCGCCTCTATATGTGGTCACGTGGTTAAAACCGTTAAAAGCAATTTAGATTTTTCAGTTTGGGGGGCAAGAAACCATTTATTGGATAACCAACACCTCTGCCGTGGGTCACTCCAAGCGTTTCGCTCCACTTGGTGACTTGGAAAGGATGCCCGGGTTCATGGGATGAGGTTTGTTCGGGTCATGGTGGCGGATGCGTAACAGGCCGGATCGGGAGAGACTGGTTAAGTCAGGACTACCCCTCATGCCTTTTCCTTCCTTCCTTTTCTCTTCTAAAAAAACCCTCCACACAGCATCCCCAAAGAGTACATTATTTTCCGAGGGGAATATAATATAAAGCTCTGAGGGGAATTATTTTCCTCAGGGCCTCCTGTGTGGAGCTAATGTTAAAAATACAAATTTCTGAATGGTGGTCTCTCGCCATGGCCATTTTGAGAGTATCTTCAACTCTTGTAGTACTTAAACTTGAAAAGGTGTCGAAATAAGTGGTTTCCGATATTAAAAACCCGCTTGAACCCTTTTCTAGTAACATCCGATGTCATCATAATATTATAATGAATATAATTTCGCTGATCCTAAGTCCCGTGTTGTTTTCCGGGTTTCACCATAGAATAAGGCCAATTATCTCCGATCCCACAAAGACCCATCATTAGGTCCACGGTGTCGAAACGACCATCAGCCGATACCCATAAAATGCGCAAAACTTATGAATAATAATAACATGGCATGAATTAGAAACAGATAAGTATGTACTTACGTGTCAGACACAACGTTACAGGTGAATTAACGGTTCAGTTCTCATCAGTTCAAACTCCATGTTGTCTTATTGCATCAGGTCGGAGATGGCACACGATAATAGTACCTCTGATTTCTGTACGGTTCAAGAGAATGTATCCAAGACAGCCTTGGTGTTTCTAAACACCCATGGTCTATTGAACAAGTTAGGCACAGTCATTTCTTGATCTCAATAACTGTGATTTGCCTTGCTTCCGAATCTTAATAGATTCCCCAATTATTTTTTTTTCAGTTTCCCAGCTCCAGTCTTTAACTTTCCGGAGCCAATGAGACTGTATCATCCCCAATGGGGGTATGTATATTGTCAGGCTGAAGGTAGAAGGAAGGGAATGATATGGGGAAGAGAACGGTGGCTATTTAGACCTGGTCACCAAACACTGCTAAAGACTTTAAATAAAAAGTCTTTCACCAGAGCATACTGAAAGCATCAACCACTCTGGAACGTGCCGCAAATATACTATGCACCATTTTTGATCGAATTAAATCCCACAAATTATACAAATAAAATTGATTTGCTCACGCCAGGATTTGAGCGACCTCCTGATTCGTATCCAAGGATCGTAACAGATTAATCTTAGTGGTAGGTATCTAATAATTTTATATTTCCGGATTTGGGAAGGGTATTGCAATTTGCAATCGAACACATTCGACAAGGCACAAAATATACAAATATAGAATAAATTAGCATATGTATTCTTCATTTGTAACTGTTAACGCACAAGAGTCCCGACTATCTGGAGTCAGTGGGACTATAATATATTCCCAATCGGGGTAAGTTGTGAGAAGGGAGGGAGGGGGCCGGTAAATAAGGGAAACATAATTTTTGGGAAGTGCATGGTGCTTTAGATCTGGACACCACACTAGAGTCATTTAAAGCCACCTTTCGATTAGGAATTGTGATCTCTCCCCAGGGCGATACTAAGATTGTCTAATACTCTAGTAGAAGGTGCCAAAATCTTATTCGTGTCTAGATGTGAACCTGATGAAATAGCATTATATATTTTTTTTTATATCGGTTCGACATACATTCGATGCAAAAACATATATAATCATACATGTGGACATCTTAATATCACTTGTAATCTGAACCCATTGTTGGCAGGAAAGTTCTTTCTGAAAGCATTTCCTAAATATCACACAACAAACAGGTACTAAAGCTCTAACGTTCGTGAAAATCAGAAATACCTACTTTTAATTACTAATGTCATCATTACGAACTTGCAACAAAATCGGGCCAAAATACTGCAAACGAATTCCCAAACTATCACCGCTTAATCAGGCTAATTAGCAAATTAAATTTTATCCCCAAGATATACTTTAATCTGACCTCTGCTTTTGAAATAAAGTATCGTTACTTAACGTTTTAAATTCGGTTGCAATGCGTTCACACGGTCAATTAACCTGACTAGACGTGGTAACCAATTCATAATCATATCATGTTTCGTGTTTATAAATTAAATCAACTGATTACTTTCTTGATAACAAGTCTTTGATGAAACGTTTTAATCAACTCAAATCAATTTTAGTCTTAAAATACCAGCAAACCATCTCGATGAATCAATCATTAATTTTATCAACTTGCTTCGTATAATTTTGTACCTATTCAATTAGAGTTTAAAAGTTAAAGGCTAGAACTTTTGATGAAGTCTTTTGAACCATTCAGTAATAATTGATCATCTCTGACATGATATATTAACTCTGTACATTGTCAGCAATTTTAAAGTTCCCATTACTTATTGGCAAAGGTATAACAACTTTCTTAGATTTTTGCGTGTCTTCGTGATGGCTTTGCCTGTTGAACAAGCAATAATTCCTTCAATTAAGTAACCCAAAGATAATTGGTGCCTTTAACACGACAACTGTGTTTTCTACAATGAACGAAAGTGTTCCCTGTTCGCTTAGCAAACTCTTGGATTAATGTTGCACTTTTATGCTGCACCATTTCGCAATGGCTGTAATCAAAGCCTTTGTTTGGAGCATACAATCAAAAATTTGCTATATCAATCAGCTTTTGAACTTCCTCGTTCATTACAATGACAAATACTGAACGTAATATTATACATTATTGTTTATAATTTTGTTGCTTAACCGTTTTTTCTGTTTTGTGATTTCAGCGCTGTTAGCGGTCACCGCTTCAGTTAATGTAAGTAAAATACGTATATTCCGGCAACAATAATTATTATCAATGGATTGAATTACAACATTGTTCAATGTGTTACAATTATTTAAAATAATTTTCTTTTATGTTATAGTGTCAGAATGGGTACAATTACGACCGTCCAGAGAAACCCCTAGGATCCGGACCATCTTCTTCCCGCCCTGGTGCTTCCACCGGAGGCTTCCCAGGAAGCAGCAGCGGAGGTTTCCCCGGCTCCTCAGGAACTCAGGCTTATCCTGGATTCACCCAGTCATCTGGACCCTCTACCCCTGCTTACGGCAACACTGGATCCAACTCTTTCCCTGGATCCAGCCCATCGTACCAAGGATCAAGCCCCGCTTACCCCGGGTCTAGTTCAGCTTTTCCCGGCACTGGAGCTACCAATGGATATCCATCATCAGGAAAGCCCCAAGGACCAGCTTTTGGCCCCGGTCCTCAGAGCGGTAAACCACAGGGAAGCTATCCATCTTCATCTGGACCATCCGGTGCTGGACCTTCGGTACCATCCGGACCAAGCAACGCTTTCAACCAGGGCAAACCTTCAAGCCAATTCCCACAAGGTGGACAGGGATCCAACCTGTACCAACCACAACAGAAGCCCTCCGGTCCTTCTTACAACCAGAATGGTCAAGGCGGATATCCTCAGGGAGGACCCAGTGGATCAAGCATACCCTCCGGCACCCAATACCCAGGACAAAAGCCATCTGGTCAATATCCTCAGGGAGGACAGGGCCCAGCTGCTGGATACCCCACTGCACAGGGTCCTTCCTCAGATTATCCTCAGAGCGGTTCAGGAATCTTTGGAGGCAACCGCCCACAAGGAGGTCAAACCCCATCTGGTTTCGGTCCACAGGGAGGTCAGTCTACATCCGGTTTCGCCCCACAGGGTGGACAAGACTCTGGTTTTGGACAGCAAGGAGATGATGGTTCTTATGATGGAGGAGATTACTCTGCTATTCCTGGGGAACCTGGCCGTGACTATCCCATTTACTCTGAAGTTCCTCAAACGTCTTTCTCTTGCGATGCCCAGCAGTACCCCGGATATTATGCCGATGTTGAAGCCCAGTGCCAAGTATTCCACGTATGCGCTAACAATAAGACTTACGACTTCCTGTGCCCTAATGGAACCATCTTCTCCCAGGAAGTATTCGTTTGCGTTTGGTGGAACCAGTTCGACTGCAACTCTGCACCTAGCTTCTTCGGTCTGAATGCCAACTTGTATGACTACTCTATCACCGGAGTCGCTCAGCAGAGCGGAGCTTACCCAAGTGCTCAAGATGCATCCTACCCAGGACAATCTGGTTCTCAAGGCCCATCCGCTGGTTTCCCCGGACCTTCAGGCTCTTTCGGTAACTTCCCGGGACAATCCGGATCTCAAGGTCCTTCAAGCAGCTACCCCGGACAGTCAGGCTCCCAGGGACCATCTTCCGGATACCCAAGCTCCCAAAAACCATCGTCAGATTACCCGACATCTCAGAGCCCTTCCGGATACCCAAGCAGCGGTACCCCCAGCGGATATCCCGGATCTCGCCCATCTACCGCATTCCCAGGATCTCAGACCCCATCTTCTTCCTACCCCGGATCCCAGGGCCCTTCTTCATCCTTCCCCGGATCTCAGAAACCCCAGGGTCCATCTTCTTCTTACCCAGGAGCTCAGAGCCCATCAGGCCCCTCTTCTTCATACCCAGGTTCCCAGGGTAACAAAGGACCTTCATCTTCCTACCCAGGATCTCAAGTTCCATCCGGACCCGCTTCATATCCAGGATCCCAAGGCCCATCAGGCCCCGCTTCTTACCCCGGTTCTCAGGGTAACAAGGGCCCATCTGGTTCAGCGTCTTACCCAGGATCTCAGGGTCCATCAGGATCTACCCCTTACCCAGGAGCCCAGGCTCCATCGGGTCCCTCTTCATACCCCGGTTCTCAGGGCAATAAAAGTCCCTCATCTTCCTTCCCAGGAGCTCAGGGCCCATCTGGCACATCTTCCTTCCCAGGATCTCAGGGTAACCAGGGATACCCATCAGGTATTCCAAGCGGCCCCGCCTTCCCCTCAGGCCCCAGTCGCCCCCAGGGAGACTCCGGATTCCCCGGAAGCCCAGTCCAGCCCGACCGTGAATATCTCCCCCCCAGGAACTGAATAACTGACTCGATGATTATTTAATACTTGAACACTGACTTGAGGATATTTACCTTTCCATAGAACCATTCGTATCAAAAGAATGGACTCCATACCTGGAAAAGTAAGCATCCTTGACTTGGAATGAATTTGGTTCGGATCTAACATAAGTAAAACAATAATATATTTATATCGAAGCACAAACAGTGACAAATTCAATTGTTGGTGCTGAGCCTTAAGTATAATAATTAGAATTAATTAAATTGTACATAATATATAATTTCAATTGTAAAATATTTTTAATATTGAAACTCCAGTCCATTTTGTATTTATCTTTGATACGGTTTATTTATTTTTAATTTATTTGGCCAGTATTCAAATTTTCCTAATCGCTTTTCTTAATATTTATTGTCCTATATTTACTCCTTGCATAAATAATATCTTACTAATTTTTCAATAATTGCCTGTGTTTATTTTATGAAATCTTTGGACATTTATATTTTGTTAAGTTACCACTATATTAATTACATTTTAATATAATTAGTCGAAAACAGTTACCATAAACATAAGTCTTAAAATAAGTTACCATTTTTGTAAACGATAAAGCTTTTTAACAATTTTGAATTTTCTTTTGATGTATTATTATTGATCCGTGTTTATAAACAATTGTGAATTCCATTTTATGTTTCGTTGGTGAAAAATTATCTGAAAAATTACTCTGTATTATATTATTCTGCAACAATAAAGGAAAATATTTTCGTATAAACATTTCTTAATTTTTTTAATCACCTAAACCCCAAAAAACTAATCCAACTACTAACAAAAAATGCTTTTCACTATTATCAAAACAGAAAAATTATGTCTTTCAAAGCAATATTTTTATTGGAACAACTCTTGTTATAAGTTTAGCCTATGGTGTTCAATGCTCTGTGTGAAAGCACTACGAAACAATACATTGCTGAATGTATTTAATTATAACATTGAAGAAGATAACACTTAAATCTAAACGAAAATAAGAAAAATAACGAGACAAAGAAAAATAAAAAGGTGACGGTCGCAACTGGGGCTAGAACCCAGGATCTCTTGTCGTGCCGAATTATAAAAAGAGTTCATTCTAATAAAAAATGTATACTCATATAGGACTCATTAGACAATATCTAGGTTATAAACTGTGACTTATGACTCTTTATGACTTTGTGATCATTTAATAAGGTAGCAGCCAAAAAATGAGAAAAAACAGTCGAAGATAATATTGTCAATTCTAAATTTGAAATATAAGATCGTCGAAAATGAAATAAAAATAAGAGGTCTGAATGGCCGAGTAGGTTAAGGCATTTTTCTCGGTAAGACAAGAAAATCCTGGGTTCGAGTGCCAGTTGCTAATGTTACCTTTTTATTTTTCTGTGTCTTAATCTTTTTCACATTTTCGTTTAGATTTAATAATAATAATAATAATAATAATATTTATTTCTCATAAAATTATACAATGAAACATATGTGGAAACTTTGACTAGCCAACTAGGAATGGATCCTGTTTTAGGCCAGTCAAATTGACAAATTTAGTTCATATCATAATTTCATATTACATTGATTAATTATATAAACATATTATTTATTGGATGAAACAAGTGTTACGATTGAATTCCTCGTAGAAGCTTTAGTTAATAACTACAATTTTGAACTTATAAAAAAAATAATAAGCGAAGAGAAAAAAAAACAATGTCTTAAAGTACAGATTTAGTATCGAATGCTTGTTTAACAATAGATAAATGTTTGGACATGTGAATCGCTTGCAAAAATTGAGAATCGAGACAATCTTCAAGCGTGATGACAAAATCCATATTATAATTAACGTGGATGTTTAAACATGATTACAATAAATAATTATAATTAACGTGAGTGACGTATCCCTCAACTTTACGAGCGGGTAAAGAAACTCAAAAAGAATGTGACTCGAAAAGGATGCAGCAAATGAATAAAAACAATTTGTATATAAATATGTCTTAAGTTAGTGTATAAATAGTGACATTAGAAAGTGGTTGATAACCAATTGTATTTATTTCCCTTTCCTTGCTTCATTTTTTCATCCTACTAAGATATTTTCCCTTAGAGCACTTAATATAAAATAAAACCGGTAAAGTAAATAAAATCCAGATGGTAATAATAAAAAGAAGGATCACCGCAGGAGTTGAATGTAGAACAATGGGAAGGGTATTAATAAAATAGTAGACAATTATGTTCTGAAGTGGTAAGTACGTGTTTTTGTAATATTACGTATAGTACGTAATTTTGTATAATTATATTTGTACGTATTTTGTATAAATTATAATTTACGTAATTTTGTATAATAAAAAGAAAGATCTCCGCAGGAATTGAATGTAGAAAAAATGGGAAGGGTATTGATAAAAGAATAGACAATTGTGTTCTGAAATGATAAGTACGTGTTTTTGTAATGAATGGAACTATGAGTGAGTGTTTTTTTTATTTTGTTTTTTTTTTTTTTTTTTCTTATATATTTTTAATTTTGTTTTATTTTATATGATGAGACTATCTATTGGTCAACATATCTTCGCTTTTGATCCTCCCTAAATCAAGGAGCCAGTCGTTGATCAATTTGCGCAAAACATTTGCACTTTTAGTTTTCCAATCATTAGGAATGATATTAAATAATTTAGGTCCTAAGTACGAAAATTGCCGTTGGCCGAGGGACGTCGTGATTTTTATTGGGACTATTGGATTGTTCCTTGAAAGTCGAGTGTCATGAAGGTGGTCAATGGACGGGAAGTGTTGACGTTGTTTTTGAGCATGTAATATAATCTTTCTAATATACAATTGTCTAACATCAAGTACTTTTAATTCCGTGAATAATGCATCACTGGGGTACCTGAATGGTTTTTTAAGGATGACTCTTAGTATTGATTTCTGAGCTTTAGCCAGGGAGTCTAATATTGTTTTGGCACATCCACCCCATCCTAGGGATGCATATTCGAGTAAAGAATTACACATAGCATAGTATATTGATTTCATATCTTTAACAGAGAGAATATTTCTGATGGTTATAAAAAGATGTGTAAATTTTCTGACTTTTGAGGCCGTTGCGTTAATGTGTTCGTCCCATCTCAGATATTTATCTATGGTGATCCCTAGATATTTTAAACTATCCACGCATTCTAGGTTATTGCAAGTACAAGTGTTCGGTTCATTGCAAATATGAATAATAATATTTAGTATTACCTTGGGTTGACCCGCTTGTGTTGCACTAAAACGTATAAATTTTGTCTTATCCGTGTTAAGAGTAAGAAGATTATAGTCTAGCCAATGTTTGACATTGTTTATTCCAATTTCTGCTTTTCTATGCGAAATATTTATTACCATTATCTTATTTTTCAATGATATATTCAATATATTCTCTTTATTTTATAAGTTATTAATTTTCATCAGTCAAAATGTGTAATTGGTCAACTCAATAGTCATTCAACCATCAGTAGATATAGTCCAGTAGATTTTAAAATAGGGGTGGAGAGATATCAAAAATTATTTATTTTTGAAGTGAAACTTCTTTAGCCGCGTTGGAGATTTGAAATTAGGATGAAACGGAAATGCGTCACAAAAATGTATTATTTGACCGTCCTCGATTCTAATCTAATGCGTTAAATTCACGACTACGCGCGGGACTCCAATAGCGCCGCGGTATGAAGCGCCTATCCTATAGAGACATCCAGCGGACGGAGGTTCGAAACCTACAAAATCCAAAATAATTTAACTTTTTTTTTTTGTAAAATCAATATCCAATCTTCAAACCGCTTTAAAATAAACAGGCAAACCCATTTTTTGATATTTTATGATATCAATTAACAAAACAATAAAAAAACAAGCACTTTCAACGTACGAATAACGTCTATTTTCATTTTCCCATGCCGGGCTTTCATTATCCTTTTCAGCGCCAACTCTTTTACACAATATTTTCGGTTACAGGCTAACATGGCTAACAATATAATTTTGTGAAGCCAAAAAAAACATGACGTTGGATTACTGTATAAATAAAATCCTTTAAATCGCTGGAGAAATATCACGAAAGCACTATTGTTTCGTGTAAAAGTAGCACAAATTTATACTAGATAATGTGTGCTATATATTTTGATTAAAGTCATAATTTTTCAGATTGATTGGATATTTTGAAAAATTTAAGTTTTGTATAAAACGGGTAGCGCAATCGTTCCTCTTCAGAGTGTTGGATACTCAGTATCGCCCCGGTGAAACACCACCCTTTAAAATCGCAAATGTGATCAGATCTGAATGGCCAGATACTTTCAACCTTCCTCTGCTGCATCTCCTTCTCATCCCCACTTCCTACGGCGCACAGCCACAGTGGGGCAAGAATGCTTGAAAACGACTTTTATTCTCAGGGACGTTTCACGGTGAAAATTTGAGTGTGGAATGGAGGGTTTTAAAAAAACTAAAATTTTAATTACGTCATTTATGTAAACTTTATTACCTCTACATTATACAGGGTGTTAAGGGACGTACTTGACTGACTTTACCCAGTGATTCCTGACATTATTTGGAGTAAAAAATGTAAATGAAATTTTGATCTCTGGTGACATTTTTGATGTTTTTTTTCTACAAAAACTTACAAAAATGGTAGTTGTTGAACAGTTGGAGGCGGGGTAAGGGGTTTGTCGGACACCCGGCTGAGTGACCATTGACGACATGCGGAAGAATTTTTTTTTTGTTTGATTTTGAAGAAAAAAATTTGAAAAAAAATAAAAAAGTCACCGTAAACCAAAATTTCATTTACATTTTTTACTCCAAATAAAGCCAGGAATCACTGGTTAAAGTAAGTCAAGTGCGTCCCTTAACACCCTGTATACATACAATTTAGTTCTATAACTACAAAAATATGTTTAATTTTATTGATCTGACATGTTTGAGTCGTCATCACTATCATCATCACCACCATCATTACTACCATCATCAAGATCATCATTATCATTATTATCATCACTACCATCATCAAGATCATCATCATTCTCTTCACTACCATCATCAAGTTCATCATCATTATCATCACTACCATCATCAAAATCATCATCATTATCATCACTACCATCATCAATATCATCATCATTATCATCACTACCATCATCAAGATCATCATCATCATGACTACCATCATCAAGATCATCATCATTATCTTCACTACCATCATCAAGATCATCATCATTATCATCACTACCATTATCAAGATCATCATCATTATCATTACTACCATCATCAAGATCATCATCATCATCATTACCATCACTATCATCATCAAGATCATCATCATCAACCTCACTATTTGGATGAATTCCACTTATCGGCTGTAGCGGCGCTTCTTTAGGCTGTGTAGTTAGTTTTTTTGCAGATTTCTTTTGCTCGTTTTGAAAGGATTTAATGACAGCAAGGACAAATTGAAAACATCAGCATTGGGATTTTCTCAGCTACGTTTTCGAGAATGATGCTACCTGAATTTATTAACCATTCAGGTATTTTGCCAATGTGCAACGTATTCTCATACCAAAAACTGTTTTTAAAAGTTTATAATATTTACTTTCAAATTGTATTATTACAAATAAATATAAAAAAATTTAAATATTAAAATTTCGAATGCAAACATAAAAAAATTCTAAAAATAAAATGATTCACGTGATGTTTTTATGAAAAAACGGTACTAAAATCAGAGATTATGTAAAACAAAACACTTGTTCTATCGTGTAATAATCGTTCTATCGTGGAATAAGAGGAAATGTGTTAAATTTATTTAAAGATTATCTTAGAGATAGAAAAATATGTACCAAAATAAATAATACTTTTAGTAAAACAAAAAATGTATCTGCAGGAGTTCCACAAGGTTCCATATTGGGGCCTACACTATATTATATAATTTATGTAACTATAATGAAAAAACTTTTCTCTTTTGTTAAACATTTTGTATTCGCAGATGATACGGCACTGTTCATATCACATAAAGATCTAAAAATTGAAATTGAACTCATGCAAATTGACTTTAATCAACTTTGTAAATGGTCACATGATGCAGGACTATTAATAAATGCTAAAAAAAACCAAAGTAATGCATATAAGATCACCTAATGCCAAATTTCTTTTTAATCCTAATATTATTTCTCACGATTTTAATTGCATCCATAAAAATATTCCAACTAATTGTAAATGTGAAAGCTTAGAATTAGTTACGGAGTACGTGTATCTTGGTGTTACAGTAGATTCTTTTTTTTTTAAATGGGACAAACATATTTAAAAAAACCTGTAAAAGACTCACATCAATTGCTGGCAGAATGTACACATTAAAATTTTTTCTTTCAATTGAAACACTTAAAATAATTTATATGTCACTGGCAGAATCTATTATAAGATATGGATTAACAATATGGGGAAATACTTCTATAACCAATCCGAAACAAGTCCAAGTTGTTCAATACGCAATTGTAAAATTATTAGTCGTCCCTAATATTTTCAAACAAAGACATGATACACCGTTGCTGTTTCAGAGTGCCAAAATTTTACCTGTTAAAGCAATACTATGGCACAAAATTATAATTCATCATATATTTACCCCGCAGCATAAAGAGAAATTAGAACATAAATTCAGCACTAGATTCACGCGCAACGACGGGTTAATAGTTCCGAAATTTAACAATAAGTACGGACAGAGAACTAAGCCACTTTTTAAGCTTTTTTATGTTTGCATGTCTAATAATAAAATTTGAAAACGTATTTTATCACCTTTCGAAAACATTGTTTCGTTTTTTGATACGTTCAGAAATGTTCCATTTATTTTGATTTTATCGTAAAGCAAAAAATTATTCTGATAAAATATACCAGAGGGCTGGGCTAATTACTTTAAAAGTGGTAAAATTTTAAAAGTTATTCTTAAATTACAATATCTATTGATTTCAAAAATGTTTGAATGGAAGCCACCAGGTGCCCGGAGCTAAGTATATCTCTAAATGAATCTGAAATTTCTAGAAATCAAGATCACTTTTTTGTATTTAATTGATTTACGCTTTTATTCAGCAATACAACTAATGAATAAATACCTGAACATAATTGATCCATAATCACTTTAGGTTTTGTATCAGGTAACAACAAAGGTATCACAAAAAAACCTTAAGGTTTACGCTGGCTCATTACTTTTTTTCACGACCGAGAGCGATTACAGGTAGAAAGGTTCGGTCAATCGCGCCTATCTGCTATGTAATTATGCTACAACTAAAGGGGCACTATCCAACAAATAAAGCTACTTTGTAAGATTGATTTTTTTCGTTATTTTTATAGAAATGAGGTGTTTGGCCCGACTGTGCTGCGTTATAAAATATCTTTCCTAGTTGAGGATGCCGAAGTCCCACTGGGTTTGCGCAGTTGTTTGGTAGGTATACATATTTATAACAAAAAAATAGCTAAGTTTAGGTTTTTTTCTTATGTGTTTTTTTTTCTTATGGTTTGTTTCTGTATTATAACAGAGTATAGAGTGATTGATTGAAATGTGAAATTTAACAGGCTTGGTGCACAAATTTATTAATTAAAAAATATTAAATTGTGGTCTTGGCCTATTTCACAATACCGCTCGCCATACAATTTCCAATGAGAATATTGGCGAATGGTGAAATGGGCCAAGTCAACATTATATATTTTGAGAGTACAGCGTACTTGCAAGAGTTGCACGAGTTTGCTAAAAATGTCAAGTCAATGAAAAATGGACTGAGTTCGCCATCTGCCGACGAGTTGTGGTACTTTTATGCCTTTCACTTTTAGTTTTACTTAAATTGTCAATAAGCGGTTGAATAAGTTTCACTACTGAAAAGTAGATGGCATTACACAATTTTCTATATTATTATTATTTGTACACATTGGTGAAGTTTACTTTTTCAATAGAATCTCAAGACAGGCGTTTGTACGACGCATATTAAATAGGATTCTGCAATGTACATAGCTCACAAGTTGTGATAATTGCAGCTGTTGTGAAATTCGGCAGGCTTTTATTTTTCCTCCTCAAACTCTTGTGCCCCTGGTAATACCATATTTTTTTTCTTTTTTTGATGGTTTAATAAATACTCTTTCTTGTGAATACCATTAATATTTTGAATTTTGTCTACCACTTTAGCATTATGCGCTCCTGGTACATTTTGTATCAATTTACATTTCCAAGTGAATGAAATAAGGCTTAATTATTATTTTTGAATACACTACTTTAGCATGTTGTGCTCCTGGTATAAATAAAAAAAATATATAAAAAAACAAGTATGCAATTCATACGTGGTAGAATTGAAAACTTCAGAAAACTAAAGTAAACAATAGTGAGGAGGCTACGAACCACCGCACAAAGTGGAGACCGATTGTACAATCTCATTCTCACGCAGGATAAATCCTATAGACGTACGTGTTTGTCTATTTCAGTGTCGCCATTTTTCGTTTCATCGTTTCATTTCGAGTGGTGCTAAAGAAGTTTTCACTTCAATAAACATCCGTGAAAATTTGTGATTTCGAATGACTGGTACGTTTCCCCAGAGTTCAGAAGTTGCAGATTTCAGGGAACAGATTTAGCCATTTTGCCAATAGGTAGCCAACCTACGATAGGGAAAGGCACAAGAAACTTCAAAGCACAAGATAGCTTCATCCTCAGAGCTCACAATGTGCTGCAAATATATATACATATTTTTATATGAATACCTCACAAGGGTCCCGGCTGCGTATTTACAAAACATATACCGATTCAGTCGCGGTAACGACAATTTACATTTTAAATATACCTCTATATTGGTTATTTTTTATCACATTGCAAAAACCAAAATTGTTCTAAAATCTAGATAAAATAATCTTTCTGATGTGTATATTAGAAATTAATAATTTTATTTCTATACATTTAAATTTTAATATTATTCCCATATATTGTAAATACACCTCTATATTGATAATTTTTTATCACTTTGCAAAAAAAAAGTTGTTCTAAAATCTAGATAAAATAATCTTTCCAGTGTGTATATTAGAAATTAATAATTTTATTTCTAAAAATTTTAATTTTGATATTGAAAATTTAAAGCGACTGAAACACGGTAGGGATTGTAAACACGCGTCCCGGCTGCTCACGTCTGGAGGCAGTGGGTCTATTGCATCTCCAGTTGGAGTATGTTGTGAGGCTGAAGGTAATGGGGAAGGGAACGAAATGGTGAAGAGGAAGGTAGGGAAGTACCTGGCTATTCAGACCTCAGTCACCAAACACAGCTAAAGCCATTTCAAGCAACATTTCAATTCTGAATGGTGGTGTTTACACCAGGGCGATACTAAGAGTATCTTCCACTCTGGAACGTGCCGCAAATACACTTTATATTATTTTTAATGAATTAAGCGTGAAATAACACGAATTAATCAAATATAATTTATTTGCCCACGCTGGGATTCGATCCCGCAACCTTCGGATTGCGAGTCAAAAGCCTTACCCCTAGACCATGCGGCGCCTACCGACAATATTCTGCAATCTTCAAAGACCAGAGATTTCGTTGTTATGTGTGATTCAGCAATGTACATAACTCCAGAGTTGTGAGAATTGCATGATTAATATATCCCAGGCGTATATTTTTGAGAATGTTGCTTGCGTCGTGAAGCTCTCATGCTCCTGTTTTTTTTACATTAGCTCCACACAGATGGCCTGAGGAAAAAAATCCCCCAAGGCCTATCATCTTTGGGGATGCTATGTGGAGGGGCTTTTTAGGGAAAAGAAGGAGAGGAAGTTCTGGGAAGACAAAATGTATGAAGGGTGTAAGAATCTGGAGGTCATTGTGTCCAAAAATTAGCGAATAATTCAGAGTTGGCCTACTTTTTCAGCTGGTATATTTTATATAAATATTTAACTGACGTTTTACCGTTTCAAGCTATTTTGCTTCTGGTAGATTATTCATATATTTTATAAACATTCCTTAATTTTATTGGTTAGTTAATCTTAGGGTGGATTTCTTCATGAGACGTTGTATGAATGTAAACGAGGCAAGGAACGTGTGCCAAGACCGGAATGTTTGGCGGTCCGTCCTCTCTGCCTACCCCTGCGGCGATACGGCGTGATGGTTAGTTAGTTAGTTTCAGACTGTAAAATTTAGGTTTTGCACTTCTCTATTTATTACACTTTCTATAACAGAGAGAACTTTTGTGGCATAAGACCTTATTTAGGACGCCTATGACATTCATATTACATCATTACAGACCAAAATCTTTTGATCGTTTATTTTAAATTATTATAAGACGTCTTTATGTGGGTACAAAACATTAACATTTTACACTTTAATGGGATGAGATTATGTGGGATGAATAAATAAAGAGTTTTTTCATAGTTTTAATTTTATTAGAACATTTTTCATTGAAACATTCAAAGAAACACTGATTTCATTAATCCGTAATAAACAAACACATATACAAATGGAATTTATTACAACAACTCGTTTTTTTTGTCATAAAGAAGACAACAATAGCCTCTCCAGGATTTATAAAGATAATTTGGAATGAATTTTTTGGATGTTTTACTCATCCTAGTTCTTAATAGTAATTTAGCCTTTAATTTAGCCTTTTCATGTAATTTAGAATTACTGTACATTTTCTTTTTGAATTCATATTTTTATTTGTATTCTTGAACGTGGACTTCAAAACGATCACACCTTTACATTAATTTGAAGCAAATAGACTACAATTTCCTAAAATTAAAATATTTTTTATGTGTAGGATAATACGCCGCATGTTTCTATCCAGAAATGCAAAGCAATTTTATGCTTCTTCGACATTCATACACACGTTCAGATGTATGGTGTCCGTTAGGGAAACTGTATCATATTATGGGCACCTTTGAACTTTTCTTTCTTGACCATTCACTCAAAAAAATTTCCTTAATAATTATCACCTACTTGGTATATTTACAATTTTATATTTTCACTCCCCAAAACAACTTCTTATATTGTATTACTTATATGTATTACAAAGGAAATAGGAATTAAGGTGATAATAAGATTAACTGTGTTTCCAATATTAACTAATGAATAAACTTACAAGTTAATACTAGAAATACAGATGCGTTCCATTTTAACCTCTGTAAAAATTAGAAGAATTTTATTTAAAAGATTATGGTCAAAACAGGACGCATCTTCAGAAATCTCCTTCAAATATTTTTAATGCATAGATATACTGAGCACTTCACACATTCAATAATTATTGTCATAATAATTAAGCTAAATGGTTAACATTTTTACTCGAATACTTTTACACTGACTGCAAGCATCTATGTCAGTGTATGGAGTTGCTTTCGCATCATAGTGAATCAATACAAACTTTATAAACGTATTAAAAGATGAACAAATGGCAAAGTGGTGAAAACAGCATTAACTTTTTTTATTTCATTAATGCGGTGATCCTTAATGTCGTAAGACCGTTTCTATTTTCAATCAATAATATTATTTATTTGTACAACTAATCTAGTATTATAGACGACTAACCCCATCTCGCGGCAAGTGAGTAAAGCGATCTTAAAAGTTCCAAAGCTCTCGTATCTGATGGCACTGAATGGTCTTCTACTGACGATAGAGTTTGTTTTTCCGCAGTGGTCGTTTTCTCTTCTGCCTTAGGAGGATAAATTGGCGTTTTCGTGACGTAGAATTTTCGTTGACCTCTCCGGCTCATCTTGACCGTTACGACAGGTGCGACAGTATTTGTGCTTTCCGCAGGAGTTGTTTCAGTGGCTTTTGATGTTGGTGGTTCCGTTGGTGCAGATGTCAAGTCCGTTATTGGTACTATCAGAGCTTCTGTTACCGTTGTTATTGGTGTCTGTGTTGTTGTGGATGTTGTTGATGCAGCCGATGTTGTTTTAAGTGGAACTTCTGTGACTACAGAAGTGCTCTTTTGTGTTTCTTGTAATAAGTTTGGATATGTGGCATCAAAATCGATTCGCTTTCCCTGTCGTCCCTTTGTCTTAAGTGATACTGCTGGGTAGATTGAATCGTCAGTGTCAATTATTTCGTCTATTCTCCTGGTGCTATAGTCTGGGGATCTGATCGTTGTTTTCGGTTCATAATCTACTGTCTGTTCAAGATCAGTAACTATAGGGTTTTGCGTAACTGAAACTTCCTCTGGTGCATATGGAATTCTCATCAAAGCATCTAAAAGTGCTGTTCTCGATGCCTCAATAGTTTTATTGTGATCATCATCACACGTTTGTACCAAAAGCAAAATTAAACGCCTTACAGTTGTATTTTTGTCAGCTTTTTTCATAACATTCATCAGGGTATTTGCGCTTGATTCATTCAATCCACCGAACATTTCCTTTGCTTTGTTCATCATAGTTTGGTCTACTTCGGATGCTGGTAAGTGAGCAAGTACTTGATTCGGTGCAGCAGATGAAAGGGATTTACCTTCTCTGTTTGATGAAACAACAATTATGTCGTCTGAAGTTTGATTTTTAGAAGATTCTTCAAATGAATTTCTACTTTCCACAGCGGTGGAGAAAATTGGTGGGAAAGATTCATATGTTGGTGTTTCTGGGTAAAAAGTGGTTGTTTCTTCTGTGAATTTAGTTGTCTCTTCTGGTGCTCCTGTAATAGTGCTACTGACTGGATATTTAAAAAGGTCGATTCGGTCTGAGTCCAAGATAGTAGTTGTAGAAGGTTCGGATGTTTTATCAGTGAAAAAATCTCCCTGCTTTGTAGATGGCCCTTGGAAGTAAGTATTTGCACTAGGGAATAACGTTTCACGAGCGGCATCACTTGAAAGTCCATCGTTAATCGTGATGGGATCTAGGAAAACTGTTGTCTGCCAAATTTGACCCAAAGCTGCAGAAGTTGACCAGATATTTTCTTGGTTAGTAGTGGATTGAGGATTTGTAGAAGGATTTGAGTATACAGCGGTGGTTGGGGCATCATATTGTGTAGTACTTTCTTCAAAGACGGTGGATCCTTGAGTCGTTTCTTGAATACTAATTACAGTCGTTGGTTCAGTAGAAGAAACTGTTGTAAAACTTTCAGATTTATTTTTTTCCTGAAGAGTTGTGTATGATGTATCTGTTGGTACTGTACTGGTTGGTTTTAATAGAATATCTTTCAAAGTTGGAAGAGAGTTCGCTCCATCGGATGTCCTCAAAGTGACGTTAACGTTTGATTTATCGGAATCAGTATTGTCATTTTTGGATTTGCTTGCACTCTCTATCTTCTTTCCACGTCTGCCGATTTGGTTTGCGGAAGAAATAAAAGATTGACTATGTGCCCTTTGTAATTGCTCTTCATTGTCTAATGAAGTCTTGTAATTATTGTAGTACATTCCACGGTCAGCACTATGCGATCGGTACTTGAAGGTTGCATGTTGCTCTTTACCCGAGACTGTTGTTTTTGGTTGTTCGGTTGTCTGGAAATCGATTTCAACCGTTTGGTCCTTGTTTTCAAAGTCGTTTACTTCTTTAGGTATGAACGAATTAATTTCAGATAATTCATCAGAATCTAGCGTGTCAGAAATTCTAGCATCTTGAATGGGTGGAGATAAGTCTTGATAGGGGGCACTTGGATTTTCTGCAATTGTGGTTACTTTTGTAGATGTTGCATCTCCCCACTGCAAAGGTATCGGTTCCGTCGCTGTTTGTGTTTCCGAAAATACTACATTGATTGGAGTTGAATTAAAAGACCGCAAACCAGCACCATAGGGAGATAAGTTTTCTCCTGAATTGTTCTGGAAACCTCCATACCTGGGAATGGGCTCAGCTGTTTCATCATTTTTGACCGGAAAGTAACTAGAATCTGAATCAAACTGAGCGGTTTCGCTACAATTTGTATGTTGTCTCTCCTGTACAATCTTTTTTGGGCCCTTAGGAGTAGAGACACTTAATCCACCATTGATTTCTACTGCAATTGCGTTTTTAGTCGATGGAGTAACTGTTGAAGCTAATTCCTTTCCTTGTCGTAAGTCATTTTGGGAGTTGTCGAAATCATTGGTGTCGTGGGTTACAAAACTGGAGGCTGGTGTTTTACTTTGAGTGTTTGAATGAGCTGTAGGAGTCTGGTGGCGATAAACAGATGTTGTTGAAAGAAGCCTATTTTTTATCAGATCAACGCTATAGGCCTTAGTGGATTCACTTAGAGTCGTACTGGTCACCTCTTGGGGAGTGGGTGTAGGGCGAGCTGAATTTTTGGATACATCTGAAAAATCTAGCACTTCATCTTCATCTTTTGAGATTGAATACAAATCATTCACAGGCGTTACTTCTTCCACGGCAAGTGTGTTTACCGTTGGCTTGGTTACCTCGTTTGTCGGGTCTGTAGGACGGATTTCTGACAAGACCTTTCGGAATGTTTCGGGATCTTGGAGGTAAGCAGACAGTGCATGAGTAAATACTTGAGCCAGCTCTCTGATTTGAGGAGATGATGACAATGGTCCACGACTCTGGGATGATTCCAAATCATTATTTGCGATTTCTTCCGAGTTCTCAAGATTTTCCGCACTTTCTGAACTTGTATCATTTTTAAACAGGTTTGAATATTTGTCTATTGTTTTCTGACTAAGAACGGACGTGAATGAATCGCTGTATTCAGTATCTGGGTATTCGTCTTCATCTGTAATGGAGTCATCTCTATTTTCTTCTGTTACTGTGGTTGGAACTGGGGTTGATACCAAATTATCGACAGCCGTTGCAAAGTAGATTGCTAATGAATGAAGGGTGTTTGGACCAGCAGAAGGAGGTACGACCAATCCTGTTCTTGTTCCCAATATCTTGTCCGCCTCTGTTGTGGGATCAGTATTTCCAAATTCTAGCTCCTCTAGCGTTTTCAGCATGTCAACTGCGTGCTCTGAAACAGTAGGTTCCGCTTTATATGTGGAATACGTTGACTCTGGAAGAGTGGTAATAATTGCATCACTTTTGACAGTTGTGTACCAATTTGAAGCTGAGAATGTATTTTCAGGAACACTGTAAGGTTTTGGCGTAACGGTTGGTACCGAAAATTGATTGGTAGATACATTGAATGTTTTGGGCGTAACAGTTGGAACGGTGGGAGCGTAAAAAGTGACATTCTCGGTTTTGAGATTGATTTGCCAGCTATTTTTTGCCGGTGACTGAGGGATATTTTGATTATCTTTAGTTGAGAGCTGGAATCCCTTAGCAGTTCTGAAAGTTGTTGATATTGGAACTCTCGTTACTTTATAATTGTTTTCCGAATCGGCTGTTGACTGGTAGTATTGAGACGAACTGTATGTATTATTTCTGGTCGTTACACTCGGAGTTCTTGCTGTTGTCGAAATGCTGTAGTCGTAAGATACTTGCGAAGTTGGTTTTGACCTTGTAGATGTGCCTACAGAATGTGATACGCTTCTAGTAACTTCGACGTAGTTTTTGGATCCCGGAACATAAGTAGTTGTATAAGAAGGCCTTGTTGTTCTAGCGGTGGTCGGATAAGTCTCAGAATGTGTGGTTTCTACCGTTGACCTAATCTTGTTATCATAGTTTGCAGAAAAGTGGTTGTAGGTATTTCTACCTCTACTATTTACAAATGAAGCGGATTCAGCAACAACTTGAGTTTCTTTCGGTTCTTTGTAGTTTCTGGAAGGTTGGGTAGATCCGCGGTACACTGCTGCATCTGTGTATTCTAAAGTAGTTCTTCGGGTCGGCGTGTATTTGTAGGTACTTGTGGTACTCTTCCTTTGATTATCTTCATCTTGAACCGAGTTGACATATTTGGTTGCTTGAGTTGATTGATCATAGGTTGGATATTGTCTGGAGTTTGTAACCTTGGCTTGTTCTTGTTGACGTGGAGCTGCCTGGAAGCTTCTCGGACTGGGTTTGGAATTCCTATGCTCTGTTCTAAAGTTACCTGATGCCGGTGCCCCAGATTGAGCTACGCTATTGAAACTCGCTTCTGCTTTATAGTCTGAGATGTGATTGTGACCAGTAATGATTTCAGATCCGAAATTGCTTGGAGGACGTCTTTGAGTTGTATGGATGGTTTCAAAGTTTTGCGGGGGTAGAGAGTTTTTGGGTTTTCCCGCCCTTCTCTGGTCTTCTGCAAGATGTTCTGCGCTTTCTTCGTACTGCCCTGGAGAATCGGCACAATCCACCTTAAACCACCAGTCACAAATCAAATTTGACTGACGAAAGATGGTACCGTTCGGGCACAGGAAGGATATTTTACGACCTCCATCGCAAATATGGAACACCTGGAAAAAGACACAGAAATTTAATTAAACAGCACATTTAAACAATTATCCCATAGAACAGGTGAACAGTGGTTAGGTAACAGTGCATTAGTTAGGTGAACACCGCACGAGATAGAGTAAAACAGAAAATGATTAATTAAATAGCTTTGGACAACGTTTACTTTTTTTATTTAACAAGGATGGTGGTGTCATCAAAAACATAAACACAAAACTTTTTAATAGCATCAATATCATTAAGCAACTCTACTTTGCCTATGTACGGAGTCATCTGGAGTTTGCATCAGTTGTTTGGTTTCCATTTTACAAAATCCACATAAACAAAATCGACGCAATTCAAAACAAATTCCTAAAATATCTTTTGTTACAAGTCATTTGTAAGATTTAATAATTATGCAGAGGCAGCTTCACACTTTAAAATTGATTCATTGAGTGTACGAAGGCATCATATGGATGCACTATTCCTGTATAAAGTAGTCAACAATAATATTCAATGCCCAGAATTGCTAAATAAAATTCAATTCAGTGTATCTGCACGTTCAACACGCTCTTCTGTCCTGTTCAGGGTGGATCAATACAAGACAAACTGTATGCAGAATTCTTGCCTGAACAGACCATGCAATAGTTATAATAGCGTATTATCCAATGTGGACATTTTCAATTGCGAACTTATCGAATATAATAGGTCCATAATAGAATATTTCTCTGATGGTTCGTGAATAAGGTTATGTTTTTATTGTTTAAATTTCTGTTATGATTTGATTTATCCGTACAACCTCTCTCCATGGCTACCAATGTATTGATAGATTTTTTGTTTTGTAATTTTTCATTTTATACAAAAAAAAAATTGTTTACATTTTTTTTTTGTCTTATGTAATTTTTGGATTCATATTCCTTTTTTATAAAATTAATTTAATTACAATTATATTTTGCTGTCTCAGTAGAAGTAAAGTCACAAGGAGAAAATCCATAATTGGTTTTATTTTGGCTATTTAATACTATGTACAAACTGAAATAAATGTTAACTGTCGATTTCCCGAAAATTAATAAATAAAACTACAAACCTGGCAATCAGTTTCCAGATCAGCGTAATATCCAGTTGCAACTTTCTTGCAGTCGAAGAACGTCTGGGGAATAGATGGAAGCACTGGGAAGTCAACACCGGGACGGCCAACCACTCCTAGAATCAAGCGTAATACGGTATGTTAATAAACATAAATTCCGGTTACACGAAAAAGTTACAGATCATACTAAAATTACACGGTTCGTTATCCGTGATTAAATTACGCCCATCAAAATGTAGGAAAAATAAGCGCAAGCGCAGTTAAGCGCATTAGGAAATGTATCTATATATTCATTAGATTAAGAAATATTCTCAAATTAAACAACCTAAAAAAAGTCTATTAGGCACTAGTCCAATCACTAATTCTGTATGGAATCATTGGATGGGGAGTTGCATATGAAAATATTGTAAGTCCTGTAAAAGTGGTACAAAAACTAATTATTAAAGTAATTTTAAAAAAAACCAACATTCCCTTCAGCATCATTGTTCAATATTTTCGAAGTACCAAAAATTGAAGACCTCTATAAAAAAGATTCAATACTACAAATATTCAAAGAAAATATAACTAAAAAATTTAAACTCAACTCATCATTAAGGCATAAATTTAACTTCCAAATTCCTCTATTTTCAACACAACAAATGCACAACAATTATATTTACAAAGGCATAAAATATTTTAATAGTCTTCCCGAAGAAATGAAAAAAATAACAGATTTCGTATCATTTAAGAAACAGGTCAAATTAATCTTTAAAAAAAATCAACAACCATAACAACACCAATCAAAATGTTATAACTTCAATTCATAGCATATCAAAAATTAACATCACAACATAGTTTATATTTATTGTATACACTAAGTAAAATGTATGTTATAAAAATGAAAAATAGTAGTTGTAACAGACGTCTTGATGCATGAGATTTTGTTTACGTGAAACTTTTGCAGCTGGTTGCCACACCTGTATTATTTTCTATCAGAGAACAGTAATCAACTTATTGACAAGTCAATTCTTGTGAAATGCTACATGAAAAACTGCAAGTGTTATTTAAAAACCAAAATACCTCGCATTATCACAAACAACAGGTGTGAAATGAGGTCAACCCATGCAAGAAAAACACTTCGTGTCTAAACAAGTCTGTTTACGTGAAAAATCACAGCTGGCCGCCGCACGTATTATTCAAGAACTAAGCACTTAGCAACCAAAACGCCTTACATTATATTGATGGTAAATCCTGCATTTTAAGCAGGTGCGTTCATCCACCTGGAGAAATCAGGTCAACTCAGGCAAGAAAACAATACGCATGTAGAAACCAGTTTGTTATTCAAACGAAATAGAGCACACAGGACACCTGCCTCAAACACCTGGAGTAATTAAGATAAACAACAGATGCAGAAATGAAAACATGTTTACGTTTTTCTTCAAAGCAGGTGTACGCAAATTTAGTATAAAAACCGTCTGAAAATAAATATTTCATGTCATTACCCGAAAGGTCTTTGAGTCGTTATTTATAAACCATCTCCCGAAACTGAAGTAACGATTGGAGTCCAGCGCCCTATTGTTTATAGTATTTGTATGGAACAGAAAAGTGGTCTCGTACAGTAGTTTATATATTATATTTATATATAGTTTATATTTATTGTATACTGTAAGTAAAATGTATGTTATAAAAATGAAATAGTTGTAAAATAACTCCTACGCCAAGCTTAAGAGCTAGTACTCTTCATTGGCGTAGAAATTCATAAAATCATGTTCTTTTCATTAAATAAAAATATTTAAAAAAATTTAAAAAATCTTGTGAGTGTTTTATTTAGTTTGAACCCAATATTTCCTCAATAGTGTTTGAAACATTTTATTATTGGAAAAATCTTCTGGAGTTTTTTATTCAGTTGGGTTCCCAATATTTCCACATTAGTGTTTGAAACTTTAAATGTAGGAAAAATCTTATGGAGTTTTTTACTCAGTTGGGATCCCAATATTTCCACATTAGTGTTTGAAACTTTTAAATGTAGGAAAAATCTTATGGAGTTTTTTATTCAGTTGGGATCCCAATATTTCCACATTAATGTTTGAAACTTTTAAATTTAGGAAAAATCTTGTGAGTGTTTTATTTAGTTTGAATCCAATATTTCCTCAATAGTGTTTGAAATATTTTATTGTTGAAAAAATCTTCTGGATTATTTTATTCAGTTGTGATCCCAATATTTCCACATTAGTGTTTGAAACTTTTAAATGTAGGAAAAATCTTATGGAGTTTTTTATTCAGTTGGGATCCCAATATTTCCACATTAGTGTTTGAAACTTTTAAATTTAGGAAAAATCTTGTGAGTGTTTTATTTAGTTTGAACCCAATATTTCCTCAATAGTGTTTGAAACGTTTTGTTGTTGGAAAAATCGTCTGGAGTATTTTATTCAGTTGGGATCCCAATATTTCCACAT
This sequence comes from Limnephilus marmoratus, assembly GCA_917880885.1. Taxonomy (NCBI): domain Eukaryota; kingdom Metazoa; phylum Arthropoda; class Insecta; order Trichoptera; family Limnephilidae; genus Limnephilus; species Limnephilus marmoratus. Next base: position 7,229,390 of record OU862922.1, on the reverse strand, counting down.
TAGTGTTTGAAACTTTTAAATTTAGGAAAAATCTTGTGAGTGTTTTATTTAGTTTGAACCCAATATTTCCTCAATAGTGTTTGAAACGTTTTGTTGTTGGAAAAATCTTCTGGAGTATTTTATTCAGTTGGGATCCCAATATTTCCACATTAGTGTTTGAAACTTTTAAATGTAGGAAAAATCTTCTGGAGTATTTTATTTAGTTGGTATCCCAGTATTTCCACATTTTGTGTTTTGGTTATCTACTTTTACTACCTCCAAAATGTTCTACATTGACCTCTGAGAGCCTGTTGGGGTGATTTTCGCACGAAAAGATTGTTATTTATAAATAATAGCTGGTCCCTGGCATGCGTTGCTTTGCCAAATACATTTTTTCTCCCTATATCAACTTTCCCGTGCGTCCCCGTTCCCCTCCCGCATACCCTTTCTAGCTAGCTTTATAAATTATAGCCTATGTCACCCGGGGATGGTGTAGCTTCCCAACAGTGAAAGAATTTTTCAAATCGGTTCAGTAGTTTCGGAGCCAATTCAATGCAAACAAACAAACAAACAATCAAATCTTTCCTCTTTATAATAATAGCGTAGATTTATTGAAATGTATGTAAAAATAATATCAGTTTTGCTCTACGTGTATTACAATCAGCGCCGGATCTGCCATACGTTCAAAAACGTGCAAAAAACCCGGCGCTAACTCCGAAGGGGCGCCGTGAGAAAATAAATATTGTATTAAAAATTTGTTATAATATTCCCTGAATCGTTTAAAAATTACCCATAGTACGAAATAATTATTACGTTCTAGCAACACTTTCCAAAGATACAGACTGCGCACGCATCTGGTTTGAATTCAACGAAATTCAACGATTTACGAATTTATAGTCAGTTACAGAATTTTTTTACAAATTCCATATATTTAGTTTAAACGTAAGATCTATTTTTCCATATATCTTTTACCGTCTTTTACGACGAATGAGTGCGATCCAAATTCATTAACCAATCTCAGCGCCGTACTTGTATTCAAGAAAACAAACAAACCGACGGCGCCTTTCAAAATGCTTTTGTACGATTTAAATCTCTAGGAGAAGGGACTTAAAGACCATTTTCTTATGAAATCTTCAGTAAATTCAAAATTTCATTAGCATAAACATCGCACGATTTGCAAGGTTGCAACTTGTTAACAGTTTCATCATTGATTTGACAGTTGAAGTTCGTTAAATGTACCTATAATTAATTTCTATTAGATTTGTTATTTTACAGTCAGTAATAATCAGTGTAAGCATCTTTCGTAAGCCGTTGATACCATAGATACGTTCATGTTTGTTCGCTCAACACAGAACACAGGGGAAATGGAAATGCAAGGTACAAATTTGAGGTTATATTATTAGATTTTTTAATTTATAACTAAATTTCTATTGGTTGTTAGAGGTTGTGGATTGTGGATTACAATGAATAGAACAATAATTTAAAAAAAACTTTCAGGCTCGCAGAATCTAAAACTTAGAATTAAAGAGTATAATGACATAAAAAAACTCGTTTCAAAACTCAAAATTCCATTAGTTTATTAGTTCAGGAAGGTCCTGTACAATTGAAAGGTTTTGATTTTCCTATTACGAACAAGCGTAAATTTAATACTGAGTATTATTACAAGAAACTGCCTAATGGAGAAGAATTACATAGATCGTGGCTTATTTATTCGAAAACTTTAGATAGGGTTACACCCTTTATATGTCTTGATTTTATTTGATAAATTAGTGTAAAAAAAAAAAATTAAATAAAAAAAAAAAAAATTGGGGTAAACGAATTTTTAATCAAAATAAAAATGTAGGGGGGGGCGCCATCGGTACCTACTACACAGGGCGCTAGATTTCGTAGATCCGGCCCTGATTACAATAGTTTTAAGATTGAAGAAAAAAAATATTGCAGCATAAATATATGACAAATTTAATTCCACTTCTTAGAGGGAACGGCAGCGCAGCCGTATATGTGTATGTATGTATTATTTTTTCTTTATTCATTGCTTTGATGGTTACATAATTTGTGGATTTTTTGACCACTATGCTAGGCAGTCTAGGCAGATGCTCGTGTTATGGTGGTCGTTTAAAAAAAAGCATTTTGATTGGCTTAAATTTAAATTATAATTGACCTATTTATGTCAGAACACACATTTGTCGTTCATAAATTATTATTATTACCCAAAAAAACGCATATTTTACATTTTTTTTTATTTTTCAATGTATTAGCATAGTAAATAAAAAAGATATTTTTTTAAATAATTATAATTAACTTAAAAAAAGATCCAAAATTAAGCAAAATATAATTCTTTAATTACGTACATTTCTAACATAGAAAACCAAAATAATTAAAATAGCACATATCCGTACTAGATATTGGAAATATTAGAAATAATAAGATAATTTAAAAAGAAAAAGACACAGAAAAAATATAAGAGTGTGCAATTCACACGCAGTAGATGTGAAACTAGAAAAATGTAGGTTTCGAACCTCCGTTCGCTGGATGTCTCTAAGGGTGCTGAGAGTCAGGCGCTTCATACTGTGGCACTACTGGAAGCCCGCGCGTAGTCGTGAGTTTACCGCATTATATTATAACCGAGGATCGTCAAATAATAAATAATTGTGACGCATTTCCGTTTCATCAGAATTTCAAATCACTAACGGGGTTAAAGAAGTTTCATTTAAAAAACAAAAGATAACGCAACTGGCACTCGAACACCAACCCAAACCAAACCCCTCTCGTTAAATAAGAGGTCGCTGTAGCCGAATTGGTAAAATTATGGTCAAACTTTTTTTGATCAGTACCTACCTGCCCGAAAAAAGTTTGACAAAGAGTTGGTAACGTTTCTTTGGAAAAATGTTTGGTATATTACCTACTTATAAAAATCTTGTGATTTGTGATGAAACTTATCTACATCGTTTAGATGCGAGGTCCATGTGTTATATCATAATGTTCCCTAAAGGGCACTGAATGAAACGATATCCAACCTTGGTATGTCTGGTATTCGACTTCAGCATCAGTCCCGGTGGCGATCTCTCCTGGTTTGAGGCGGCCGGAGTCCGACTCTCCCTCGTTGAGCTCTTCGAATGCGGAGGCGCCCATGGCTTGCGCGATCTGCTGCAGCGCCTGCGCGGTGGGCGCCACGGGGACCGCCTAGAATTAAACACAAAATTGTTTTGAACATCGTTTAGTAAACCTACCAGAGTTTACCTACACAGATAATTCAACAAATAATTTTCAATTTGGGAGGCGGGAATGGGTACCGCCCACACCAACCATCTGGATAACCAACACTTCTGCACCCCGCTACGTTTAGCGACTTTTAGGCAGGGATGCCTGGGTTCATGGAGTGAGGTTTTTCTAGGTCTTGGTGGCGGATGACCTGGGCACACTAATCCCCAGATTCCTAACCACCCCTCACACCCTTTTCCTTCCCAGAACTTCCTTTCCTTCAATTCCTTAAAAAGACCCTTCCCCACAGCATGCCCAAAGACGACGTAAGCCCTGAGGTAAATAATTATCATCAGGGACTACTGTGTAGATTTAATGAAATAAAATAAAAATCGGATGCAGTTAACATGCGGTAGAAGCGAAACTTCACCAAAACAATCTCAACCAATGAAGTACCAAGGAGCCTTGAAGGTCATAATCAAAGCGGCCAATGAGCGCAGACCTATAATAATTACCGTTTAATATCTCAACCAATAGGAGCCTTGATAGGAGTTTGATGCTTCGCTGGTGCTGTTAATAATAATTTTAAATAATTTCTCTCAGAGTCTATGCCATCTTAGACGATGCTGCGTGGAGGGTTTTTTTTTAAAGAAGGGAAGGGTAGGAAGTTCTGGAAAGAAAAATGTGCGAGGGTGGGTAGGAATCTGAGTGTCAGTGTATCCAGGAGTGACCAACTTATTAATCCATCTCTCTAACTGCGGTGCAAGGCGATGGGTCGAGGGAGTCAGGCTTGAAGAGTCAAAAGGCCTCACTCAACCAATCTCTCTCGATCCGGCCCGCCACGTAGGAGGTTGGCAGACGCATCCGCCGCTAAAACCTGGACAAACCTCGCCCCATGAACCCGTGCACCAATTCCCTCGCCCAATTCACCAAACTTAGCAAACCACTTGGGGTGACCTCTAACAGAAGTGTTGGTTATTCAATGAATGGTTCCCGGGGCGACGGTTACCCGTACCCGCCTCCCAATTTTAAATTCTGGCCGGTATTTCGAGTTTATAAAAAATGATTTGATTTTGTAAATTAAAATTTTAAAACGGTATCTTTCTTGGTTTCTAAAATACGATGAAAACAAACACAGAATGTATTTCATTTGAAAATTTTTGCCTAAACCGGAAAAAAGGTGATGCAATTGTCACCTTACCAAGCGTCATAATGGTAATAGTGATCTTTGGTGATTTTCAGTAGCACCCCAATAAATGCCAATCTGAAAATATCTGTCTACAAAGTATTTTAGGATACTTTGCACACGTTGTTCGCCAAACTGAGGACACCCTTGGACAAACAAGCAATGGAAGATCACCAATGTTGTGCTGGAGTGACCAAGTATCACTGGCGTTCGGTAAGTCGACGTCTGCAGTTTTCCACGCAGCGCACAACCACAAGGAATGGAGGAGCTTTCTCCAACATGGACATTGGAGAAGGAGTCACGATCCTCAGCAATGAAGAACCGACTAAAGAAGACGAACAAATGTAAAAATCCCTCTACCCGACTCCAGCACCTATTGCACTAAAAGTGGTATACTTAACAATAAAAACACGTCTACATTATTAAGCGATTTAAACATGTAAAAACAGTAGCACTTTCCTGAGGTGTGCAACGATATTAGTCATACGGGGCATGAGTTATTATAGAGCCTTATTACGGTGCTTACGTCACAATGGCTGGCTCAGGAAAAGCAGTACACTTTTTCTTTGTAACGATTTAGACAGCGTCGTGGGAACAATCTCATGTACTGCGGCCGCATAAAGATTGTTATAATTCTGAGATTATCACACGAAAAACTACTGCGAGAAGAGTGAAACTGTTGTTTTCAGAATTTCGCTTTTAATATTTAATATTTTTTTCATATTATTTTAATTAAATTTTCACAAAAAGTTTAAAATATAAAACTTAGGCTCGTCTGAACTTAGGCTAGAACTTGGGAGCTCTACTATTTCCGAGAATAACGCGTCTGCCATAATCACATACTTCCAAAAAAATATATTATTTTACACACCTTTGGCATCCATTAATTTATTTGTGAGCAAAGGTCTACAATTTTTCACAAACGCAATTGTAAATGTAAATGATTTGAATGTGGTCAATGGTTCTGCTACTTTTCATCCCAAGACAAAATATCTCCGACATAATGTCCTACGGACAAAACATCCCCCAACAAATATCTACTGAAACCTAACCTTACCTAATCTAACCCAACCTAATCTAACTTAACCTAACCTAACCTAACCTAACAAAAAATGGACAAAAATAATACAGTTATCCTATAAAGACAATAAATTATTGTTCAAAAATAGTAAAATGGGACTAAAATTACACATATTTCTTGTAAAGACAATACATTATTGTTTAAAAATTGTAAAATCGGACATCCTGTAAAGTTAAGTTAGGTTAGGTTTGGTTTTATTAGTTATTTTGTTGGAGGACGTTTGGTCCGTAGGATAATTTGTCGGGGATATTTTGTCGGGGATATTTTGTCGGCGATCTTTTGTGGGGGATATTTTGTCGGGGATATTTTGTCGGGAATATTTTGTCGGGGATATTTAGTCGGAGATATTTTGTCGGGGATATTATGTCGGGGATATTTTGTCGGGGATATTTTGTCGGGGATGTTTTGTCGGGGATATTTTGTCGGGTATATTTTGTCAGGGATATTTTGTCGGGAATATTTTGTCGGGAATATTTTGTTGCGGGATGAAAACCCGCATTACCGTGGTCAAGGAGTAAAAACAAATATTAACGTAGATATTTTAACCCTATGAAAATATTAAGCTGTTGCAAGTGATTTGTGATTTTCACTGCCAAAAATATTATCGTGATTAATTTTTGGGCTATTATGCCGTGTTTCGCTACCTTCTTCATTAGCCAACGTTTCGGACAGCGTTACGGTGTCCATCACCAGGGCAGATATGCAATCTTTACGAAGTTTGTATCTACATAAGGGTACGAAGACTGTTAAAATCTCCCGGCCACGGCATGCTTATGAAAATGTAATGTTCCAAATCCACAAAACCTACCTGCACCACTCAATTATTCCTCTTTAAGTGAAGAATAAGGCATCAGTCGTGTTAAATCACAATACTCAAGAATCTAACAAACAATAATTCTTAACATCCACTCTACAACTGGTTGTCGATTCCTTCAACATGGTGGTTTAAAGAAGTAAATTAGTAAAAATGTTACTATATCTATTGTTCTGTAAAAACTCATTGAATCTAGGTTGATTATATCACTAGCCACTGATCGGGCACTGCCTGTCTTTCCCATAATATTCCTTTATTTATTATTAGAGTATTAAATAATTACATTTTGCCACAATGCAGTCATTTCCTAAAAAAGTGATTTAAAGTGAAGTAATAATACTTTGATTGTTAATAATGGCCTTAGAATTTATCAGCTTCATGTAAAATGATAATTTGTTGGTAAGTTACTATTGTTAGAAAAATTAACTGGCGATAAATATTTGTAATTAATATTTCGGCACCTATTGACTGAGAAGTGTAAAAACTAATTTAACGTAAGGAAGGTCAACATATTGATGGCCTCCGTGGTCGAGGGGTAAGACTCTCGACCACCATGTGGAAAGAATTTGTATTTGATGAAGTTGTGTTATTTCACAATTTATTCATTTAAAATTATAAATAGTACATTTGCGGCACGTTCCACTGTAGAAGATACTCTCAGTAACGCCCTGGTATAAGATCACCTTTCAAAATTGAAACATTGCTTCAAATGGCTTTAGCCGTGTTTGGTTACTAGATCTGAACAGCCAGATACTTCCCCACCTACTCCCTCCCCTCCCCATTACATTCCTCATGACATACCCCAATTGGGTATGGTCATGATTGGGATCAATTGAGACTCACGTGCGGTATTCACATAAATGACTGTATATAGTGGACTTATAACCAGAATGACGTAATAATAAAATTCTAATTTTACAGGAGAGGCCATATTTTACAGATTTCTCTACATATTACAAATTAAAGTCCTCCGCCGCGTCTGTCCGTATGTTGCCGATAAACTCAAAAACTACTAAACAGATTTTCCTGCAGTTTTCACCAATAGATAGAGTGATTCATGAGGAAGGCTTAGGTATACACGGTGTCCGAAAACTCGTAGTACAAGCGGAAAACTGGTGAACCTGCATCACATAGAGAACCCAAATAAACATAAATATTTTCAATTTAAGCATTTTTATATTTAAAATTTAAAAAAAAAAAAAATAATAATAATTTTCGGCTATATGAGGGTTAAAGTTTTTTTCCGATACACGGAAATCTCGTGATTTTAGAGGGAAGATGCTCTCTAAAACTCTCTCGCTAGGTACTTTACTTAGTACTGCATCAATTCGCACAACGAACAAGCCGAGTGAGAAAAATTATTAGCATAGGTGTGTTCTAACTTACATTATGTTGTAACGTTCCATAATCCAAAAACACTAGGTAGGTACATCACAAAAAACACAAACATGTCATTGGTACATCACAAAAAACGCATTAACATGCGTTGGTATAACTTCCATTACAATCCACAATATTCTAAATATGAAAATAACACAAAAGTTTGTTAAAAACCGGTGAAATTAATTACTGTTATTCACAAATATTCACTTTGAAAATTCAGTTTGAAAACACAAAGGGATGTCAACGTCGTCGACTTGACGAAATCAAGACACTGACACATACTAAACTGCGTAAAAACATGAAAAAATATTTCTCCCGCATTCGGCTGTTCCCGTGTCCCATTGCTTGCTATTCGTGTTCCCCATGCAGTAGTGTTCAATTTGCGCTGAACACTGGGAATATTATTTTTAATTTATTTAACATTCCAAATTTGCAGTTTTGAACTCACTTACGACATTTATGATTAAGTATTGTTTTATTTTCTTAATTCACTTATTTTTTTATTAGTTTATTTACTTATTTTTTCACTTTTAATCAAAACAATAACTTTCAACAATAATATGAAATTAGAAACAAACTTTCTAGTTTAAATACGGTACGACTTAATTTTGTCCTATAACTTATCACTTAGAATTTATCGGCCTTTGTAGTCCTAGGTTAAATTTACGTCTTATTTGCATTTTTGTTAAGTTACTCACGAGTGCATTTACATACAAAAATAATGCTCATGTTGTTCGGGAGTTTAACTTAGGGGGCATTAATTACGTGACCTCAAAATGGGGGGGGGAGTCCAGCCAAATCTCACCAAATCTTGAACAGTTTTTCAGCGTATTGTCGCGATCATATTTACCTCAACGGTGGGGGGGGGGGCGTAATGGGATAGCATGGGGCGGGATGGGATAGCCTGGAACCCCAGATACACCACTGATCTCACATGATTGTTGTAGTTAATTATTGTGGACATCAAACAAAAAGAGGTATACCTACCAAGGGTATGAGGGATTGGTAGGAATCTGAGAGTCAGTGTATCCAGGAGTGACGGACGCATGAATTCATTCCTCCCATGGCGGTGGAATATAATTAATAGTCCAGTCAGCCTATGTCGTAGAACACCAGTTGAATCACCATCGACTACTACCATTTAGACAAGTGTTTAGCCAAAAATCCCCGCCCCTACCCCTCTTTGCTTCCCCCCCCCTGTGACCCCACAAACATGAAGAGTGTAAGGGTTTCGTAAATCGCGTCTATCTCGATTACTAAACAACATATCGGGTTGCAATTTTTTTATTTGTTTTATTGTAACATTGTCTACAATTAATGTCCAGTTAACTTTCGTCATAACTTTTACCGTTTGTTTGTAATTCGGTGAAAAGGTAAAAATTTGTATATTTTTTGGTATGTAATTTTACATTTTGTCACAGAACTTTTCAGGCCGACATTTTATGAAGAAATGTTTCCTACAAAGATTGTAGTCCTTTCTATGAGCTGTAAAATTATCTATTTGAAGGTGTACTTTATGGCTAGAAAACGCCAGATATCAACCGTGAATGCTTGGTTTACCATCTCTGCGTCGCTCCGCGGTAGCCGATTCATTACCGCACTACTCATGTATGATATTTAACTCATTAATTGTATTTTTTGTCAATTGTTTTAAATTTTGGTTTTACTGAAGAAGTAAAATAAACTAAATAAAAGATAAACTAGCTCCATTATGAATAACCCTCACTAACACGAGTATTTCACGTTCACGATTTCCACATAGCTTTAGTGCACTAAAACAAACGAAATAATGACAAGACTAGAAGAAGTGTGTGAAGATTTGGTTAAAACTAGTAGAAATTCAAAACTGTGGCTACAAGAGTTTAAATTGGTGAATTTGGTTCTAGACTTTATTCTGGCGGAGAGAATCGGCGATTGGAATTTGCACATTAATACAGTCAAGCAAATGATACCGTATTTGCATGCTGCTGGTCATTTGCTCTACGCCAAATCCGCACAAATACACTTAAAACAAATGTTGAGCGTACAAACAAAGATGTCAAATGAAGACTTTGAAAGGTTCGTCAATAATTTCCGATATTTAAAAAAGGAGACAAACATGAGATGAGCAATTACAGACCGATCTGCCTTTTATCAACTATTGTAGGAGCTAAAACTTTTGTAGGAAATATTTTTTCATAAAATGTCGGCGTAAAAAGTTCTGTGACAAAAAGTAAAATTACGTGCCAAAAAAAATTACCCTTTCATACGAATTACAAACAAACGGTAAAAGTTACGACGGAAGTTAACTGGACGTTAATTGTAAACAATGTTACAGCAAAGAGAATATCAAAAATTGCAATCCAATATGTTGTTTAGTAATCGAGATGGACGTGATTTACGAAACCCTTACACTCTTCATGTTTTTGGGGGCACAGGGGGGAAGCAAGGAGGGGTAGGGGCAGGGATTTTTGGCAAAGCACTTGTCTAAATGGTAGTAGTCGATGGAGAAAAAATTACCTTTATACTATTTTTTTCAATCTAATTATTACATTATTAAAAAAATGATAATAACCTTGTTCACATTCGTTTCGAACACTACTGTATCGTACGACCATTGATGGCGGCCATGTTTGTTTGTGTACCCGAGGATTATACGAATGCAAGTCCAAAATTTGAAGAAATGAGTTTTTGATGCAGACTTGAAGTAAATTATCTTATTATATCTATTAGTCCACTTCAATTAGAGGCAGTAGGACTCAAGTCCATGTTTTTGTTTGACTCAAGTCAGCGTTTTTTTTTAAACAACTATTTTTAAAGGCTTTACTATAAAATATTTCGATTCATTTGCTCGTTTTTAAAACAAAACTAATTGATTTAATAATTACTTTTTTGTTATCTATCATCAGCACGGATATCCGAAGAAGTTATTATTATTATTTTTTTACATTAACTCCACACAGGAGGCCCTGAGGAAAATAATTTCCCTCAGGGCCTATGTCATCTGGGATGCTGTGTGGAGGGTCTTTTTGAGGAGAGGAAGGAATGAACATTGGTCTTGAAGAGACCCATGTTGTAGGAAGGAGGAAACACAGAGGCCGGCAAATCATTCCACAGCCGAGCTGTTGAACACAAGAACGAGTCGAAGAAACGACCCGTTCTCATGTGACAAATGTCAACTGTGTACAAATGTTGGGCACGCGTTTGGCGTGTTTCCTGACTATGCACCGGTGCCGAAGGGATCAATGATGCTAGTTTCTCGGAGCATCTTCCATTGTAATACCGGTAGAACAAGGATAGCATTCCCACCCAACGCCTGTGCTCTAAATATTGCAATCCGTCTGCTAAGATGGGAGAATCTATCAAACGGACCGCCCGTTTCTGCACAGAGTCGAGGGTATTTTTCAGGAATTTTGGAGCTCCAGACCAGAGGTGGCTGCCAAATTCAACCGTGGGGCGCACTTGCGATTTGTACAGGGTTAGCAGTTATGAGACCATAGTTAAAGAAAAATAGTTTTTTGGCGCTCCTGAACATTTACCTTTTTGGACTTGCAACCGTATGCTTCTCGGGTAAAGAATTTGTTTCGTGAGCTCACAGTTCAAGGTCAAGTCATTTTTTGAAAAATGTAGCTTACCTCTTCTAATTGTGTTCATCAAACCGGGCGCAGAAAGGGACAGCAAATTTCGCATTGCACTCTGAGGAAAGCGCGAAATTAATATTAGGCCAGCTGTTTTTAACCGTGAAATGACCGAAAAATACGGAATAAAATTATGGATTATTTCAAAATAATGCTTTAAATCCGGATTTCTTTGTTTGTTTTCTTTTAAAGAGTTTTTTTTAGTTAGGTACTATGATAGTCAGTAATAATTTATGAGAATTTCACCAAAAAAAAAATCAACTTCTGACTCGATTTACTCGAAAACGAAAGCTCAAATAAAAAAAAATTATACTACAAAATCGACTCCAAATGTGATGAGGATTCACCAGTTTTCCGCTTGTACTACGAGTTTTCGGACACCTTGTATAATTTGTTAAGGTTTTGTGTAAATTGGTTGAAATATATAATATGTAAAGAAGAATGTTTGTATGTGGTGGATTTGATTTGTATGCAAATAAACAGATGGCGGTGGTTATAAAGGTTGTGTAACCATCCAGTATATGGAGTTGTGTTTCCAACGCGTGGTCGGGTCAGCTAGTTACAATATATATGCATTTTTTTTTCAGAAATGTTTGAAAAGGTATTGTATGTATATCTTTCCACAACAGATACTCTCATAGTCTTGGGTCGTAATGCATAAAGAAAAAATATAATAATAAATATTTTATTGTGAGCTCCATATTCTGGTATTTAAAATTGTGCATTTGTGGGTATTTGGGCTTTATACTAGTGCAATGGTGCATCTGCAAATTTGATATATTCGTAAGTGGTAAATATGGAATAATTTTTAAATCATTCTCACTATCAGAAACAGATCCTTCCCGAAAACAAAGCAAATAAACGAAAGCCGACTGGTTCCGTGCTGGTGAAACCGATTATTTCGAAAATTTAATACAAACCATTGAATACGATTATAGAAATGTGGAGTTTGTGGTACAAGAACTAAAGTCATTTAATAAAACCATTCGGGTTATCGTGTTATTCTAAAGTGAAGAAGTATAAAGATTTTTACCTTGGGAAGAACGACCATTTATACTTATTTGTTTGGTGATCGATAACTATTCAGACCTCTAGCACGGTCGATTGATAAGGATTGATAGGATAACGTTCGGTAACTTCTTATCATTTCTTAGCATGATTGCATGTTGAACTGTTAAGAATAAGTAACAGTTCACAATGACTAAGTGTTCTTAATATATTCGATGTCAACTGTTGTTTGTACCTAAGTCTGATCTGCAGTTGTCCTAGAGAACGATGAAAAGTTACCGAAAGTTATCCTATCAATCCTTATCGATTGACTGTGCCTACCTAGAGCTCTAGCAAGGTGACATCGATGACTTTACAATATGGGATCGATAGGCGTAATTTCCAATGATGTCCATGTATGATTACACAGTTGAAAGATATCGACAATGAATAAATAAGAAATCCACTGGAGTTATTTTATATAAATTGACACCACAAAATGTCAAACGCCAAGCAATAACGTAAAAATATTAATAATTTTGGCAATGTTGAATTGAAATACTAACCAAAATATGTTTTAACAAAATATGTATTAACAAATAGTTAATTTAATTTTTTTATATTTATAGCTAATGAGCTCTTTATTCATATTTAAACCATTTTCGTTTCTCAACGGTCGAAGCGAAAAAAATATCGCGTATACGAGTGAGTTCAATACGTTTATTAAATAAGCCAGTTATTTTGCACAACGAAAGACAAAATTAAAAAATATGTGTGTATTGATAGTGTATATGTACATTATTTAATGTACATTATTTTCATTGTAATAACCCTCCTATGTACCACTGTGTATCATGTATCACCGGATTGTAATAGCCATTTTATGGCGTTGAAATAAATAAATAAATAAATATTAAACTTATTGATATAGGGCATTCCCGATCGTCCATGCTAGACCTCCTGATTGGAACTCTATCAAGAATATTATTAATTGATCCTAGACACCAGAAAATGTGGATCTTTCATAATGTTAGAAATCAGCACCGCACATCAGCATATAACAGGCAATATACTTTAAGATTACTCAATTTTGTGCCCAACCCCATCTCCATTCTTGCATGCAATTATCCATTTATGGCCTTCGTGGTCTCGAGGTAACACTCTCGACTCACAATCCGAAGGTCGCGGGTTCGAATCTGGCACGGCGTGTGCAAAGAAATTTTATTTGATTAATTTGTTGTATTTCACAATTAATTCATTTAAAATAATATACAGCATATTTGCGGCACATTCCAGAGTGGAAGATGCTCTCAATATCGCCCTGGTGTAAGACCACTATTCAGAAAGGAAACGTTGCTTGATATGGCTTTAGCCGTGTTTGGTGACCAGATAGCCAGGTACTTCCCCACCTTCCTCTTCCCATCTCTTCCCCCTCCCCACTACATTTAGCTTCACAACATATCCCAATTGAGCAATATTGAGCATGCCATAGTCTCACCGACTCCAGACGAGAGCAGTTGGTGAGTCTTGTGAGGTATTGATTTTTTTTTAATTTAAAAAAAAAATGTATATTTTATTTATTTAAATATTTTAAAAAAAATGTATATATCCATGTAAAAATACTTTAGTTAAGAACAAATCGATGTAGCTAAATCACGAAGTAGTTCTTTCAGCATCAATTACGATGGTCCTATCAGTACAAACAAATGCCCCGAATGCGAACTAGAAGCTCTTCACTGTTTACTGCTTAACGGTTAGCCGTTGGCCACATCCGGCGTTTGTCCAAACTTCCTCAGATGAGACGAGATCCCACAGCCGATCAGCTGTCCAGGCTAATTAGATGGCATGATCAAGTAATTTGTGTTCTCTAATGTAGAGCCAATATGCCACCTACCGTTATCCAAATTATTACTTATGCATCTTGGAATGGTCCATTCAAATACTCGTGTTTGCAAGTAGAGGGCGTTATAGATGAAATGTTATCGAGGATGTGCTAGGTTTGTACTGCAATTTTCATTTTTAAAATACAATATTTTGATCTTGGACCACTAAACATCGCCAAAGCCATAAAAAATAATTTTGTATGGCTTGTTGCCAGATTGTTCATAATGTCGCAGGGCAGAACCGCGAGAAGTGAAGAAGCCTTTCTACCTTGGAAATTGGAGTAGGGGTCCCGATCCTCTGCAATGAAGATAACCAACTTAAGAAGAAGAATATTATAATATCTAGGGCAATAATTTGAGTATCTTACGCGATATTTACCTACCTATGTAGTGTGTATCAATATATCGATGGTCCTCTTGCAAAACTGAAGAAAATGTTAATAATGAAAATGGCAAATGTATACTGATTTGACAGTTTTGAAATATGGATGGGAACACTGTATTATTATGGTAGGGGTGGAGCCGTTGCTAGGTATTAATGAAGAGTGGGTGGGTAGGGGAACATATCCAAGATTGGGCTATAAGATGATATTTTTTGTTTGTTGATAATAAATTATTTATTTTTAAGGGATTTTTTTCTTTCCATTTAGTTATCTAAAAGTTTTCCTTTGTGATTAATATGAAGAATATTTTATCCCCGTATTTTTTTCAAAACTATGGTTATTTTCAATGATATGGTTAGCGAACTCAGAATTATTAATAATATTAAGACACCTTAAATGTTCTTTGATTCTGATTTCAAAATTACGAGTTGATGTTCCAATATAAAATGAGGGACAATCATTACATTTGAGTTTATATATTCCGGAATTAGTCAATTTATGGTCTTTATCTTTAGCATTGTGTGGATGTAATTTAATTACCCCGCTATACTCTTAAATTATCAGAATGTCAGAGGTAGTCAAAATGTATCTACAACTGATAGTTAGCTACAGATAGCCTAGAACGTAGAAACCCATATTAGAAATACATAATGGCAATCACAAATATCTTTAAATGTATAGTCTAACCAGTTCTAACTATAAGTGTTCATTTCACGGCAACTAACAGTGTTTTGGGAATTTAATTTCACCCAATCCAGCTTCCTGCTTTAGTTCTGTAATCTGCCCAACAAAAAGTTCCGCCCAACAAAACATTCCGCCCACCAAAATACTTGTGGTAAGAAACAAGGTCCCGGAGGGCGGCGGCTGTGTTTGAATTGCTGAATAATAATTGCACTTTAATAAGTACAGTCCGCATTTTACGAAACAATATGCACCATTTAAATGAAAGTGAAGTTTTATCATTATAGCGTCCATTGTGAATTGTATACAAGTCCTTCTGCCCTCAAAAGAATTGAAAAACACCGAAAACAAGATGAAAACCGAACGTTTCATCTAGCTCATGGTCGAAATGCCAAAAAACCGTATGAACTTGTCTAAACACATCCTTTTTGCTTGTTTAACGAAACTACATTCGTTTCTTACCTAAAAACATAATTTAAAGCCTTGAACAAATGGTTCTTTGTGGTATTTATGATTGTGACTTTTTGAGTGGAAGAAAATTAGTAAGAACGTGAACTTGAAAGAGAAGAATTTACTTTATACCATTTTAATTTAATTTTTATTGTTATAGTACTTTATATCTTCCGCTCTATTAATTCATTGTAATAATTTTAAGCAACGATTCAAAACCAAACGGTGTGATTCAAAGCAGGTTGATTTCAATTTCAGATGTAGATTAGGCAGGTTTATCATAATCAAAATGATTCTTCAATTCATCGATTCAAATTTATTCGGAAGAAATACCAGCAGGAGCAATCGAATGATTTTTCGACAAAATCGAATGAAATATACTTTCAGTATCGTGAAAGACCGCCATTCAAAAGCAATGCCTTATGGCTTATGGGTTTTAACTGGTTCTGTCTATGGTTAGACCAGATCTGAAAGTCAAGTATCTACTTTCTAACTGTCTTCTTCCACATCTCCTTCCCATCTTCAGTTAGTCTCACAACATTGGATATCATTGTTCCAATGACTTCTGGCAATAGTATTCTTGTGTCATATTAACCAAAAATAATATTAAAGATCAGATTTTTTTTTAAATTCTCTAGGTTTAATTTTTCTTCCAAACTATTTTCCGTCTTCTATCGACCGTGAATTGTTATTCCCTAATTATTAAACCTCACTCCTATATCCCTTCCACTCCTTTGTCAATTCTCCTGCCGATTTGGGTTTTCCTCTCCCTCCCTCCGTCCGGTCTCCTAGGGTTAAAAGTAGATTTAACTTTACCATACCGCTCCTCCTTATGAAGAGAACAATGTTCTTGAAACATAGAGACCTAACCTAAACCTCTCTAGCTGGACTCTCTCGAACTCATACGTTCGTTACTCCTGGACACATTGACCTCCAGGTTCCTGTCCACCTCTTACCCCTTCCTCCCTAGAAGTTCCTCTCCTTCCTTTCCCTAAAAAGACCCTACACACAGCATCCCCAAAGATGACATACGCCTTGAGGGTTTTTTTCCTCAAATCCTGTGTGGAACTAATGTAAAAATAAATAATATTCATAGGTACTTGTAAATATGTAGATTTTATTGGTTTATTAATAGCTTCTTCACAATTTAAATACATTTTTAGCATGTGGTTATTCACCCCACTAGGGTTCACCTGTATCGGGGTTAATAATTTCACAATTTATTAAAAGTAACACACATAAATATCGGTAATTACCAAAGTGTTAAGTAAAAGCAAAATAAAAAATTTAAAAATAACAATGATAAATGGAGGTAATTTTTTAAAAAAATAATACAATATGGATTAACAACAAATTGTTGAGAGATCAAACAAATTCATTTTGTCATTAGTTCGTACCATTTCCGAATAGAGAAAAATAAAAAAATTAATATCCTCATGGTTTATAAAAATATAAGTAAAAAATAATATAATGAAAAAAATTGTATCCAAATTTATATCTAATAAAGTGGTGTAAACAAATTGATTTTAATTTTTATAAGAAAAACTCTCTTTTTATAACTTTTTAAGGTTATTCCTATCAGTGTAATACATCATTAAAGAACAAGGTAATAATAATAATCTAAACTGTTATTATTTATATTTTATGTCCGGGTTACATCGTTCCCGCAGGAAAAACTTAACCCTTTCACGCACTTTTCCACAAATGATCACCTAGTCAATCCATGTTATGCAATTGCACTATATAAGTATAATGTATACAAAATAATACAAGAACAACATGTCAAAGAGACCAAATGGAAAAATAATTCACCGACTCCAGATATTTTCATATCAGAGGGTTCGGCTCGGTAGAACTCCTAATTGGACCTATAAATCCTACTGATCCTTCAATATAAATATTATAAAAATCTTTTGTAATCCTACATTTATTTAAAATGACTGATTTTTGCATTTTTATATACAAATTCTTTGACAAATCTAATATGCCTAAATTTTGAATGAGAGGGCGAGGTATAATGCCAGTAGCCGAAATAACAAATTGTAATATTTTTATAGTCTGAGAATGCCAAAATTCTTTTAATCTCATTTCCTAAATCTGTATATTTTCTTAATTTTTCAAAAACAATTTTTTTAAATATTACAGGAATTTGGAATAGCGACATCAAGGATATTTTTTTTAAAATTAGATTATTGTTATTATCTTCTTCTTCAAAGATAATTTTTACTTTAATTTATTATTTACATCATCACCAAGTAAAAACCTACCTTTAGAAGACCAAATTTCAAAAAAGAAATCTTTTGATCAGAGAATGTCTTCACTACGTGAATATATTATAATTGACATAGGTGTGCGTTTTTGAGCATAAGGGACAAATCCCCTACTATTGCGCCTTACCGAATCAATACATTTGAATCTCACGACATATTTATCAATAATTAAGGTTGTAGTTCAATTCCTGTCTACATTCCGTGATGTTATCAACATACTACGAGGAAGACGAAGATGCGCAGGGAAAAGAGCCTAATTGGCGTGCGATCATCAGTCCGTCTTATTTTGTATTGTGACATGTCCACCACAACAAGTTGATTCCAAAGAACTCGTGATTTCAATTTAATTCGTAGCATCATCAATACTTCGATCATTTCGAAGATCATCGGTCAGAAACGGCGCTGCATGCAACCCGTAATGTATTTTGCGAAACTGTTTGGGAGGCTAATCTTTGGGAGTTAAGAAAGAAGAAAAGTTTTCATAGCGATGAAAAACTGCAGACTTTACCTAATTTTCTATTGAAATCTAATTTTTTTCTATACTTCATCTTGATTTTGGTATACTTTCATGAATTTAAATTAATAAATCATTATAATTTAAATCCCTACATTTATAATAGTAAACGAATGTAACTCAATTATAACTTGTTCCTTTTAATAACTTTATTGGCAAGTACCCGCAATTAATATATGCTGCTCTCTGTCCGTTCGTATCCTAGATAAAGGTCCTTCTTACCAAATAGTAAAACTATCTAGTAAAAGTGCAATCACTATCTGCAAATCAATTATTACTCCACATTTTAACTATTGCTTAACTATCCTTTTCCTATGTAACGAACGAGAACAAAATAAGTTTCAAATTCTCCAAAACAGGACAATGAGAATAGTACTACGGCGAAATAGATTTTCAAAAGTTAACAAAATGTTAAAGGAACTGAATTGGCTACTTGAAACAGATGCTGACCTTGAATACGATGATATTTATACATACAATAATTAACTACATTTTACGAAAATACTTCTCAAATAAAATTATATTCAACAAGGACATTCACAGACATAACACAAGGGCGTGCAAGGAAATCATGCTTCAAAAAAAGGACAAGGCGAATACGCAGAACATTTTACTGTACAAAGGGATGAAGATATATAACACGCTACCAGAAACTTTAAAGTCCACACCAATTGGAAAGTTCAAGACGTTTTGTAGGAGCTACATAAAACTACAAAAATTAGTTTGCAATATGAAATATTATAATTAATTAGAAATTTGTAAACTTAAATGTGCAAATTTCTAAAATAAAATTAATAAATTTTAAAAATAAATTTAATTAAATTAACAAAATATTAGCAAAAAACCATCGAAAATCTGGAAACAGAAAAATCAGAAAAAGATATTGGCACCTCTGGGACACGAACCCAGGACCTTCGGCTTTCCGGGCCACTGCGCTAACCACTGCGCCAAGGTGTCGATATCCGATTCGGTAATTTTTAATTGTATCATACTTTGATTAAGAACCACCAACATCATTTTCTTAACGCATATTTTATTGGTTGCCATCTTTATGTATGATTGCAAGATTCAAACCCAAACTAAAAGCTATCTAGATAGTGTCTGGATAAATTTTTATCCATTTTATTTTTCATGTGAGACATCTATTGACTTTTACTAGGATTTTTACTTGTTGTAGACGATAAATTTATAAAAATGTTTGAATTAACCAAGCAAATGAGAGACGTGTTTACTTATTCTTTCATCGGTGGATAAATCCCATAGACTAGCAAATACCGTAGAGTCAACCTGCTTTGGAGAAGCTTATTAAAAATACATCTTCGGTTCTCTTTTCGTTGTTCCCTTTCGATGTTTCCCACAGTCGTCAAATGCATTCCGATGACAAAATCAATAACCACTTGAATCATCCGTTGTTTTTACCAATTATAATTTGTTGTTGAAAATTCTTCTGGACACTGGCACCGGACATTTACAGGCTGTAACAGCAAGTACCCGAAGAATTTAAACCAGCGTAATTGAAAAAATATATTATTGGACGGCAAAATGACATAAAATATACTCATGAATCGCTGATTAAAATCCTTCGGGTTCGTGGTGTTACACCCTTTATATTGCATGTTCATAACATATATATATTATTATTAAGAGTGCTTTGTAAGAGGACATGTAACAAGGGTAAATTGTTTTGACAACTGTTTGAATTGTTTTGTAAACTGGCATGACTTTTTAAATTATTATCAACTAGCTTTTGCCCCCGGCTTCGCTCGCATAGTATTAAGGGGTTTCCCACTCCGTCTCCTCCACCTTCCCTATCCACCTCCCCCCCCTCCTGCCCTCCATCACCCTCCCCGTCTGCCCACCCCCTCGCACCACCAGCCCTCCATACCCGTTACATTCATTTTTCAAACAGCTCGCTTGCCACCTATTAAAACGTAACAATCAAACACGCGCAGTTTCGCATTTATAATATTTGTATAGACATTTATAATAGTGCAGATTAGTATTTTATACATACATATTTGAATTTCCACTACCAAAGGGATCTCCATAGTAACCTAAACAAATAACAAAATGACAGCTCACGTCAAAAAATAACTTAGCAAACCTTTGCTTTTCATCCGCACAATAAACACATAATAAATAATTTCATAATGCCAGAGCTTATTATAACGCCCGAGCTTACCAATATATACAGCCTATATTACTCGCAAATAATGTAGCTTTCTATTAGTGAAAGAATTTTTAAAGTTCATTCAGTATTTATTGCGTGAAAGAGTAATTTTATTTGCCGGTGATATGCAGAACAATTCATTATTTTTAATTTATTAAATTATCGATTATTCTGCTATAGTGACCATTGTTATATTATTATTTCATTTGATATTTTTTTCCCAATGTAAATATTATTTAATGTAATAACCAAAACATATGTACCTACTCTAATATTAATACTCTAATTACCTACCTACCAAATTTTATAAAAATTCTCTAACAAAAGAATGTCAATTGCCAGCCTGAAGATGTCCATAACAGGACAAAACCGGTACTGGTTAAATAAATATGTGGAAATAAGTTTAAAAAAAAAAATTATTTCAATTTGTTTATTTGTTTATTTGTTTGTTTATTTAGCACAATATATTATACATTTATATACATTATTTATTAAATTTTGACTGCCCAACTAGGAGTATTATCCCGTTTTAGGACAGTCAAATAATTATGGGTATGAACATGTGGAGAATGATTTGTACAAAAAGAAAGAAAATTGCTGAAATAAAAAGAAGAGAAGGAATATAAAATAAAATAATAAGAAAAGTTTTAAATATAGTACCTAACTGTTATTTGTTTAGCATAGCAAAAGAAAAAAAAGAGAAGAGAAAGAATAAAATAAAAATGAAATAACCAATTAAAACATAAAATAGCCGTGGATTGTTTCGCATAGTTGTTGAAATGATAAGCCTACATACATATTTTGTATAAATATGAATAAAAAAGAGAAGAGATAAAATAAAATAAAATATGCAATTAAAACATATGCAATTAATACATAAAAGTAATAGGTAGGTACATACAGATAGGTAGAAACACATAATAATATAGATAGGTAGATACACATAATAATATAGATTAGAAGACAGGGGTATCTTTTACTTAGATCATTTTTTGTTGGAATTTTTGTTGTTGTTTTTGGTTTGTGTTTGATTTTATTTTTTGTGTAGTAAAAGTTCACTCTCCTTTCTCCCTAATTGTTGAAACCAATTAGTTAATTAATTTAATACAATATAATTCCACCACGTATAACAGAACAATAAATAAACTCGTTAAAGATTTATTAAAATCATCTTTAATCATTAAATATTACTATTTGAGGTTTTACTCAATAAATTCTTCGACGATAAAAATATAGTTTTTTTTCTTCATTAGTAAATGTTTTATCTAGTTTTTCGATGATGAAGTCAAAACCACCAAACACTTAAAAAAACGTTATTTTTATTCCATTAACAAATAATCTATTTAGCAACATAAGCCAATCCAAAGAAAAACAAGACTACAACTACAATGAAAACATTTATAATTCGATCAATACAAGAAAGAGCGGAAGGAGGGACAGCAATCGATAGAATAAAGGTACACAGAAAGAAGAAATAAATTTCTTAACGTCTGATTCCCAGAGATCTTATCTAAAATTTTATCTTCGATGATTTAAGCGCTAATCGTGCTGGGGAAATTAAAGGATTCGAACTGATCTTATCTGAAGATCGTATCTCTAATATGGTACTTCCCATCTTGGGATCATAATGCAACATTATCTACTCAAATTCATAACTTGGCTGACCCGTCTGTTAACTTAACATTCTGGTCAAAGTTGAACTCCAAACTAACATTAAAATTTTGCTCTGACATGCCATCTCGCAATCTTACAAAAACAAAGTTAATACACAGCGATTTGTAATGCATATTATGACAATTATATTTTATATGGTTCTTCTTCAAACTATGCTTTTTATTAGTGTCTTACAAAGGGAACACATAAAATAAGTATATATGATGGAAACCTTTACAAAAATCCATTTAAATTTTCCCTAAATGCTACTTTTTGCAGATTTTGTCAACTATTCCTGATCAGACCACAACTTTTAACAACAATCCAAAATATCAGCTGGTTCAGTGCCATAGAGCCAGAGAAAACGGCGTTGAAAATTCGACCCCAATCCTTGCATTCGCCTCATAAGGATGATGGTTTTTTCACAAATTCTACTTCACCCAGATTTTGTCAGTGATTGCAATTCTTATTCAGACCATAACTCTAGTCTATATTCTAGTGTCTAGTCTAATGAATAGTGAAAATTGGACAAAGAATTATCCCAATTATCTGAAATTTGTCGATATTTTGCCAGCGATAAGTAAATTTTTGTATATGTTCTCATTGCTGTTGTTCGTACAAACGTGCAAAACTCTATCAATAGTTGCTTTTACTAAATTCGGCGAAGCCCAAAAATAGGCCGCCTGATAAAAAAGGGCCTAGCAGCAAAAAACCGCGGTAGAAAATTTTCACCTCCTGGTTAGATTAGGTCAGGTTATCTTGTCCAAAATACAATTTTATGACTCTTGATTTGATTAACTTGGTAGCGCCATTTCTTCAAACACTGCGGTCAGTGCATGTACAGAGAACAGTTCAAAATTGCAGTTTAATTATGCCATAAATTGCAAAGTGCACAGCTGCAATAAATGCAGAGGATCCTACTGCATTTTGCAACGCGTTTCATCGACTCTTCATATTTCCACTTGTAAAGTAAACACAGACTTAGATCAACCGGATTATTATTTTAAACACCCACCCAAGTGTTTTATGATTTGTGGTCGAAGATTTCTCTTTCCAAAGAATTCAATATGGAATAATCTTACGTAAATGATGCAATAGGATGAACCTACAGTTTAGTTATATCTGCGGGCCCAAAATGACTAAGATCGCTATGTTTGGTTTGTATGTCACCCAAATTAGCGATTCGGCGTCATTGATTGTATAAGAATGTTTTGTAGAATTAATTGTACCGACCTGCCAATTTATTATATAATTAAGAATGACGTAAATACCTTGTTTTGTAGGTAAATACTTATTTAAACATATATCTTTTATGTGACTAAATATTTAGGTAGGTACCTACTAAATATTTACTAGACGGCCTCCGTGGTTGAAGGATAAGATTATCGACAACGAATCTGGAGAAAGTTTGTTTATTGAAAATTATGTACATGAAAATTTTATTTAATTAATTTACGTTGCTTCGCAATTTATTCTTTAAAGATAATAATTCATATTTTATTTAGTGAAAGATGCTCTCAGTAGTTTCCACTAAATGAATATAACCCTGGTAAAATACCTTAATTCTGATTTTAAATGGCTTTAGCCGTGTTTGGTGACCAGAGCCGAATAACCAGATATTTCTTCACCTTCCTTCCGCATCTCCTTCCCCTCTTTACTAACTTCAGCCTCCCAAATTACCTCAATTGGCGATGCCATAATCTCAATTGTTATGAATGTGAATGAAGCAAAGAGAGAGATATATGAATGAGAACGAAGCAAAGATAGTATGTCAACACTTACATATGTGACGTTCATCATCTTTGTATTAAAAACATTTCGAGGGAATAGTTAGAGAATCATGAAATACGTGAAACCCACCGGATTTATATTTATAACCTTTGTCATTAAGCATCTCAAACTCCCACCTCTTTTGATTATTGTTGCCACAATCTTTGAACTTCTGCTTAACCTCAATCTTATTGATCATTTGAGAAATAATGAAATTTTACACTCCAGTTAAAATGACATTTATCGATTAATTATTGTCTCTAACATTTAAATGGTATTTGGCAGCTAAAGAGGAACAATGGTTATTTTTTCAATAATTTTATTACTTAATAAATTAAGTAACAAAAACTTTCTCTGTCAGATTTAATGATCAACTTTTAATATAGGAATCATTTAATATCATACGAGTAAATTAATTTATGTAATTAAATATAATAACTAAAAAACTGAATGATATGTAGTCTGTAACTGATGTTGAAAGTATTATAAGGTATAAGGTATAAGGAAAGTATTATTAACATCGCTCTTGAGGCGATTTTTCGCAAAAACAGCGCTATATAAGTTGTCCAAATTTATTATTATTATTATTAAGGAAAATTAGAATACCAAACTAATAAATTATGCCACGCAGCACTTAAAACCGTGACATTTTTTCCAACCAATCGTTTCCAATCAATTAACATAGAAAATTCAACAGCTCATTTTTTTTTTACATGAGCTCCACACAGGAGGCCCTGAGGAAAATAATTTCCCACAGGGCCTATGTCATCTTTGGGGATACTGTGTGGAGGGTTTTTTTAGGAAGGGAAGGAGAGGAGAGTTCTGGGAAGGAAAAGGGTTTAAGGGGTGGGTAGGAATCTAGGGTTCAGGATGTCCTGGTCATCCGCCTCCAAGACCTAGACAAACCTCACCCCATGAACAAACCTCACCCTCAAACCTCAGCTCATGGTGGAAACGTGCCAAAGTATTGTGTTCTGAACCAATGATCTAAAGATTACGGATAACAAAAAATCTTTGCAATTTTCATGGTGACAGAGCTCACAGTTAAGATTTCTGTGCCATCTTTATTCAATTGCAATTTTTAAAAAATGATTAGCTACTTCCAAAGATTATTATCTTCGTTGTACAGAATATTATAAACTTTTAACCAGCGATTCGTGATTTTTTTGGAGTAAAGATGTTAAATAACAGGTCAGGGGAGTCGCTAGTTTCCAAGCTAGGGGAGGCGAGGTTACTTAAATTTGTATACACTCACAAGGAAGGAACAAGAAAGTAGTCGGAATAAACTAGAAATATTTACGTACAAGAGTGCACCGTACAAGGGCCTTATGAAAGCCATAAACCTACTGGAAAACTAAAAACCACAACTTCTTACTATAATTTTATTGAAAGAGTTCGTGTAAGATGGTGCTATGCTACCCAATCGTGATTTGGAGATTTGGAGTGCTTTGGAATACTCGTACGTGCATTGAAAAGCTTATAATAATTCTAAATACCGCTAATATCATTTTGAATTGTGGATTACATAATTTACTTGTGGAGCTTTATTTTGCATTTGGAAAGGTCACATAAAAATTGAATTGCGAGTACCGCATTAGCCCCATTTCTTCAATAATCTGGAGCCTGTGGAACTATACCATCCCCAAGAGGAGTAAGCGAGTTGCAGAAGAACGAAATATTATAATTTGCAAGTTTTACTCCAAATAAACTAATGGAATCCCCGGAAAGTAAGTCGGGTATATGTACACTAGTGGACTTAAGTATGGACACTTTTCATAAATTTCTTATATTTGATGTTCATTCGCTCTTTTTTAAATCACGTTGGGGTTTAAGTATAATTTTGTTAGCTAATTGATTCAACAACATATTATACTGTTATATTTTGAATAGATTTAAATTTTTTTTAGAAAAATAACAAAAATGCTGAATAAAACAACGTCATTGCAAAACACAAATTATTTATTGATTACGAAGATTTTGCATAATATTTCAAAAAAGCATTTAACGTTAGTATTTCGTTGGAAATTCATGAAGTTTAATAACTTCCTAGAGTCTTCTAGGCATGGAGTCCACAAAACGTCACTAATTTTCAGGTTTGATGACATGGAACCATGTTTGAAAAAAATATTTCAATTATTTCTCTTTTATTGCTGGATTTGCGACTTGAAACCAGTATTTTCATTCTAGACCAGAGATTTTCAATAGGATTCAAGTCCAGAAGGTTCCCTGGTCAAGGTAGAACAACAATATGGTGGTTCTGTAAGCATTTCATGCTTGTTTTGCTATGTGGCATGGGGGTCCATGCTGCTGGAAATTGCATTTACCACGGTTCCCCTCGAACGAATCATTGCGCTGAGCAATAATTTTGGCTCCAGAATCACATTTTGATGACTTTTAGCCTTAATTGTGCCTTCTACCACTCCCAGACGTCCAAAATCATCCCTTATCATGCACGCCCACACCATTACACTCAGAGGAAGTTTCACTGTCGCGGTAGTGCATTCTGATATCACATCTTCAACCTGATGGCAACGAACAAATCTGATTCCATCACTCTAAAAAGTGAAAATTTTGGTCTCATCACTTATCACTTATCACCTTTGCCCAGTCTTCTGAGATCCATTCTTTATGTGTTACAGCCCATTTCAGCCGTTCATGCCTCTGTTTAATGTTTTGGTTAGATTTTTATTAGTCTAGCCTAATTTCTTCCTAAATGTTATATCAGTAATATCGAGTCCAGCAGCTCTAACGACCTTGCTAATATCTTTGGATGTTTGACGATGGTTCTGCTGGGTAAGGCAACACATGCTCTTTTCATTTTGTGGCGTAACCTTTGTATTTAGGACGATTTTCGGACTGTTTTTGTAGTTTTAGACTCCTTGCAGCGTGGGCAAACCTTTCTTACTCCAGACTCGGTAGCTCCTCCACCAAATATTTTTGCAATTTCTTCGTATGTGTAGCCTTCTTCACGAAGTGCAACAGCTCTGCTTCTCTTTGGGCGACCAATTGGCACGTTTTGGCACCTTAGGAGCCATTTTAATAATATTTATTAAAAAAAAAACAATATCACTTTTATTTAATGGATGACTGACTAATGATGATGACTGACTGACTGACTAACGGATTTAAAACTTAATCGTTTTGCATCTTAAAGTGTCCTGATTGGAGCACACGACGATCCTCAGCACTTTGTGATAGGTTTAGACAGAAGACGAGACACTGTAGGGTTGCCAAAACTCAAAAACATTATTCTCAAAAATTGGTTGTTTTAAAGGCGTTTGCTCCCATTTCTCATAAAGGGTGATAAGAATTTTTAATCACCATATGGCATATCGTATGGTACTTTTATTAATCAACTATAGCACAAGGAACACGAAAAAAAAAACTTAGAAGGGTTCCGTAACAAAATAAGTTGTTTTTTTATAAGGCAAACGACAAGATACAAGAAATCTCGAAAAGTGTCCATACTTAAGTCCACTAGTGTATATATCTTAACCCCTTGTAATATGTTAGCCTGAGGTGTGTAAATAACTCTAAACACGCTGGACATAATACCCTAAAAATTATCTGATGAATTTACTTTACGCAGATAAAAAAATATATCAACAAAATGGCCATCAGCAGATCTAAATATACATCAAAGACACCGATTTTATGGAGTGACGTCTGCTGCATAGGCGACCCTTTAGATGTTTTCCAGTCCAAGTTATGTGATAGACACCGATCAGGTTATCAAATTGATCCGGAGAGAGTAAAATCCACAATGATTAAAAATCAGAATCATTTTGCAGATGCTTCAGTTTTTTCATGCCACAAAAACAGTTTAATGATTTACATCGTATTCAAAAGAACACTTCAACAACATTCCTGGTCTGTGGTGTCTAAAGGTGGCCTAAAGGTGGTCTGTGGTATATATATATCAATATATTTTTAGTATCCCTGAAAGTACATGGAGACCACCAAACGACCACTTTGTAATATAAAAATGTTTTAATTTATAATCAAGAAAATAAAATAAATATGATGCCTAGTCAACAGGTGTGATTTTTTATTGAAGCTAGACAACACAGACCGATTGTGATTGCAAACACATTCAATTCGAAACATAATACCACCATAAAATGTCATTTGTACAACTTTGAGTCTATTACAAGCCATCTTCTTTTAATGATTTATAATCTCCCTGTTTTAGTAGGTAACCTTTAAATAAATGTGTAGGTACACCAAATACCGGACTTTAATAAAAGGTTATCCTGGTTCGTCATCAAGGTAATCATATATTATGAGGACAACTGACACACATTTCCCGTGCTCCGTGTACATTGTGTAGTGGAGTGTAAACAATTCTTAAAGTTTAAGCTTAAACCGTTGATTAACCTATAGAAATGATATAGCTGGTAGTTTATTTGTATTTTACGGCATTGCTAATGGATTTAATAATAAAATTATAATGGAAACCACAGCAGGTATTATAACAAATGTTTGCAGCAAACGCTAAAGATGATTAAAACCATTGATATGGTTTGAGGAAATTTAATACATATGTGTTAGTTATTTGTACATTTTTCCTACTCCCTATTTCCTTTCCCTCAGGACCAATGTCATCTTTGGGATGCAATGTGGAGGGTATTTTAAAGAAAAGGAAGGAGAGGACATTTTGGAACGAAAATGGTATGAGGGATGTTTATGAATCTGAGGGTCTGTGGGTGGTATGGAGGGACGTTCGAATCTATCCCTCCCGGTGGAGAGAGTCCTGCCAGAGAGACGAAATGATTTTCCTCTCCTGATCCGGCCCACAACGCAGTACCTTATGTTAGATTATAACAAAATAATGTTAAACCTAACGCCATCTAGGATCTGTTATGTGTAGCTCAGTGTACCTACGTGTTTTACTTTGTGAGAATAAATTCTTCTGTTCAAGTCTAATTACCGTGTTTCATTACCTTATGAACCCGGTCAACCCTGCTAAGTCACCAAACGTAACTTAGGGTGGCCTACGGCAGGGATGTTGGTAGTCCAATAAATGGTTCCTGGGGCAACGGTGCCCATACCAACTGTACTAATCAAAATAGGTTTAGGAAATTTATGATTTTTTTTAATGTTAATACCGCCGAGTTTCGTCTGTTCTCAGAGAGACTATGGCATCCCCGATTAGGTTACGTTATGCAACTGAAGGCAGTGGGGATAGGAAGGAGTTTGGAATCGGTAGTAGGAAAGTAGGGAAGCACCTCAAACATGGCTAAAGCCATTTCAAGCAACTTTTAAATTCTGAATGGTGGTCGACCGGGGGCGATAATGAGAGTATCTTCCACTTTGTGTGTAAATAATATTTTACTGAATATATTCATATTTTGAAATTCTATAAAAACCGCACAAGAGTTCCAACTGCCAAAAATTAATGGAACCATACAATCTCCAGTTGGCATGTTATATTGTGAAACTGAAGGGAGTCGAAGGGGAAGGAGATGGTGAAGAGGAAGAATCTGAAGGGCCTGGCTATCCATATCCTATCACTGAACAAGGTTAAAGCAACTCCATGCAACTTTGTGATTCTGAATGGTGATTTTCCACCGGGGCAATACTGAAAGCATATACTTCAACGGTAATACTCAGCATTATGAAGCTTAAAATTAAGTTAATTTTATTATAAAGTTGACCCGACGAACTTCGTACCGCCTCAGAATCAATAACTATTGTGTTAACTTATTATTAGCTGAATTAGCTTAAGTTTTTTTATTAAGTTAAAAATTACACAATGAAGCAATTATCGATGCGCAACTGTGCGTGTTTTGTTTTTGTCAGTATCAGAGATGGCGTCGTGTACGAATTTAAATTTTTTGAGCTTTTCTTACTTTTCCACTTATTTACACTTCATTTCGTCTTTTTATGTGTAAGGGAGATTTATTATAATGATTTTATTTCTCCTTTGGAGGGGTGCAGACATACTCTAACCGTTTGTCTCATTTTCGACTATTGACATTTAGTGTGTAAGAAAGAGGGGCAGCATTATATGTTTAAGAACAAAAGCAAAACAATCAGCGCATTGACATTTGACTTTTTTGAATTTTTTGGTATTCACTAACTATTCAATATTATATTTATCCCAATATTCCTGCAGCTCTTTCAAAAGATGAGAGGTCGTTCCATACAAAATGTATGAGGAAAAGAATTTTCTTCATATTTTTTTTTCGTGAATTTCCATGTTTTAATAGCTATTCTTCTATTTGAGGCGGAGAAAAATCCAACAAAACAAAGATCATAAAAATCGGTCCGGCCGTTCTTGAGTTATAAATGATGTAACTAACCCGACTTTGTTTTAGGTAGGAAGATTATAAGTTTTAATGCACACTAAAATCCAAATATAGTAGGTACCTACACGTATAAAAATACCATTAAATTGTTGCACAAACTCTAGCTAAGAGATTCGAATACGAATCGGTAAGGTTTTTTTGTACAGTCCAAAAAATACTATTACAAAATACTCGAACCGAAAATTAAATATCATTGAGGTGGGTACTGGGTACCACCGCTTATCTTTACAAATGGATTTTTTACAGTAATAATATATGTCAGTGTTTCACAATCAATTCTCTGTGCAATACAATTAGTCAACAATGGCATCTGATATTTAAGAAGTAAATCATTCATGGTTTTAATGACAGCTGCAAAGTTACTTATTTAAAGTTCTAAAGATAACAATGAACATCACATCACCAAGCCTGGCAGAGCCCGTTCTATGTGAAAAATCCATATCTAATACCTTAACCTTTCTGTCTTACTAACAAAACATCAAAGCATTTCCCCATAGGTAAGTATCAGGCAAAATCTCAACAAAACGAAGGGACCAACTCACAACACTGTCTTCGTATACATTCCTTGCTTCATTGGGATTTGAATCATAAAATAAAAGGGGAGAGAAAAATTACATCGTCAATGTTGGTATTTTCCATGAGTAAGTATTTTCCGAATATTCTAAAGGAATTTCACCACTTCACTGCATCAACTATTAGCGACCTAGCAACAATACACTATTTGTCGATTCATTAAGGCGTATGTGGCTAATGATTTTTT
The DNA here is from genome assembly GCA_917880885.1 of Limnephilus marmoratus. Taxonomy (NCBI): domain Eukaryota; kingdom Metazoa; phylum Arthropoda; class Insecta; order Trichoptera; family Limnephilidae; genus Limnephilus; species Limnephilus marmoratus. The sequence continues at coordinate 7,198,297 of OU862922.1, read as the reverse complement.
TTTTGCTAATGTGAATACCGCACAAGAGTCTCAATTATTCCCAACAGCCTGGAGGAGCCAGTGAAACAGTGGCGTATAATTGGGGTATATTTTGAGGCTGAAGATAGTGAGTAGTGGAAGGAGATGGAGGAGAGGAAGGTGAGAAAGAGGAAGGTGAGGAAGGGGAAGGTGGGGAAGTATCTGGCTATTATATTTCAAGCAACGTTTCAATTCTGAAAAAACGGTGTCCAGTGTTGCAAGTTAATGTTTTAAATATGACGAAATGCTATTTGTCTGAGATACTATTATGTTTTAATGTTGCATCGTGAAGGACGAAAGTATACTTAATGCATTAGAAGCATAGAATAAAGAATATAACACTGGAAGTGCCTTCCAAACACATTTGTTTGGAAACAAATGTGCCACTGACTTATGAATGAATCGGACTATTTAGCGATTCTTGACCATTTCTGTCTCTCTTACACTTGCCTGAAATTATATATCACCACACCATTTGAATTTCTTCATCATGGTGAAACACAGTTTTGAAAGGAAATACACATAGGCCCAAATTGGGCCTATATTGAATCGCGAAGTACGCCCATGAGGCACTTCTTCTTTATTCTATGATTAAAAGTGGGATCCCTGGGCGCATGTGTGGGAAAAACCGTGTAACTACGAGTGAATTTCGAATGGAGATCCGAAATGAATGCAAGGCCGATGTGAACACAATAAACTGGTTTAAGAAAGAATCTTAACTGGATAGAATAATATGTAGAGCGGAAGGACGGTGAGAGGAGTTTTTTGGAGAATATCTGACACGTAAACGTCAGTATGTAGAAGACTGTAGAAGTAAATGAAGTAGACATAAAATTCAAGGACGTCACAGAACCCCTCGGGCCAGGCAAAATATTGCCGCATGACATTCAATGACTTCAAAAATATTTTCTTTTTTTTTAAACATCTGTTTAGAAGGCAGACCAAGGACTCTTTCAGAATTTGATTTTGCAAACTGGCATGTTTTAGAAATAAAGATAATTTTATAAACATTTGGAACCCATAGAAAACTAAAAAAATTCTAATCGCTTACGATGGTTTTTTTTCCATTGTTTTGTATTTACCATTTCATGGTAAACCAAAAACAATTTCCATTTGAAAAACTCACTTTTATCGTTTTACGTAAAAATAATTTTGGACCGGGTGAACTGTTTGGCGGGCTTCCTTTTTTGGAATTATTTCAAGCGATCGGCTTCTTTGAGGATGCTGTATGGAGGGTCTTTTTAGGAAAGGAAGCAGAGAGAGTTCTGAAAAGGAAAAGGTTATGAGGGGTGGGTAGGAATCTGGGGGCCAGTGTGTCCAGGAGTGACAGACGTACGAATCCATCCATCCCACCGCAGTGCAAGGCGATGTTCCGAGAGAGTGCGGCTGGAGAAGTCAAAGATACTCTCTCCCGATCCGGCCTGCCATGCAGCTGGTGGGCAGCGCATCCGTCGCCAAGACCCGTACAATACCGTGTGAACCTAGCCTATATATTTGGGAAAATGTATTTCTGAATGTAGATGGATTGTAAGTCCGAATAAAGGTTTGTGATATTTCGTACTTTCTGTCTTTTAATTTAGACATTCATTGGTCCTATCCTGGTAAAAGGCGAAACATTCGTAATCAGTTGTTTTTTTACATGAGCTCCACACAGGAGGTCGAGAGGAAAATAATTTCCCGCAGGGCCTATGTCATTTTTGGGGATGCTGTGTGGAGGGTTTTTTTTAAGGAAAGGAAGATGAGGAGAGGAAAAGGGTTTAAGGGGTGGTTAGGAATATGGGGTTCAGTGTGTCTAGGTCATCCGCCTCCAAGACCTAGACAAACCTCACCCAATGGACCCGCGCAGCCCTGCTAAATCACCAAACGTAGCGTACCACTTGGGTGACCTGTGGCAGAAGTGTTGGTTATCCAATAAAGGTTCCCGGGGCGGCGGTACCCATTCCGCCTCCCAAATTGTAAAGTTTAGTTTTTTAGTATGTAAGTTTGTTCATTTAAAATACTCGTTACTTATTTCTGCACTACACTTCAGTTCACTACACTGAAGATTTAAACTGACAGAAATTTGTTATTTGCATATCAGTTTGGCACGTATGCCCGAAGTAACGACATTTCATTGCTCTAAGGAGCTAGCAGTATTGATCACCGGAACACGTGTGGAACACCTTTTCACAATTATGTCGGCTTCATGGGAACGGGTAGTTTCTTCGACTTTTTTACGTATGTGGAAGGAGCTATCGGCGTATAAACCTAGCCTTTTCAATACTGGCATTAATAAAGCTCCTATCTTAACCCGCCTCATAACGCTGCCCAACCGGGTGGTCACATAGTTCCCCATATTCACACTTTACAGACAGCGGCGCTCTTAGGAGGTAATACCACAAGTAAGACGCTCAGTAGAAGTAAAGCCACAAGGAGGAAATCCATAATTGGTTTTATTTTGGCTATTTAATACTATGTACAAAATGAAATAAATATAAACTGTCGATTTCCCGAAAATTAATAAATAAATAAAAATAAAGACATAAACAATAAAAAAAATTAAAAGTAAAAACTTTGGTGAAATTGCACAAACATTTTTTAAAATTAGTTCAAGAAAGTGTCTTAAAACCATGTATTTTCTTTTCATTTATTAAAACGTTTGGTAAAGTATGGACAAGCCGCCGCATGCCGCTACACTTTAAATAGGCATACAATTTGAAAAGTAAACTACTTTTAAACTTAATTACCACAAAAACCATCGGTTTCAGTCGGGATAGATGGAAAAATATGCATTAAAATTAGATTTTCATTAAAAGTTTAAAAATCACCATCTCTTTTACGGCCATGTTTTTTTGTACTGATTTGACGTTTGCGAAGTTTTGTTTCAAACTAAAAACGCATGAATTACTTAATTTACCTAAACTAAGAACCTAATAACCTATTTTGTGTTCGTAAATAGTTGTTTCTTGTAATAATTGTTGAAATGAAGTATAATTTCCGTAATCTGTGCATAAAAATGCGGCGGCTTATCCATAAATTAATAAACGTTTTTTTTATAATAGAAATTCTTTCTTGAACAAATAATCAATTTTATTGATTTTTCTGGGACCTAGAAGGTCCGATGCAATATCACCTTTCCGTCAAATCAGTATTTATCACCCTAAGACGGGTGCCACACACAGCTATAAAACATGAGGATTGGCCTATTTCAGCATATCGCTCGCCATATATTCCGAATGGGAATTTACGGAGAGCGATATGCCGAAGACGCCAAGTCACATATTTTATAACTGCGTGTGACACAGGTCTAAATTTTTTTCTCACAAAAAACCATGTTCTGTTTTTTTTATTTTTTTAATATATAGATATATATATGTACAGTGGAGTTATATAAATTACAAAATATCGGTAAAGAAATTATTTAAAAATTGCAATCTCACCAAAGAAGAAGCTAGTTCTTGTGCTTGGTGAGCGAGTTACACTAATTATAACTGTAATAAAATAACTAAAATATTGTGCACTTACGTGAAATTCAAAAAATCTAAATAAAATAGGGATTAGAAAGAAAGAGAAAAACAGGTAATTATTTAGTTAATTATTGCTGATGAAGTGTAGCTTCAGTTTAAGTTTCAGTATATTGATGTCTTTGGTTTTTTTTATTTCAGTGGGAAGGTTGTTGAAAAACTTTATTCCTAAATAGATATAATTGTTTTGTATTAGTTTGGTATTAAATTTTGGTATTTTGATGTTGTCTTCATATCTTTTTGATTGGTGAGTTTCAAATTTTTTGATGATATTATCTTTGTAAATTTGGATAATTGCATTTTTATTGAAGATATTCTCTTCTCGAGGCACCGTGAAATCTGCGAAAAGCGTATCTGTTGGATAAGTGGAGGGTTTCTTTAGTATTACTTTAATGATTAGTTTCTGGATCACTTTGATCGGGGTTAGTAAATTGTTGTATGACCCCCCCCCCCCATCCAATAATTCCATATTGAATTAATGACTGGATTAGTGCATAGTATACGCTTTTTATTGTTATTTCAATAATTTGTATCGACATTTTACTTTCACGTTAAAATCAATATTTTTAATGAACTTTGAATCGAATTAGCATAATTTATAATAAATTATTAATCCTTTGATCAACTAAAGGTTAGTGCATAATAATTGATTGGCGCATCTTCTGTTATAAGAAGAGTCAATAAATGAAAGTAGTTTGCCTTTTACGTGATGGATGAAGTCACCTTTGGGGATAATAATTATATGCTGTCGATTATTTAACGACTGGACCTAAGATCAAGGACAACATTTTATATCTTATCTCGTCTTTGATCCACTTAAAAAATGGACGGCATTTTGTCGAATGACGTTAGGCTGCACACAATAGTCAATCTTTTAAAAACGTAAATTCTTATTCGTATTCTGATAATGTTGATTGAAAATGGTTTCTTATATTTGTGAGTTCTTGCTAGGCCCTGCGGGCGGCTTTTGGTTCGGTTTCGCCCAGTTGGAGTGTTGGTGACCATTTTATAAATCCGATAGGAACTGGTTCCAAAAATAGCCCGATCCTCGGAACCACTGTGATCCAGTGATAGCTAGTCACCGGGACAAAGTAACCGGGACACGCAATGACGTCATGTGTAATATATAGCCGCGTAAAACTATTATTCACAACTAAGTATTACCGTCAATCTTTCCATATCGGGAGAGATACTCAAATTTACAAAATCGTAGTACTCCCACCTAGGGGAAGACACGTTTTCATGTGACCTACTAGCGGAAGTGGCGCCATCCTTTAACGAATTCTTGAACTTGAAACCGAATTACAACGATAGATTTGTTTGAAATTTCACGAACACAGATGTTTATATGGCACGGTGTGTACGGCGCGGCGTCAAATATGCACTCAACGCCGCGTTTTTAAATTTCAACTACACAGACGCAAGGCTATTAATACTGTTTGATTATTGTTAATTCAAGCTCAGTTAGGAATTGTCTGCTTGACTTTGATATATATAATTGTATAATAATACAAGTTCATCGGGAAATTAACAATCAAAATGTTATTAAGAAAATATTAAGTACTTTAAATTATATAAAATATTTATTTTTTATTGGAATAACTTATGTTGTATAACTTTTTGAAGGTGTTACCCATCAATGTAATATATCATTGAAGAAGAAGATAATACTAATAAATCTAAACGAAAATATGAAAAAGAACAAGACACAGAAAAATAAAAAGACATCTGGCTTTCTTGTTCTTATTATGTTTTCGTTTAGATTTATTAGTATTTTCTTCTTCTTCAGTGATTTATTACGTTGATGGGTGTAACCTTCAAAAAGTTATTATAACCTTGAATTTCCATAAAAAACGAATATTTGCGAAATTAGATTGATTGCTCTTCTAATATACCAACATGAATATTTGTAAAACAGGGTGGGCCATAAACATTTGCACTTTTAAAATAATCATGAAAAAAAATACAGGTTGTATTTAAATAAATAATTTAATTAAATGAAGACAATATTAGCGAAACTCAATCGAAAATCTGGAGACAGAAAAATCAGAAAAAGATATTGGCTCTACTGGGACTCAAACCCAGGACCTTCTGCTTTCATGGCAACAGCTCTATCAACTGAGCTATGGTGTCTATACACGGTGTCTGGAAACTCGTAGTACAAGCGAGAAACTGGTAAATCTACATCACATTCGCAGTCGATTTGTGATATAATTTTTTTGATTTGAGCTTTCGTTTTCGAGTAAATCGGGTCCGAAGTTGGAATTTTTTTGGTTAAATTTGAAAAAAATTTTCACTAGGGGGTTGATTTTAGCAGTGTAATGTCTTATAAAATGCATTAAAGGGTAAACAAAAAAAAATTTAACCCTTTAGTTGCCGAAAAAACGGAAAAAAAGAAAAAAAATAATATTAAAATCGAAATGCTCAGATCGAAAAAAACAAGTTTTTTGGGTTCTCTACGTAATGTAGATTCTCCAGTTTCCCGCTTGTACTACGAGTTTCCGGACACGTTGTATACAATTCGGTCACTTTTAACTGTATCATACTTCGACTAAGAACTAATAACATCTTAAAAAAAATTTTTTTTTTTTAATCTTCATTTTCTTAACGCACATGTTATTGACTGCTATCTTTATACAGGGGGTCCGGGGGTAAAGTGCATTAACTTCGGGAGGTGATTCTACATGATAGTACAAGTAAAAAAGATGAATAACTTTTTTCGAAATTCCAACTTTTAGGGGTAGTTTTGAGGTAAAAAGATAAAATTAGTCCGGCGTGTGCGGCCAGATTTATTATTTTCCGCTGTTACGATACGGGCCAATCACAATCGAGTCGGGCGCCCGGCAGGCTCTCAGCAAGTAAGATCGTACCTCACACTAAGGATTTTTAGTAGGTGGTTAATCTTTTTTACTCCTACCATCACGTAGAATCACCCCCCGAAGTTAATACACTTTACCCCCGGACACCCTGTATATAATTGCAAGATTCAAACCCGAACTAAATGCTATTTAGATAGTGTCTGAATAATTTTTTTATCCACATAATTTTTAATATGTGACATCTATTGACTTTAATGCAAGTTTAGGATGAGTATCTTTTTTAATTTTCAACTTTATGAGTAAAACCTCAAATTGTAATGTGTAATTAAATGAAGACAATATTAGCGAAACTCAATCGAAAATCTGGAGACAGAAAAACCAGAAAAAGATGTTGGCACCTCTGGGACTCGAACCCAGGCCCTTCTGCTTTCACGGCAACAGCTCTAGGTGGCACGCGAGCTGTTTGAAAACTGAATGTGCTGGGACTGAATATATGGAACGCGGGAGGGGGTTAGCGGGACGGAGAGCGGGAGAGGGGACAGGGAAGGCGGGGAAGATGGAGCGGAACGCGAGAGGAAGGGGACGCGGGAGGGGAATGGAGGGCACGAGAAAGGACATGCAGGGAGAAACAATTTATTTCTTTGCATGCCGGGAACTCGCTAGTGTTAAAGAAATATGATTAAATGTACTCACGAATCGTCTAGCAGCCGATGCAAATGTTGTTGTTGAAGCAATCACTGAAAAAAAAATAATCGAATTAGTTTTTTGTGGTAATGATGGAATATTTTGGAACAGAAAAGATCAACAGGTTATAACTTTTTTTTAAATCCATCATACCATGTATTTCAACACCAAAAAATGTAGACTTGGACATGTAAAGTGGAATTTCAAGTGATCTATGAACTTTCTTTCCTTGCCCTAAGCACTGTCACAATACAACGAAGGAACATTCTCAACATCACTGAGAATAACATCATGAAAAGCTTTCTAGCTCCGACATTAATCATTACACTACTGAAGCTTCATATTATGGTCAAACCTACAAGTGAATCCTATAGCAACACGCAACGATGATATTTCTATTATAAATCATTTGCAACATGACATGCATTCACAAAATGCACTCAACTATTGTAGAAAGCTCATATATAACTTGTGTTGTAACTGTGTTAGATATAGTCTTTAGTGTATACACTACTTGGTCCAACACTTTTGTTGTTCTGGGACAATGCACGATTACATCTTCTGAAGTCTACAACAACCTACAACATATCGGCGGTTGAAAGGTCAAAGAATATCACATTTGTAGTGTGTGGAATATAATAATGATGTTGTACATTGTGCATAACTTCACGCTTAATCCGTTTTATTAGCAAATGATTATATCGCATTGTTATAGCTATGGTAAAATAATAATAATAAGAGTTACGCAGACCGTTATTTCATAATAATATGAGAACCATGCTGAGCTTGTAATGGATATATAATTATATGCATAGCTTATGATGGATTATTAATAATACTATTTCACAAATGCATTTTGGTTTCAGTAGACTCTCGTCAAATCTCTCTTAAGCAGTGATTCCCAAATATGGCAATGCCTAAGGGGACACTGGGATCACTGTGGAGAAACTATGTGAAATGTTGACCGTTCAGTCAATAATTCAACGCATCAATATCCAATGCACATTGATTTGATTGCCAGTCTGTTAAGCCCGAGGTTCTGAGCTCGATTCCTGACGAACTTGTGTGTGTTTTTGGAATTTTGTAATGCTTTTGGAATCACTCGTAATTTTAAAGCGCGCTGTCAGATTTAGAAATAGACACTGGTAGCTACGCTTACCAGTTACACTACCGAGCTATTTTTTACCGACATGGTCAGGCAAATTCAAAAGCTGATAAGCATAGGAACTAGTGAGCGTGTGTAGAACAAATTGAAATCACGTGCAATATATTTATTTTAGCCGAAAAAGGGAAGTGGTAAACTATCGCACCACCACTATCGCTTCAAGGGTTATTAAGTACATAATAATAATTGCTCCGTTAAAGGTAATGTTGTTATGAGAGCAATAGTTTATTTATTTATGTATTTATTCTTATACATGTATTATGTACATTAAAAACATAATAATAACACAAAAAAAAAAAAAAAAAAAAAACAGAGATGGCAGTGAAGAGAGAGCACATATAAATGAATAGCAATGATAATATAAAATGTAAAAAATACATATACATAGAAGGCACTACAAGTCAAAGCATGAAGAAGCGTTTAAATATTGCGTCTCGACTGCCGAAAGTCATTTAATTTTACACCAAAAAATCAATGCGTTGACAAGTCTCGACATTCTGGATAAGGGAGAATGGTATCCATAATTAGTAGAATGTTGATTGAGGAACAGCAATTCATTATTTCGGAGTCCACGGGAAGGAATGTTGAATTGGATGAGTTGTAACAAATCAGGTGTATCAGTAATACTGTTGATAATTTTAAATATGCAAATTAGATCAAAGTCCTTTCTGCATTTTACTAAAGAGGAAATGTTTAAAATGTGTTCAATTTCATCATATGAGTACTCGCCTCTTTCAAGACCCAACCTCCAAGCAATTTCTCTTAGGAAACGTTGTTGTATGGATTCGATGTGACAAATGTGGACAGCATAGAAAGGAGACCAAATGACACTAGCATATTCAAGGTGAGGGCGAACCAGCGAACAGTAAAGAGTTTAAGTGTACTTATATGTTTGAAGTCAGAGGTAATTCTACGAATGAAGCTTAATGGTGAGCTTACTTGTTTAGTAATCCAGCAGAGCACAAAGTACCTACATTTTCAGCTTATGGTAATGGAATTGGGTTAATTTTATATATTCTGAGATTATTTCAAGCCCGGAAATGCAATTTTTCTAAATTTAAAAAAAAATCCTCTCTAGTTATTTATACAATATTTTAAGAATATGCATTTTAAAAAACAATATCAAAACAAACAAAAAAAAAATGCTATTAATTCATCAATAATATTATCTAATCACGTAATCACTAATTGAATGGTTTTTATTCAAGTTTTTGCAATGATGAACCTAAGGCTTATTAGGATTCGATAGGAAACCGCATTTTTTTCATTTCTTTAACCCCTGAATCAGCCCTTCACCGTCCACTTGGAGCCTTTCAAAGCCCATCATTTGGCCTCGAGGCCTCCACCGCCCCTCTGGATCTCATCAACGCCCCCAGGGACCCGTACCATAGTACCGCCCACATTGGGAATCACTGTTATAGACAAAAGGTACTAAGTCACATTATTGGTTTCCATTAAAGGCGTTTCTATTATTTGAAGGTGTGTATTATCTACTCAGTGAGATGTTGGGGTAGGATCGTCAGCAATCAACTGAAAATGCTTTAAGATTTGATATTCTACCATTAACTTGACTTTGGATGGCTAAAGTAGTATATTCTTATATATGAAAATCGAATTACCGAGCTGGTAATTTAGCTAATGTACAAATTGCGCGATTTGAACTTTATCGCAAAATAACATTCATTCCCGTCTAATCTTGGCACTCAGTCAGCATCAGATTACCGTTTGTGAATATTACTAAACCCACGTTTATTTCCGTCTAACCTTAGAAAACACTCATAAACCTTTCAACCTCTACTTTTCTGGCACGTTTCATCCGCAACTACCAGGTTCAACATCAAATGCAGGCTGTGTATTAAAAAAAACTCATTCAAAAAATTTATATCATGCAGACAACATTTTTTGGTATTTATTGTCATCAAGTATAATTTATAGAACGCCATTATTCTTTTATAATATACTAGCATACCCGGCCACACGTTGCTGTGGCTAACGAAACACAACGCCATTACCCAACCTTTATAAAATTAACACCACCTGCTTGCCTGCTGCCCGCTGCCTGAATTGAATATTTGAATTTCTCGGCTTTTCTCTACTATAATAAGCATGTATTATACATATAAACCTTCCTCTTGAATCACTCTATCTATTGGTGAAAACCGCATGAAAATCCGTTGCGTAGTTTAAAAGATCAATGCGCACATACATTTTTAACGACTTCATTTTATACTATGTAATGATAATGATAATGATGATGATAATGATGATTAATTTATTATTATTATTAAATTTATGAAAACATTGTTAACAAGTTCTGCAGTGCAATTATTATTACGCATGACAGCTTTCAGAAGTCAATATTAAATTGACAATTTATTTATCTTTTTTTTTCTTCTACGTAAAAGAAAAAAAAATAAAAATACGTTTTACTGAATCGAAGAAAGGTTATAAGTTATTTTTATTTTTATTTTCAAAAAAAAAAGATAATGAAGTTATTTTTATTTTATTTCATTTTTAATTTTGACGAATAAATTTTCTACGACGATTTATAATGAGTCATTTTTGATTTGTGAATTAGGCGGCAGGCATTGAACTCACGCTGGAAAACGTCTGTGGTAGCAAGTGGCGTTTTCTATATCATGGATGTCGTGGACAGTTGAATCCCTTCCGGAATGTGCGGTTTTTCATATCAATAATTAATTAATTATGAATAAAAATATTAAAATAAAACATTTTAGTACATTGATCAGAATCAGAAAATAAAACTTGAAACCTACCACACATTTTTAACGGAATTCACAGTTTGTGGAAATATCCCATTGGGCGCCAGTATCCCTAAATTCTACAGTAAACAATTGTGTAAAGAAGTGAAACTTTTTTTTTATTTTTTTTATTATCTCTATAATAATAAATACTCTTTTAAAGTTGAACTGTGATTTTTATTGCCACCCCCCCCCCCCCCCCCCCTCAGTTTAAATGAGATTTTTCTGGACCCCTCCCCCCCATTTTGAGCTCACGTAATTAATGTATGTCCCATAATTACTCCCTATCAATATCATTCCGTAAATTAATACCTACCCACGTATATTTCCGTCTAAACATAGATTTAACCTTTCAACCTCTACTTTCCTAGCAGCTTTCATCGTGAAGTACCAGGGTAACAGCAAACACAGGCGGTAACATTTATTAGCAGTGCGCGCATCGCAGACTGCACGGGCGAGTCACCTAGTAGCTTCCGTTATTCCCTAGTAGGCAGCGAAAGTCAAACACGACACTGCAAGTTCACGGCCTGCTAAGAATGTTTGTTTTTGATTCCGTGAAACTAGACATTGTGCATTTTATTCGATGTTCTCATGCAATTCTGTTTTGTTAAGGGTTTTCCGTACGAAGTACACGTAGAGTTCCACTTAAATGTATAATGTTGTAATACTCGTACCTTTCTTGAATTGTGTGTAAGTATTTTATTTATTTATTAGCGCTTTACACGCCTTACAGGCAGTTACAGGCCTTTACGTGTGTTCATTATTAAAGGTAAGTTGTTCAGGAGTGTGATAATAATTGAAAACATATTACATCACATAATAAACAGAATTTAAAAGATATAAATAAGTACAATACAAGTAGGTATTTAATTTGATTATAATGGAAAGTTATACAAAGGAGTTCGATAGTTGTAAATACAATATGAGTAAAAAAGACGTACTTTGCTCTCTAACTACTTTCATTCGTGTTGTAACGTTGTTGATATTATTAAAAACATAAACGTAAATAGTTTGTTGCGCACAGCACCCTTGAGGTGATTTTTCACAAAAACGGCGCTTTATAAATTATCCAATTATTATTATTTGTTGTAAAAGAAGTTTGTAATTAGCAAACATTTATTTCGACCGATTGGATAATAAATGCATAATTTATTTATTACACGCCCTAGTGGGCTTTTCTTATAATTTTGTTTACAAACTATTTGTATCAAAGTAAATACTTAAAAATTTAAACAATAAAGAAAATATAAAGATAATAACAAAAAACGTTGCAACAAAACACAAAACAAAATACATAGATAAAAATGTAAACAAAAACTAAGTAGAACAGTAAGTAAACAGAAGCTAAGCTAAACTAAGTAGAACAGTAAGTAAACAAAAACTAAGTAGAAGAAACATAGATAAAAATGTAAACAGAAACTAAGAATCCTCACGCATATAATTAATTGAATTCTTCAAAACAATATATAGTAGTAGCATAGAAGTTATTTAGTAGGTACATAGGTCTATTTGTGTCTTAAAGAATAAAAGTGATAGAATATACAACATTTATACCGATTAGTTTTAATATGAAATATATCGCCCAGATTAGAATATTTATTTCCGAGACTGTGAAATCTCGGAATCGGAAAATTTTGCTAAGCTAGTGTCCTGGTGTTATAGAAGTAAAAGGGTAATAAATGTCGGCATGATTTTTTGGGAACATGGATATTGATAAATTGAAGTAATTCAGGGCAGTCAATTTTGTAATTTAAAGTATTTTATGTAATAGTATTAAATCTGTACTTATTTACTTACTTAACACATCCTCAACACCGGTCATTTAAATATTTATGAAAACATCAGAGATTTACTAATAATAATTTTATAAATAATTTATCTGAAAGCAATAAATGAGAAAAAATGATAATAGTGCAGAAGAAAAAAACAGGAACAAAAAAATAACAACATTTTTTTACTGAATAATTTTTTTTGCATTTTAATTCCTTAGAACGGGCAATCTGCCTAGCTAGGAACTAATATCGACCAACAAGGCATAAAACAAGTGTACACATTTTTAAATATTTTCAGTTATTTTGCAATATTATTTTTGCTATATATAAAATAAGTAAATAAATAAAAGAAGACCTGTGTAATTTACGACTATAAAACCGTTAAAATCCATTCAATCAAAAGACAATCAATATGAATCTAGTTTGATGTAGGTTCACGCGATATATTATAATTAATAAAAAGGTGTATCGCATTCATGTATGTACACTTTCTTTAGGAACTTTATAAGTTAAAGCGAACAAATATATCAATTTGTGATGCCTTTCTTCCAGTAGAATAATATATCAACAAACAACCCATTTCCAATTAATTGCCAATTAAATTCCCATTCTGAACTCCTCTGTTACCAGGAGAGCAGAAGAATAAAGACAGTCAGCCAAACGGCAGTAATAGTAACAGTGGAAGAAGAAAGTCTATCGCCACCGCAAATACAAACACGAGACTGAAGCGGTTCATCACAGCCAGTGCACCGTGATGCCAATTAACATAGTCAATATAGCCATCCCATAGGCAAGTGCAAAGTGGATGATTACAAGACCAGGCCGAATAATTTATAGGGAGCCTGGGAAGCGCATTGAAATAACTAAATTCATAATAAAATCTACATAAAAGATTAATGGGTTGAGAGATTGTTTATTTTTTTGCAATATACGTACTGGTTAATCTTGGCAAGCCTATAGATTGCTTCATATCTCAAGGAAGTAACTGGAAGAGTGTTCAACTAACGGAGTTGATAATGTCTGCATAACAGATAAACTATTAACTTTTTTTAAAGATATGTTTTGAATTTTTAGTTTAAGGATCTAAACATCACAAAATTTATAAAACTGGTAAGACTGGTAAGACTTCGGTGGATAGATCGTGTAGAGTTAATGACCGAGCATCAAGCACCAAAGTCCCTGCTGAACTCAAGACCAATAAGACGAATTAGCTTGGAAAGACCAAGATTAAGATGGAACGACAACGTCCTCAACGTCCTCGACAGATATATCTACCTTGGAACTTCTAAACTGGGGAGAGCTGCAACATAACCGATATGAGTGTAGAAAGAGTCTTGACGAGGCCAAGACCCATCAGGGGTTGTAGAGCCCAGAGCGATGATGATGATGACGTTTTGAATCACGGCGAGTCCATTTCTCCTGTCTGACAGGCTCCTACATATTCCAGTAAAGTATGTTTGAGTTCTAATCAGGAGTCTGGGAAGAACGATCAAATTGTCCGTACTAAGGTCACATACAAATGATTGTATATAGGGCAATACTTTAAGTATCTGGGCCTAAGGCTTGGAATAAACTCCCTCCGGAACCAAGATGCATAACGAGACCAACAGAATTTGGATCCAAACTAAAAACTTACCTTTTTGGGCTCTCATACCCTTAACTTAAATACATCTATCCGAGAGTATCATTCTTGAATAGCCTATAATTTGCCTTAATCACATTTTTTATTAGATTAAAATTATTTGAAGCTTTACACATCAATCTGTCTCTTACCGAGGGATGAATCTTTTAGGAAGGTAAATATTCTAATCTCTGCGTGTCGGGACGGATCGGGAGAGGTTGGTTGAGGGAGACCTGGCTAGACTCTCCAGCCATCGCCTTGCACCGCAGTTGGGGGGATGGATTCATACGTCGGTCACTCCTAGACTGTTTGAACCCTTCATAGATTCCTACCCAGCCATCATTTTTTCCTTCTTCCTTTCCCTAAAAAGATCCTCCACACAGTATCCCCAAAGATGAGATGACATGGGATTATTTTTTCCTCGGGGCCTCACGTGTGGAGCAAACTTAAAAAAAGTTGCTAAAGAAGGAGGTAGTGAAACGCGGCATAACACCCCGAAAGCAAATAACGAAAAAAATATAAGTACATATAAATTGCATTTGAAAAATTAAATAATAAATAGATCTTCTTCTTCCTTGCTCTCTCTCTCAACTCATTGCCTAGGTAGGCTGTTGGGGTCGGCTCTTCTCGTTTGTTTAAATAGATATACGAGTATTATATATTCTAAGACCGATTTTGGCTATTTTCTCATATTTTTCTAATGCATTAAAATTAATTGGAATTCAACTGTCATGGAAAAAGAAATTTTGAACCTTATATCTAAATCGCATAGAATTTAGTCGGAGAATGTCTTTTCTTTATAAATTTCCTTATGAGGAAGTCTCACGATATTATTTATGCCACGTGTTTGGTCAATAATTCTCCGCATTCTCTTATTTTGTTCATACAGGCAAAAACATGGCTATTGTCTCGAGTCTAGAGGTTAAACGATTCAACACACCGAACTGAAGGTTTCTGGTCCAATTCACAAGAAAAAAATGTTCGTAGAATTCAATTCAGATACAAGTCTCTCAATGAAAAATTCTTGGCTAATTTTAATAGCTCATTTTTGTGAAATATCTCCTCAAGGGTGTTGTAAAAAGATAAAAAAATATCTATAGATATATAAAAATCAAAATATGCTAGTACATGAGTTGTCTATGCGTTGCTAAACCATTCATCCGATTGCGATGAAACTTTGGGCATTTGATGTGCGCAATGCGCATGCCCGCGATGGTTTCTATATATAATAGTGAGCTATGGCTTTATGAAATTTGTATTAAAAAATGCAATAGGTGGTACGCGAGCTGTTTGAAAATTGAACGTACCGGGACTGAATGTATGGAATGCGGGAGGGGGGAGGGGAACTCGGGAGGGTGGTTCGCGGGACGGGAAGTATTTGAAAGCTTAAACAATGCCAAAAAATACCAGTAGTTACTTCGAGAGCATTTGTTTTGAAAACGGAAAAAGATTTGGAACTACCACGGAAACAAGATTTTTGTGTTTTTCGTGTAAACAATCTCGTTTTAAAGTAAAAGTACGGAATTTTACCATCTCATAAGTACATAATATCGTTCGTTTTGTTTTAGCGATAATCATCTCGCGATGTCGCTGGTTGATATTGCGGTTGTGTCCTGTGCTCCTTCGCAGAGATACAGTGGTGAGTGATCGGTTGTCCCTTTTCCTTGCATACATTGTTTTTCCTAAACATACTATCACACAAAACACAATTCGTCTCGTTTTGTTTTTAGTGTTTACTGTCCATTACAAGTACAATACATCTGAAGCTGTAACCAATAAGTTGTAAGTAGTTTTGGATGCAACAATGTCTTTAAGGTAGCGATTTTCAGGAGAAAATCATATAAATAGTTACGGTAACCTTTCTCTATGTTAAGTATTTACTTTTACCAATCTAAACGCGTATATCTAGTATTTCATCGCTAGAAAATTGTTTAGAAAACTCAAAAACACTTAAGATATGGACACAGGAAGCACAGATTGATCCAAACTGCAATAACCGCTATGCCTTCTGATTTATATAAGCAATAAACAAGTACCTAATATTACCTCGTCATCTTGCCTGCATAAGGTCTTCTAACTTATTGTCTCTGTCACGATATTGTAAATCCATACGGAAAGGAAATATATCTTCGGCGTTAAGACTGTAATTTTCAAGTACTCGTAAAATTCAAAATATCAATCAAAAAGATGTACGCCCACCGTTACTTCCTGAATTAAAGTGAAATATTACTGTAAGTAGTTTGTATGAATAATATCTGCAAGCCAACGGATGAAGAAACTGCATAATATTTTGGCGTGGGTGTCCATAATTACTATCGATTCAGCTACTAGTGTTATAAAATTGGTTGTCGGTTTATCGGATTTAGTCTGCACATCAATTTTAGACAATGATTGGTTGCACGTTTCACACGTTGGTTTGCGAATATAGTGAATGTGTCGATCTTTTTTTTGTATTTCTTCGGCGTTAACTAATGTAATTATGATTTAATTGCAACAAATATTAAAATTTGGTTCTGCGAGATCTATTTATTGGAATGTCACTTCTATTGGCCTACTTATTATAAAATTATCATAACATCGTTCGTTATTAACAGCTGTTCAGATCAGACTTATTTATTTATTTCTTGGATGCTTTGTTTTTTGAACAGCATTTTTTAATAAGGCAATTTATTTCAAAAATTTTTAAACCACCTTTTCGCCCTTCACTGATTGAAAATCGCTCGTGTGGCTGCCTAATTATGTTTTTATTAGTACTTCGTAAATCCTACGACTGTTCTAAACAATTAAAGGGCAGTGGTTCTTAACCTGGGTTCAATCGAACCCCAGGGGTTCGGTGAGTCAGTCTCGCGGGTTCGGCGGAGGTCAAGAGCAACAGCAGAAGTCACGCTGATTTGAAGAAATTTTCCTTATAATGTTTCTGTTTTTGTGTGAAAATCATGTTTTTAACGGTTTTGTTCTTTGTTCTTAATGTTTTTGTTCCTTTTTGTGCACTTACGTATAAATATGTACCTATGTTTTGAATTTTAAAAAATCATACTTAATTTTTTTCAATTAAGAAGGGTTCGGTGAATGCGCATATGAATCTGGTGGGGGTCAATACCTCCAACAAGGTTAAGAATCACTGATCTAGGATTTAAGCAAAAGAAAATCATACGGATATTAAGAACATCAAACAAAAATTCTGCAAACATGTTAGTATATCAGGGCGGTTTCCTAAGAACACCCCAGTAGGCTAGTTGTTTTACAAAATTTGAATAGAACTTTAACAGAACTTTGAAATTTTATAAATTACAAAAGTTCTACGGAACAACTGAAGGGTGTCTGAGTCTTTCGGCCGTATACGTGATATTTTTGACATTCCGTATCGCACTTACTAAACACTGCGCTTTTGGTAAGACACAAACTCATAAAAGTAGTTTCGCTAACGTCAGAGATAACTGCGGGTTTTCCGCGTAATTCTCGCTAAGAGATGTTCGTTGCGGGAAAATTTGCGAACCTATGGTCATCATTCATCATGGTACAAAGTAATAATATGAACGGATTGTCATTTGTGAACGCTTATCAGACTAATATTATATAGGTAAGTAGTAGTAGTAACAACTAATAAATAGTAATTCATGTTTTTAAGTAGGTAATTAATCCACACCAACTGACATCAACACGCGACATCATTGAAAATTTTGGAAAATCACAGAAATTTGACAGCCGATAACGCACTACGAACGCCTTCCGATAACCGAAGAATCACCCTCTTCTGGTCCTTCTAAGGACTTCTACCTTCTACTGTAATTTGTTTTCTTGGCAATTAATCCAGACATTAATATTATTGACAAATTAATCCACCAACCTCGACAATATATTTTGTAATGTTGGTAACACGTTGAAAACTGTTTCATTATTATTTGCATCAACAAACTACCACACCCTTTATAATTTATACACGAACCGCATTCTTCATAACGACACTGATTACAAACAAAACTCTTGAATTAATCAATGTATAACTGGAGCCTTCGTCAGGCCCGATGCAGGCATTATCAACGTCTACTGTCCGCAATCACTGAACTTTGACATAACATTTAAAAAAAATAACTACTGCTGATTATAATTGATGTTTACATTCACTTAATTACCCTCCATTTCCACTGGAGCATGTTTTACGACCTTTCTAATCTGACAATACGGCCATCTTAGTCGCTTAAATGTACCAAGATCTGCAATTTACTGCGACTAAATACCTTAATAAATATCAGTCTTTCTGACCTGTGGAACAACCCAGACCTGGGTCAATGATTGAAGCCTGTGCATATAATTAGAGGCAGCCTTCATTTTCCATCACGTTTGGTCATATGAAAGTTGCGACATTATTGCACGAATTGTGAGGCTATAGATTCCTTGGTGATGCTCTAAATTTTGTTTTACAATGTGTTCAGTTTACATGGTCAAAGTGAATAGAATCATTCTATATTAAATGATGTAGATATCAAGGTACCTATCTATATGCCCAAACTAGTCAAAGATGGCTTCAAATTTATAAAAGTTTTCTTTTTTTGGATGTGAATACACCTTAACAGATGTTAGTCGTGATTTTTTCATTCATTACTTCACCATTATTGTATTTTTAACTTTTTTCATTTCACAACCTGCGACAACGTGCGACGTAAATATATCTACTTATTTATTAAACTTTATACTTCCAGAGGGTTGTACATCGTTTTATGAGAAATGACAACGCATCAAGTTGGCAGGTGGGTATGGGCACCGCTGCCCCGGGAACCATTTATTGGTTTGCCAAAATCCCTGCCGTATGTCGCCCAAGCGGTTCGCCACTGAGCAGGGGCGCCCGGGTTCAAGGGGTGAGATATGTCTAGGTCTTGGCGGCGTTTGCCCACCTACTGCGTGGCGGGCCGGATCGGGAGAGGCTGTTAGATGGAGATCTTTCGACTTCTCCAACCGGACTCGACCAATCGCCTTGCACATAAACGAAAACTCAGATTTGCTTTAAATTTAAGTGTCATTTTCAAAATTGAAACTGGTTGCGTAAAGAATTCAGAAAAGCGATAATGTGCCTACCTATAATATAATTGATATTTTAAAAGAAAATTATTTTCATTTTCATTTTCGAAATTGGGACTGATAGTCATGAATTCCGACAGATAAAGTATCTACAATATCCCGTGATTTTTCACGGGCCTGTGCTAATATTTATCTTTGAAAAACGGCTTCGGGGTGATTTTTAAAATTGGCAGAGTAGTTTTAGTTGGTGAGTGTGTGACGAGAGCGTTACGAAAAGCGAGTTAGGTAAGTAGGCGAACGGTAGTTGAGAGAAAGATATAAGTTAGTGAAGATAGAAAGAGAGAGAGTTACGTTTCGTATATTACTGTAGGGGCAAGAGAGAGAGGTGCGAACACATTTTCTTTCTCTCATAGCCAGTTACGCTTCGTATATCTATGACACAGTGCAGGCCTATTGTCTGTATCACACTTGATCACACTATAGGAGCAAGAGAGAGCAGTGAGCACGCACATTTTCTTTCTCTCTTCCTATCATATAGACGGAGCTAAAGAAGTTTTACTTCAGTCGTGTGGTCTAAAGCACACTCGTTTTTTTTCATCAACAAATCTTTTAACTTCCAATTGTTTACTTCGGGTGAGATACCAACTAAAGTTAATGTACAATAACATAAACATTTCAAAACTGAAATCAAATGCATTACTTAATTGACAAACAACCCATCAATTTGTTACGACAATAAGATTGCGAACTAAATTCATCCAGATTATATTTTTAATCGTAACTATTTCTCAGCGAAAACGAATACGATGATACTTAGCCTTGTTAATTACGAGCAATAACGGTGTTCTCATAAACCCAAAAAAAATCAGAACGTATTAACTGATGTGGTAGTAAAATCAATGCAGATCGCTAATTACATCAGAATTAATCTTCAACTGAAAGTAAAACTACTCGCGTTTGTTCTCACATCTGAGAAATCTAGATCACTCACACAGAACATTACAAAGGCGAGCAGTTCCAGGGCCGCCACGAAGGGTAAAAATGCTGCATCACGTTGCAAATCTATTTAACGGTGATCGGACAACTCAGAATCATATAACTTCAATGCCTTCTTTAAAAAGTCATTCAGATTATCGCCGCTTACGTGCGGCCGTGCGACTTTATTCAATTTTTTCTAATATATTTTTTTATAATTCACTGATTTTGTTCAACTATAATTTATAATGCAATAAGAAAAGGTTGTGGTGTTAAAAAAGCTCCGAAATTAACTTGTGAAGTAAAAGAAAGTAAGAAGATAATTAATTTAGTCGATTATTTGAAATTAAAAAAATCTTGAATATTAAATCACTCCCACGATGTAAATTATAAACAAAAACTCACTAATCAAAGGGACATCGAACGATGTTTTCAGGCGTTGTTCTCAGATTTGTGAGCACACTTTTTGAGGGATTATCTAAGATAAATGATAACGAATTTATCTATTTATTTGTTTATTCACGCTCAAGGGGCTTTTACGTAACAATATAGTTAGTTGTGGAATGATTTGCCGGCCTCTGTGTTTCCTCCTTCCTACAACATGGGTCTCTTCAAGACCAATGTTCATTCCTTCCTCTCCTCAAAAAGACCCTCCACACAGCATCCCAGATGACATAGACCCTGAGGGAAATTATTTTCCTCAGGGCCTCCTGTGTGGAGTTAATGTAAAAAAAAAAAAAAATAGTTTTATTTTACAATTTGGGAGGCAGGTGTGGGTACCGCCGGAAACTATTTGTTGGATAACCAACACCTCTGCCATAGGTCACCTAAAGTGGTTCGCTACGTTTAGTGACTTAGCATGGGTGCCCGGGTTCGTTGGTTTAGGTTTGTCCGTGTTTTGGCGGCAGATGTGTCTGCCCACCAGCTTTATGGCAGGCCGGATCGGGAGAGAATGGTTGAGGGAGTCTCTGACTTCTCCAGCCGTACTCTCTTGGAACATTGCCTTGCACTGCGGTGGGAGGGATAGATTCATGCGTCTGTCTCTCCTGGACTCACTAACCCCTGGATTCCTACCCACCCTTCATACACTTTTCCTTCGCAGAACTTCCTCTCTTTCCTTTCCTAAAAAGACCCTCCGCACAGCTTCCCCAAAGATGACATAGACCCTGAGAAAAATTATTTTCCTCAGGGCCTCATCTGTGGAGCTAACGTAAAAAATTGAAAAGTACAAAAGAAAAGAGAGAATCAAGTTAGTAAGAAAAGAAATATCAAATAACTGTAAAAAAGTTTAGATGAAAGAAAGTTTTTCATTATTTAATTTTGTAGTGTACTTAAATGCTTTTTTCATTATTTGTTTACGGTATAAGTAGTAAATAATTTACGGAATACATTTTTTTTTAAATTTACATAGCGTAAACATACCAATTACGGTTCAAATTAACTAAAACTTACAATGAGGTTACAAGAAACAAAATACAAACTAATAAAATAGTAAAGTGATAAATAACGAATCAGTTGATTTCTTCTGCAGATGCAATTCAAGATACTTCCCCTTGGTTTGACCGCCCGAGTGCACCGCACACCTGCTCATCGGAATGCAGCGCCCCTGGTACTGAAGTATTCACGTTCATCTGAAGCCATTCCTATGGCACGATTATTCGCACGAATTATTTTCAAACTCCCTGAAGCATTTGCTCTCAATTCAATTCATATTATCAAAGTGAAATTACTAACAATTCATCCCGATAATTCTACTTATTTAATTGTTCGTTAAGTAATGTTGATCAATGATGAAGATTGAATGAACGATTGATCAATGAGAAGAATCGTGCTAGTCCAATGAAAATATAATTTGAACACATCAGTTTTAAACAGTAATAAATTTTGATGGGATTTCGCTGCACGGCAGTCAATTTTTGGATTCTTTAAAAGGTGATAAAATTCGAATTTAATTTGTTATTTGGCGACCTGAATCTGAAACTCGTGACAGTAAGATCACAGCATAATGCAAGCGCTTTACATTTTAACGTTATATTATGTTGTATGGTGTTCATGTTCTTTTACGTATCGCTACCTATATGTTGTATGGTGTTCTTGTTCTTTTACCTATCGCCATATGTTGTATGGTATTCGTGTTCTTTTACCTATCACTATATGTTATATAAAGTTCTTGTTCTTTTACCTATCGCTATATGTTATATGGTGTTCTTGTTCTTTTACCTATCGCTATATGTTGTATGGTGTTCTTGTTCTTTTATCTATCCCTATGTATTGTATGGTGTTCTTGTTCTTTTACCTATCGCCATATGTTATATGGTGTTCTTGTTCTTTTACCTATCGCTATATGTTATATGGTGTTCTTGTTCTTTTGCCTCAAGTTCGTTTCCCTACTAAATAGAGCACAAAACTAAATCTAATCTTAAATTTTGTCCTATTTTGTGTAATATTTGCAAACATTTAAATGTAAATACTACTTGTATGTGAAGGTATTTTTTTTTAACTCCACACAGGAGGCCCTTAGGAAAATATTTCCCCTTAGGGCCTAAATCATCTTTGGGGATGCTGTGTTAAGAGTCTTTTTAGGAAAGGAAGGAAAGGAAGTTCTGGGAAGGAAAAGGATATTGGGAGTGGGTAGGAATCTGAGGGTCAGTATGTCCAGGACGTATGAATCCATCCCTCTTACTGCGGTGCAAGGCGATGTTCCGAGAAAATGCGAGAAAATTCAAAGGGACTCCCTCAACCATTCTCTCCCAATCCGGCCTGCATGCAGCTGGTGGTCAGACGCATCCGCCGCCAAGACCCGGACAAACCTCACCCCATGAACCCAGGCAACCCTGCTAAGTCACCAAACGTAGCGATCCACTTGGAGTGACCTATGCCAGAGTTGTTAGTTATCCAATAAATGGTTCCCGGGACGGCGGTACCCATACCCGCCTACCTTGAATCATACTCCGTGAATCATACATCTAACTATTTGGATTATTTATATCGAATAAAATTTTACCACACATACGCCTCAGGGATCTCATTTCTACAGCGAGTTGTGTATGTGTGCGTTTCTACGGCGTATGTGTGGTAAAACCATGTATGATCGTGTGAGAAATGTGGAAATCCGCAAAGAATGCAAGGCTGATGTAAGCGTGATGAGTAAGATCAAGAAAGGAACGCTCCGATGGTTTGGGCATGTAGAGCGAATGAACGAGGAAAGGAGTGTAAGGAGAATATATGAAGCAAATGTGAATGGTAGAAGAAGTCGAGGACGCCCAAGAAAGACATGGCACGACCAAGTGAATCAGATACTTGAGTCGGGCCATGTCAAGAGTCAGAATAATAGAAGAGAATGTATGAGACGTTGTATGAATGTAAACGAGGCAAGGAATGTGTGCCAAGACCGGGATGTTTGGCGGTCCGTCCTCTCTGCCTACCCCTGCGGGGAAACGGCGTGATGGTTAGTTAGTTAGTTAGAATAAAATTTCTGTTATAAAGGGTGTTAAGGGACTTACTTGACTTACAATAAATAACCGTGATTCATATTCCTATTATTTGGAGTAAAAAATGCAAATGAAATTTTGGTCTCAAAATAAACAATATTAATATATTCTATCCGAAAGCAGCGCAAAATTTCCACTTTAAATATCTTACAACATTATGATACACCGTAATTTTTCAAGGGTCTGCACCACACTAATCTTATCTTAATAAATATAAAAATTAATGTTTCTTTGCTTGTCAATGTTGTGTTCCTATACCATTCACCTGCTTGCGATGAAAATTTGGAGGTTGTTATGCGCATACCCGTGAAGTTTTCTTGTATATTTTTAATAGAATAGTGAGCTATGTATTATAAAATGTCCATACAAAATTACAATAGGTGGCGCGCGAGTTGTTTGAAAAATTAGTGTAATTCATATAGTTAAGCAGCAGGGAGGGAAAGGGGAAGGGGAGGAGAATCCGCGAGGCGGGGAGGGAAAGAAGGAGGAGAAAATACAGGGAAGCTGGAAGACGAACGCGGGAGATCCAAAAGCAATTCAATACGCAGAATTAAAACACAAAACACTTTGTTTATTTGAATGGCATTGAAACGCATGCCTGGTACTCGCTAGTATTCAAATAAAATAGTGGTGGGTTCATTAATAATAATATTTTTTTGCCAACGATTACAGAAAACGAAAAAAGCCACACGATTTATCAAATTAATTTTCGTAAAATAATAGTACATTTATTTAACGTATTCCATCAATTTTCAACAAAATTAAATAAAAACGCCTTTTACCAAAACACAGTATTTCTTTTCATATATCTTTTTTTCTTAGAAATTTGATGTCATTTATGAGATAAGTAAATTATCTGAAAATAACGCAGTGTATTTCACTAATATGCTTTGCACAGTAGGTACAAGATATGTATAAATTCTTTCAAAGCTCGACGAGACAGGAATCAGACTTGCAAAGTGTTCTGTGTTTATTCAGGGGAAATTATGCAACGGTACCGAGAAAGGTGGAGAAAATCAATCAATTTGATGATAATGAACGTGGGGTATTTTGCATTTATTAGAAATCTTTCATCAGAACCAATCATACCGTTAAATTTTAGGTAAACAAAGAGGCAAATTGATTCTATAATCGATTCAACACTTTCATATTCATACTTCAGACGGTGCCTATTATTATTGTACGGGTATTTTTTTAAAATTAGCTCCACACAGAAGACCCTGAGGAGAATATTCCCCTCGATAGGTCATCTTTGTTGTGTAAAAGTAAAAAAAAACTTCGTTAATGTGGGTTAAACCGATCCTTTGGTAACACCCATCATGCCAATTAACAATAAGCAAAACCTAAACATTTTTTTTAAATGGAACGTTAAGTTATTTACTTTTATATTTACACTCCTATATTTATCCTCCAACTTACATCATTTTTCTAAGTCAGTACCTACTGCACAAGAGCCCCAACTATCCAGGGCTAGTGTGTTTGTTAGGCTGATGATATTGATCTATTGGTTTTTTGAGAAAAGGAAGGAGATGAAGTCCTGGGAAGGAAAAAGGTATGAGGGGTTGGTAAGAATCTGGGGACAGTGTCTCCAGGAATGACGGAGTGAATCCATCCCTCCCAGGCGATGTCCGAAAGAGTTCTGCTAGAGGCAAAATCTCAACAAATCTCTCCCGATCAGATCAAACGTGGTGAACCACTTGGGATGACCTATAGCGGGGGTGTTGGTTACAGAATACATGGTTCCCAGGGCGGCGGTACCCATGCCGATTATAACATTTATATTACATATTTTTAACGTTTCGGACGCAGTTACAGTGTCCATCATCAAGGCAGGTGTGTAGATTGTGGTGAAGTTTGTGTTTGTGTACATAAAAGAGACATCGTGTTACGTGTGCGTTTTTTCTCTTAGGGACGGCATTTCGGGTATAACGAGTCAAATTGGTGTGGTTTTCGGTGTTTAGTTTTGGTGTAGACATCAAGTACGTCCCCAAAGACGACATAGGCCCTGCGAAGAATATTTTCCTCGGGTTCTGTTGTGTTTTTTTACTTGATGCCTGAGGAAAAAAATTCCTTCGGGACCTATGTTATATTAGGGGATGCTGTGTAGAATCAGGGGGCAGTGTCTCAGTTGGGAGAAGTTGGGACTCTTAAGCGGTACTCACATTAAAAAAATAATAAAAATACTTTTTTTAAATCTTTGATTCTCTTCGTAGGAAATATACACAAATTCGTAGGATCATACTTAATTGTGACATTATGTAACTGTTATCATGATAAGCTATTAAAACATCTAAAATATTGTCTATTTGTTGTAAATGCTCGATTCTTGATGTGGAAGTCCATATTACACGTTCAATATGCAGACGCTCTGCACACCTCGGATGACCGAGGATGAACGAGGTCAACGAAAGTGAACGGACCAAGGTTTGAGGTCGCTCGTCGGCTAAAATGCCGTTCCACCTACCTTCCCCAACTGATGTGCGGTAACTCTCAGGTAACTCTTCAACGGTAGGTAAAATCAACGGTAATATAATGACGAACAATAATGTTGCATTACACATTATATTTTAACGAAGAAACGTGATTCTACGTTTGATGTGTGCTATTTTGAGATGTTATTTTCAGTTTCCGCCATAAAATTATTTTTAATTTGTTGTATTTTGAAAGATTGGTGAGACGGTATAAGTAAAATTATTACAAGTAAGTATTTTATTTAGTTATAAAATGTTTAAATGTCATATCTAACTTACGTGATCGAGGGTAAGTCTTCCGTTTACTAATCCGGAGGTCGCGTGTTCAAATCCTGGCGTCCAAGTATATTTTGTTTATTTTTTTATTTCAATGAATTATTTCATTTGGTCTATTCTTATTTTTTATTTTATTAAGAGGTAATAGCACCGGTGAGAAATCTCGACGGTAGGTATTTTAAAAAATTCTCGCTATCGCACCGCGCTCAAAAAAGAACGAGCTATCGATGTGTTGGTGAGACCACGTGAGTGTTTGGCTTGTACACCCTCTCGCCCCCTTTGCGTCTCATGCCTACCGTCTTTCGCCTCATACCGCCATATCCAATATTCTGTTTAGATAAAACATGTTTCGACTTATTTCGTCGCCAATGAAGTTTTTGAATCGGCCTTGCGGTGTGACAGAAAAAGGGCCCATTATTTTTAAACGCACGAGGTCTGCTATTGTCGGTTATTTATAAATATCGTCGATAGGTATTGTAACAATGTCTTCTGTTCACGCTTATTACCGACAAATTACGAATTATTTTACTAGAACTCTATGTAGGTTAGTAGTTTTAAAGTTTTCACTGTATTTGCGTTTATAAATATGCAGTCAAACCAACTACATCGAATTATTATATACATACATATGATTATTCTCTATGATACATTAGTTATTATTGAAAATTAGTATTAACCTCTCAGGCCTCGGGCCTGTTTTTCGAAAAGTCAAAATATTTCCGCTTTCCAATAAATTCCAAATAACTTTAATATTTGTGAACGCATCCGAAAACTAAAAACTGTTTTTGAAAGATGATGAAATACGCTTTCAAATTTTATAATTCGAAATAAACATATAATTTTGTTTTTATTTTATTAATAACTAGCAGACCCGGCCACACGTTGCTGTGGCTAACGAAACACAACGCCATTTACCCAACCTTTATAAAATCCACACCATCCGCTCGCCAGCTGCCCGCTGCGCGCTGCCCTTTGCCTAAATTGAATATTTGAATTTCTTGGCTTTTCTCTACTATAATAAGCATTTATTATACACATAAACCTTCCTCTTAAATCACTCTATCTATTGGTGAAAACCGCATGAAAATCTGTTGCGTAGTTTAAAAGATTTATGCGCACATACATTTTGAGCGACTTCATTTTATACTATGTAATGATGATGATACCACAAAACTTAAATTTCTACTCATATAATTTGGCACTTACCTATCTTATTAAAAAAAAAACTCAAAAATGCATATGCAACAAAAATGTATTTTTGACCGATTATCTCTATCTCTACATATTATAAAGTCCCCCGCGCCATCTGTCTGTCTATTCGCGATAAACTCGAAAACTACTGAACGGATTTTCCTGCGGTTTTCACCAATATACAGAGTATTTCGTGAGGAAGGTTTAAGTATGCAATTTGTCAATGATTTGTGTAAATTGGTTGAAACATAACGATAATTGTTAGAAGTGTCGGAAATAAGTCCAGCCGCCTGGTAGCTTTCATCGAAAACGCTGCACAATCCTTTTGGGATATAACCAGGGCTGGGCAAAATACATGCTTTGCTGTAATTGAAATACAAATTACAAAATACTTTTTCGCATGTATTTAAAATACGAAATACAAAATACTTTCAAGTCATGTATTTGAAATACAAAATACAAAATACAGTATTTTAACCATTTTTTTCTTTCAAATACAAAATACAAATTACAAAATACAAAATACATTTGGTTTTGGTAGAACCTTTGGTTGCAATAAATTGTCATAAATGCCCTTATCTAAGGGTGCGTTTAAATAGAAGCAATGTTGAGCAGAGTGAAACAGAGACGTGCAAAAATTGACCAATCATATTGCTCAAAAGACACATCTCATCTCCGCTTCACTTGTAAAATTTGTGGTAAAGGACTCAGGTGTTAGGTAATATAATAATAATATATTATTATTATAACACGACATTTGTATAGCGCTATTTTGTTTTATTTCTAGTGACCGACCGAAGGTTCGGTTTCGGTTTCGTCAAGGTTCGGTAAAAAAATCTAGTTTCGGCATCAGTTTCGGTTTCGGCAGAAAATCTGCCGAACCTTCGGCCGCACCGAAACTCTGCATTTGTGAATTATCGCGTGCCGTTTGACTGACTTCCGGTGAGTTCGTGGCTCGTGTGTCATCCACCATCATCAACTGAGTTCGCTGGCCGGTCCGGCGTGCTTGTATTGTGAGTTTATGTAATCACAAACTTCAATTATTTTTATTTATTTCATTCTATATTTAATTTTATTTAACAAGTGTAAATAAAAATTAAAATCTAATCTCCTTCAACGGAAGCGATCTTCTGAATAGTCCCTCCTTTGATGTGCTTGGTGTAAGGCCCTCCGTTCATGGAGATACTTACAATCTTCGTAATTGTGACGAAACCACAAGTACCCTGTTGATATACATACTACTTTTTAATGCTAGTCTCCGTACACGGCGCTATCCGAAATATACTATATAGTCACATGAGAACGGGTCGTTTCTATGACTCATTCTTGAGTTCAACAGCTCGGCTGTGGAACCCGGCCTCTATGTTTCCTCCCTCCTTCCTCTCCCCAAAAAGACCCTCCATACAGCATCTTCAAAGATGACATACGCCCTGAGGGAAATTATTTTTCTCTGGGTCTCTCATGTGGAGTTAATGTAAAAAAATGTTGTGATTGTAAACGCAATTAAAATTATAGTACTCAATTTATGAGGTCCTTACTTTATAGTGAATAAAAGTGTAAAAAATAAGCCGAATTTCAGTAAACAATAGATTTTTAACATGTCTAAAAAAGTTTCGGTTTCGGTTTCGGCCGAAACTGAGAAAGATATCGAATATTCGGTTTCGTTTTCGGTAGAAAATCCTGTTTCGGTCGGACACTAGTTATTTCACTTCAAGTGCGCTCTACTGTAATTAACTTAAAAATAGTTTAGTATTCAGTCAAATTATTCCTATAGTGCTTGATCTAATACTATGACACAAAAATGTACAATACAAAGCAATGACAAGCATTACATAATATGATACAAATATGATAGAAAATGTACAATAACAGTGCTATTATAGCACAGGACGTGTTGCCAACTCTAAATATTAACACACATAACATATAGCTCTGGATTCTAGCGTTTTTAGTCTACGTATTATCTATGTCAGTTTATTTTTCATTATCATTATTAAGATCGCTAAATGTATTTGAAAATGTATTTTGAAGCCATAAGTATTTGAAATACAAATTACAAAATACCTCAGCCCCATGTAATTGAAATACCAATTACAAAATACATTTTTAGGAAGTAATTGAAATACAAATACAAAATACGTATTTTTATTTCAAATACGTATTTCAATTACAAGTATTTCAAATACTGCCCAGCCCTGGATATAACAAAACAATTAATGGTGGGATATTCCTCTTTTATAGATCTACAAAAAAGTCCGCGAAGGCATATATCTATCTTTTACGGATAGCTTACTATACACATTATATCTAAAATGCAATTGATAAGAATAATAAGATAAGAAGATAGAATGCGTATAGTAAAAGATAGATATATGCCATCGCGGACTTTTTTGTAGATCTATAAAAGAGGAATATCCCACCAAGCGTTGTTTTGTTATATCCCAAAAGGATTAGGCAGCGTTTTCGATGAAAGCTACCAGGCGGCTGGAATTTTTCCGACACTTCTAACAATTATCGTTATGTTTCAACCAATTTACACAAATCCTTGACAAATTACATACGTAAACCTTCCTCACGAAACACTCTATCTATTGGTGAAAACCGCATGAAAATCCGTTCAGTAGTTTTCGAGTTTATCGCGAACAGACAGACAGACAGACAGACAGACAGAAAGACGGCGCGGGGGACTTTACTTTATAATATGTAGAGATAAAAAAGGTTTAAAAATAGCCCACCTTAAGTTTTTTTCTAATTAAAATTACGATAACGAAAAAGATAAAAGCACTTACATATTTTATTAGACAATTAAATCTAAATGGATTTATTGTGTTGTGTGTATCACTCGTGTGAGTTGACATGTTTGTAAATAATAATGTTTAAAATGTTAGATATATCGCTTGCTGAGGTTTGATTTGTACTCCTGTATTTTTGAGTTTCTTTAAGCAGTAAATACAAAAAAGGATGTGTTAGTTCGTTCAAAATTCAATAAAAAATGTTGGTCTTTTACCTATAGATAGATTTACCTACACATTTTTTTTAAATATTTATTACAGTCAGTTTGAAATAAAGGAAACAAATATATAATTTTTTTAAACTTCAAAACTTTTTATTTTTATTTTCAACTTTATAAAACCTTAAATTGTAATATTTAATTACATGAAGACAATATTAGCGAAACTTCAACCCAAGGCTTCAGGCCCAACTTCATAGTACAAAAAAAAGTGCAAAAATCACTTACTTCGCAATTTTTGCAATAAAATAAAAGCACTTAGAAAAAAAACCAACAACGCTAAAGGCTTTGTACCAGTTCACATAAGGAAAAAGGTTGAAGCAAACGTTTTACGTATGAGAAAAGCTATAGTTTGAGCAGTAAATTACAGAAAAGAGCAAGAAAACACGGCACAAAGTGATAAAGTAAAAAATCTGAAAATGGACAAAAAAATGCCGCAAACCATGTTTTTGGTGATCATACTTTATAGTGAATAAAAGTGTAAAAAATAAGCCGAATTTCAGTAAACAATAGATTTTTAACATGTCTAAAAAAGTTTCGGTTTCGGTTTCGGCCGAAACTGAGAAAGATATCGAATATTCGGTTTCGTTTTCGGTAGAAAATCCTGTTTCGGTCGGACACTAGTTATTTCACTTCAAGTGCGCTCTACTGTAATTAACTTAAAAATAGTTTAGTATTCAGTCAAATTATTCCTATAGTGCTTGATCTAATACTATGACACAAAAATGTACAATACAAAGCAATGACAAGCATTACATAATATGATACAAATATGATAGAAAATGTACAATAACAGTGCTATTATAGCACAGGACGTGTTGCCAACTCTAAATATTAACACACATAACATATAGCTCTGGATTCTAGCGTTTTTAGTCTACGTATTATCTATGTCAGTTTATTTTTCATTATCATTATTAAGATCGCTAAATGTATTTGAAAATGTATTTTGAAGCCATAAGTATTTGAAATACAAATTACAAAATACCTCAGCCCCATGTAATTGAAATACCAATTACAAAATACATTTTTAGGAAGTAATTGAAATACAAATACAAAATACGTATTTTTATTTCAAATACGTATTTCAATTACAAGTATTTCAAAAACTGCCCAGCCCTGGATATAACAAAACAATTAATGGTGGGATATTCCTCTTTTATAGATCTACAAAAAAGTCCGCGAAGGCATATATCTATCTTTTACGGATAGCTTACTATACACATTATATCTAAAATGCAATTGATAAGAATAATAAGATAAGAAGATAGAATGCGTATAGTAAAAGATAGATATATGCCATCGCGGACTTTTTTGTAGATCTATAAAAGAGGAATATCCCACCAAGCGTTGTTTTGTTATATCCCAAAAGGATTAGGCAGCGTTTTCGATGAAAGCTACCAGGCGGCTGGAATTTTTCCGACACTTCTAACAATTATCGTTATGTTTCAACCAATTTACACAAATCCTTGACAAATTACATACGTAAACCTTCCTCACGAAACACTCTATCTATTGGTGAAAACCGCATGAAAATCCGTTCAGTAGTTTTCGAGTTTATCGCGAACAGACAGACAGACAGACAGACAGACAGAAAGACGGCGCGGGGGACTTTACTTTATAATATGTAGAGATAAAAAAGGTTTAAAAATAGCCCACCTTAAGTTTTTTTCTAATTAAAATTACGATAACGAAAAAGATAAAAGCACTTACATATTTTATTAGACAATTAAATCTAAATGGATTTATTGTGTTGTGTGTATCATTAGTGTGAGTTGACATGTTTGTAAATAATAATGTTTAAAATGTTAGATATATCGCTTGCTGAGGTTTGATTTGTACTCCTGTATTTTTGAGTTTCTTTAAGCAGTAAATACAAAAAAGGATGTGTTAGTTCGTTCAAAATTCAATAAAAAATGTTGGTCTTTTACCTATAGATAGATTTACCTACACATTTTTTTTAAATATTTATTACAGTCAGTTTGAAATAAAGGAAACAAATATATAATTTTTTTAAACTTCAAAACTTTTTATTTTTATTTTCAACTTTATAAAACCTTAAATTGTAATATTTAATTACATGAAGACAATATTAGCGAAACTTCAACCCAAGGCTTCAGGCCCAACTTCATAGTACAAAAAAAAGTGCAAAAATCACTTACTTCGCAATTTTTGCAATAAAATAAAAGCACTTAGAAAAAAAACCAACAACGCTAAAGGCTTTGTACCAGTTCACATAAGGAAAAAGGTTGAAGCAAACGTTTTACGTATGAGAAAAGCTATAGTTTGAGCAGTAAATTACAGAAAAGAGCAAGAAAACACGGCACAAAGTGATAAAGTAAAAAATCTGAAAATGGACAAAAAAATGCCGCAAACCATGTTTTTGGTGATCATACAAAATGTTCGTCATACTATTGCAAGTCGGAGAAGTATACTAATGATCCAAATTTAGTAAGCGATCTTCAAGATTGTGGAACAGGACTGATATTCAACAATTATTGTCGTCTCTAATAGCAAATGCAGAAAGTCTTATTATTAACGTGACAAATAACACTGTGGAGCAATTCAACAACGTTATAGCCAAATTTATAGGCGGAAAAAGAGCAAATTTTACAAAAATGGGATAACTTCAGCAGTTGAGCTTCTTGAGCAGTAACTTCGTGGAATAGTGAAATGACAACCCATTCACGAATACAAAAAAAATCCAAGGCCACAGTCCTGGCAACTACACGAAGCATTTTATTGAAAGAAAACGACGTTCGAAGGAGACAATACAGAGGTGTCGAAAAATAAAACTAAGGTATTACGAAAACACGACAGAAAAGAGAAAAAAAGTTGCAGGGCCTGATGAAAATTATGGTCAATTGGAATTAGATCCAGATATGCCAGCTGAATTATTTGAAACGATAAAGAGGAATTTTTCAAAGAATTATCTCCATCGAAAAAGGATGAGCTCGAAAGGAATACGGTGGGCCAAAGCAATAATAATTTGTGGACAATTGAAAGGCGTAAGCGGCTTACAGCTTCTAACTTTGGACAAAAATATGTAAGCTACGGCCAAAAACTTCAGTTGCGAGAGTATTAAACTCGCTACTGTACTCGCCATTTAAAGGAAATATGGCCACAAATTATGGGAAAGAAAATGAAAACCAAGCAATTGAGCAATTTACAAAAGAAACAAAATTAGAGGTATTCGCCTGTGGACTATTTATCGATGAAAACAAAAACTTTTTAGCGGCAAGTCCGGATGGCCTTTTTGGCAAGGATTCTATAATTGAAGTGAAATGCCCATATAGTATAGTAAATATGTCACCAGAAGAAGGATTTGAACAAAAAAAATTGATAACTGTAAAATTGAAGACAATGCTTCAACATTAAAACGGAATCACAATTACTTCTACCAAGTACAAGGCCAGTTACACATTACTCGTCGTAAATACTGTTATTTTGTCGTGTGGAGTCCTAAAGGTTTGCCGTATGAAAAAATTGAAAGGGACGATTCAATCTGGCAAAAAATTGAACCACTGTTAGAAAAACTTCTACCACCAATGCCTTTTACCAGAAACAATTGACGGTCGCATATCAAGAAATTTACCGGCGAGAGAAAGATCTAAATCATAAATTGTTTAAAATTCATTGTATAGTGGTAAAAAATTTTGTACAATAAAGTGTTTACAAACAAAAAATTTCAATTAATCACTGAAGGCAATGTAAGCGACTCTCAACTAAAAATTTGAAACAGATTTTTTTTAAAAACATAAACCTCACATTGGAGGCACCGAGGAAAAATAATCGCTCAGGGACTTTGTTGGAGAAGTTGTTGGACATCATTGGAGAAGCTGTGTGGAGGGTATTTTTAGGATAAGGAAGGAAAGGAAGTTTTGGGTAGGGAAAAGGTAGGTAAAAGTATGAAATGATGGTGGAGAGTCCAGCTGTAGAGATCAAAAGATCTTCCTCTTCCAGTTTCTCCCAATCCGGCCCGCCACGCAGTAAGTGGACAAAATTATCCGCCACCAAAACCCATGCAGACCTCATCCGTGAACCCGGGAACCCAGGCTCTGTCACCAAACATAGAGGACCACTTGCGGTGACCAAGTGGCGGGGGTGTTGGTTATCCAATAAATGGTTCCCGGGGCGATGGTACCTAAAACGCCTCCCAAATTGAAAATTTATTATAGTACTTGACATAAAAAAATTTAATTTTGCACAATTTTAGTATGAAAGCTCGGTCAGTATTGGTATACCGCGATGAGTCACTAAACAGAAAAAAAACGAATAAAAAATATCGATTACTCGGGCAAGGACAACACTAGTCTACCGATAAAATTCTTTACATCACTACTTCGCATTATATGTATGTATTTGTCAAAACCCACGTTCCCCGGCCCCCCTCAGGAGAAATGAGCGAAAGGGACACCTGCACGTCGGGCCGAAAATACCTAAATAAAATCTTCGAAATCGATGTTTTGTATTCCCCATTTTTCTTCTCCAAAACTGGACGAATTTAAAAATTTTTTTTCACTAACTGTATTAAAAGAAAATATTCTATGTCGGTACGTTTTGCTTTTTTTCAAAATACATTGTTTAGTTTGTATACTGAACGTTTTTTGACGGCGTTTAAATTAGGCAATTTTATTCATTTTTGGAAGGTCGTAACTTCTATGAGAAGTAAATTATCAAAAAAAACAAAACGTACCGACACGCTAGTGGTCAATATCTATATTATGTAAAAAAAAATTTTGCTCTAGGGTCAAAATCCAGAGAGATAAACGGGGAATACGTTTGTATAGAAAAGCGCAGCTAGTATTTCCTCTTAAATTGTGAAATGAGGGACTCCGCACGGGTAAAGCAACCAGTGAGGCCCACATTATCAAATAAGGTTATAAATCTGCAATTTTGTTTGCCGGAAACCAATCGCTTTGAAATACCCAAAATGGCAATTAAAAATAAACAACACCTAAAAATAATTTTTAAAATCAAACATTAAGTTACTTACTTTTACATTTACACTTAGGATGGGTTGTTTCAAAAAAAATTTACAATTTATCAAATATTTTTAGTTAATTTTCACGTTCTGTTAAAGTTCTATTCTAGTTCTGTGATTATATTTTTTTACATGAGCTCCACACAGGAGGCCCTGAGGAAAATTATTTCCCTCAGGGCCTATGTCATCTTTGGGGATGCTGTGTGGAGGGTTTTTTAAGGAAAGGAAGGAGAGGAGAGTTCTGGGAAGGAAAAGGGTTTAAGGGGTGGGTAGGAATCTGGGGTTCAGTGTGTCCTAGTCATCCGCCTCCAAGACCTAGACAAACCTCACCCCATGAACCCGGGCACCCCTGCTAAATCACCAAACGTAGCGAACCACTAATTATTTGATGAATTGTTCAAAAATTTTGAAACAACCCGTCCTCAGTATTTACTAAGTATCCAAGGCTAGTGAGTTTGTGAGACTGATGATGCACGGGAAGTACAAACCTGACTATATCTTTAATGTCTCCTCTTTTGATATTTTAATGTCAGTGTGACTTCTTTAGAAACGATTCCAGAATCAACAAAAACCCATTAATAATAACAGAGATGATGGAGCTAAACTCAATAGTTCTCAGGTATTTGACGGCTACACCAAAACTGAACGCTGAAACCACACTAATATCACTTTTACAATCACAATTCAATATAACTTTCTAATTTTATTAGCTATAAGCTAGGATTTGGTAGGATTCGATCCTTGGACCGCTGAATGTCTGGCCGCTAAGATTCTAGACAAAAAGACACTCTCGTAGGCTAAATCCTGTGGATGAATGTTTTATATCTTTTTAGTGTCGCTCACTTCCTTTTCATCAGGTTCAAATAACAACGGTGCTAGAGAAGTTTCTGTATGAGACCACTTTTCTGTTCCATACAAATACTGTAAACAATAGGGGCGCTGGACTCCGATCGTCACCACTTCGGTTTCGGGAGATATTAACAACTCAGAAGTTCCTTTGATAATAATAAATATTTATTTTTCAGACGGTTTTTATACTAATTTTAGTTAAAGGAAAACGTAAACATGTTATTCATTTCGCCACCTGTTGTTTACCTCGATGACCGCAGGTGCAAGTTGCACAACAAGCTAGTTTTAACATGTAACATTTTGCAAGAATCGACTTGATTATATTGTTTTACTCTTCCCTGAATAGGCAATATTTTCAAGGGGACACGTGCGGCCGATAGCTGCGATTTTCACGTAAACAAACTTGTTTTGACACGAATTATTTTTTCTTGCATGGGTTGACGTCATTTTCACACCTGTTGTTTACCTCGATGACCGTAGATGCAAGTTTCGTTGAATAATAAGCTAGTTTGAACATGTAACATTTCGCAAGAATTGACTTGATTATGTCGTTTTATTCTTCCCTGCGAGTTTCACGTAAACAAAAAATCCAATACATCAAGACGTCTGTTACACTCCTCCCGGTGTAATCTGTTTGATTGCACCTAGCTAGTTCGTCGGACGCATTCTTGATGTAGATATCTTGGTTTGTTATGTGTCCTTGTGAAGAGGAGGGGGAGATGACTCAGCAGGTGTAGGAGCTGGTAAGATGACGGCGATTTTAACGGCTGGTTCTAGGTACACCTCGGAACTAGTCTGGATTCAAGCGGTTCTAACTTGTCCGTCAGCTGCGGTTATCTCTTCGATGACGCGGCCGCGAGGCCAATGATTTCGAGGTAGTGCAGGATCCATGATGATCACCAAGTTATCCTTTTTTATGGGTGTGACAGGGTGGTGCCATTTTGTCGGGCCGCTAAGGTGGGAAGGTATTCTCGAAGCCATCGTCACCAAAACATGCCTGCCAGTCGTTGGCCGACACGCCATTGTCGGCGGAGACATATTTATTCGTCCCCTTTTTCGTACATGGACAAGAGAGAGCGTTTTTCCGGCCGACCCCAGAAGAAAATGGTTAGGTGTTAGAGGTTCTTCATCGCGAGGATCCATTGATATATGGGTGAGTGGTCTGTTGTTCACTACGAATGCTTCGATTAGGGTAGTCAGGAGAATTTCCTCTTTAGGTGCTCGTTTCACCGAGCGTATCAGTCTTTCCCATACTCCTCCCATGTGCGGCGTCATTGGTGGTATAATCTCCATTCGATGCCCTGAGTGGTCAGGGCATCAAGCATTTTAACGTCTTGACTTAGTAATTTCAAGGCATTTCTCATCTCGGCTTCGGCCCCATGGAAATTAGTCCCGTTGTCTGAGTACATGGTTACGGGCTGTCCCCTTCGCGCTGTCATTCGTTGTATGGCCATAATAGCAGGATCGGTGGTTAGAGAAGAAACGAGTTCTAGGTGGACAGCGCGTATCGAGAAGCAAGTGAAGATTGCGGCGTAGCGTTTTTCTCGATGTCTGCCAACTGTGATAGTCATGGGTCCGAAATAGTCTAGCCCGCAGTGTGTAAAGGGGCGTGTGTGGTGTATCAGTCAATTTAGCGGCAATGTTCCCATTAGGGGTTGACATAAGACTGATGTAGTGGGGCCTCGCTTCTAGTGTTCGTTCGTTGGGTGTTTGGATCCCGTGTACCAAGGTCGGCGGGATTTGGCTTAGTTGACACCCACCTTCAGTCTTGTATGTTGGTCATTTCATCTATTTTGCCCAGTCTGTTTGCCACAAAGGTGGGGTAAATGTGTGGATCGGTGCGCAGCAAACACAATACGGTTGTTGAATCTGTCCAGAAATGGACTTGGGTAATCAGGGCATGGCTTTCCTTTTACATGGTTCAGGCGAGTCTTGCTGAGATGAGTGCGGCATGTTATTGAAGCAGCGTCTTGGGATGGTGATTGTGTATGTGTTTTTGCAGGATCATCCAATTTGTCCACTTCTGGATATGTTCAGGGGCACTGGGTTTGTCACAGCTCACGTTCGAGTGCCACACGGCTTGAAGTTATATTTTGGGCCAAATCGTAAGGCAGGAAATAAAGCCGGGTTGATCTCCTACTCGTGGGTCGTATTGCCTCTTCGTGGGTCGTATTAACCTTTCCTAGATTCTGCGGTTTTTATTGGCGGTTAGCAAAGCCAATTGATGCACGGTATTGCTAGAGAATTGCGTGTCT
This sequence comes from Limnephilus marmoratus, assembly GCA_917880885.1. Classification (NCBI taxonomy): domain Eukaryota; kingdom Metazoa; phylum Arthropoda; class Insecta; order Trichoptera; family Limnephilidae; genus Limnephilus; species Limnephilus marmoratus. The sequence goes on along the minus strand of OU862922.1, from coordinate 7,159,435 downwards.
GTCTCGTGACTTTAGTGCCACTAGAGCGTTTTCATCTTGGAGTCAGTTCCATGAAATTTTATCCCTTTTATTGTTGAAACGCGCTCCTCCCGTCTGAGGAGAGTACCGATGTTCTGGAAGGCCTTGCTTGCCTTGGCTGCTCCGATGAGGACCACCGTTGTTCTGGCAGTGGTACTGCTGGGGAGGACTTGCTCACCTTGGCTGCAGTGATGAGGAGCACCGCTATTCTGGTAGTGGTACTGCTGGAATTGAAATTAGAAGATGGAATTAGCCTTGCTGGCCTTCGGTTGAGTAGCGTATCTTGTTGAAAACTTGTTGGGAGGCGGGCTAATTGGTGCCTTTACTTGAGTTGCGTATCTCGTCGCAAACAATTTGGGAGGCTAGCTGTTTGTTGCCTTTGCTTGAGTTGCGTATCTCGTCGCAAACAAGTTAGGAGGCGGGCTAGGTGATGCCATTACTTGAGTTGCGTATCTTGTCACAAACAAGTTGGGGGGGCTGGCTAGTTGGTGCGATTACTAGGATAAACAATTAGAAAGAATAACTTATCATGAAAATGGGATGGCAGGACGCGGCTCAGGCTCGTATGGGACTGCAAATTCAGGCAGGTTGGTGATCAGCTTGGCGTGGAGTTGCAGCGCGCAGGGCCGCGAATGGGTCAGCAATCTGCTTTGCGTGTCAGGCCAGCTGTTGTACTCTCTGATAGGGCTTGCTTCTGGCAATGTGGAGTGATTCTACTATCGCGGAGGTGATCTAGGTCAGTGGATCTATGTTTCGATATGTTCATCCAGTGTGAGTACGGTCTTGGTTTTCAGTATATCCGGGACTAGCATTTAGGGTCGAGCCGATTGCTGCAAGCTCGGGAATTCTCTGGCTGGCTGTCACAGGGTATCGAGTATCCATATATGCGGATTACTGCATATCTAGTAGCTGCATATATCGCTGTTGCATGAGTGGTAGCTGTATATTTTGTTGCTGCTCAGTTTATTGCCGCATGTCTCATTGTTGCATTTGTGAAAACTGCATATCTTGTTGCTGCTGGGTTCGTTGCTGCATATCTGGTGGCTGAATACCTCGTTAATGCTCAGTTTGTTGCTGCATTTCTCGTTGCTGCATGCCGTAGCTGCATATCTCGTTGCTGCTGGGTTTGCTGCATATCTTGTTGCTGCATGTCTGTTTCTGCATATCTCGTCGCTGCATGTATGGTAACTGCATATCTCGTCGCTGATCAGTTTGTTGCTGCATGTCTCGTTGCTCCGTATATGAAAACTGCATATCTCGTTGCTGCCAATTTGTTGCTAGACGTCTATTAGCTGCATGTCTCGTTGCTGCATGTGTGGAAGCTGTATATCTTGTTGCTGTTGGGTTTGTTGCCGCATATCTGGTAGCTGCATATCTCGTTGCCGCTCAGTTTATTGCCGCATGTCTCATTGTTGCATTTGTGGAAGCTGCATATCTTGTTGCTGCTGGGTTCGTTGCTGCATATCTGGTGGCTGAATATCTCGTTAATGCTCAGTTTGTTGCTGCATTTCTTGTTGCTGCATGCCGTTGCTGCTGGGTTTTTTGCTGCATATCTTGTTGCTGCATGTCTGTTTCTGCATATCTCGTCGCTGCATGTATGGTAACTGCATATCTCGTCGCTGATCAGTTTGTTGCTGCATGTCTCGTTGCTCCGTATATGAAAACTGCATATCTCGTTGCTGCCAATTTGTTGCTAGACGTCTATTAGCTGCATGTCTCGTTGCTGCATGTGTGGAAGCTGTATATCTTGTTGCTGTTGGGTTCGTTGCCGCATATCTGGTAGCTGCATATCTCGTTGCTGCTCAGTTTGTTGTTGCATTTCTCGTTGCTGCATGTGGTAGCTGCATATATTTTGCTGCTCAGTTTGTTGCTGCATGACTCGTTGCGGTATATGTGGTAGCTGCATATCTCGTTGCTGCTGGGTTCGTTGATGCATGTCTGTAAGCTGCTCAGTGTTTTGTTGCATATCTCGTTGCGGTATATGTGGTAGCTGCATATCTCGTTGCTGCTGGGTTTGTTGCATGTCCGTTAGCTGCATATCTCGTTGCTGCTCAGTTTGTTGCTGCATATCTTGTTGCGGTATATGTGGTAGCTGCATATCTCGTTGCTGCTTAGTTTGTTGCTGCATATCTCGTTGCTGCTCAGTTTATTGCTGCATGTCTCCTTGCTGCATGTGTGGAAGCTGCATATCTTGTTGCTGCTGGGTTCGTTGATGCATGTCTGTGAGCTGCTCAGTGTTTTGTTGCATATCTCGTTGCAGTATATGTGGTAGCTGCATATCTCGTTGCTGCTGGGTTCGTTGTTGCATGTGTGTTAGCTGCATATCTCGTTGCTGCTCAGTTTGTTGCTGCATATCTCGTTGTGGTATATATGGTAGCTGCATATCTCGTTGCCGCTGGGTTTGTTGCCGCATATCTCGTTGCGGTATATGTGGTAGCTGCATATCTCGTTGCGTTATATATGGTAGCTGCATATCTTGTTGCTGCCCAGTTTGTTGCTGCTTGTCTCGTTGCTCCATATGTGGAAGCTGCATATCTCGTTGCTCCATATGTGGAAGCTGCGTATCTCGTTACTGTCAATTTGTTGCTAGACGTCTGTTAGCTGCATGTTTCATTGCTGCATGTTTTATTGCTGCATGTCCCGTTGCTGTATGTGTAGAAGCTGCATATATCGTTGCTGCTCAGTTTGTTGCTGCATACCTCGTTGCGGTATATGTGGTAGCTGCATATCTCGTTGCTGCTGGGTTCGTTGTTGCATGTCTGTTAGCTGCATATCTCGTTGCTGCTCAGTTAGTTGCTGCATATCTTGTTGCGGTATATGTGGTAGCTGCATATCTCGTTGCTGCTGGGTTCGTTGATGCATGTCTGTGAGCTGTTCAGTGTTTTGTTGCATATATTGTTGCTGCTCAGTTTGTTGCTGCATATCTTGTTGCGGTATATGTGGTAGCTGCATATCTCGTTGCTGCTGGGTTCGTTGCTGTATACTGGTGGCTGCATATCTCATTGCTGCTCAGTTGGTTGCTGCATATCACGTTGGTGCTGGTTTCGTTACTCCATATGTGGAAGCTGCATATCTCGTTGCTCCATATGTGGAAGCTGCATATCTCGTTGCTGCCAATTTGTTGCTAGACGTCTATTAGCTGCATGTCTTGTTGCTGCGTGTGTGGAAGCTGTATATTTTGTTGCTGTTGGGTTCGTTGCCGCATATCTGGTAGCTGCATATCTCGTTGCTGCTCAGTTTGTTGTTGCCTTTATCAGCCTCCTGTAGATCTTTGATGGTGGAGGCGTAGGCTTAAGGTAGCATCTGGATCGGCAGTAGGTATAGATGCATCTGAGTTTGCGAGGCAGGGCCGTGATGTCTCGGTTGAAGCCAGGATTTTACGGCCGCTGCGTGTGATGCCACTCCACTGAGAAAGATTTGATGACGTGGGATCCGGCTCGAAAAGGACCAATTTGTATGAGACCACTTTTCTGTTCCATACAAATACTGTAAACAATAGGGGCGCTGGACTCCGATCGTCACCACTTCGGTTTCGGGAGATATTAACAACTCAGAAGTTCCTTTGATAATAATAAATATTTATTTTTCAGACGGTTTTTATACTAATTTTAGTTAAAGGAAAACGTAAACATGTTATTCATTTCGCCACCTGTTGTTTACCTCGATGACCGCAGGTGCAAGTTGCACAACAAGCTAGTTTTAACATGTAACATTTTGCAAGAATCGACTTGATTATATTGTTTTACTCTTCCCTGAATAGGCAATATTTTCAAGGGGACACGTGCGGCCGATAGCTGCGATTTTCACGTAAACAAACTTGTTTTGACACGAATTATTTTTTCTTGCATGGGTTGACGTCATTTTCACACCTGTTGTTTACCTCGATGACCGTAGATGCAAGTTTCGTTGAATAATAAGCTAGTTTGAACATGTAACATTTCGCAAGAATTGACTTGATTATGTCGTTTTATTCTTCCCTGCGAGTTTCACGTAAACAAAAAATCCAATACATCAAGACGTCTGTTACAGTTTCGCTTCAAAAAAACTAGAATGACATTATCACTAAACACAAGTAATGGAACTCAGGCATTCCATCAGATTTACGATAAGGAACAAAATTAATTGTGTCAATTCATCAATGATCAAATTCAAAAAGATTATAACTGATTTTTCTAGGTTCATCACAACGTAATTTATTACGTTAGCACCCAGAGCTAAAAACAAATAGAATTTATCTGAGTTTTCTAAGTTCGTTACGAAGTTATTTATTAGGTTGGCACCCTAAAACTAATGCAAATAAGCATAGATTAATGGCTCTGCTTGGGTCTCGATGATTTTGGAGGTATCTATGATCAGCAGACATGGCGTAACAGTTTGGCAGTTTCAATTTAATCGATAGTGAAAAAATCTCACGCCCACTTAACGTGTGCATTCATAGGTCACCTAGCCGTGTTCTGCAGAATAGATCAGAAAGGAATTTAGTAGTTTTATTTCATTGCTTTTAAATTTTCTTTGGCATTATATTTTGATTCCAGCGGAAACACTGTATTTAACCACTCAGGTATTTTGCCATTGTGCAGGTTTTTTGTCTTAAACAAACTGTCAGATTTATAACAACTTTTTATTATTTCCGCTTCGCAATAAAAGCTCTATAAATGATTTTTTTTTTAAATGCCTAAAAAATGAAAATACTAAAAACTGTGAAAGGTTATGAAATAAGCTTTCAAATTGTATTATTATGGCCGTTATACACGACATCTTTTTTCGTCCCGATTCCAATTAGACACAAAAGTCAATATTTTTCGCTCTACGCGATCGCTATTTTCATATCTACGGTTTCAATTGTCATCACTGCAAACAACACATGAACCATGCTGTATGCTGTGATTCCAACTGAAATCGTAGATTTGAAAATAGAGATGAAAATAGCGATTGCGTAAAGCGAAAAATGTTGACTTTTGTGTCTAATTGGAATCGGGCTGAAAAAAGATGTCGTGTATAACGGCCATTACAAATAAATTTTAACATTTGTCAATATTAAAATTTAAAATGCAAACATAAAAAAATTGTAAAAATGACTCACATGATGTTTTTATGTGAAAACGGTACTAAAAACACAGATTATGTTAAAAAAAAACACTTATTCTATCGTATAAATGTATAATAAACAATTTTGTCACCTAACTTTTTTAGCACTTCATACAAGAATATTTAATAAAAAATTAACAATGTCTAACGGCGCGTAGGCGATTTGGCGGGTGAAAACTGTTTCTACAAAATAAGCCTTTTTATGTATTTCTATGGACAACTTTAAAAAGAGATGTGAAGCTTGATATAATATGGGTCTTCTACTTTTTGTATTAGGGTTGTTACTAGAACTATAACGGAGTTCTAACGATTTCTGTGGGAACACTGTTGACTGCTCTAGTTATATTGTCGTGTAAACACGCTTAGGGGTCAAAGTGGTTAAGATGGTGACCCGACATTTGATCCGGCGACATTTGGTCCGGCGACAGTTGGTCCGGCGACATTTGATCCGGCCGACATTTGATCCGGCCGACACTTGATCCGGCGGACAGTTGATCCGGCGGACATTTGATCCGGCGACAATTGATCCGGCCTGATCCTTTAGAAGATTTTTTCTTCAAGTAAGTATGTAAAGAGGATTTATGGCCGTATAACCAAAGTCGATGTATTTATATCTGAAGGCATCTTGAGTGAAAATCCGCCGTAAAAATATTTTCACTAACAATAATTTCGACTCTCCGAAGAAGCATGCGGCAATACAAAATACGACATACTTATACGTGCAGTCTGTTTAACAAAAAAACCGCAAAAGATTCCTACTTGCGTATAACTTTTTTATCTGAAAATTACACTAGAGTCCCAACTGCTCTCAACCGTCTCGAGCCAGTGTCCGCCGGATCAACTGTCCGCCGGATCAAGTGTCGGCCGGACCAAATGTCGGCCGGATCAAATGTCGCCGAACCAACTGTCGCCGGACCAAATGTCGCCGGATCAACTGTCATGGAACCGGTTAAGATACACCTTCTTTATTGTGTTTAAGGTAAAGCACTACGAATTAATGTAAAATCATGTGTTTTTAGTTTTAAATTTGATCGCATAGAAATATATGTTACATGCTTTAATCACGGAGGGACGACTGGGCTAACATCGTTTCTCTGTGATAAAGCGCGCTGGATGCGTTTTGGGTCTTCCTAGTAGATATGTGAAGAAAAAAAATGGCAGGTTTAAAATGAGTGTTTGACAATTGCTTATTTGACTGGATGGCTAAATGAGAAGGATGTGCTACCATAATAACCCAAAATTTAATCATGGTAGTGTCCTCTACCTATTTACAACCGTGTCCTATTTTCAAAAAAGATAAAAACTAATTCAATTATCACTTAATCTAATATATTATTATAAAGCTTGGTCATCGTGGTCTCGTCACGAAGCGAAGAAATATACTTGTCACGAGATAAGCGTTAGTAATTTACAAGTTACAGTGTTTTAATGAAACTAATGAACGTCAGGTAGAAAGAAGGCAGAATTAAATGAAGGATGCGATAGAACGATTGAAATAATAGGTAGATGGACCTTGGGAAAAGGGCAAGGTAGGCGAAGACGTGCAAACAGAAGCCTGAGAAAAAGTGTATTATTAGCATCAAAAATATCAGACTCGGTTTATCAACGAATCAAATAACACGATTTTACTGACAACGCATTTATCTGAATTGAAGATTTTGTAAGGCCAAGAAGATCCTTTTTTTTGCTGTGTGGAGAGTTTTTAAAAAGAAAGGAAGGAGATGAAGTTCTGGGAAGGAAACAGGTATGAGGGATGGCTAGGAATCTGGGGGTCAGTATGTCCGGATGTACCCTATCTGATATTTTTTCAATCATCAAAGTTAGATCCCGCAATGTTTGGACAGAGTATTGGAACATTGCAAGTCAATCCAAGGGAGCCTGCTACGCCTCAATACATAGGACTATCCCATCAAAATCGTGGTTTCAAAAATTCCTCATTTTTCCAAAAAAGAAATTTCCTCACTTATTCGAATGAGAATCGGACATTGTTCCGTTCCTTCTCACCTTTTTAAAATTCGCGTCCTTGACTCCCCAGATTGTACGTTCTGTGGCCTAGATGTGAGAACTTTAGATCACATGTTTTTTGGTTGTCCCTCTCTAAATAAATATCCTCTCTTCTATCAAGCGTTATCTAAAATTGCCTCCCCTTCATTCATCTCTTCTAAGTCTGAACTTGACTCCAATCTTCCATGTAATCCTGAAATTGGCACATTTAAATAAAATTAGTATATAAATTCACCTTTCCTTTCTCTGTTATTTTTAATGATGGCCTAGAACACCCTTGAAGGGTGAAAGCCAGAAATAATTGAAAAAAAATAAAATGACAACTGTGGTGGAAGGCGACGGGTCGAGAGATTCTGGATTCAACCAGTCTCTCTCGATGCTGCCAGCCACTCCTGCTGACAGACATATCGGTCCCGAACCCGAGCACCCCTGCTAAGCCACCAAACATAGCGAACCACTTGGAATGACCTACGGCAGAGGTGTTGGTTATCCAACAAATAGTTTTCAGCCGTACCCGTACTCGCTTTCAAATTGTTTACGAATCATAAATATTTTCAATTTGTTTATTATACCATTTATTCGATAACCAACACCTCTGACATACGCCTCCGCAAGTGGTTCGTTTCCAAATGTTTGGTGACTATGTGGGGTGCCCAAGTTCATGGATTGAGGTTTGTTCAGGCGTTGGCGTTGGATGCATCTGCCCAACTGACCTCTCCAGTCGGATTCTCTCTACCCATCGCCTTTCACAACAGTTGGAGTAGCATACGTCAGTCACTCCTAGACACACTGCCCCCCAGGTTCCTTTTAGCAACTCCTCAATCCTTTTCGATCCCAAAACTTCCTCTCTTTCCTTCGTTTCCATAAAAACACTCTCCACACATCATCCCCTAAGATAACTAGGCCTTGAGGTAATTATTTTCCTCAGAGCATCCTCTGTGAAGCTGATGTAAAAAAAACATCAGGTGCAACATTTAAACGTGAATTCGTATTGATAGGTAAAAACCAAATCTTTCTTATCACAGATACTTAGCAGGGGTGCCCGGGTTCATGGGGTGAGGTTTGTCCGGGTCTTGGCGGCGGATGCGTCTGCCCACCAGCTACATGTCAAGCCGGATGGGGAGAGAATGTTTTGGGGAGTCCCTTTGATTTCTCCGGTCGTACTCTCTCGGAACATCGCCTTGCACTGGGAGGGATGGATTCATACGTCCGTCACTCCTGGACACATTGACCCCAAGATTCCAACCCACTCCTCATACACTTATCCTTCCCAGATTTTCCTCTCCTTCCTTTCCTAAAAAAGACCCTCCACACAGGATCCCCAAAGATGACATGGGCTTCGAGGAAAATTATTTTCCCCAGGGCCTCCTGTGTGGAGCTTATGAAAAAAAAAACAAATAATTTTTAGATAAATGAAACAAAGTTACTTTGTGTGAACCACTTATATATTTGAGTAAAGCCGACCGGTTTCGGAACGACCGTTCCTTCTATATATAGTATACGTTTGCCCTGAAGAAGGAACGGTCGACTTTACTCAAATAAAAGTGGTTCAAACAAAGTAACATTGTTTCACTTATCTGTAATGGATGACCACAAAGTTATAGCTACATTCAAAAGTATACAAATACTTTAAGTCAGTAATGGAAACGAACCGCATTTCTTTGATGTTTAAAGTGAAATGGTGGAAATTTCTGAGGGAATGTTGTGAGACTGAAGTATAAAGCGATTGAAATAGAACACGATGGAAGAAGGAGATAAAAATTGTACAGAATCTCGAAGTCACTAAACAATGTAAGGTTTCTATTCTAAAAGTGGTATCTCACTACGTTTATACTGTGATTATCTTTCACGATAGCAACGCCCTATGTTAAATAAAAAAAGCTATACTGCTCAGGATTCGAACACGCAACGTCCAAACTAAAAATCAAATGCGTGGACTATTTACTCTAAGTAGGCCGTGTTACCAATAATATGATTGACATAATTACTAATCTAAATTAGCAACGCTTACAAAACATCTAACCTAATTAACAAAAACAGTGATAATCACCAAAACACCTTTTTTCCTTGTCAAATTTCCTCATCTTTCTTCGTATCTCTCTTTTAATTTCCCAATAACACCTGGAAGATACAAGAAGTACCTTAAAACAAGTACAAACACCACACAATGCTACGTGTTATGATGGATGAAGCTATCCGCATTATTCACGTACATTTTCTCCACCAGAAATGACTGTCGGTTAAAAGATTGAAATACTACGTACGGTTAATGTTGTACTCGTATTTCACAGGTAGAGCTATTATCTTCAGTATTGGAATAACATAGGCCGTTTGGTTGCAAAATGACCCAGTTTTTAACCTTAGTTTTGATGATAGGTTCTGTCTATTATGCCACAAACTAACACCTTTAAATCGTGCAAGGGTTCGCAGAATTGTGCCACGCCTTTGTGGCATCCCTTACATCAAAATTATCTTTGTTGTAATTAATAAGAGATCATTATAAAAAATGTTTATTTTAATTTCTTTACTGTAAAAATACCAAGATGATGAATAATCATATATCTGTGCTATACGATAGAGGGAATAAATAAAAAAAATTCATGTGCAAAATCTAAAAAAAATATATTTTCACGTATCTTATTATTAATTCAAACTGAGTGGCGATATAGCACACGATTATCTATTTACCTATGATAAGAATGACAGTTTCATTCACCACTTATAATATATTATTTCGAAAAACTGTGCGTAAATCCCTGGCAATCCCGGGTACAATAGTACAATATGTATTGTATCAATAAATGAAGAAAAAAATGTGTTTTTTTATTTATTTAACATCTACATAGGTAACTGACTATAATTTGAAAGGCCTTATAAAAAAATAAAATAAAGCTGAATACTGTTAACTTTATACTCGTTAAATATAAATTATAGTTTCATGAACGTTTGTACGCTAAATTGAAAGGATTTCAATTTACGAAAAATCGCTACCTACTAAAATAAACACTTTTTTAAATAATTAATTAGATGTGTTAGCCTCGAACCCTGTAAAAAACAAGTCGTGTGACGTCGTACGCCATACTCCTGGAGCAGAGTGAAATCGATAACTTTACAATATCGGATCGATAAGCGTCATTACCGACGGTTTTATATCGATGTCTCGAGCACGGTTTCACCGTTGATATGCGAACCTATGTTGACAGGGAATACATAAGAAATTGGCAACACTGGAGGTGTTTTATGTATAACACACCGAAAAGTCAGACGTAAACAATTACCTTAAAATAATAATAAATTAATATTGAATTGAAATAATCACGTAAATATACATTGGCAGTCCGCTAAAGGGAAGTTAATTAGTGAATGAGGTCTTTAGCCATTTTTTTTACCCACTTTCGTTCCTCAAAGATCGAACGAAATAAATATGTTTACGGATCGCGTATACTATTTCTTTCAATTCTAAGAGCTTCGTTAGTAGAATGCCTTAAGAGGTAATTTTGCATAACTAACATTATCCAAATATATTCGTATATTGACGGTTAACCGAATCATATATGATAATGTAAAAAATATATTTAAAAAAAAAACAATATAAAACACGTAACACTAGCAAACACATAAATCATAATATATTATGCCGATTTTCATTTAATTTTATTTTTTTTATTTTCGTTGTATATTTTGGGGTGTTGTGCCGTGTTGCGCTACCTCCTTCTTTAGCCAACGTTTCGGACATCGTTGCAGTGTCCATCATCAGGGCAGTTCCGGTAGATGTGTAATTTTTAGTCGTGAAGTGTGTGCTTATTTACTTCGAAGCGATACCGTGTCGCCAGCAGCACTAACTTTCACCAGTACAAAATACTCGTGACAAGCAGTGGCGTCATCGCCGCGGAACGGAATAGAAAGTTCATTAAAACGTGGTATTTATGCTAGCCAGGGGCAAGTCCGTTTGCGAGATGCCGACGGAAGTGGCTCCATCTCTTAATGAAATCTAAAATTAGAAATCACAGTGATAAGAATTTAGGAAAAAATAAAATAAAATAAAAAAATTACAATTGTTAACTTTCACCAGTACAAAATAATCGTGACAAGCAGTGGCGTCATCGCCGCGGAACGGAATAGAAAGTTCATTAAAACGTGGTATTTATGCTAGTCAGGGGCAAGTCCGTTTGCGAGATGCCGACCGAAGTGGCTCCATCTCTTAATGAATTCTAAAATTAGAAATCACGATGGTAAGAATTTAAGAAATAGAATTACAATTGGTTAAAGCGAATTTAGTCAATATAAATCAAAATGGTTTACCACGAGCTCGCATTACTATATACTTAGACATGGTTTTTTAGCTCTATTAATAATAAATGAATTTTACTAGAATTAGAATTACACTGGTTAAAGCGAATTTAGTCAATATAAAGTTATAACACAAAAAAATGGTTTACCACGAGCTGGCCTTACTGTATACTTAGACATGTTTTTTGCGTTTAGCTTTGGTGTAGCCGTCAATCACCGGATACCAAGAGCTATTGAGCTTAGCTCCGTCGTCTCTATTAATATTAAAAGGATTTTTGTAGATTTCAATTGCCTCCGTAATTAGGCGTGCTCTATAAGTTTTAGGTCTTCCCAAGACCTCAGGAACAAATCCAAAGTAATGGCCGGTTTTGATTAAGTGCTCAGCGATTGCTGATTTATCAGGGTGGCCGAGTTTGCAAGCACGAAAGTGTTCTGCTATCCTTTTGGAGATCGTCCTCTCTGTTTGGCCTACATAAACCTTGTCACATCCGGAACAGCTGAGTTTATACACTCCATCTGCTTCCAGAGGAAACTTAGTCTTTGCAGACCTCAGTAGGTCTTGAATTTTAGTTGTGGCACCGTCAGTCTTGATGCTATCTTTTCTCAACAGCCTGGCGATTCTGTCTGTCACATTGTGAACGTAAGGCAGGAAAGCGCAGCCTTTTAACTCTTGTTTAGCTCTGTCTTCATTTGGTGTAGATTTGGCTCTTATGATTTGCCTTGTCTGACTAGCTGGGTAACCGTTGCGTTCCAGTGCATCGGTCAGCTTTGTAAGTTCTGCTCCAATTTTAGTTTCTTCACATATTCTGGTCGCTCGCGTCACCAACGTATGGATAAGTCCTCTCTTCTGCGCTGGGTGGTGATGCGAATCGGCATGTAGATACCGATTTGTGTGCGTTGGTTTTCTATATACAGTGTGTCCTAGATTACCATCTTCTTTTCGCATCACCTCCACATCTAGAAAAGGCAGGATTTTCGCATCGTTTTCTACTTCCATTGTGAACTTGATTTTACTGTGGAGTGAATTAAGATGATTCAGAAATTCATTCAGTTTCTCTGTTCCATGAGGCCAGATGGCGAAGACATCGTCAACATAACGCCACCATACCTTGGGAACAGCTGAAGCTGTGTCGAGCGCCACTTCTCCATAAAAAAGTTGGCAAGTACTGGCGACAATGGACTGCCCATCGCAACTCCTTCCACTTGCTCAAAAAGTTCACCCTGGAATGCAAAATATCCCGTTTTGAGACAGTGTTCAAAAGTTTGCAAATATCGTCCTCATAGATCTCCCTGAGCATTGTCATGGAGTCTTCTAGAGGCACATTTGTAAAAAGGGACACTACATCAAAACTGACCAGGATATCGCCTTCCTCAGTCTTGACCTTTTTTAGCTTACTGATCAGATCTGTGGAGTCCTTGATCCAAGATTCAGTTTTACCAGTTTGCGTCTGTAGTAGTCTGGAGAGGTATTGGGACAGTTTGTAAGTAGGTGCACCAATAGCACTGACAATCGGTCTCATTGGGATATCCTTTTTGTGTATTTTCGGAAGACCGTATAGGACAGGAGTTCTGGAGGCTTTTACGAAAAGCCCAGATCGATCCTCTTTCCTAATACTGGAAGCTTTAACTAGCTCTCTAGTCTTCAGGTCAATCTTATTGGTGGGGTTGTTCTTTATTTTCTTGTAAGTGCCGGCATCGCACAGGAGGTCTTCCATCTTCTTAATGTAGTCAACCGTATTAATCACCACAGTGGCATTACCTTTGTCGGCAGGAGAACTAAGATGTCCTCATTGGCGCGCAATTCTTTTAGGGCCGCAAACTCTCATTTTGTGATGTTTGGGCGGGGTATTTCAGCCCTTTTCAAAATATGGCAAGTCTCTTGTCGTATGTCCTCTGCTTGCGACTCTGACATTTTATGGACTTTCATCATTGTATGTAGTGCTGTCTCCACACCACATATGATAGATTCCACAGGTATCTTTTTGGGGGCAACTGCGTAGTTTATCCCCTTGGCAAGCACAGAAGTTGCGTCTGGGCTCAGCGCAAGGGACGAAATGTTAATAACAACTTTATTATGATCAAGTTGTTTTCGATCACCTTTTTTGCCTTGATTGAGCCTCTCAAACTTGTGTTTATGCCTCGCATCTGTTGACTGCTTACTTCTTTGTGCTTGTTGGTAAGTCATATTGTCAATTTTCTTCCAGTCTTCTTCGATAAGCATTGCACTTAGATGTAGGTGTAAATCGAAAAGGTCCCGAGATGTTCCATCCAGTTCGCTGCGCACGTTATGGATTCTTTCCCTTAGTAGCGCTGCTTCTGCTCTTTGGAAAACTCTCTCGGCTTTCCGGGATGTAATATGTCTTTGTATTCGGATGTGTACTGGTACGACCGATTCCTCCTTACATCTTTTGAGGAAAGCCAGGCTGCCCAGTAAAAGGTTCCTTCGTTTCCTCAGATTCTCCAATCGGCGTACCATTGTATGAACTTCCTCCCCATAGAGGTTAGTCAGATAAGTTTTAAGATTTTCACGGCCAGAAGCATTTTCGTTATATGTTTTTGGGGTGTTGTGCCGTGTTGCGCTACCTCCTTCTTTAGCCAACGTTTCGGACATCGTTGCAGTGTCCATCATCAGGGCAGTTCCGGTAATGAACGTTTTAATGAACTTTCTATTCCGTTCCGCGGCGATGACGCCACTGCTTGTCACGAGTATTTTGTACTGGTGAAAGTTAGTGCTGCTGGCGACACGGTATCGCTTCGAAGTAAATAAGCACACACTTCACGACTAAAAATTACACATCTACCGGAACTGCCCTGATGATGGACACTGCAACGATGTCCGAAACGTTGGCTAAAGAAGGAGGTAGCGCAACACGGCACAACACCCCAAAAACATATAACGAAAATGCTTCTGGCCGTGAAAATCTTAAAACTTATCTTATTTTTTTTAGTTTGTTAATTTTATTTTAATTTTTAATCTTTATTTTTAGATAAAATTTATCTTTATTTTAAATGGTTTTTTTTCTTTTTTCGTCACCAACATTATATATTTCTTTTTTTTCAAACTGTATCATGTACAAAGTATTATATTATAAAGTGGGGGCCTCAGCACGGGTAAACAAACCAGTGAGGCCAACATTGCTAAATTGTACTATGAAATATTGTAAAATAATGAATCAACAATTAAAAAATAAAAAATAAATATAGAGGCCGTGCTAAAATTTATCGTCGGTCGGAATATCTCTTTTCAATAAATTGTTGACAGTGCTATCAAAAATTTGATGATTGACCATAGATGACGGATTTAGTCAATATCGTATTGATATAGGGTTTTATCGACCTCCAGTTGTTATTAAAAACTAGCTGGTTCCCGGCATGCGTTGCTATGCCATTTAATAAAGAAATTGTTTCCCGTTCCCCTTCCGCCTCACCTTTCTCTTCCGCGTCCCCTTCCCCTCGCGTTCCCACTCCGCCTCCTCCAGCTTCCCTCTCCCTACTCCTCTCCTCCTTCCCCCGTCCCGTGAACCCCCCTTCCGAGTTCCCCACCCCCCTCCCGCAATCCGTACATTTGGTCCCGGTACATTCAGTTTTCCAACAGCTCGCAAGTTTTTAAACAAATTTAATAATGCCAGAGCTCACCAACAATATTGTACAAACCTTGTCCTGACAATAACAAACACAAAAAAAACGAATTATCCAATTAGGTGCAGTCGTTCGGAAGTTATGCGCGTACATACATTTCGGTGATTCGTTTTTATTAATATAGATAGATAGATAGATAAATGTGTTAATTTACTTTGCCACAACCCCGATACAGGCAACCCAGAAGCCGTAACATGGCTCCGGTGAACCGACTAATTCATCTGTGAACGATAAACTAAGAACTATGCCATCTCTCATTATATCAGCATCACACGAGATTTCCGCAATCATAAAGTGATAGAGGATTCGTAAAATGTGAACACAATTATACAAACGAAAAAAAAACATAGTTAATTTCAAAATAAAACAATGACCTGACAAAAATTAATGCTAATTTAGTTTGAAAGAAACATTTACGGAAATGGAAGATTTGCGAAATGAAATTAAAAAGAAATTATCGATTTGTTTTACTAAATGAATTTACTGTTCGCAATTATATTACATAGTAAAAATAAACGTTTTTTGTATCGGAATCAAGTGCGAGTGATATTTGTTGAACAATCTGGACATGGGAAAGTAGTTGAAAAATTTACTGCTTTATTTCAATATCTCATTTCGGAGGCGGGTATGTGTTCCGCCACCCCGGAACCATTTATTGGATAACCAACACCTCTGCAGTAGGCCACCCCAAGTGGTTCGTTAAGTTTGGTGACTTAGCAGGGGTGCCTGGGTTCATTTGGTGAGGTTTTTCTAGGGCGTCGAATGCGTTTGCCCACTTACTGCATGGTTGGCCGGATCGGGAGACACTGGTTAAGGTAGACCTAGCCGGACCCCCTCGATCCATCGCCTTGCACCGCAGTGACACTCGTCACTCCTGTCACTCCTGGACACATTCCTACCCATCCCTTATACTCTTTTCCTTTCCAGAACTTTTTTTTTTTATTAAATATTATTTTTATTTTCAAAAATTTATTTTCATAAAAAGACCCTCCACCCAGCATGCCCAAAGATTACATAGGCCGTGAGGGATTTTTCTCCGCAGGCCCTCTCTGTGGAGCTAATATAAAAACAAAAATAATAATAATGCTTAATTACGACCTGTAAATCAAAAAAAAATGTTAATAAATCTGAATTATTGTCAAGGTTATTTTGGAATATTCTATCTTGTGGTGAGAATTTTTACTTGCGAAATATATTATATTGGTCATTAAATAATACTGTAGCTCTTTTATGACGAGCAAATAAGCTTTTATTGCTTCCCATTAATCTGTAACAATGTATGGGATCTTTTCTGATAATTTATTACTGACCAATATGACCACATCTCTTCCGCAGAATCTTAGATAAAACTTTAGAGTGCGAAATTTAAATCTACTACTCTCTAGGTCAGGCATGCCCAACCTGCAGCCTAATTGAAGATATTTTGCGGCCCAAAATGAAGTTTTCAACTTTCTAAGTTTTGGATTTTGGTATTCATACAATAAAAGAAAAAAAATCGTTCTCGTAAAATTTTCACATTTATATTATATTTGGTGAAATTAGAACTTTATTATTATTAGACCTCTGACTCTCGGTGGGGGTTTTGATTTATTGCTTGAAAAGTGCCAGGAGCATGGTCCGCGGCCGCACTATGAATTTATTTTCGCAATCAATTCCAACCAGTATATTTTTTCAGTACCTTTCTCGGAAGATCGAATGCATCTGACCTGGTTTTAATAAGTGAAGGGTGAGTGCAAAGCACACATAAGCGCGTGCTTAGGGACACACATTGTAGAGCGATAGAGCGAGCACGTGCCATTTTTTTATTTGTTTATAACGCGCCAAGGACAAACAAGAAGAAGATAAAGTAATAAAATATTAGTACTTAGTTCATCCTCTTATTATTATAATGATTGTTTATAACATTATTTACAATGTCAATTTATGCCGCTAGCATTCAAAATGTTCATATTATTATAAAAACCTTAACAATTTTCTAATCGCAAGAAACTTCCCTATTATCAATTCGTGAACTTTCAACGAAAACAACATGGTTACACGCAGTTCTATGGAAACGATTAAGTCTTAATCTTCAATAAAGGTTATATTTTTAATTAGCGTTTGCATTTCCCTGGGGTTAAACCCATCACGTTCTTCTTATGAGTAGCTCATATTATTAAAGTATTCATTAATAAATTCTTTGTTTTATTTACATGTGTGTCCCACCCAGAGATTTTTTTTTTTTTTAAAGAAAGACAAACATTCCCGGGTTACGAATAACCTAACAATGTTTGAAAATCTCCTACTACCACCACTTAGCCAGCCGAGGAATCGAACACGCGACGCTCGGGTGGGACCCAAGCGCTATGCCCACTCAACCACTGACCAGTCATAATTGATGATGTGTAAGAGATGTGCTATCCGCAGTTTTTACTGGGTGGGACTATGTTTCTTGGCGTCGTCGATATTGTTAACCAATACTAGTGCACACCTTCAAATAATCAACATAATGAACGAATTCTTTCCATATTCGAACTATATTATTAACCAATACTACTGCACACCTTAAAAAAATCAACTAAATGAAGGAATTCTTTCCGTATTCAAACTATTCCCATTAGGTATTAGTCCGCCGACAGCCAAGCGGCCATCATAGCATATCTCTTGTATTCAATTTGGGCCCACCTACATAAGTTCAGTAATTTTATTTTGGCCTACCAAACTATTTGGTTGGGCACCCCTACTCTACCTTTAAAAAAACTTTGTTTGGTGTATTGGGTCAATCTGCAATTTTTTACGACAATGCTTTTTATGAAAATGAAACTTAAAACATAATTTTAATCGCTTTCGATTGTTTAATTTTTTTAATTGTTAGTGGGCGTCTCTCCAAATAACGAGAAAGATTTCGGGAGATTCTCGTGTAAATTTGTGTTTGTAGTGTTTTAACCATTTTTTTGCAAATAGCAAGGCTAGAATAGTCTAAACAATAATTAAACCCACGGGTTGACCCACATTTGGGTTGCTTTATTTGAGATTTCCAGGCAGATTCTTAAGTGAGTCTTAAAGATCAGAATGCACTTTTCATTGTCGCCTCACAGGTTAAGTATCTGGGACATATCCTAACCAAAGACATGAAGGATATAGAATATATGGAACGACAAAGAAGAGCAATTAACATACTCTAATGCTCTCAAGGCGGTTCTACCACTGTAGCGACGATGACGTCTGAAAATTACTCTCGAGGCGGCGGTTCGCCCGAGCGACCGCGGCACGCGACACAGACCAGTGACGCAAACAGGCGACCGCATCGAGTACTTGTCCTATAGCTTTGTATGGGGGCCAGTTCGTGCGCGCGACCGAGACAGGAGACAGAGACGGGAGACGGGAGACAGCAAGACGGTCGCTGCCCCGGACAAGTAGTGTCTCGCGTCGCGCTTGAAAAGTATGTGTGTTTGTTGTAAAAAATTACCGCTTTTTCTGACTAATACTGTCAGAAAATGATTGAACTGATCAGACAGCATATACAATGCACAATTAGATTCCGAAAAAAATTAATTAATTAAATTAACAAATTTAAAAAATTAATAAATTATTAATTTTAAAATTAAATTAAATTAAATTTATTTTCAATGATATTCTTCCTTTTGTAAACATTGTCTTTTTGTAACTGTGTTTTATTCAGCCTAAAATAAGTCCTGAACATATTATTGTCAAACAATAGGTGATAGGTAAACGAAAAATCGCCTAAAATAAGTAAAAATCATCGTCTTCTTCTTCCTCCATTAGTAACTCTACTTGGGTTTCCATTAGTGTAAATTATCAGTACAACACAACTGATTTCATCGACAGACTGCGCTATACTGAACTCTGAAGGTGAAGCCTGTCGCGGTCTTTGGTCTTCACCCACAGTAGTGTCGAAGAGACCGAGACACTTGTCGCGGTCGCCTGCCTCCGTCTCTGGCCTCGGTCTTCGGTCGCGGTCGCGGCGCGAACCGCCGCCTTAAGCGATACTTCACTGCCCCGTACACATTTGAACTGTGGATTCAATACCCAGCAGCGCAATGGGACAAACTGAAGGTGTGCTACAACAATGGATTCAGGCAACTTATGCAACTACCGAGGTTCTGCAGTGCCTCCAAGATATTCACCGAGGGGAAGGTGCACTCAATCCCAGCCCTACTTCGCCACTGACTAGTCAGCTTCTGGAGCAGGATCTGAAATCAACCGACATTGTCGTGGCTGCATCCGAGTGGCTCAGTTCCCCACTAAATGAGCGATGGATGCAGATGATGAGCGACCTCCCTGATGGACGATCGAAAAAAAACAAATATTTATTTTCAGATACGTTCTAAGATTTTCACGCCCAAAGGTATTTTCGATATTTGTTTTTGCGGTGTTATGCCGTGTTGCGCTACCTGAGCTACCTTCTTCTTTAGCCAACGTTTCGGACAGCGTTTCAGTGTCCATCATCTAAAGAAGGAGGTTTGCGCAACACGGCGTAACACTCCAAAAACAAATAACGAAAATATTTCTTTTTCATTATAATTTCTGTTTAATTTTTGTGTAATTTTATTTTATTTTTAATTTTATGCTTATTTTTTTGTTGTTATTTATGTTCGATTTTTATTTTCATATATTGTTTTCATTAGGTACCTACCTAATACGTAATACGTTATCATTTTTTTATTTTTTTTTTATTTACTCTGTAAAATATTATTGTACTATAATTTATGCAATATGGCAGACTGGGATTGCACTATCCTCCCAGTCCTACTGGAATGAAAACTTAAAAAAATAAAAATAAAATAGGTGTAGACACTTTTATCCCGTACCTAAAGCCTAGCAGATGTGTTCAGCCGAGGTCGAGGTTCAACTTTAACAAATGGTAATCTCTGAGTGCCCAATATATCAGCAAATCTAAACCACCTCTTCGCGTTGAACAAATATAAAATCAGCACGAATAAATATAATAGATAATTCATCGTAAATCAATGTATTACGTTGCCCAATAATTAACTGTTTATTATCTATTCTCTTTGGTGAGCCGATAAAAAAACTCGGGTGATAGATAGCACGTGGAAATGCCAACAGTTTCCCAAGCTTCGGAATGGGTCGTATAGATGGCACCAGGTTCGTATAAAGCGGTGATACCATAACATAATAACACATTGATCTCTAATCTTTCTTTATCTATTGATTACTTTGAAGATAGTAATCTACTACTGTTGAACTGACTAATATGACGTGTTACGAGGGAATAACCAGACATAGCCGGAAATAAGTCTTTTTTAAATCAAATTCTAGACGTATAGACTCTTTTCTACAAAAAAATATCAATTGTTTTCGGAAGACTGTATTTTATCTAGTAAAATTTTGTTTTAAACTGAAAAAAAAATATTTTTGAATGTAGCTATTACTTTGTGGTTATCCATTATAGAAAAATGAAATATTTCAACTTTGTATAAACCACTTATTTGATGTGCAAATCCGACCGGTTTCGGAGCAAACGTTCCTTCGTCAGGGAAAGCTTATACTAATTTGACAGATTCGAACAATGTTTTATTATGGTGGGTAGGGGAACAAATCCATGATTAAGCTATATGACAATATTTTTAAAAAAAATATTGTCATTTAGCTTAATCATGTATATTTAAAAAAATATTATATTTTTTAAAAAAATATTGTCATATAGCCCAATCATGGATTTGTTCCCCTACCCACCCACTCTACACTAATACCTACCCACCCAACCTACATTATTATCTAGCAACGGCTCCACCCCTACCATAATAAAACATTGCTCGAAACTGTCAAATTAGTATAAGCTTTCCCTGACGAAGGAACGTTTGTTCCGAAACCGGTCGGATTTGCACATCAAATAAGTGGTTTATACAAAATTGAAATATTTCTTTTTTTTTTTAAATGTTTATCTTTATTATAATGAGGTTATTATACAGTTGATCATTGGCAGATTTGTTAAATTTTCAAGCAAAAAATGTTGTATCATACAACTTCACATAATCATACTCAGCCTAGTGAAAATGTATATTGTATATATTGTAATATTATCTTGGTTAAAAAATAATTAAAATAGCTTTAGTCGTTTTTGGTGACTAGAGCTGAATAGCTAGGTACTTCCCCACCTTCCTCTTCCCCATCTCCTTCCCCTCCCCACTTACCTTCAGCCTCACAACACACCCCGATTGGGGATGCCATTCATTCCATTCATTGGCTCCAGACGGGAGCAGGCAGATGGAACTCTCGTGAGGAATTTATGGAATGTCCGGCGCCATTTGCTGTTGGTTCGTTTCTCCCATATTTTGTGTTTCGGCTGGCAAGTGTAGACGCGCCATTACATATTTTTTTTAAATTTCTTGAAGTTATTTTTTAGTGCACCAGTGGTGTTCAAATCTCCATTTTTGAAAACAAATATTTTTTTAAAGTAATAATATCAACTTTAAATAAATAAAAATATTCAGGTACCGATGTTTTAAAAAAATACAATGAATAAGTTTGAACTTTATGGGTCACTTCCAATAATTTACTCTTAGCTTTGTTTAAAATTCTGTCTCATAATAATACTTTTACATTCAAGTACACGGGTAGAGAGTATGTCAATATTTTGACGTTTGTATAATTCACACGATTCATTTTCAAGTTTTTGTCTAAGAATCTCTGTCTTTGATAAACGTGACAAACAATGTGACAACAATAAATAGTAAGTTATTTGTCTGAAAAAATACGTCACCATTTAACAATGTGCGAATGAAATGTTGTGACAGTTACCTGGAATATATAATAACATTTCAACAGTTTATTAATTTTATGAAGAAATATTTTTCTTTAGTCGTTCGATTATATTATTATTTATGATAAAATGTGCAGTTTACACGCGGTAGGAGCGAAACTTTACCAAAACAATTTCAAACCATATTTGAAAAGTGAGGTCATAATCAAAGCGACCAATGAGCGCAGACATAACGTAATTTCCTTTCCATATCTCAACCAATAGGAGCCTTTAAAAGTGACATCATAGTCAAAGCGGCCAATGGGCGTAGTTGATGCGTCGCAGGTGCAGTAATTGTCATTTCCTTTTCATCCGAAATCCAAATCACAGCGAGGCTATAGAAGTGTCACTTCAAAAATAATTCATTCAATTAACAAAGGAAGAAACACAGCGACTATTTCTCACCGTTTGATTAATTAATTAATTGATTACAGTTCCTGTAGAGTAGAGCATTTCAAAGAGATTCTTTCTGGTGAAGTGGTGTAACGTATTATTTCTAAGTTTTATTAATTGTTTTTGCGTTTAACTCGTAGAACTTCACTTAAATCAGCGCCCTTGAGGTGATTTTTCACGAAAACGGCGATATATAAATTAGCCAACTATTATTTATTTTTTTTTTAATTTAATTTAAATTGAACTTAATAATGTTTTTATCGAGTTTTGCAAGTATTTTATTTTTATTTGAAAATGGCCTTGTAAGTTGAAACAGCTGTAACAAAAATAAAAAATAAAATACATATGTTTTATGTTATCCGCGTGATGACGTCTTTGCCAATCTGTGAAACGAAAGAATATGGTGCATTAGAATATTGTTGCTTGATTTTAAGGCTCTGCAACTGGGCCCGAAAAGAAGAAGATGGAGAGATACGAAATTACGAATGTTAGAGGAGAGCGCTAACATTTACAGCGACAAAATTGATGCGAAAATTGCGAAAATGTTTAATAAAACACGACTCGTTTAAAATAGAGCAAAAATCTTGCGGGCATTATCTTAAACAGCATTTAAAGAAACACTGTGATTTTTTTCATACATATAACTTGTAAAATAACTGAAACAAACGTGTTAATGATAATTTTTGGAGCATACTTTGCGATTTTTTTCTATTGAGGGAATTTTATATAATTTGCGTTTCGGCCCGGCCAAAGTCTAGATATTATCTTCAAAAATAACATATATTTTTAAGAGCTTTAAAACTTACCGTGTTTAAGGGAAATATGTAATAAATCGGTACAAATCCGGGTTGCGGGCCCTTAAGCTATGGTTCTTTTGATACATTTTTTTACGTTTATTGTTAACAGTTTATCAATAATTCGGTACTTACTTTTTCTCTGTTTGTTGCGATGTCTGGAAGACAGATTGAAGACTGTTATATTTTCTACATTTAGGAAGAGGAGATTTACTAATAGACAAATTATAATGCGTTAGGCCGAGTACCGGAGAATACTAAATTGGTTGACCGTGAAACAGATGCTGACCTTGAACACGATGGTATTTATCCACAAAATATTGAACAACACGTTACCAAAATACTTCTCAAATAAAATTGTATACAATAAAGACATTCACAGATATAACACAAGGACGTGCAAGGAAATTAGGCTACAAAAAAAGGACAAAGCGAATACGCAGAACAGTCTACTGTACAAGGGAATGAAGTTGTATAACACACTACCAGAAACTTTAAAGTCCACACCAATTGGAAAGTTCAAGATGTATTGTAGGAGCTACATAAAACTTGAAAAAATATAGTGAATATGAAATATTTTAATCAATTAGAAATTTGTAAACTTCAATGTACAAATTACTAAAATTATTATTATTATTATTATTATTATTATTATAAAAATATAATAAAACATTAAAATAAAAAGTATGGATATATATTTTTTTTTTGTATTGCATATTACATGTTTATGAAACAACAAGCACATATAGGCAAAACTTTTTAAATATATTTGAATATATTTGTGAACACCAATGGTATCTTAAGTTTCAAAAATGTTTTTTAAGCTCATTTGGAATATCCGCCCGCAATCCCCCCTTTACCCCGCAATTGCACAAACATAAAAATTTCCAAAAACCATTTTATTTTTCTATTAGTAAATTTCCTCTTCGTAAATGTAGAAAACATAGCCGTCTTCAATTTGCCTTCCAGACATCACAACAATCAATAAAAAAAGGATCTACGTAATTAATGATTATCTGTTAACAATAAACCTAAAAAATATTAAAAGAATCATCGCCTATAAACCAGCAACAATATTATAATGTACCACATTCTTTAGTTTCACAGATTGGCAAAGACGTAATCACGCCGATAACATAATAACATAGAAACAGATGTGAAAGTGTACGAAATCTGTTAAAAATCCATTTTGACGAGACAAAAGGTCTTGACTTGTAAAGATCGATACATATATCGTGTAAATGGGCCTTTATGTGATTAATGGTTCCAGAAAACTATTGGAAATATGCTCCATATGGTGTGAATGGGATTTTAGTATCTATTGGTAGTATAGTGCAATCATCGAGCAAGACTCTTCTGCCGAAAATTTAAACCGGTTTTATTTTATTTAGAAGATGAAAAAATGCTTCCAATTTTAAACAGCTTCGTATTTGGAACATATACGCCATTATAAACGCCAACATAAACTATAAAATTGTTTTAAGGCGATGTACCGCGTCTTTTAGTGTACGAGATCAGGCCGCTAACAATAACATTCCTTATGTAGATGGCGATAACGTTTAAATTCCCGTTTAACTAGCTGCCTAAAAATCATCACCGAAAAGCGTGTTTTATTTTATTTTGCCAAGCTTAGGCACAATTTTTTAGTGTTTTACTATCATTTTGTAAAGAATTTAATTTTCCATGTTATACAACAAAACCATAACCGTAAATATGTTCGTAAATAGCCAAGCTTGGGCACAATTTTTTTGTGTTTTACTATCATTTTGTAAAGAACTTAATTTTCCATGTTATACAACAAAACCATAACCGTAAATATGTTCGTAAATAGCCAAGCTTGGGCACAATTTTTTTGTGTTTTACTATCATTTTGTAAAGAATTTAATTTTCCATGTTATACAACAAAACCATAACCGTAAATATGTTCGTAAATAGGAGATTTTGAACGTTAAAGCGAAATTTATAGGCCTGATGCTTTTCTTTTCGGCTTATAATCAAGAAAGTGGCGCATAAAGACGAAGAATGCTTTATAAAAGGTAGAAGTTTGGGTGTATGAAAAAAAATATACAGATGCCTAAATGCAGTAGTCACAAAAGTTGTCAAAGAAACTTGGAGAACAATATACAAAGGAGTTCTTATACCATCCCTGATGATTGTGAAGCATAACACTAGCAGAGGAAAGAAAGAGTTGATGGAATTTAGTACTAGTACTAGAGCAGACCCGTGAAAAATCACGGGATATTAATTAACGCACCACGAGTACTTAAGGGTATTAAGTCAAAAAGTACAGTTTTGAGATATCAGCTCTTGAGTTACGAACGTTAAATCTAATCTAACGATTAAGTACTTAAGTATACGAAATTTTAAAATTTCACCTAATATATATATATATATCGTAAGCCAATCCTAAAATAAGGCAGATCGTGATGCGCCCAGCCACATCGTGAAGTACCTGAGGCGCTTCATGATCTGCCTGATTTTACGATCGGCCTATATATCCCATGATGCATTACTGTATTACGTCATAATAATATAATAATGTAGTCGACTTCTTAATATATTTTGAAAATACTTTAGTGAAATAACTAAATTAAAACGTTTCATGATTGTTTTTCAGTTACATCCAGAGGTACATATTAGAGCAATAAATAAGACAAAAATGCTACATACAACTGTATTACTCATTTAAGCTATAAAAAAACAATAATTTTCTAAAGTAATCATAGTACGTATAATTCTACTTTTGAAAACGCCATATTAAAATAATTTTCGGTTAAAAAATTACATTTTGTATGTAGATCTGGTACCTTCTTTACGCTTGACTGAATAATAAATATTCTTCACACTACCGACCCCAATAGAGAAAATTAAATTTAATTCAAAGCAAATTTGAGTTGAAGGCGAATAGTTCACTTTTTTATTTTAGCTCCACGCAGGAGGGACTGAGGAAATTATTTATCCCTTTCCGACCGGCAAAAAATGTCCGAATTTTGATGGGCCTCACCAGTAAAGCTCTTAATTATGATTCCGTGCTGGGAAGGAAAAAGTATGAAGGGTGGAATATGGCGGTCAATGTTCAGGAGTAAAAGACGTATGAATCCATCCCTCCAATTGGGGTGCAAGATTCCGGCTGGAAAAATCAAAAGGCTTCCCTCAACCTGTCTCTCTCGATCCGGCCCGCTGCGCGGCAGGTGAGCAGATGCGTCTGCCACCAAGACCCGGACAAACATCTCTCCATGAATTTATTTAAAAATGAAAAATATCATATTTACGGCACTTTCCAGAGTGTAAGATACTCTCAGTGTCGTCCTGGCGTAAGGCCACCATTCAGAATTGAAAAGTTGCTTGAAATAGCTTTAACCGTGTTTGGTGACCAGATCTGAAGAGCCAGATCCATACCGACCTTCCTCTTCCCCTCCGCGTAGCCTTCAGCCTCACACCATACCCCGTGGAGAGCAGTTGGGGCTCTTGAGCGGTAGCAAATAAAACAAATACCGAATCATGTCAACAGTCGATAAATCGAAAAAAATATGACTATTCTATATGACCATATGAAAACCGTGATAAACAAATTATCTTACTATTTTAGTCAACCTACGAAAGGGAATGAAGCAAGGAATGTATGCCAAGTAAGATTTGTATGGCAAACTATCCTCTCCACCTTCTTAAGTATTTGTAAGCCGTATGTATATCTTGGATACGCCTAGAGAAAGAGGAGCCAACTCAGAAATTAGTCACAGAAACTCCATAATAGTTTTTTTCCTCCGATGAACTAAATCTGACTATTTCAGTCACGACCTAATGCTCACGAACATGGTGACCCCTAATCAAAAAGAACCGATACACTGTACATACAACACGAATACAATGTGAATAATGATAATCCCTTTCGAAAAGGTGCCGAATCGTGAGTTGATTTTACACAATTTGAAAAGTAGAAAAAAGTACCCAAAATAATGCAGGTTTTTTTGGAGATGTTCTATTTACCTGTAAATATTATCAAATGCGGAGGTGTTAACTGTGTAAGTGGTCTCTTACATAAAAATTAATTACGATAATTTAAAAAAAAATCCATTATTATATATGTAGAAAGTATTTTTGCAGCTTCAAGATTCACGTGATGGTGAAGAAGATTTCATGTATTGCACAATGTTTTGAATACAAGTCTTCTGTTGTTATAATCGAAGGTTGCAATTTAGTATTATTGTTAAAGCGTAATTATGTGATCTTTGGAACAATATGGGAAAGAAACAAGAAACAAGTCTTTGGTATAATATTTTAGAATTCATTCAAAGTCAGATGCACAAAACACAAAGGTAAATAATAATAGTAAGCTTTATGGATTTGTGTACAGTAACGATCCCAGAAATCACAAAAAATGTTTATTCGTTGAAAACATTGGCGACTCTCAAATGAAAAATTTAAACACCAAAAATCAGAAAAAAATCCCCCAAGGGCTACGACTCTGTTCGTGTGTACCTCAGTGGGCAAAAAGATAAAATGCAAGCAAAAGATTCTGTTGCATCTAGAAATTGAACCCAGAACTTTGGCCTTGCCGGGGATCTTTTCTGATTTTCCTCTTTCAAATTATGTTTTGAGAGTCGCTAATGACTATTTGTCATTTTTATTACTTCAAAATTAAAAAAAAAGATATTATAAATCTTCTAAAACTTTTGGACAAAAAAGTAATAATCAAATCGACCCTTTGGAATAATAAGGTTCCTTCTGTCGCTGTAACGTCATGCGATAATGGGATCTATAGTACGATACTTAACCCGTCTGCTTGTTTAGGAATAAATACATCCCAAAACACGTAATTGCGTTATACTTTCATAAGACCAAAAACGTCCCGAGCGACCTTACATTTCAAAAGCTATATATCTCTCTTCCTATCATGCAAACATTTTTTTTTCTTTTAACTAGAAAGAGAACAAAATAATGCTTCTTATTGTCTTTGAAATATGAAAGCTATCTTGCATAGATAATTTACAATCTTGATCCAAAGTTACGGTTTCAGAATTTTTTCGCGAAACTGAGACTTCCGAATTGTGAGGTGCAAATATATTGAACCAAGCAGACGGGTTAAAAGTTCATTTTCGAAAAGGATCGAAATTTTGATTCGGTCTAAAATGCCGTCAGGGCAATTTTTTATTATTTATTTTATTTTAGTTTATTGGGGAAACAAACAGTTATACATATTTGAATAAGAAAAGTAACATATTATATGGTTGAATTAACCAGCGAAGTTTACGCAAAAAATTATAGTATCTATATATATATATATAACAGATGAGATGAGATGAGATGATCATCTGTTATAAATACCCTAGTTACCCGGTCAAAACGACTAGCGGACAAAGACCATATTCATGAAGAACTAGGTCTTCTTAGTAGTGCTCTTCAAGCAAACGGCTTCTCAAAATATTTAATAGACAAATCCATAAATAAACGCAAAAAAACTATTCCTGAAACGGAAGAAGAACCCCTTTCTATAGCAATTCTCCCATTCATCAAAGGCTCGACAGATAAAATCAGTCGAATCCTCAAAAGCAATAAAATCAAAACTATTTATAAATCAGAAAATAAAATCTCGTCTCTATTAAGAAGTCCGAAGGACCACATTCCACTTGAGACACATGGTATTTATAAAATACCTTGTGGGGCATGTGAAAAGGTGTATATTGGACGTTGCAATAGAAAAATATCATGTAGAATTGCAGAACATAAAGTAGATGTCACTAATAAACGCTTAACTTCATCCATAGTTCAACACGTCCTTAATGAAGGTCATAAAATAGACTTTAATAATACAAAAACAATAGCTAGTATATACAATGAACCAAAAAGAATTTACCGCGAAGCAATAGAAATTTATAAACATAAAAATAATATGAATACTAGAAATGACTCAATCAGAATTCCCAACACCTGGAAAGTCTTAATCGATGAAAATCCCCCAAAAACGGCATTTTCAAAATTACCAGTAGAGTCTCCAATTAGCTTAACCAATCAGGTATCCACTACCAGCCCCGCCCCCCACCCCTCCACCATCAATCACCTGCAACCCGGGTACTTCGTTCTAGACATAAGAAGTGACTTGCACTCACTTAAGTTTTAGCTTTTGGATTGAACAGACATGCGAAAGCTATCAGTTTGAGACAAAAACTCAAGACATAAGGCCTCTGAAGATGGACAGTGTGATCTGTCCGAAACGTCAGGAGTTAAAAAGTCCTTTTAAGGACTACGTTACGCGGGTAAACCGAGAGAAAAAATTTTCTACATATATATATATATATATATATATATATATATATATATATATATATATATAATACATTAAAGAAAACATAAAGCGGTAGAAAAAAAATTATATATATACAACAGAAATTAAAAACACAAATTAAAGCATGTGGCCATGTGGGATAGATAACATGAAGTTAAATGAAGAAAACCAACATAATGAGAATGAAAAAATAACATACAGCAGGGGTGGAAAGTTCATAATTAACAATTTGTTTTAATTTTTTCTATTATGAATTTAATAAATTTGCCTGAGGACAAATGGAAAATATCAGCGTCATAAAAGATATCATTGTATTTTGTGCCCGTCCTTCGGAGAAATGAATGTTGCGTGTAATTTGTTTTTGAGTGTGGGATGTGGAATAGTTGGTTTGACCTTGTATTTCTTATTGGACAGTGGAAATTAATGTGTTCTAGAAGATAGTTGTTGTTAACAACGTTGTTAATGATTTTGAATAAAACTTTCTGGTGATATATTTCTTCTATCTTCTAAGGTTGATAAATTATGGAATTAGTCTTTTGTTAATTAGTCTTTTAGGTTTTATTATGTTCAAAAGGATTTAAAGTCCAGGTGTTTCATTTTTTTTTAATTCTTTTCAATATTAAATTTGCATTGGGGATTCCATATGACTGATCCGAATTCTAATATTGAGCGAACAAAGAGACATACCTACAGTATTTTGATTACGTGTGGTGACCTGGCAATACTCTTGAGGTAGCTGGACTATGACTTCCCAACTGTGGTGTATTGTGAGGCTAAAGTGAGTGGGGAACGGAAGAAGTAAGGAAAGAAAAGGTTTGGAAGAATCTTTTTTTTTTTTTTTTTTACATGAGCTCCACACAGGAGGCCCTGAGGAAAATAATTTCCCTCAGGGCCTATGTCATCTTTGGAGATGCTGTGTGGAGGGGTTTTTTTTAGGGAAAGGAAGGAGAGGAAAGTTCTGGGAAGGAAAAGGGTTTAGGGGTGGGTAGGAATCTGGGATTCAGTGTATCCTGGTCATCCAAGACCTGGACAAAACTCACCCCATGAACACGGGCACCCCTGCTAAATCACCAAACGTAGCGAACCACTTGGGGTGACCTATGGCAGAGGTGTTGGTTATCCAATAAAGGTTCCCGGGGCGGCGGTACCCATTCCCGCCTCCCAAATTGAAATACCTATTCAGATCAGGTAGCCAAACACGGCGATCGGCCAGTGGCATCTTTTTTTTTTGTTTAAAAATAAATTTAAAATAGCCTTTTCAAGCAACCTGTCAATTTTGAATGGTGGTCTATTGAGAATGCTCTCTGGTATGTGCCGCAAAGATATTATTTTTAATGAAAATAATTAACTTGGTTTTCGCTTCTTCTTTACATAGTATAAAGCAAAGTCACTCTCGCTGTCTGTAGGCTTAGATCTTTTAGGCTAGGCAACGGATTTTCATGCGGTTTTCACCAATAGATAGAGTGATTCATGAGAAAAGTTTAGGTATATAATTTGTCAAGGCTTTGTGTTAATTGGTTGAAATATATAATACATAAAGGGAGCGGGCTGACAAGCGGGCAATGTGGATTTGATATGTATGCAAATTTACAGATGGCGTTGGTTATAAAGGTTGGGTAGTGGCGTTGTCAGTAGATGGCGTTGTGTTTCGTTAGCCACAGCTACGTGTGGCCAGGTCTACTAGTTTTTAATAAAAATTATCATCATTTTGCAGATTCAAAGTTTCCTTTATCAGGATACGAAGTTGTTTATGTGAATACCGCATAAGAGTCCCAACTGTTCCCAACCGTTTGGAGTCGGACTATGGCTTCCCCAATTGTTGCAAGGCTGAAGGTAGTGGGGAGAAGAAGGATATAAGGAAGAGGAAGGTGAGGAAATACCTAACTATTCAGATCTGATCACCGCACACGGCTAAAGCCATTTCAAGCGACCGTTCAATTCTGAACGGTGGTCTCAGCGCGACACTGAGAGTATCTTCCACTCTAGAAAGTGCCGCAAATTTCTTTATATTATTTAAATGAATAAATCATTAAAATAAAATTTACGTGTACACGTCAAGATTTATCCCCGCGACCTCAGGATTGCTACTCGAGAGTCTTATCCCTCGACCACGGAGGCCGTTAAAAGTATACTGAAGTACAGAAGAATACAGTATAGATAAAAATATAACGATAGGCAATGGGACAAAGTATGAGTATTTAATTAGTTGAAAAATATTATATAAAATAAATGAGTTTATTATAAAATAACAAAAACTTTTACCAATAAAAAAATAATAAATGACTATTTATATTTATTATTATTTAATGTCGATTAAATGGAAATATCACATATTCGTAACCTGTGAAATTGCGGTCGAGATTCATAACTGCTCGACAACGTAGGTCATCTTCCATTTAAATTCATCGAATTAACAATAATGATTTTTTTCACATAAGAAAAATCTAGGCTTCCTTCACGAATTCTTCTAACCCACACACAAAGAAGGTCGCTTTTAATTAATCGTGATGTAATAAATTAATATGAATTAATTCCCTTCTTCCACTCTCATATATTGCCTGACATTTGGTCTTGTCATGAGATGCCCCATGGGAACCTTTGAGATGGCTGATTATAATGAGGTAATTAATGTTCAAAATGATTTTTCTCATCAAACTCCCTAAGAATGGCGATTACTTAACAGATTTGAGATTAATGCCAATTATTTTGATTTGTTTGTAATAAAAATGCTTACTTTTTGATTCCGGATGCATCGTTTATATAATCTATTTAAGCCAAGCGTGTAAATAATGGGCTTGCACTCGTTTTTTAAATTAATAAATTTAAAATATTTCTACATTGACCACATTGAATTATGCAATATCACTGTTGCAGAAATCACACAACGAAAGTATTATCGTAATATTTTCTTTACGGTGGTATTGAAGCAAAGCTTTTTAAGAAAACACAAAAGTTATGCTCAAAAAAGAAAAAATGTTTTTATATTGGTTTTAACGGTTTCTCAAGCATATTAATTAGCTCTACATATTATAAATTAAAGTCCCCCGCGTCGTCTGTCTGTCTGTCTGTTCGCGATAAACTCGAAAACTACTGAACGGATTTTCATGCGGTTTTCACCAATAGATAGAGTGTTTCGTGAGGAAGGTTTAGGTATGTAATCTGTCAAGGATTTGTGTAAATGGGTTGAAACATAACGATAATTATTAGAAGTGTCGGAAAAAGTCAAGCCGCCTGGTAGATTTCATCGAAAACGCTGCCTAATCCTTTTGGGATATGACAAAACAATGCATGGTGGGATATTCCTCTTTTAGATATCTATCTTTTACGGATAGCTTACTATACCCATTCTATCTTCTAAAAAAATGGTCACTTACATTGCGGTAATTGAAAAGGTATTTAGACGGATACAGTATTAATCCTTATTAACTTAAATACGTTAGTTACCCCTATAATCTTTCACACCATTTCTAATTAAAGTCCTCCGCGGCATCTGTCTGTCTCTTCGCGATAAACTCAAAGACGGCGGTGGTCATAAAGGTTGGATAACCATCGAGTAGATGACGTGTTTTTTTAGCCACAGCAATGCGTGGCCGGGTCAGCTAGTGTTTAAATAATTGAGGCAAAGTAGTGATACTACTTTATAGTATCGCCCAGTTTAATTACCAAAGAAACGGCTTTGCTTTCGCGTCACAAATTACTCCTGGATCCATAATTCCATTGACTTCAGGCAGCGTGGAATATTGCGTGTTCTTCACATAAAAGAGATATTAAATATCTTGATTATATTATATAATGGTACATTAAAGTAGAAATAAGCTTGTAGAATCCCAGGTAAAGGATTGATCATATTAACCTTATTTAAAACATAATTCAATTACGCAAGCTTGATATTTTAATGTTTTGAACAATAGAGACGTACTGGTTAGTCTGGTGGAAATCGCACCGCTGGCTGTGACAAGAATAGACCTAAAAAACCTATCGAAGTGTAAAAATGTGCTTTATTTTTATATATTGAAATCATCGCCGTGTACAATATTGATGAAAATAATTCAATTTTTATTTTGTGGAGGGGACAGTTATTTATCTATACTAATATTATAAATGCGAAAGTGCGTGAATTTGTTTGTTACGCTTTCACGCCTAAACGACTTAACCGATTTTATATCCCCACTGATTTTCGACATGGTCCCCATTACAATCGATGCACTTGGTGAGCCGTGGCACAAGGTCCTTAAATCCCTTGTCGTAGAATTCAGCCACCAAAATTGTTCTCACCTCTTCCTCCGCGTTCTCGTCGGACCCCAAACGTTTTCCGGCCAAATATTGCTTCCGATGAAGAAAAAAATGGAAATCATGTCTCTGTTTGCCTTTTGGATTCCGGGGTAAGGTGGTGAACCCGTGTTTCAACTAATGGTTCAAAAATACCCTAATGCTTTCCACACGATTTTTCCCGTAAGCTTGCGTCAGCATTTTGGGCACCCAATGAGCATACCATAATATGCTAATTTTTTCTCGTGAGACGAGTGATCAAAATCACGAGACTTCACAGGGTGGACTCCTTCCTGGTTGGGAAATCGGATCTTTGAACGCACCTCGGACGAGACGGTATCCGACGGTGGAATGTCCATCTCAAACGGACTCAAAGGTCGCACTGAAGCAGCTACCGAGCCGGATCACCGCTCGTTTTGGAGGGGATAGTCTGAGCTACGCGCTAGTGCTGCCATATTTTGGGAAATAACGTCCGCGTCGCCGAAAATGAGTAAAGGTCTTTAATTCTTGAACAACTATTTCGTTGGTAAATGGCGTTCAGTTAAAAGGGATACTCGAATTGAAATAAATAACTAATTGTATAGATACTAATTATTATTTTTAATTGTAAACTAATGTTTAAGACAACATTTTTACGCATAGGACAAAGGGTAACAATTATTATAAGCAATGATTATTAGCCCGAAACACTCATCTACATTGAAAAAATCTCCCGAGAAAAGATACATGCCGCCGACGGGACTTGAACCCACGTCCTTCTGATATCCGGTCAACTGCTCTTTTATCCAGTGAGGTGGCGTCGAGACAAATTATGTCTACTTTTTTGGTGAAATACTATAACTTGTCAAATATTAATTATTATTTTTAATTGGTAAACTAATGTTTAAGACAAATTTTTATGCACAGCACAAAGGGTAACAATTATTATAAGCAATAATTATTAGCCCAAAACACTCATCTACATTGAAAAAATCTCCCGAGAAAAGATACATGCCGCCGACTGGGAGAGTTAGCACTTACAACGCCTTTCTCACCAAAAATAAAGTTGGTTGTTTTCAGGTGGAAAAATGTAATAAGCAGTAATTGTTGAATGAAACTCTAGTATATATTGAATTATTTGACGGGTAGGAGATAAGCCGCCGTAGCTCAATGGATAAAAGAGCAGTTGACTGGATATCAGAAGGACGCTGGTTCAAGTCCCGTTGCGTCGGCGTGGCGGCATGTATCTTTTCTCGGGAGATTTTTTCAATGTAGAAGAGTGTTTCGGGCTAATAATTTATTATTGCTTATAATAATTGTATAGATACGTTTTTAGTGTACGTAGGCGGAGGAAGTTAACACTGACAGGTAAACAGCATTACCGAATCAAACGGCGCTATTAAGTCATTGAGAAATAATTGGCAAAAAAGGTAGAGATGAAAATGCTGCAAAATTTAATACCTAATTAATCATTTTATTCATTAATTGGATTTTGCAGTTCAGAATTTAGTGGAGAGGGCAAAATTGTTAAGCGATGTATTTTAGCATTTCACTAAATGCAAATAAGAATAAGAAATAGGTTGGTGATATAATACCTACATCGACAGCAAATAAATATCTTTAAATAAGCAGAGCCAATCAGAACACATTATACAAATTTAAAGTGTTCCCAAATTTGTGTTTATTTTTTAGTTTTTTTTTCATTAGTTCCATACGGGAGGTCCTGGGGAAAATAATTACCCTCACGGCCTGTGTCATCTTTGGGGATGCTGTGTGAAGGGTCTTTTTAGGAAAGGAAGGATAGGAAGTTCTGGTAAGGAAAACGTATCAGAGGTTGTTAAGAATCTGGGTTTCAGTATGTCCAGATGTGACGGAAGTATGAATCTATCCCTCCCAGTCCGTGCAAGGCAGTCTCCCGCGATTCGGCCTGTCACGCAGTTGGTGCACCCCTGCTAGGTCACTAAACGTAGCGAAGCATTTGGGGTGACCTATGGCAGAAGTGTAAGAAGGTAATCCCATAATGGTTTTCAAATTGAAAAGTTTAAAGGGTACCACCCTCGAAACTCTAAACTATTGACTTACGCAAAAACAGGCGATCTGTTTGATAGATTTTCTGCCTTAGCGAACAGTTTGAATCTTCGATAGCAATAGAATTTTTATTCATTCTATGCTTGTTCTACTGGTATGAGAATGAAAGATATTCCAAAGAACTAGCATAAATTGTCCCCCTCACCCATCAGTTCAAAGGCGGAATACAAACAAAGTGCGTTTGTAGTTTGTACACGGACATTTTCCGATTGAGAAGAAATCATATTTGTGAGACAATGTTGTTCCCAGTTAGGTGTTGGAACAACTTGTCGACATTTCTATCGAATAGGTCTCTTCAAGACCCAGGTAAATCCATTTGATAATAAACCCCTAAAAATTACAAAGGCGACAAGACTTCTCTAGGGCTTCTTAGGGCTCTCTGAATAAAGCTCTAATATAAAGAACGGAAAACCATTTTGTAAAACGATTGTTTTGAAACTATTTTTGAAGCCTTTTAATTATTTGTTATTAATCCGATAATTACAAATTGCACGCCATACATCAGCAACCTGCAGTTACAGGAATATCCATGTCCAATAAGTGTATAAAAGAACAATCTTATAATTACCCGTCTTAATCCTTTATCTTTCCACAATAGAAAACCAATAATATTATCCATCGAAAGTGTGGGAAAATCTTTGGATTGGTCGTGTCTTCTGAAAACCCAAGGTCCAATACTTTACGTGTAATTAATCATCCATTGATAGTTTCATTGAGGTTTTACAAACAACAGTTCTTATCTCCCGTAGATTTCGAACATATCTTACAGCTGGCCAAGAGCATAGTGTGTGTTTTTCCCTTTGAAAAATGTGAAGTAACAGAGATTTTTGGTCATTACGAAATTTTGTGTTGAATTTATTGAGTTTCTTTACTCATTTACCTTGTATCGCATTTTTCACAATCTTACTATAAATTTGACCGCTCAACAACAAACCGCCGGGCAGCAGTTCGTTCATAATTTTTTCTTCACATTAAATTTAATTTAATCTGATTCGATTCATCCTTTCCATTTCACACCTATCTTCTCTCTAACATACCTTTGCGTTTTCTTATCTGAGTTCCATAAATTTTTGTATATTTTATGTATCGGCAAAATTTGCCATATGGCTCAACGCTCAAAGCAAAAACTAGGATCAATAAACTTATTTTACGCAATTACTTGTCTCGAATAATTTCAAAAAGTAGTTCATATATCAACAATTTGTGGTATTTATAATTGTAGTTGACTTTCACCCTTTTTGGGTAATCTTTGACGTCGATTTAAAAATCGAGGAAAGGTTCCAAACAGGTCTAATGCTATTCTGATGATTTTTTGTTCATGCATATATGCCATTGCCATACGTAAGAAGGGAGTTTAAACAAAAATATAAAGGTAATAGTTATAAAAGTATTAAAAACAAATCGGAGTGTACTAATGTAATTCACAGGCGGTACAAGTGAAACCTTCAGAAAATTAAAGTAGACAACAACAGTTGGGAGACTACAAAGCACTTATTTGATCAATGTGATGGATGATTTTTTCCATATTTTTGTCATCGAATTCCAGTGCACCTTTTTCTATACATTTGGTCACCTTATTAGTATTTGTGTTTTCCTTTTCAGAAATTTGTGTTTTCCTTTTGTCTGTTCATTTTGGAGGGGTTTAAAGATTGGATATTGATTTTACAAAAATTAAAAAAAAAATTGATTTCGTAGGATTCACTCCTTGGTACGCTAAATGTACGCAGAGGTTCGTCTACACCATATGTACCACTACACCAAAGGAAACTTATGAGGGACTGTTATCGTATTATATTTGAACTGAGTAGGTACCCGTGAATTAAATAAATATTTTATTGCTATCTCCATTCTCTTGCATGCTAAATCCTATAGATGTATGTGTTTGTATCTTTTTAGTGTCGCTCGTTTCCGTTTCATCGAGTTTCAAATCACAACGGTTCTAAAGAAGTTCACTACAATAGTGTAGAAAAGAGACTAAAAACATACACTGCTGTAAGTGGAAACGGCTGTCTTAAAAATAACATTTAGGAAAGTATTAAGGTGTTTAGTTACAGCCGAAAAACACAATAAAATTTGATTTACACTAATGTATTCCTTCTGCAACAATACAGAATAACAATTCTACAAAATTCGAGGAGTCAAAATCTTGCATTAGAAATATTCGAGAGTCCAATTTTCATGCCAATAAGAGTGAAGATTTGACAGAACCATGGTTTGGGGAGACTGTGTCAAATCAAATGAATTGTTTATTTAATGCACATTAACATATTACATTACGAGTAAACATCCAACAATTACTTTTACCTGACACTTATTATTTGTCACCTCGCCGGTGGGTCTCTTGTGCAGTGAAATTAAGCAAAAATGGCAGGCCTTTTTAATGGTGTCTCACCGAAATAGGACTTTCTACCGAAACCGAATCTTCGATATCTGTCTCAGTTTCGCCAGAACCCGAAACCGAAACCGAAACGTTTTTAGACATGTTAAAAATCTATTGTTTACTGAAATTTGGCTTATTTTTACATTTATACGGACGGTTACCGGGTGTTAAGGCGATCCAATAGTTCAGGAAAAAATCGAAATCGGAATTCACGCCCTTTATGGAAGGAGTTTAAAAATACTTGAGAAAAAGCTTTTGGAATGGTTGGAAAAGGTATTTGAGAATTTTTTTTTACAGGTTGATTTCGTAAAGGCCTGTAAAAAATGTTAATTCCTGTTTTATGCATTGTTTATTGTAAGAAAACTGAAATTTAAAAATGATTTCACGAAACTAAGCGACGCGGAATCACACGACTGTCTCCCGCGCCGGTTGGGGCGTGACTGATACGAATAAGGTGTTGCCCAGTGCATGGTTCTTGTGCCCATGCCATAAGGGTCACTTCAAGAATCCAAATTCGTAGAGTGCGGGCCGTATTGATTGATGTCAAAAATAACAACGAGAAAATGAATATTTTATTTTATTATGTGAAGTTCGGGCGTAAATATGATTTTTTTGCGATTATTATAAAAGAAACTTAATTTGCCACATTATACAATAAAACCAAATTCGAAAGGGGGTTTATAAATAGGAGAGTTTGGACTTGAAAGTGTTTTTTATAGACCTTATAATTTATTTTTTTAAAAGCTTATTAAAATAAAAGACTTATAAAAAAATGGCCGATATTTTTAAGGGCCAAGGTATGTTCTACACACAGTATTTAATTGAAGCATCTAAAATACTTCTAAGCTATCAAATTTTCAAAACAAAAACATGTGATTTTGTATGATTTTGCATTATTTAGTATGGCTTCATCTTAAATGAAATAAAAAAAAAACCATAATTGAGTATGTTAAAAAATATATTATTTTTGTATTACTGATATAAAACAAACCAAAATTAACATAACATGTTAACTACTTATTGGAACAAAAATTTGTCAATAACCATCACTTATAATATAAAAGAAGGACCTCATTAATTATTTTAATTTTAATTGCGTAGGATTACTGCACGTGTTAAATTAAATTTAAAAAAAAAACAATAATTGAAGTATGTGAAAAAATAATTATTTGATATAACTGATGCAAAACCAACCAAAATTATAAAAATAAATAATATTATAAAAACAACACAATCACGCCGGACCGGCCGGCGACCTCACCTGATGATGGCGGACGATACACGAGCCAGGAACTCAGCCGAAGTCAGCCGAACGACGCGCGATAATTTACGAACGCAGAGTTTCGGTGCAGCAGATTTTCTGCCAAAACTGGATTTTTTTGCTGAAACTTGCCGAAACCGAAACCGAACCTTCAGTCGGTCACTACTCTTTAACAACACAATGAATTATTATCGCACCCACTTGAGCTGATCAATTTCATCCTACAAAACCTGAACGTTCATTTACCGACGTAAAATGTGATTGTAAATAGTAATAGACAAAAATTAAAAGCGGGCATGCAGAATTTGCTTCCTCCGTGGTCAATTATGCAAAATAATGAGTGATAATTTACTCCTCCGTATGTGCACATAGTTAATAAGTTTGTACCCCACGCTACGTTCCCCACACGCCACGGCGGGCTCCATATTCAAAACTATCATTGTAATAATTATGTTATTATTCCGTATGGAAATATTATGTTATTATTCACAATGGAAATATTACGTTATTGTGAAAATACAATGATTAGATGTTTGGTAATACTATTGATTGTTTTAATACCCGTGCGCATCGACTTAAAAATTTGATGACCAAGCATTTTAGATTAATCAACACAACTTGTAATTAAAACAATTTTAGATTGTTAAATGTAATTGATTGCAGCAATACATACCTACTCATGATTGAATATGTTAATTTAAAGAAGTAACGATAATTGCATAATATATTTGATTAAGTATTTATTAAACATAATCGGAAGCCAAATCTTTGCACCATTTGATCTAAGTATGTATAATGAATAAATGACCCCTTCAACAGCTCGGATGCGGAACATCTTTATGTTTGTTACCAGAGTTTTTTTTGTACTCTCTCTAACTGGGCCACTTAGCCTTAAGGTATTTGTTTAAAAATACCCTCATCACAGCAATCTCAAAGATGATAAAATAACGTCATGTCTGGAGTTAATTTTATAAAATTGTAAAGCATTTCTTCTACACATGTATCTTTGTGTTCTCTACATTCTTACTGTAATATCACACTTCTGCCCATTTAAATGTGTCTATCAACAGACTCGTGCATAGATTTCTTATTAAATTAAAACCAGTTTTGTGTTCGGAATGCTAAAATAAGGCTGGTTGAGTAGAGGTGAAATTGCAATTGATATCTGAGCCACAAATTCCAATATAAGTAATTTCAAAAACTTTTTTTTAATATTTACACCCAGCAAGTACAGTCTTACGTTTGATGACAATGCGATCGTTTAAAATGGCAACACTAAGATGGCTCATAGGAAAATGAATGTAACAAAAAAAACATTATGTTCCAAATTAATTTACCACCAATATGAAAATTTTTATGTTTCTGACACAATGTATCAAAATGGCCAAAGTTACAGGATAAATTAAAAAAAAAAAAAACAAATAAATAAATTTTAAAAATCAGAAAAAATTGTTTCAATTGAATAAATTTGTGGAATATTATGCCAAGCCATATTTAGCGATTCATTTCCGCCTTTAATAGACTGAATAGACTATTTTATTTTGTTATTGAGTTTAATAATCAAATACTCAAATTACATTGTAAAATGAATAAAATAAACCGAGTAAGTTACCATTAATTATCAGTATATTCAAACCAATAATTATTCAAAGGTATGTACTCATCGAAATTTGGTCGATATATATGCTACGGTTCCATGACAACTCTGAAACATGCAATTTCAACACCCCTTTGAAAAATTATTAAAAGTTATGAAAAAATAGCCCGTAACCTAATCTAACGTAACCTTTTTAAGGGCCCGCAACCCGGATTTGAACCGATTTATTACATATTTCCCTTAAACACGGCAAGTTTTAAAGCTCTTAAAAAAATACATGTTATTCTTGAAGATAACAATTTTAACAATTATACCAAGTCAGTAGACATCTTCAATTTATCTTTAAACAAATATAAAATATTGTTACGAAGGCAGTTCAGTTATGTACAATAAATACTGTGTATTTTCTTACTATTCATATGTAAAAGCCCCGAAAAAGGGCGTTAATAAATAAATAAATAATATCTAGACTTTGCCCGTGCCGAATCGCAAATTATATAAAATTCCCTCGATAGAAAAAAATCGCAAAGTATGCTCCAAAAATTATTATTAACACGTTTGTTTCAGTTATTTTACAAGTTATATGTATGAAAAAATTCACAGTGTTTCTTTAAATGCTGTTTAAGATAATGCCCGCAAGATTTTTGCTCTATTTTAAACGAGTCGTGTTTTATTAAACATTTTCGCATCGATTTTATCGCTGTAAATGTTTGCGCTCTCCTCTAACGCCATATACTACAATGTAAACAAAAACAAAAGAAAGAAATATGAACAATGTGAAAAGTGATAACGGTAACAATAAGTTTCAATAAATATTCTATTTACTTATATTTTTTTAAATTTTTAACAAAGCAATAAATAACAAAATATTTAGGATCAAGCGAATTATCGAAATTAAATTTCCATTATCTCGGTTTATATCATCTTCATTGTCATAACGTACAATACTTATTTTTTTTTTTTAAATCCCTTATTTATGTATACTTAAAATATTCACTATAACCATAGAAATAAAAGTAAAAAATCTATATTATACCCACGCACAGGCATTGCCTTTGTGGGATTTTTTTGTTCATACATTAATTATATTAAGTTTTTTATATACTTTTCATTATTTCATGTATGTATTATATGTATTGTATCAAAAATTTTCAATAAAAAAAAAAAAAAAACTTCATAAAGTTTATTCTTCCTTTGGAATTCCTACAAGTTCTGACATTCACAAACATATTATACGCCTATGTATCGATCTTAAATCCTACTCCATCAAGCTAATATTTCAGAATTTGTTCTTCTTTGTGCATTTTACCTACTCTGATGTATTTACACACACATATCTGCAACAAGTTGATCTTAAATCTGACTGTAAAGAGCTCATAACTCAGAAGCTTATTTTTTTGCCAATCCTACCTGATCTGACATTCACGTGTGGGAATTATTGGCCCAAGATGATTCACGAATAACAACAATGCACGCAATGCGGAGTTCCTAAAGGTCGTCCCAGCAGCGGGCAGCTATAATCTAAAGCCTCCACTGCAGAGAGCAGGCCAAGGGACCTTGGAGCGAGCCTATTTGGACTCGTTGGGCAACAAACTGTCCTGTGATTACCTCTCGTCGTGAATTCGATTACTGGCCGATCAGAACCGGTTCAATGTTTTTGATTACTAGGTTTGTTTTATTAAATTTTGCAATGCCAGAACAGAAAATCGGGAGAATAGAATTAGTCACTGCTGGCACTGCTGAAAACCTGTTACATTCCAGGAGAAATCCTGAATGTATAGCTGGACAGCGACATTTTTGCCAATAGAATGAATCAATGATGACTAAAATTAATGTATAAAATTTTAAAAATCTATTGAAAAATAAATGTTTTTATTATTATTATTAATCTAACTACCAAACATTTCTTAGTTATTGTGAGACATATATGAGAGGCATATATACAACTTGGGAAGTTTAGTCTAACGTTAGTAAAGGGCACAAGAAAAGAATGAGAAGTCATATCTAACCACACATTTTAGCATGACTAAACTGTAGTATCCACGTAATTATTTGAAGGAAATTATTGGGGGAGATATTACTTAGTCAAAATTTTAAATAATCTGCGTTTCATAGAAAAACTTTATATTCAGAAGAAGAAAGAGAGATAGTACGTCTCTACTGCCAAAACAGTTCGATTTTATATTATTTAATTCTAGTATGTACCTACCTATTTTAACTACGATCAATAGTGCAGTAAGCTCTGGTGCCATGAAAATAATTCTTATCTGGACTTTTTTGTATATTAACCTCACACAGGAGGCTCACGAGTAAAATAATTTCCCTAAGGGATACTGTATGGAGGGTCTTTCACTCCGTGAATCACAGATAAGTCACCAAACGGAATGCACCACTTGGGGTGACCTATGGCAGAGTTGTTGATTATCCAATAAATGGTTCCCGGGGCGGTAGTACCAATACACCCCTCCCAAATTGAGGAGCATTTGTTTTCAGCTCTTAAAGACATTTTCACAAAGGACTGAAAAGCTTTGGAATATTCAAATAATTTTTATTAACCAGTCGTGTATTTTTAAAAATTCCATAATTATGAACAGTTAATTTGTCTTCATTACATAATAGTATAAAATGAAGTCGCTCAAAATGTATGTGCGCGTTAATCTTTTAAAGTTTAAATAATAATTAATTAATCTTTAATAATTAAATCGTTAATCTTTCTCAATTTGGGAGGCGGGAATGCGTACCGCCGCCCCGGGAACCTTTATTGGATAACCAACACCTCTGCCATAGGTCACCCCAAGTGGTTCGCTACGTTTGGTGATTTAGCAGGGGTGCCCGGGTTCATGCGGTGAGGTTTGTCTAGGTCTTGGAGGCGGATGACCAGGACATACTGAACCCCAGATTCCTACCCACCCCTTAAACCCTTTTCCTTCCCAGAACTCTCCTCTCCTTCCTTTCCTTAAAAAACCCTCCACACAGCATCCTCAAAGATGACATAGGTCCTGAGGGAAATTATTTTCCTCAGGGCCTCCCGTATGGATAAAGGTTGGGTAATGGCGTTGTGTTTCGTTAGCCACAGCAACGTGTGTCCGGGTCTGCTAGTCTTCAATATATGCAAATTCACTTTTTGGCGTCAATTTTAATTAAATAAAACAAATCACATTG
Organism: Limnephilus marmoratus; assembly: GCA_917880885.1. Classification (NCBI taxonomy): domain Eukaryota; kingdom Metazoa; phylum Arthropoda; class Insecta; order Trichoptera; family Limnephilidae; genus Limnephilus; species Limnephilus marmoratus. The sequence continues at coordinate 7,115,424 of OU862922.1, read as the reverse complement.
TATAAATACCACATTTATTCAAAATTATCTACATGTTTCGAAAAAAGGTTTCTTCGTAAAAAGATAAATTATTTTCATCCACAAAAAAAGTTGAAGTATATTTGTCATTCGTCCGACCCTGTCGGTCATCAATACCAGGAGATCAGAAGTGGCAGCAGGTACGGGCTAGTTCCCACGGAGCAGTGTCTCCGCCATGCAAATATTGGACAATATTAGCCCATCGCTTCATGCTCTCCGCGCACTTGTCTAACTTCTCAGTCCCACCGGCACCGGACTCATTCCCAGAAATGACACAATTTCGACCAATTTATATTGTATAATTCAAACGAATCAATAAAAACGGCATTTTGAAATGCAACGCTAAATCATAATCATTGTTAATTCTAACTTTTGACTATCTTCGGGTTCTCATAGCTGAATTTTGAAACGTTTAATGTTGAATTTGCAGAATATTCATATCTGATTTCTTGATACTAAAAATTAAGGTCAAATTTTGTGGTGGAAAAATATTTGGTAATTTTTATAATTTATTCCAGTTAGCACATTTATTTTTCATTTTCAATACATACTAGCAACTTAAATTTGATACAGTTGTGTTTAATTCGGTTAATTGTATTATATTTTTATTTAATTTATCGTGTTGTGTAATTTTTGTTTTACATCAGCTTTTTACAGGAAGTCCTGGGTAAAACAATTTCTTTCGGGGCCTATGTCACAGGATAGGACGTTCTGGGAAGGAAAAGGGTATTAGGGATGGGTAGGAATTTGGGGGTGAATGTGTCCAGAAGTTACGGACGTATGAATCCATCCCTCTCACTGCGGTACAAGGTCGAAAGAGTCCTCCTGGGGATGTAAAATGTCTCCATCTACCAGTCTCTTCCGATTTGGCCAACCACGCAATAGGTGAGTAAACGCATGTGTCGCCAAGACCTAGACAAACCTTTCCCAAAGAACTCGGTCACCCCCTGCTAAGTCACCAAATGTAGCAAAACGTATGTTTGGGAATATTTCTTTCCTGATCCCTTTCCTACATATTTCCTTCATACGCACCTACCTACCTACATACTTCCTCCTACCTACGAATGGCAGTGAAATTAGTGCTGTGACAACTTTCAAAGAAGCAAGCCACGGTTAAGTGTCTAAGTGTAGTATTTGAATTTAAATGCTGAATCACAAACTAGTTAAAAGATAAAATTCTTAATCTTGTTGAACAATGTGTACACAGTTTCGAAAAGTGTAATATGAACTTCTTATACTATGGACACCAACGGATCCAGCCTGCCAAAAGACCTACAGTGAGTTTTTACGTTTCCTTTTTCCCTGCCTTCTAAGAAAGTTCCTAACAACGTACGTTGGGATAACCTGTAGCAGGGGTGTTCCATGTTCCATGAACTATTGATACCATAAACAACCCAGTATACGAGTATACATACGTTTTTTTCAGTCGCTGGGTTAGATAACATCATGGGAGATAATATTAGAACCAAGTGAGTAAACTGCAAATCGTGATATGAAACTAAACTAAACGATTTGATTCGTTCGACGTTAGAGTGTGATGTTTGTGTTCTGAGGGTCATTTCTTGTTACCTCTGCAATATAATTACTGTGAAGATACTCGAATGAAAATTAGTAAAAAGGTTAATAAATTAATAAAGTGAAATTGTTCGACTTCATTTTAACGTACAGTACATCTATTTTTTTTTAATTAGCTCCACACAATTTCGCCATTTTTAATTAATTAAATGAGCAGTAGGTACCTACGTTCATTTTCTAGAAAAATGACTGAGAATTGTTTTGGTTTTCACGTTATGATTGTACAATACAAAATTCAACGTTAATTATTTTATAAATTAGTTTGCAGTCACATATTACAAAATTTATTTATCATTTTTGATCTGACTGATAATACAATGATTGCTTATTGAAATTAAGTACAGTAATTAAGTAATTTGTTAACTCCTCTGACGACCTCCGTAGTCCAGTGGGTAAGTCTCTTGACTCACAATCCGGAGGTCGTGGGTTCGAACCCGGCATGGGCAAATAAATTTCATTTGATTAATTTGTGTTATTTCACAATTAATTCATTTAAAATAATATATAGTATATTTGCGGCATGTTCCAGAGTGGAAGATACTATCAGTATCGCTCTGGTGTAAGACCACCATTCAGAATTGAAACGTTGCTTAAAAATGGCTTTAGCCGTGTTTGGTGACCAGATCTGAATAGCCAGGTACTTCCCAACCTTCCTCTTCCCCACCTACTTCCCCTCCCCACTACCTTCAGCCTCACAACATACCCCAATTGGGGATGCCATAGTCTCACTGGCTCCGGACGGGAGCAGTTGAGATTCTTGTGCGGTATTCACGGTAAAAAAAAAATAAAAAAATAACTGTATTTCAACTCCCAATAATTCTTATTTGATTATATGTATTTATGTTTTAATATGTATCTATGTATTCGATTATGTACACGTATGCGATTGCCTGTGTGTATGTATGTGCGCATATGCGTGTATGTGTGTATGAACATAACTGTGTTTATGTATGTACATATATGTAAATGTGTATGTGTGTAAGTTAATGTATATATATATATATATATATATATATATATATATATATATATGTTATGGTTAAGGTTTTCACGGGTGTAAGATGTAAAACACTTTTCTCGGTTTACCCGCGTAACGTAGTCCTGAGAAGGACTTTTTAACTCCTGACGTTTCGGACAGATCACACTGTCCATCTTCAGAGGCCTTATGTCTTTAGCTTTTGTCTCAAACTGATAGCTTTCGCATGTCTGTTCGGTCCAGAATCCAAGACTCAAGTGAGTGCAAATCAATTCCTATGGCTAGAACGGAGTACCCGGGTTGATTGTGATTTATGGTGCTGGGGGTAGGAGGTGGGACCGGCAGTCTCAGGCGGTTTACATGTAGAGACCTGATTGGTTAGGCTAATTGTGGGTACTTCTGATAATTTTGGAAATGCCGTTTTTGGGGGATTTTCGTCAATTATTACTTTCCAGGTGTTGGGAATTCTTATGGAGTCGTTTCTGGTGTTCATATTATTTTTATGTTTATAAATTTCTATTGCTCAGGAGTTAAAAAGTCCTTCTCAGGACTACGTTACGCGGGTAAACCGAGAAAAGTGTTTTACATATATATATATATATATATATGTACCCGCCTCGGAACAGACTTAGTCTAGTGAGGCGGGCTACTAACTTGTTTGTATATGATTATTATTACAATAAACGCCCGGGTTGCCGGCATTAAATAAAGTATTTTTGCCGAATTGTGCCGAACAAACTAACTATTCATCCGTCTTGGGTCACACTCCTTGATTCATGTGTAGTCTAAGAGGAATGAATGAGCGACCCTTTTCATACAAAACTTAAATTTGGATTTAAGACCACAATACTTGACCAAACTGATTTTTTTTTGTTATCAAAAGGTAGAGCTAAAATATAAATGAAAGCCAAACATTTCCAAATAAGAAAATATACCTTATATTTTAAAATCTGGAAGATGTTGAAAATGTTGATCCCCTGAGGAATAAAAAATTCATCCAGGTTATATTTCATCTTTGGAGGTGAAGTGTGGAGGGTCGTTTTAAGGAAAGGAAGGAGAGGAAGTTCTGGGAAGGAGAAATATATGAAGGGTTGTAGGAATCTTGGGGACAGTGATCCAGGAGCGACAGACGTACGAATCTATTCCTCCCACAGAGTCCGGCTGGAGAAGTCACAAGGCCTCCATCAACCAGTCTCCCCGCAGGTGAACCCATCCGCCGTCAAGATCCCGTTTAAACAACCTGGGCATCCCTGCTAAGTCACTAAACGCAGCGAATCACTTGGGGTGGCCTTCAGCAAGGGTTTTGTTTATTCAATAAATGTTTATCTTAGCGGCGGTACCCATACCCGCTTCCAAAATTGTAAAGTGTTACATAATTAGGCTGATAACAAATAAAATTTAAAGAACAAACTGTATTAAAACTTGAGAAAATTGAAAACATGTGAAAGATGAAAAAAAATGTAACTACATAAATTAAGTGTACCCAAAGTGTAAATATTTCCGCGAACCGAACCAGGAATTGGGGGAATGAAATGAAACAACCGTAAGCGGCGTTTCGCGCCGTTTGTAGTTGCTTCGTACCTTTCCCATGATTCGTGGCTCGGCTCGCGTTCATGTTCGTGCATGTATACGCAGCATTAGTAGGCGAACGATTACTTTGAATCTGCAAGTTTGATTCTTTCGAACCCGGCATGCGTTGCAATGCCATTCAAAGAAATGAATTGATTCTTCCTGCATGTCCTTTCCCGTGCATCCTCGTTCCCTTCCACTATCCCCGCCTTCCCCTTCCCTCGTCTCTTCCCTCACCGCGAACCTCACTTTCCCTCTGCCTTTTCAATACACAATTTTCATTTAAACAAATTGTATAACGCCAGAGCTTAATGCCATGAAAGATAATGTAGCTTTCTATTGGTGAAAGAATTTTTAAAATCTCTTCAGTGGTTTAGGCGTGAAAGCGTAACAAAAAAACACACAGCGAACCACCTTCCCATTCCACCTGCCTTTCCTCCCTACCGCCAAAATATATGAAATACACACAATTTCATTTATACAATTTTCATAACGCCAAAGCTTACCATTGTATACATGTTACTCGCTGATGATGTAGGTTTCTATTGGTGAAAGAATTTTCATAAAATCGGTTTAGTGGTTTAGGCGTGAAAGCGTAACAAACAAACACACGCACTTTCGCTTTCATAATATTAGTATAGATTCTTGACGAAAATTGCGAAGATTCTTTAAAAAAAGCATTGAACGAATCTTTTTGAATATGATTCTAGTTTAAAACTCGAATATACGACTAAATTGCAGGTATGAGGAACGAACATATTTAATCACTCACTTTGCTGGTTGCAAAGGAGCAGCTCTTCACTTTGCGAAATCTAGTTCTGTTAGTCAATTAAGTGGATCGGTAACTTCTCCAGGTAAATACAAAATGAGAAAATCATCCTAAACTAGTTTCTATAATCCTTGGTGGCATAGTCCACTCGACTAATTCTTTACATTTCACAATGCCAACAAAACACGGTTCACTCTAACTAGTTATCCGCGAGAATAAGTTGCACAGAAGACATACCGTGAAATAATGACTCCAGATACTAATATCTACAGCCTGTATGTCGGACGAATATCTACAGCTCATATGTTGGACTAATATCTATGAACTTCAGAGTGAGGACTAATATCTACAGAGCTAAGGTCGGACGAATATCTATGACGGTCCCAGTGGTGGCTAATATCTATGGAGCGTAGGTTGGATTAATATCTACAGAGGGCAGCTGAGCAAGAGGTTGTACGGAAAAGCATAAATTACTTCAATTACGTAATTACTAATTATGTACGTAAAGGCTTAAACGTTTAAAGTACGTACATGAAGTTTTTGCATAATATTACATATTTTGCTGTTTACGTGGACAATAATTAATTGAACAAACATGGAGGTCATATTCACTATTTATTTTTGGGGTGTTATGCCGTGTTGCGCTACCTCCTTCTTTAGCCAACGTTTCGGACATCGTTGCAGTGTCCATCATCAGGGCAGATCCGGCAGATCCGGTAGATGTGATCACATCTCATCTACCGGACATCTCACATTCACATCTACCGGATCTGCCGGATCTGCCCTGATGATGGACACTGCAACGATGTCCGAAACGTTGGCTAAAGAAGGAGGTAGCGCAACACGGCATAACACCCCAAAAACAAATAACGAAAATGCTTTTGGCCGTGAAAATCTTAAAACTTACATGGAGGTCATAATACAAAGATATTTATTTATTTCGAAATACACGGTACCAAAACCTAACCTAACCTAACTGACATAGAAATGGTCATGGAAACAGACTAAATAATTTAGAAGCACTCGAAATAAAGAAAACTGGTAAAAACAAAAATCCAAATCCTTAATAATCAGCTAAATGTGTCCAGTAGTCCGATATTAGGGATTTTTACATGCATACATACATAAATTAAGTTTTTTAAGCTGCATACGCAATATTACGTTATTCCAATATGCTATACATAATTGCAAATCCAATCCTGCCAGTGCTGTAGATATTCGTCCACACTTTGGTTCTCATAGATATTAGTCAGCAGTTCGAGCTGTAGATATTCGTCCTCACTTTGGTTCTCGTAGATATTAGTCAGCAGTTTGACCTGTAGATATTCGTCCTCACTTTGGTTCTCATAGATATTAGCCCGATTTGTTCAGTTTTTGGAATTCCTGTAGATATTACGTCGCCTCAGTTCTTATTTGTCCAACAGACCATTTTAGTTTTTGTTCAATCTCCATTTTAAAATTAAAAATAAAGTATTGAAAATGATAGTTAATCATTTAACTAAGAACTATTTAAACTAATGAGACCTTTACCTTTACGGAAATCTCTATCTTAACTACCATAATGTTTCATTGAAATAATGAAAGAAAACCTTTTCCTTATGTCAAATTTTCTAATGGTCTGTTGGACAAATACGAACTAGCGACGATTAGTAGACGCCTCCGAAATAACTAGTAGATTATACCGTGAAATAACATAAAATATTATACACGGTCTGGTTGAGATATCGATCACAGTTTTAAAAATATATTGGTTGAACAGTTAACAACAGAAGATAACGTGTGTATTTATCAAGGATCATATTTTATGATCGAAAAGTTTGATAAAATTTTAAGCTTCAGGTATAATAGTGCAATATAGTTGTTAATGATGAATATTTGGAGCAGGTGGATGAGTTTCTGTATCTGGGTGGTATGTTTATGAGAGATGGGAAGGCTGATAGAGATATTGAAAGAAGGGTAAATGCAGGTAACTCCATTGATGGAGGACTGAATGCCGTTGGCGCTAATAAAAAAACTGTCCAAAGAAGCGAAACTAGCAGTCCATAATGGAGTCCTGGTACCTACCCTGATGTTTGGCAGAGAGGCATGGAACTGGCAGAGGAAGGATGAAAGTAAATTGAATGCTGTTGAAATGAGATCCCTGAGGCGGATATGTGGTAAAACCATGTATGATCGTGTAAGAAATGTGGATATTCGCAAAGAACGTATGGCTGATGTAAGCATAATGAGTAAGATTAAGAAAGGGACCCTCAGATGATTTGGGCATGTAGAGCAAATGAAAGAAGAAAATAGTTTGAGAAGAATATATGACCAAATGTGAATGGAAGAAGTCGGGGACGCCCGAAGAAGACGTGGCACGATCAAGTGAATCAGATACTTGAGTCGGGTCATGTCAAAATTTAGAATATGAGACGATGTATGAATGTGAGTGAGGCAAAGAGTGTGAAGGTAATAGTATTTCATAGTCAGGGAGTATTTTCTTCATATATAGTCTTTCAGGAGAATGTATAAGAAGTCGTGGACCCACCAGCAAGACATATAAACGAAATCTCAAGAATCACAATATTCTCGATTCTGATGAATTCTGCCCCACCTTTTTCATACCAAATTTAAAATTCATAAAAAATACTTGACGAAACTGAATATATTTTTTTAATTAAAATGTGTAACAAATGTCTAGTGCAAATATGCGCTTCATTTTTTATTTATTTCTCAAACTATGAAATACAGTCCATTTAAGAAACCGATTTTTATCGATTTTAAAAGCAACTTTGGCAATTATTTGTGAGTTAACAAAAATTATTTAAAAATAATAATTTTACTTACTACGAAGATATAATGAATTATAAAATTAAAAATAATATAATTATTATAAAATCATTTTGATGAGCTTAAATTTAAGTTAAAAACGACCGATTTACGCGGGAACACAAATTTATCTTCCTTAAATTTAAAATTTTGACCCAATACTAGTTTTTTCATAGATTTTTTTTAAAGATTGTTTTTTTTACTTAATATTTTATAAGCATATCCGCCTCCTAAATCTTAAGTAGATATTGCACATATAAGTATGTCGTATTTCGCTATTCGTCAGTATTCATTTAGAAATGAAACGTTACTTGAAATGGTTTTAACCGTGTTTGGTGACTAGATCTGAATAGCCAGGTACTTTTTCCACACTCCAGTGTAAGGCGATGGGTCAACCGGTCTCTCCTGATCCGGCCTGCCATGCATTAGGTGGGCAAAGGCATACGCCGCCAATACCTAGACAAACCTCATCCACGGTCACCATTCGTAGCGAACCACATGGGATGACCTATAGCAGCGGTTTGGTTATCCACTAGACTTAAATTCAACAAACAATCTTTATATTATCAGTCAGATCAAAAACTATAAATGAATTGTAAAAAATGTGACCGGCAAACTAATTTATAAAATAACCAACGTTGAATTTTGTATTATACCAAAACAATTCCCAGTCATTTTTCGAGAAAATGAACGTAGCTACTTCTCATTTAATTAATTTAAAAATGGCGAAATTCCATTGGAGAATAATAGCATTCAATACCTGCCAAATAGCATAACCCTTAGACAAAGCATTCCTCTGTTATTTATTGAACATTTTAAGTAACAAAGTAATGTTAAGTATATTTTTCTGCAAAATGTAATAAAAGGTATTGTTAAAAATATGCTTCAGGCCTTCATTATTCTAAAGGCTAAAAACCCCTTCAAAATTGTACGCAACTATTGATAAAATGCCTGGGCGTATCTAAGGGCCCTTTGGCGAAGGTGAGCAGGAGTTTCTGCGGAACCAGGTTTCCATGTTATTGGATAAGGTCCTTCGAAACCATTGATTCCTGAGCCTCTTAGAAAATATATTTATGAAACAAGACACTAATGCTGGGTGAATTTTGTATTTTAAATCAGAATAAAGAAGCTTTTTTGTTGGTGATAATAATAATAATATATGGCTGATTTGTATAGCGCTGTTTTTGTGAAAAATCAGCTCAAGGAAGCTGATATGACATAATTGGCAAAGGAAGCCAAAATATATCATCCTAGAAGATACCTTGCAGGAATAGCGGCATACGATATAAATATACCAAATAATGTATATGGCGCAATACTCTGGTACAAGCAAACTTCCCAGGCCTTCCATTTATATTATTGGTGTAACTCTAAGTGACCATCTCAGGTACGGGGATTTCATCGAAGACAGAGTTAAGTTAGCCTCTCAGAGGGCGTACTGTTCAGGGCCCACAGATACTTTAATAGTACACAACTGCTAACCCTGTACAAATAATAATATAAGATCACTTAAAAATAGCTTCAAAGAATTCAGAACTATGATACTATGAAATAAGACGGTTATTGTACGCGTAGACAGATTCAGTGCAAGTTAGAAAACGAAGGATAGGGTAGACAAGATAATAGTATGGTATTAAAAAATTAATGCAGATAAAACAATAGAAAAGACGCTCTTAAAACTAAAAGACGACATCTAAATGCGTATCTTGCGCACGCAGCCGATTTTACACCATAATTATACACTTCTTGATCGTCTGCTATTAAATTTCATCCTAAAACGTTTAAAAAAACAATACGCGTTTATCTGAAGCAATCCAATAACTACTTACCGCCAACATGTGAGAAGCGAGAAAAAAAGATGTTAGTATTTAACAGTAGGATGAATAACCTGGATTGTTCAACAAGGTTAACTAGTCCACATTTTGCCACTAGTTCCAGGGCGTGGCAACTGCATTTTACATAAATTTTAATTATCCCTTTGTGTTCGATCCTGTTTTTTTCAAGGACGACATTAAACTCCTCTTTTTATATTAAGGAAAAACGAGTATAGGCTTTCTGGTTTAACGTCTTAAAACTAGACTTACTCGTTTTAGTGACAAGCCGGTCTTATTTGCAAACCAAAAGAATGCTGTTTGTGTGTTTCTTTTTTTGTTTATGTTTGAAAAGTCATGTGTTCTAGAATAATTATTGAGGCTTCGTTTAGAGCCTTAGGGCGCGTTATCAAAACTTTAATGTCAAAGTCCCACGCTCGGTCAGTAGAGTGTCATTATACTTGATGTTATAAAGTGACTGTGGCTCGATTGAAGTTATAAATTTAATTCATTGTTTCGTGCGGGTTCTGCTTATCAATTTATGAAGGGATGTTTACTTGTTGTGTTTTATCTTGATGGATTTAACGATGGAATGATGTACTCGTATTTCTTTATATATAATAAGATAATTTCTATAGTAGTTAAAGTAATTCTTATGTGTATTTGAATATGATTTGATTAAGGGCATTAGATATCTACCTAACGATTTTTTTTACGTTCTGATATGACGATTCTTTCAATTTTGTTTTTCTTACAAGTGGTAGAAAGGCTAGGTTTCTAATACCATATACCCTTAGATTAGAGTTCAAAACTGAAGCGTCACTAAATTAGCATTTTTGGCAGGGAAAGCTTTCGAACTTTCAAGGTTCGGCTCCTTAAATTGAAACAATTCAATTCAATTTTATTAGTAACGTACCAATACGTGTTTTTTTGTTTACATGAGCTCCACACAAGAGGCCCTGAAGAAAATAATTTCCCTCGGGGCCTATGTCATCTTTGTGGATGCTGTGTGGAGGGCTTTTTAAAGGAAAAGAAGGAGTGGAGAGTTCTGGGAAAAAAAAGGTTTAAGGGATGGGTAGGGATCTGAGGTTCAGTGTGTCCTGGTCATCCGCCTTCAAGACCTAGACAAACCTCACCCCATGAACCCGGCACCCCTGCAAAATCACCAAACGTAGCGAACCACTTGGGGTGACCTATGGCAAAAGTGTTGGTTATCCAATGGAGGTTCCAGGGGCGGCGGTACCCGTGTATTTCAAATCAAACACTTTCATCTTATTTGGTTTTTCCCAAGCTTTACCTTATCCCAAGTTTTTTAGAGAGATGTTCGGGGCTGCAGCCTGCAGGGTACGCTTATGATAACTAACCTCCAGTAGCAGAAGTAACAACTACGTTTGGTGACTTGGCAGGGGTGCCCGGTTTCATAGGGTGCGGTTTGTATTGGCCGCGGACGCGTTTGCCAACCTATGCTTGGCGGGCCGAATCGAGAGAGACTTGTTGAAGGAGACTTTTGACCTCTTCTGCCAGACTCTCTCGACCAATCGGCTTGCACCGCAGTGGAAGGGATGGATTCAGATTCCTACCCACCCCTCATTCCTTTCTCCTTTTCAGTACTTGCTCTCGATCCTTTCCATAAAAGGACCCTCCATTTTTAACAAGAAAAATAACCAGAAGGAGATAGTTTTTAGCAATGATTGCCCTGAGTTTTAAAAATACGCTAACAAGGCAACACGTAGTGCAGCGGTAAGGCTCTCGACTCGCACACCGAAGGTCGCGGGATCGAATCCCGGCGTGGCAAATAAATTTTATTTGATTAATTTGTATTTTTTCACAATTTCTTTATTTAAAATAATGTATAGTATATTTGCGGCACGTTCCAGAGTGGAAGATACTCTCAGTATCGCCCTGGTATAAGACCACCATTCAGAATTGAAACGTTGCTTGAAATGGAATTAGCCGTGTTTGGTGACCAGATCCGAATAGCCAGGTACTTCCCCACCTTCCTCTTCCCTATATCCTTCCCCTCCCCACTACCTTCAGCCCCACAACATACCCCAATTGGGGATGCCATAGTCTCACTGGCTTCAGACGGGAGCAGTTGAGACTCTTGTGGGGTATTCATATAAAAAAGGCAAACCAACCCAAACATATTTTGGTAAGAGATGTTGTGTGGGTAGGATTTCATATAATGGCGTCCGCTTGACTCTGTTCAGCGATCCGCGTGGTGGTATACTTACTTCGCTACACTTCTTTATCTGACTCCACTGGGTTACCAAATGTACCGTGATGTTGATTGAAAGAAATATTTTTATATTGAAGTTAAGATTTATTTAAGTTTAGTAAAACACGACAAGTATTAAATTGGAAGATTTATAAGGAACGACACTCTAGCACATAGCCGCACGTCGGGTAGTCGGAAAACGAATGAGGTCCGGTAACTTTGCCGAACGGAATTAACGCAAGCCCACGTCGGCTGGGTTGCCAGCGTATGAAACACAATTATATGGCTATTGAGTATCGTTCCCTACAATATTTTTGCAGTCAAAAGGACAAATGAAATCAATTGTGATTGTTAGAAATACTCGTATATTCGAACCTTTTCATTACATAATGTGCGCCTCTTGCCGTCTGAACGAAGCTACTGACAAAACTATAACAAATAACTTCACACAATATTAACCTTTTTGTGACACACATGAGGCAAGAGTTTTTATTTCTATTTTCGTGCTAATACGTACTCGCTTTTATGTTAAAGGTGAACCGTTTGGTAATAAATACTTGTGTAGTTCACCACCGAAAAAAACTTGTACTAGTCCATCACAGAAATTAAATATGCACGTTATAATATTGTCAATGAAAAATTAAAAAATAATTATTTTTCAACACAGCAAACAAGTTTCGGTACCTTGATCGGGTCAGTATAACAACTATTTAAATAAATATATAGAAAAAATAACATACAAAGTACAGAAAAATAAGTGGTCTGATCTAAATAAGTTAGTGTCAGTATATCACTATTTACGACTCCGGCACCAAATAATAATGTGTATCATGCTAATTCTTGCATAATTATTAATAACTAGCGCAGACAAACAAATAAATTGAAATAAAACAATCACTTTTCTGTAACCACGATTTTTTTTTCAATAACGATTGGTTTCGCTTAACATAAGCATCTTGAAGGTATAAAATTAAAACCTGAGTTTGTCAAATGTCAAACCACAAAGTGACTGCATTCTACCAAAATATAAAAAAATAAAATAAAAGAAAAATAAAAAAATAAAAACAAATAATTGTATATATAAATAGTTTTTTATCATTTATCTTCAAATATGTGATTTTTGACAAGTGCTAACTGTCACTGGAGCAATAAGTGTTAAGAGCGTTTAACCAGCCAGCGGACGAAAATCCACATTTCGTCGAAAGTTGTTCTTCCGATCGTGCAGGGCGGTTACAATGAGAAAGATTGATTATTCTCCGTACCAGCTTTTTTAAATTATAACTCAATATCGAATTTATTTCAATCCAAATTAGCTTTAATTTATACCTTCATCCAAAAATGCTGAAAGGCGTGATGATAAAACTATTAAAATAGTGTACTTTTTGTAGTTATTTTTTGATTATAAGTATTTATCATTTTTCAATAATGTCTAAATTTAATAAGAATGTTAAAAAAATCTGAAATATATTAGTTTGTAAGTGCGCAAATAAATATACAAATGGACCAATTTTCGTCAAGAAACACATGTACGTACATATTTTTTAATGATTTTATTGAAACTAAAATTAAAATTCTAATACATAACTTTGCTAGATAATGTATTGATTTATTTTACTGCATGATTACATTATTTGAAATGGGTGTGGTATAATACAAAAACTTTTTTGAAAATTTAACAAATCTGCCAACGACCTATGGAATAACCTTATTATACTAAAAATTTAAAAAAAATCTAAAAATTTATTACATAACTATGCTTGATAAAAGAACAATCTTTCGAAATCCATTTATAATTTTTTGTGGAAAAGAGTCAATACGTCTAAAAACTTTTTTAAAAATGACGTATTTCCGGCTTTCTCTGGTAATGCCCTCTTAATTGATAATAATTTATTTATTTATTTATTTATTTATTTATTTATTTATTTATTGACGCCCTATTGGGCTTTTACATATAAAATACAAATTTCATTTATAACAGCAGTATAACACAAAATAAAAAAGATTAAAAAATTTACAAATAAAGCATAAACTCAATGTAAAATAATAGGAATACATCTAATGCTAATTCCACATAGATGACTTTAGGGAACTCGTATGTACATATACCTACGAGCAATAAAAACATTAAAAATAATCAAAACACATTAATTTTTACTGAATTACTCGTTGTATGCCTTTGAAATAAGAACAATAAAAAAAAACAGTAAACAAAAGAAAATTGAAATAAAATAAAATGATTTCTCATTCATTATTTATATCTAAAAAGTGGTGGACTAATTTGGCTTTAAATGAATCGAAATTTAAATTAAAAATGTCAGCGACATCAGTTAGTTCATTGCCCAACCTGTGTATTCTTTCCATCACAGAATTCGTAGCGAAGTTATTGTTGTAAAATAAAATGTTTCGTCTAGTATATTTTGGAGGTATGTGTAAGGATAACAAGTTTATAGCGTCAGGGCAGTCCAACCTTGAATGAACAATTTTATACAATAAAAGGAGATCAAATATTTTTCGCCTTTCAGATAATTTCGATAAGTTAAGTTTACTGCGTAAATTGACATAATTGATTTCAATAATAGGAACACCAATTTTGAAATTAATAAAACGTAAAAATTTATTTTGAATTTTTTCAATTTGTGAACAATGAGAGTTGAAATGAGGACACCAAATGCTTGAACAGTATTCCACCTGACTTCTAACCAAAGACGTGTATAGTAATTTTATGGTTTTTATGTTATTAAAGTCTTTAGCGATTCTGAGGATAAATCCAAGCATTTGTAATCCCTTACTGGTAATGCTAATAATGTGATTCAAGAAGCGTAATTTGGGGTCAAAGATAACGCCAAGGTCGTTGAATTCAAAGACTCTTTTTAGAGTGGCATTGTTAATTGTATACTCGAATAGTAAAGGGGTTTTAGATCTATGAAAACTGATCGTTTGGCATTTGTTGATATTAAGATATAATTTGTTTGCGATGCACCATTCATAAAGTTTATTTAAGTTCATTTGTAGAGTTAAACAATCAAAAGAATTTTCAATCGATTTAAACATCTTTAGATCGTCGGCAAATAGAAGAAAGTGAATATTATCGAAAATTAATGAAATGTCGTTAATAAATAGTAGGAAAAGAATTGGTCCTAGGTGGTCCTATAATAATAACGAAATGGAAATACTCAATCATATTTCTGTGCTCCTGGGCATCTAGCACGGTCTAGGCTTGTTGAAAAAGTATCGATATATCGATATTTTTATTTCAATACATCGATATTTTTAGCCGATATATTTTGATCCGATATATCGATACAAAATATCCAATATCGAAAATTGTATCAAAAACGATATTTTTTTAAATTTATGTATAAAGTCACTAGAATCCTTACAATAATAATAGCTTACAAATCTATTGTCTTTGCATTAGTATTTGTGATCACTAATACTATCTCATGTGTGTAGGTATATACATAGAAATGTATGCTATTTTTCGCCATTTTTTTCTAAGTCACTCCTATGTGTTGGTTCCCAATTGTCTATGATTATTGACTATACCTTGTTCCATACACGAAGTCCTTTTTGATAGATTAATACGCCAATATAATGTTACTGAGACGCATACAACCTTTGTATGCGTCTCAGTTTACATATAAGTTAGAAGACAGCTTTTTAGTTTTTGATATTTTTGTAATTATTACCCAATAGAAATGAATACTGATAAAAATACCTTCATTTTTATTGAAATTTTTGTACATTAAAAAAAGCACATTGCGTGTAAAAATTACTATTGATAATATTGAGCTGAATACACTATTATTTTAAAAACGCAAAATCTCTTGATAATTTGACCGATATATTGATATTTTTTCCTCGATATATCGACGTCGATATTGATATTTTAATAAATATCGATACATCGATATATCGATATTTTTTTCACTTTCAACATCCCTAGCACGGTCGATCGATATAGATTTTATCGATAATATCGGTAATTTGTCAACGCTCCCTAGCACGACTGTAGGCCGTTAAATAACAAACAACGGTTTACAACTACTAAGTATTCCTAATTTATTAGACGTGAACTGTTATTTGTTTGGTGCGTCGAAGATAGCCGAACATAGATGAGCAAGTCATTATTTTGCGAGAACTCTTCAGACAAAAAATAGCTTCCGAGTTACAAGGACGTGTGTCCTCTTAAACCATATTTGTATATTAACGAAATAGCAATAATCAGTCACTGTGATTTAAAAAAAGTCTTTCAATCAATACAAAATGGTACTGCAATACTGGCCAGTACTAATAATAAATACAATATCTCTGTAGAGGATTACGGAGAGACTTTACAACAAGTTACCAACGCAATCGATAAATCGTTTATCGATCGTCCGTGCTTGGTATCCGGGTATGCTGTTTTTGTCATTTGTTAAGAATCGAAATTTCTTGATGTCATAGGCTGGTTAAAGACGATTTTTTGTGTTTTAGTGGTTTTAAGCAAAATGATAACTGGAGCGTGGAGGGTATTTAAATTGTTTCCTAGAATTCATAATAACAACGCTGATGTACAATTGTAAAATTAGTGCCAATGCGGAAATTAACGCGATCACCCAACGACATACTGTGCTCCTGGTATTTCATTCCTGTGGAGAGGTGTTTTACTTTATTTCTAGCGCAACCCCGTTAAAAATCATCGAAAAATCCCATTTGAAAATAACTCTGCAGACAGATAGACGGAGTCACAACCGAAATTAATGTTTTTAATACTTTTTCTTACATGATAACATCATCTTATTGCCTAGAAAGTCTAGAAGTCACAAAATACTAGAATGTAGAATGCTTCTTGTTAAATACCCATTTAAATTGAACTCTCGATCTTTTGAAGGTACTCTTTTATTGTGTGGAAAAAAGCGTATGATCAAATGACAAACCAATCTGGACATAAGATGGCTGTCTCATGCGTTATAATATACCACTATTACTGAAAATCGTTAAAATTAGTTATAATGGTACCTAGTTGCTAATTTTTTATCGTGGTTGTGAATTATAAGTCGATTCATTATTCACCAAAACAACGCTCATAATTTGTTTATGCAACAGTTCTCGGACTAGACTCGGACTCTGACGATGAGGCATGTTATTTCTCTTCATTCCGTTCTACATCCGCCGTCATAAAGAAGTCACGTCGTGATATATCAGCCATTGGTCAGAAGATTGCGCAAAACATCAAATTAAAACAACTAACTAAATAAAACATTCTTGGACTTTAGAGTGGAGAGAAATGAGAACAACATTGAGGGAAATTGTAGATTTTTTATTATAAGTTTTGTTAATAATTACTATTGAAAGCTGAATTTAATAAGAAAAGCAACTGAATAAAAATATTTGGTAGCTTATATTTATTGGCTGTGATCAATGTATTACTGAACTACCAAGAAATGAAAATAAAGTAGAAATTAATTGAAACAACTTTAAGCAGTATTTTGAATAAACAAAAATTTTAACAAAACAAAAAACGACTTCAAAAAATGCACTAAAAAGTAAAAAAATAATTTCGTATTCTTCTACAACTTCATAATCAACTTACTTTTCTAATCATCAATATGTAGGTACGATTGTTACTTTTGGAGTCGGTGTCAGTCAAGGTAGGTTTGTAACTACGTACATAGTTATAGGTGAGGTGTGCTTGTATCGCACAAGCGACTTGACGAGGCGAGAGGCGAGAGCGGAGCCGCGGGGGCGCGGGGAGTTGTCAAGTGAACCCGCCGGGCCGGGTACCTTTGCTGACACCGACTCCAAAAATAACAATCGTACCTATATATTGATGATTAGAAAAAGAAAGTTGATTATGAAGTTGTAGAAGAATACAAAATTATTTTTTTACTTTTTAGTGCATTTTTTGAAGTCGTTTTTTATTTTGTTAAAATTTTTGTTTATTTTTTGATTTTTAGTGAATCTGAAGTACACTAACTAATTTGTCTGAATATGGGTAAACCTACTAAACGTACTGCTCATATGAGAGAGACATAATTTGACCACAGCGACGTTAAGGTCAAATAAAGAGATTCGGCCGAGTTTCGTTAATTTGTCATGGATCCGATAATCAGAACCTAACCAAACTCTCATTAAATTACCCTTGAAGTACATCCTTTCCAATAAAAAAAGAATCATCGAAATCGGTTGGCGTGATATTGAGTTATTCGTCCATTTGTCGCGCACATACTTATGCAAATTTAAGACTTATATGGTTTTCTCATGGATGCTATTGTCGATGCTATTTATCGAACTGGACCAAATTAAAATGGGACCACACGGGAAGCATCAGCTTTCAAATAAAAAAAGAATCATCAATATCGGTTCACCCAGTCAAAAGTTCTGGCGTAACAAACATAAAAAATAAAAATAAAAATAAAAATACAGTCGAATTGAGAACCTCCTCCTTTTTGAAGTCGTTTAAAAAGAGTAGAACACTAGATACTGTTAAAAAACAGCGGAATTTAACATTCAACATTATCACAATGTTCTAAGAACTAATAAAAAACTACTAACAGCAAAGAAAGACACGCATCAAAAGAAGTTCAGGAAAAAGCGAAAGACAAATTTTGAAACCTGCGGGAGTAATTAGAACCAAAGCAAACATGTTAACGAAACAATATACAGTGCTGATTGCAGTAATAACTACTTTGGTATCTGTAATGTCACAAGAATAATAATAAATTATATTTTCACATTTATCCAAAACATCTGAAGTAAAGCTAAACACCGTAGCACTATATAAAAGTCATCAAAATGTTACCTAGAAGTTGTTACAAAAGTGAGAGATCTTTCGTCTCTTAAAACAATTCTACCTTCACCGGACTCTCATAACTGCTCATCAAATTTCCCAATAAATACATCAAGACAAAACGCCTAAAAAACTGCTTACTTTTAAACAAAATTAACAAGTTTTTTCTCCATTGGTCAATAGGTTACGCTTTAAAAACCCGCTAATGTGGTTATTAGGCTGTTTATGAGGTGAAATTATAGGGACTTGGTGTGCAGGAAATTATAAAATCGTTAAGTTGTGTATTGTGATTTTTTACTTAGTATCAATTCAAATATTAAATTTGTTTTTGTTGTGTTTGCAGTAACAATGTGGGAAAGTAAATAGGAAGGAATTTTAAAACTTGACCTACTCGTACAACCAAACCAAAAGTAAGAGCAATACTTTCCTACAAGCGCCAGCCAGCGGTCAGTGGGACTCAGATGCTATAATTTTGAGCGTTATGCGGAATGTCTTTGTGTCATGATAGTTGCAAAGATTTGGTGTCTAGAAGCATTGAAATATCAATTTTGTAAAAAAAAAACAAGACAACACTTGAAAAAATGTTTTTTTCAATCGTAATTTCAATTTTACAATACTCCCTTTCATTTTTGATGATTTAATTAATAAATTGTGTTCAGTAGAGTAACTATAATACTTTTCATTTTACCATTGCAGGCAGGGAAGACTGAAAATCCCTTGAGGATTTTTTTTTACAATAGCTCCACGCATTAGGCAATTAAGAAAATAATTTCCCTCAGTGTTATGTGAAGGGTATTTTAAAGGAAATGAAGAAGAGGAAGTTCTGGGAAAGAAAAATGTATGAGGGGTGGATAGGAATCTGGGGTCAGTGGGTCCAGGAGTACCGGAACCAGGAGTGTCATCCATCCTTCCCACTGCGGTGCAAAGCGATGGGTCAGGAGAGACCAACTGTTGAGGCCGAACGGTCTCCCTCAACTAGTCTCTCCCGATCGGGCCAGCCACTCAGTAGTTGGGCGATTCAATTGTTGCCTAGACAAACTTCACCTCATGAACCCGGGTACCCCTACTAAGTCACGAGACGCGGCAAACACTAGAGCAAAGATATTGAAATATAAGTAGATGTGCTATCTGCTGTTATTACTATGTGGGTCTGCACTTCCGGGTGTCGCCGATATTGTTTACCAATTAACAAATAAACTAAAAGAACAAATAATTAACGAATAAACCAAACGAACGTTAAACTAAATTAACGAATTCTTTCCTTATTCAAAATATATTGTTAACCAATATTAATGCACATTTTCAAAAAATCAACGAAATGAACAAATTCTTTTTGTATGAAAACTACGCTAATTAGCGCGTAGTCCGGCGACAGTTGCGCGGACACCATAGCATATCTCCTTCTGTATTTGAATATCTTTGCACTAGAGGATCCCAGGGCGGCGCGGCGGTACTCAGACCCGCCTCGCAGATTGAAGGATAAATCAATGCTTAAAAAAAAACATACCTCATATGTACAAAAAGCTCTGAGACCAGACCGATCGAGAGTTTTCTCTGCTTTATTTATATAAACCTGTGCTTTATAGTTAAGGAGTAGATAACAATAATAACAGTCAATCTTTTCATATCCGGAGAGATACCACATATTCACAAATTCGTAGCAGTTATACCTAGGGGGGAGAAGTCCCCGTCCGACCTGCTGACAGAAGTAGCGACATCTTGTATCGAATTCTTGAATTCGAAACCGAATTATAACAGTAGTTTTATGTGAAATTCCACGTACACAGATGTTATTTGTGGCGCGGCGCGTATGGCTTGGCGTTCGACATGCACTCAATGGTATTAATACTGTTCGATGTTTCTAGTTTGTTCGTGGGTTATTATTACCTGATGTGCACTAGTAACGAATGTAGTATATTGTTATTAATGCCTTTACGAGATCGTTAGTTTAGTTATGACAGTTTGCTGTTTGTCTTCGTAAAACGTTTGTGTTACAATATATCAATGGTAACACGGATAATGAAAGGGAACTACGAAGATAGTGCAAAACATGCTAATAAAATACAAGCAGATCTTCCTCATAGCTTTATTACCGTTGTAGATGGCTTTCACCAATCAAGATTGTCCATAAGCATCACAGACCGAGAAATTGCTCTGTGATAAGCATCGAATAAAAGCGTGAGGATTTTTATCATAATTTTTTTAAATAAATACATTTTTAAAAACGTTTATGAACCTATTGATACTAAGAAGTGTGGTAATCTAGAAATGAGGAAGGGTGAATAATAATATTGTAACATTTGCTGCTAGCGTCGTGAGCGATTCGCAAATTTCGCATGATTTGGTTGGCAGCATTGCACTCCGAAGGGGCGGCAGATGTTTCGAGATGCTTCGGAAAAGTTCGGGCGCTTGAGTTGACGGCAGTACCACAGATCGAGCAGGTGTTTTTGTGTGACGGGCTGTTATATTGCTGGACTCAAGACATTTTGGATCACGAGAAGTGAGATTTAAATTACTCATATTATTAACAGTTCGAGATTGTGCTTTATAGATTATTTTTAGGGATTACTGATACATAAATATGTTACGTTTTACGTCACAGGCGCCCATCAGTAATTTTCTTATGTCGTTACAATATAATTTCTTTCTTATTGACACGTGTCGAGAAACTTTAAACATTTACAGCTGGGTACGATACATCGTAACCAGTCACCCCTGATGATTATTTCCGTTGTTTAACTTAGAGTCTCATAGCTAATCATTATAATATGTTCCAAGGGCAGGGTTTGATTTTTTTATAATAAATTATACATTGTTCCCAAACCTACTTATTATTGCTACCTAACCTCATGGCTTGCTTGCTGGCTTTGTATGTGATTATTTATTCTATTCATGGATGGATGACCAGGTTTGGAGGGTATGAATTACAAGTTAGTATTTAACGTCACATTGGCGCGCTTCGGCTGAACCTGTCTATGTTTGTTTTTTCTCGCACGTGTTCGCGGTAGTGTTGTTCACGATTATCAAATGGTTTTTACATCTCGATCTGTTATTAATTTGATTCTCACTTTTCCTTGGGTTTATAACAGCCCGTCCCACGACTAACTTGCCGATCTGATATTTTTAATACATAGTTTCACACAGTTTTTTGCCTTGGTTTCCGTCAACTCATCGGCGTTATTACGCTTTTAACTCATTTTGGCTGCTCAGTTCGCTGGCAGCATACATTATTTATTATTTTCTTAGAATTGGTGATTGCATGTGCATTGTCATTTTTCATGTCGTGTTGTTGCATGTATTCTAATAATTTTCTTTCTACCCTACAATCGAGAAATAGGTTATGGATGAAGGAGTAGGTACAAGAAGTAGAACAGCGGCAAAATTCATCATGGCGAAACAGGATGATACACCGGCGGGGTCCGGTTCAGCTTTGTCAATTCCGTCACTTCCGTCGTTTCCGGTTCACAAGTGGAACCTCACCTTTGATGGCTCTGCGGATGTCAGAAATTTCTTAGAACGGGTAGAAGAACTTGCTGTCGCTAGAAACGTAAGTTATGCTTCTCTTTTTTCTTCTGCAGTCGAATTGTTTTCAGGGCAGGCGCTACTATGGTTCAGAGTAAACCGCTCCGCTTTCTCATCTTGGGCGGACATTGTGGTTGCGTTAAAAAACGAATTTGAGCTTTTAGACCATGAAAAGAGGTTATTGGCACAAATAAGATTGACGTTTCAAGGTCAGAAAGAGAATTTTAGTTCTTTTATCACTCGTGTTCAATTGCTGAATAATCGTTTGTCCACTAGGTTGCCGGATGATGAGATCCTAGACATTTTGCGGAGTAATATGTTGCCAAGATATATTCAGAAACTTTCTCTTTCGGAGATCCCTGATTTGTTAACCTTAAAAAAATTAGGTAGGATGATTGAGTTGGCCGACAGCCGTTCAAACGACAGATCAAACACTAGTAATTCTCATCCTATTAATTATTCTAGTAACAAAGGTAATCAGAGGAATCACAGTAAATCTAATTTTTCTAGAAATAACTTTTCTGGTAATAGAGGCAATGAGAGGTATTCGAATGATTTACATTTGTCTAGGAACAACCATGCTGGCAATAGTAATAATAACAGAGATTGCAACAATTTGAATTTTTCTAGAAACAATTATTCTAACAATAGAGATGGTTATGTAAATTCTGCCGATCCTAATTTCAACTTCAGGAATAACCGTCGTGATTTTTCGAATGTTTTGCATAACCCGTCAAATGTGAATTCTAGGGAGGTGCACTGCTTTCGCTGCGGGCGTCCGGGGGTCAAGGCTCCTCTCTGCGGCTGCCGTCCTCAAAAAAACTGATGGCCCGTGAGGTCCTGTCGGTGGGCGCTATGACGTCTGCGTTTGCCGAGATTACTTCACGGGAATGGGTTTTGTGGCTGGATACCGTAAGAGATTTTTATAAGAATTTAAGGACTTCGAAGGAGGTGCGAGCGGCCAACAGGGACGGCCGTCCTTACATCTCTTTCCAAGTTTTGAGCACAGGCTACTCTGGTCTTCTAGACTCTGGGTCGCACGTTTCGATTTTAGGAAATAACTTTCATCGTAAATTTTTAGATTTAGGTTTCAATTTGTCAAAATTGGATTCTGATTTCGCTCTAGTATCGGCGACCGGTCATTCGGTTACCTGTTCTTACAAAATAGCTCTCCCGGTGCGTTTTGAAAATGTTGTTAGAACGTTCAATTTTGTTATTATGCCAGACATTAAATCTGACATTATTCTGGGTTGTGACTTTTGGAAAGTTTTCAACATCTGTCCTAAGATCTCAAAATTAATGTCTTGTAATGATTCTGTTAGTAGTGTTCGAGCATCGAATAGTATTGGGCTGGATAGTGAGAAAAATTTATCTCAATCCCAACGCTCCGTCTTGAACGTTGTAGTTCAGGAGTACATGGATTACTCAGGAGATCGGTTAGGCAGGACAGGGTTAGAACATCATGTCATAGACACGGGTGATGTGCCTCCTATCAAACAAAGGGTTTATCCCATTTCTCCGCACTTACTTCCGGAAGTACATAGGGAGCTTGACAGACTCCTAGAGTTAGGTGTGGTAGAACCGAGCAACAGCTCGTGGAATAATCCCATTGTTCTGGTACCTAAGAAAAATGGCACATTCAGGCTATGCCTCGACAGCAGACGCTTAAACGCCGTCTCGAAACGCGACGCCTACAATTTACCGTTAATCTCAGACATTCTCAATAGCTTGGGTGGTGCTCGTTTTCTATCAACTTTGGACTTAAATGATGCCTTTTTCCAAATTCCGCTAGACGAAAAGTCTAAGGAGAAAACCGCGTTCACGATACCCAAGCGAGGGTTGTTTCATTTCGTCACAATGCCGTTCGGTTTACATGGTGCTAGCTCCCGGATGATGCGGCTGATGGATAAAGTGTTAGGGCCTGAATTTGATGGCAAAGTCTTTTGTTACTTAGATGACATCATCATTATTAGTTCATCTTTCGAAGAACATATTTATCTCTTGAGGAAGGTTAAACAGAGACTACAGGCCGCTGGTCTTACGATTAATGTGCAGAAATCCGTTTTCTGCAGGGACTCACTCAAATACCTAGGTTTTGTCATTGATGATAAAGGTCTCCGCACAGATCCGGATAAAGTCAGGGCAATTGTTGATTTTCCGACCCCTTCGTCACAAAAGAGCTTAC
This sequence comes from Limnephilus marmoratus, assembly GCA_917880885.1. Lineage (NCBI taxonomy): Eukaryota > Metazoa > Arthropoda > Insecta > Trichoptera > Limnephilidae > Limnephilus > Limnephilus marmoratus. The sequence continues at coordinate 7,091,201 of OU862922.1, read as the reverse complement.
GTAGATTCATTGGGGTACTCTCGTGGTATAAGAGATTCATTTTCAATTTTTCTAGCATTGCTTCACCTTTGTATAATTTAACAAAGAAAGAATTCGCGGGTAAGAAATTTGTGTGGAATGATCAAGCGCAATTAGCATTCTCAAAACTTAAAAACATTCTTGTATCCGCTCCGGTTCTCGCATGTCCTGATTTCAAGAAACCATTCACGATTAGCGTAGATGCTTCAAATGTAGGGCTCGGAGCATGTCTTTCACAAATGGATGATAAGGGGTTAGAACACCCTATTTCTTTCATTTCAAGAACACTTTCTGCTCAAGAGAGGAACCACTCTACCACAGAAAGAGAGTTAAATGCTATGATTTTCGCGTTGGAAAAATTCAGGGGTTATATTGAGGGTTCGCCTATTCCGGTAAAGATTATAACAGACCACTACAGCCTGAAGTGGTTGACCAGCTTAAAATCGCCTTCAGGACGGCTCGCGCGCTGGGCAGTCAGGTTACAACAGTTCAATTTTGAAATCATTCATAGAAACGGTAAGGACAATGTAATTCCTGACGCGTTATCACGGGATCCTTTACAGGTTAATACGATCAGTCAAAATTTTTCTACATCGGACCAATGGTACGTCAAATTAAAGGAGAAAATTTTGGCAAATCCTGAGAAGTATCCGGCGTGGAGAATTACTAACGATAGGCTCTATAAACATATCCAGAGTATGGAGGCTTTACATAGGGCCTACGACTGGAAAGAGGTAGTTCCGAAGGAACTCAGGAATAGTTTAATTGTACAGCACCATGTTCCTCCTACTTGCGCCCACTTTGGGATTTTAAAAACCCTGAACAGAATTAGACACAAATATTATTGGCCTAAAATGTCTGCTGATGTAAAAGCTTTCATCGGTAAATGTCAGATATGCTTAGGTTACAAGAGTACTAATTTGTTACCGCCAGGTTTGATGGGAAATCCCAAATTGGTTCAGCGCCCTTGGCAAATGATTGCAACTGATTTACTGGGGCCTTATCCGAGTTCATACAAGAAAGGTTATACTTATCTCTTGGTAGTTTCTGATTTCTTTTCTAAGTACACGAGGCTGTTCCCGCTGAGGAAGTAGCCTTCGGGTTGAATATTGCTTCCATTTTAGAGAATGAAATTTTCCTGAAGTTTGGAGTTCCGGACACCATTGTGTTGGACAATGGTCCTCAATACATTTCACGTGATATGAAAGCTTTAGCCAATAAGTTTCATATTCGTCACCTGTTTTATAACTGCAGATATCATCCTCAGAACAATCCTGTGGAACGTGTTAACAAGGTTTTGGTAGCAGCGCTTGGTTCGTATGTTGGATCTGACCACAGAACCTGGGCGAATCATCTTCCAGAAATTGAGTTAGCCATTAACACGGCAGTCCATGAAGTCACAGGTTACACTCCGTTTTTTCTCAACTTTGGCAGAGAGATCATCATTTCAGGAAAAGATTATTTAGGCACTGATTTCAATGCTGAAGAAATTACGTTTGCTAAGCGTGACTCTTGGGCGTCAGGTTTAGAAGAATTGAATGACATTTTTTCACAGGTACGGACATCGTTAAGGCAGTCATACGAACGGAACAAGCTGAACTACAACTTGCGTCGTAGAGATATTCAATTTAGGGTTGGGGAAACCGTATGGAGGCGTTCATTCGTATTATCAGATGCAAGTAAACACTTTTCAGCAAAATTGGCACCTAAATTCATTAGGAGCAAGATTATTGGGAAAATTTCTCCAGTAGCATATCAGTTAGCTGACATGAATGGCAAAAAACTGGGTATTTATCATTTAAAAGACATTATTAAATCTGAAACTCCAGTTGATCATTAGGGTTATTTCAATAGGGGTTGGGTTCTCTTATCTCCGTTGAGAGATTTTCTTTGTCATTTTATTTGTATGTTATATGTGTTCTATGTATTTGCATGCATGTCCAGCAATTGCATGTGGATCATTCAGCGTGGTGACGTGACTTATCCTTACGTCCTCACGTTGATTGCATTGTCCTTGTGAGTGTTTGTGGTTTCAGATATTACACTTATGTCTTGTTCTTTGCAAGTGTAATTGAGTATACTTAAAGTTATATGAAGTTCAACGTGTGAAAGTGACTGATCATCATTTTCATACATTGAATTTACTTGTTATTTCGGTTTGTTTCCCTGTAGCAAAACCGTTTATACATAGTTTTCAAAACCTTTTATATTAATTTTTTTATTGAACTATTTTCTGTGTATTGTGCGGATTTATAGAGGTGTTTAGCGTAGTATCATTATTGCTATTAGTGTGTAGAAACCTAGAATACCTTATTGTTTCACTTACATTATGTTGGTGTCTTTTGGAATAATTTCCATGGGAAAAAAAAAACATTTATATGAAAAAGGCTATAGCTTCAGAAGCTCAAAATTATCTATTTTTCATATCGTTTTAGGAAACGTATGGCATGGGCATTGTTCCAATTTGTTTACTCTGGGTATGGTGATGGTTGTTTTTCACACGCAATAGTGAACATATTCCTTAAGGTTCTATTCTATGATACTTAAGTTATTATTTTATGATATACATAACATCGGTGCATATATTTGATGAGTAAGCATAATATAAATACATTTATTAAGTTAATTCCGCTGTGGATTTTTGTTTTAAGATCATTATAAAGGGTTTTGTATTTGTTTTGTTTTACAATATTGGTTAAACAATTTTTAATTCCATGTTCAATTTTTGAGTGCATTTTATCCTCTATTTATACTAAAGATTTTGAACTTAGTTTGTTTACTACAATTTTATTTCCATATTCAACTGGTTGTTGAAGTTCGCTTAGAGCTCGAGCGAATTTGGACACCCTGTCAAATGTGAGAAAATTAATTCTGAGTTAAATATTTATTACAATAAATTATTGTCATATATTTAATTGCTGATTACAATTATGCTATCTAATACTAGGGGAATTATTCATGTTCAAGTTCAATTATTCATCCAATTTTATTGGGATCTTCTATTTGGGTAACTTTTTTTTCGACAGAGGTCTTCATTCTGTGAGTGGGGTCATTACTTGCTTGAAGTTTAATGGTTTGATTCTCGGCTATTTATTTTTTTGATCAACAGGTGTCAGGGGTGTTTTTTTTTCAAACTAGGATTTATAATAAATGTTTGTGTTTGGACTTCAGTATTTTTATGTAATATCTTCCTCATTCAATTGAACTTTAGAATGTTAATTAGGTATTCAGTCTTGCAGGTCATCTATGAGAGTTATTTACTTCCTTTTCAAATAATTTTTTTTTGGAACATTTCATTTAGTAGGTAAAGCACATTTCATTCTTTACTTAACTTAGCTTTTTCATGCAAATTTTACTCAGTAACATTATGTAAGCTTTAGTGGAGCGGTTAGTTAGAAATCTCACTTCTGAATACTCTTCAGCGTCGCATTGTCAACCCTCATCAGCACGGGGAAATTTCTTCAATGTATGCAGAACCTCACTCAAGGATCTTCTTCAGCTTACACAAGATGCAGTTTTGATCATCATACATCTTCATTCCTTTTGGACGGCAGAGCTAGCAGCGCGGGAAAAATTTCATCACCTACACAGAACCTCACTTAATGACTTTCGTCTGCTCCAATTTTGAGATATTTCATCGCTACCTTGGGCCATCTTGGGTCATCAGTTTTGGAAGAAAGTAATATCAGAAGACGCTGAATTTGAGATTTCGGACCAAATGTTTCATCGCTACCTTGGGCCATCTTGGGTCATCAGTTTTGGAAGAAAGTAATATCAGAAGACGCTGAATTTGAGATTTCGGACCAAATGTTTCATCGCTACCTTGGGCCATCTTGGGTCATCAGTTTTGGAAGAAAGTAATATCAGAAGACGCTGAATTTGAGATTTCGGACCAAATGTTTCATCGCTACCTTGGGCCATCTTGGGTCAACAGTTTTGGAAGAAATTAATAGCAAAAGAAGCTGAATTTGAGATTCCAGACCAGATATTTCATCTCTACCTTGGGCCATCTTGGGTCATCAGTTATTGAATGCATCATAATTGGAGAGAAGCTGCATAGATTGATGCGTCTTTCTGTTCATCGCATTATGTCATGGCTTCAGTATTGCAGTACGGTGGTCACCGCTTCTTCCATGAGGTACATTATATGGATTGGGAGTACTTCTATCACCAGGATCCTTCCGGCTGACAATCCTTATATTTTGGCTTCTTCCATGACTAACATTTACGACCAAGGCTCACATAGTATGCAGTTCTCTTCAGGAAGTGACACATGGACCTCTTGATTTCCAGGAGGAAATATTTTCTTTTGGTGGAGGGGTAATGTAACATTTGCTGCTAGCGTCGTGAGCGATTCGCAAATTTCGCATGATTTGGTTGGCAGCATTGCACTCCGAAGGGGCGGCAGATGTTTCGAGATGCTTCGGAAAAGTTCGGGCGCTTGAGTTGACGGCAGTACCACAGATCGAGCAGGTGTTTTTGTGTGACGGGCTGTTATATTGCTGGACTCAAGACATTTTGGATCACGAGAAGTGAGATTTAAATTACTCATATTATTAACAGTTCGAGATTGTGCTTTATAGATTATTTTTAGGGATTACTGATACATAAATATGTTACGTTTTACGTCACAGGCGCCCATCAGTAATTTTCTTATGTCGTTACAATATAATTTCTTTCTTATTGACACGTGTCGAGAAACTTTAAACATTTACAGCTGGGTACGATACATCGTAACCAGTCACCCCTGATGATTATTTCCGTTGTTTAACTTAGAGTCTCATAGCTAATCATTATAATATGTTCCAAGGGCAGGGTTTGATTTTTTTATAATAAATTATACATTGTTCCCAAACCTACTTATTATTGCTACCTAACCTCATGGCTTGCTTGCTGGCTTTGTATGTGATTATTTATTCTATTCATGGATGGATGACCAGGTTTGGAGGGTATGAATTACAAGTAAGTATTAAACGTTACAATATGTTAAGGTTAACCCCACGTAGCTAGACTAAATATTCCAGTTTTGACATTCAATTTCAAATAAGTTTTTCAACATACCCCAACATAAAATACTTTTATAATATTAGCTCCAAAAAATAATTCCCCTCGAGGCTTATGTCATCTTAGGGGATGTTGTGTGGAGGGTCATTTTAAGGAAATGAAAGAGAGATTCTGGGAAAGAAAAGGGTATGAGGGGTGGGTAGAAACCTGGGGGTCAGCGTGTCCAGGACTGATGGACGTGAATCCATCCTTCCCACGGCGGAGAAGGTCACGGGTCAACAGAGTCTGGCTGGAGAGGTCAAAAAGTTCCTAACTTCCTTCCTCCCAAACTGATTTTGAAAACAGTTGAAAGACGTTGATTTTACGAATGAACGGTAAGTAATTAATAATATTCAGCCATAAAAAATCTCTTATCGGGAATCGCTTTTACTAACTCTATATACCACTAACGAAACTTTTTATACAAAAAAAAAAACATTTTAAACAAATTCCGGGAGATCTTTTCACCTAATAAAATTAAAGTAAGCCAATGCAATATTTATAAAATCTCTAAACCTCGAATTTAAAGTTATATAATAGTACTGACTGCAGGCCTGATCAAATAAATTTTAATTTGTGTCATTTCACGATTAATTCATTGAAAATAATATATAGTATATTTGCAGAACGTTCCAGAGTTGAAGATACTCCTAGTATCGCCCTGGTATAAGACCACCATTCAGAATTGAAACGTTGCTTGAAATGGCTTCAGCCGTGTTTGGTGACCAGATATGAATAGCCAAGTACTTTCCTATCTTCCTCTTCCCCATCTCCTTCTCTCCCCACTACTTCCAGCCTCACAACATACCCCGATTGGGGATACCATAGTCTCACTGGCTACAGATGATTGGGAGAATATCGTACGAGGGTCTCGTGCTTTATTCATATAAACAAACATTTTCAACTCCATATTTTTTTTAATATTATTTTAAATAAATAAACAAGCCAATTACCAGTGATTACTTACATACTTACCAATAATTTTGCACCGATTTTTATCTATTATTAAGTTTTTTTTATGTAAACTGTTATAGGCATGACGAAATTGAAAAAAATATCGATGTATCGATATTTATTAAAATATCAATATCGACGTCGATATATCGAGGAAAAAATATCGATGTATCGATATATCGGTCAAATTTTCAAGAGATTTTGCGTTTTTAAAATAATAGTGTATTCAGCTCAATATTATCAATAGTAATTTTTATACACAAAGGACTTTTTTTTTATGTACAAAAATCTCAATAAAAATTAAGGTATTTTTATCAGTATTCATTTTTATTAGGTAATAATTACAAAAATATCAAAAACTAAAAAGCTGTCTTCTAACTTATTTGTAAACTGAGACGCATACAAAGTTTGTATGCGTCTCAGTAACATTCTATTGGTGTCAAAAAGGACTTCGTGTTTGGAACAAGGTGTAGTCAATAATCATAGATAATTGGGAACCAACACATAGAAGAAGAAAATGGCGTAAAATAGCATACATTTCTATGTATGTACCTACACACATGAGATAGTATGAGTGATCACAAATACTAATGCAAAGACAATAGATTTGCAAGCTATTAATAGTTAAAATTTCAACCGCCAGATGTCATGACCCAATACAGTTACTTTTTTCCGTTCGTTCCTATACGGTTTTGGACTCTTGTGACTTAAAATACATAAATTTTAAAAAATATCGTTTTTGATACAATTTTCGATATTGTATATATTGTATCGATATATCGGATCAAAATATATCGGCTAAAAATATCTATATATTGAATTAAAAATATCGATACTTTTTCAAAAGTGCCTAAACTGTTATACTTTAACATCGAAACAAAAGTGTTACATAATCGAATGAATGCTTTAGGCAAATTGAAAAACCAGCCTTTATTATAATGCCCGCTTATCTCTGAAAGCATTCAAGAAACAATGGACTTTCACTAATAAGTTTTCTTTGAAATGTATATTATTCAGATTGATTATTAGATACTCCTATTATTCATCGTTATTCGTATTATATGAACATGGTACAACAATATGTAATTCTTATATTGACCAAGTTTGCGAGCTGTTGACCTATCGACTTTAATTTTAAAACCAATTTCGATCAATCGTTAAATGTAACACCTATTCGAAAACTATGACATTTGAACTGCTCGGAGCAGTAAATTATTAAAATATGCTAAATAGATTTTACTCTTTTGTATGTATTGTCAGCATATCCATTGTTATGCATGGTTCTACCTATTTAAACTGATCTCTTTCTATTATATGTTTCGTTTATTTATGTTTATTATTATATTTATTATGAGGGGTCTATTAAGAGGAACGGCTGCGCTGCTTTTTTTCATACCGGAGGATTTGAGGCTAAAATACTTATTCAATTTTTTTTTTGTTTTAATCATGAGTAAAATCTCAAATTGTAATATTTAATTAAACGAAGTCAATATTAGCGAAACTCAATCGAAAATCTTGAAATAGAAAAATCAGAAAAAGATATTTGCACCTCTGGGACACGAACCCAGGACCTTTCGCTTTCCGGCTAACTGATTTTTCTGTTTCTAGATTTCCGATTGAGTTTCGCTAATATTGTCTTCGTTTAATTAAATATTACAATTTCACGTTTTACTCATAAAGTTAAAACAAAAAATAATAAAAATATTCATCCTAGACTTGCAGAAAAGTTAATAGATGTCGCATATTAAATTAAATGGATAAAGATTTATCCAGACACTATCTAGAGAGCATTTGGTTCGGATTTAAATCTTGCAATCGTACTCTAAAAATATAGCAGCCAATAAAATATGGGTTAAGAAAATGAAGATAATGTGGGTGGTTCTTAGTCGAAGTATGATACAGATAAAAATGACCGAATCGGATATCGACACCTTTGCGCAATGGTTAGCGCTTTTTCCCGGAGAGCGAAAGGTCCTGGGTTCGAGACCCAGATGTGCAAATATTTTTTTTCTGATTTTTCTGTTTCTAGATTTTCGATTGATTTTCGCTAATATTGTCTTCATTTAATTAAATACAAATTATATTTTTCATCAAAAGGTGTAGCAGAAAGTGTAGTGAGGATATGTGCTATTGAAGTGAAAACTTCTTTGGCACTGTTTGAAAGTCGATGAAACAAAAAAGCGTCACTAAAAAGAGACAAACACATACAAGAGATAGAATAACCGGTCTTCTCTTTGTGCGGTGCTTCGTAGCCTCCCCACTCTTGTCTACTTTAGTTTTCTGAAAGTTTCACTTCTGCCGCGTGTGAACTGCACACTTGTATTTCTTTTCTTTTAAATTATGATAATTTATATTACGATCATTAACGAATATAATTTTTCATGATTTTAGAGGTAACTGTTGCATTTTTGTGAGATAATTATAATTATTAAAAAATATATTCTTGCCATTCTAAATGTCTTCAAAAGGCATTTCTTTGGGTATACATTTTAATTCATGTAAGACAAACTTTTATTAAGTACGTAAATCAGTCGTTTGAATTTACGCACATAATTTTTTTAACATTTTAATAATATCAATTACATTCCTTCATATTTGAGCAAAAATATATTTTTTAATAATTGTCATTAATTCACAAATAATAGCCAAAGTGTCCTCAAAATCGAGAAAAAATGATTTCTCTAATTAATTATATATTTTTTAATTTAAAACAAACAAATAAATAAACACATATCTGTGCTAGATGTTTGCTACACCTTTTGATTAAAAAAATCATTTTTCAGTTTTCAGTTTGTTTTTCAGTTTTGTTGAGTATTTTGGCCAAAAATTCAAATTAAAGTTTTGTATGAAAAGAGCTGCGCAACCGTTCCCCTTAAGAATAATAAAAAGAAAAGTTACAGAAGAAATAATGAAAGCATTATATAAGCACTTGTTATTTGTTGTAGACCCCAATTGTGATGGAGAAGTGTTGTGAATTGTTTTTTTTTTTTTAATTAAAGTAATTGATTCCCGATCATGGCTTGTCCAGGAGGGTTATTGGAAGACAGACACATTATTATAAGTGGAATGCACTGTCAGTTTACAAAGCGATGGAAGGATGCTCAGAAAGAGGTAATGCATTATAGCGTTAAAGAAAGGAAATAAATTAGGCAACAATACAAAAGAACAACCATTGTGAAAGAATGGTCAAGAAAACATTGATTCGTTAAAATACTTTTAGGACGCATATATTATATGTATTGTATTTCGAGGAAAATATTTTATTTTCTCCTTGTAATGGTTCCACCGCGGGAAAGCTTTAAAAAAAAGAAAATGATCTTACATCATTGAAATCTGTACTCACTGATATTATTTGCATTTTATGCGTGTTCAAATTTATCGGAAACTTTAACGTTTATATTTTTTTTATTATTGTTATTGTATAAAAATGACATACAATGGGAATTTATACCCGCTAAGCTACTGCAAGTAGCTTGACAGCGGGAGAAGTAGTAACATAACAATTTACCTACAAGCATAGTGATATATACACAAGTTGAAAATAATTAAGAAACAGTATTTTTAAGGTGAAATCCAGTGTAAAGTAGGTAATTAATTATACAGGGTGTTAAGGGACGTACTTGACTTACTTTAACCAGTGATTCCTGACATTATTTGGAGTAAAAAATGTAAATGAAATTTTGGTCTCCGGTGACATTTTTGATATTTTTTTTTTTCTACAAAAACATCAAAAAATGGTAGTTCTTGAACAGTTGGAGGCGGGGTAAGGGGTTCGTCGGACACCCGGCCGAGTGACCAGTGACGACATGCCGAAGAATTTTTTTTTGTTTGATTTTGAAGAAAAAAAATTTGAAAAAAAAGTCGTCAAAAAATGTCACCGGAGACCAAAATTTCATTTACATTTTTTACTTCAAATAATGTCAGGAATCACTGGTTAAAGTAAGTCAAGTACGTCCCTTAACACCCTGTATAATACCAGTAGACAGTTGAGAATGCAATCTCATTAAATATTAAGACAAAAAAATCTGAAATAATATCCCAAAAAAAATACATCGAAAATGGTTGCGCAGGGAAATACTGAAGGCTTGATGAAATCAAGATTTTTAATTTTCCCTTAAAATCAATCTCTAATTATTAAGTTAAATTAAAAATAACTGGCAATTTATACCTATCAGACCATGTTTTCTATGTTACCTCAAAACTGTATCGCTTCCTTAACGGTCGAGAATTCATATTTCGTCGAAAGATGTTCTTACGATCGTACAGGGCGGTTCCAATGAGAAAGATTAATTATTCTCCGCACCAGCTTTTTTAAATAATAACTCAATATCGATTTTACTTCATTCAAAATTTGCTTTAATTTATACCTACATTCAAAAATGTTAAAAGGCGTGATGATAAAACTATTAAAATTATGTACTTTTGGTAATTATTTATAATTTTTCAATAATGTCTAAGCAAAATAAGAATGTGAAAAAATCTTAAATATATTAGTTTATAAGACCGTAAATAAATAGACAAACTGAAGTATTTTCGTCAAAAAACAAGTGCGCGGATCTTATTTTTAATGATTTTATTTAAACCAAAATTAAAATTCGGAAACATAGCTTTCCCAGATAATTTATTGATTTATTTTAGTGCATGATTATATGATTTTAAATGTGTGTTGTATAATACAAAATTTTGTTTGAAAATTTAACAAATTTGCCGACGAACTACGGTGAAACCTTATTGTACTCAAAATGTACATAGTTTCTCAAAATTTAAAATATAGTTTTACTAGATAAAAGAACAGTCTTTCGAAATCAATTTATAATTTTTTGTGGAAAAGAGTCAATACGTCTAAAGTTTTATTTAAAAATGACATATTTCCGGTTTTGTTTGGTTATTCCCTCTTCAGCGATTGAACTTTAACAAAGCTTTTTTTATTATTGAAATACCAATAACGAAAATAGACGTAAATACAGGGTTTTCCAATAAGAGGTGTTATTTTGAATAGCCAGCTATTTCGGTAGATGTCACTTTTGAAGCTGTCATTTTTTGACATTTGACAAGTGGAAACTACGCCATTAATAAAAATGGAACCATACACGCTTCAACAACGCATTGAAATTATTAAATTGAGGCTGGAGCAACAGTTACGGTGAATGGATTGCGCTATCGAGAGATGATTAATGATTTTTTATGGCTGGAATTGGATGGTATTGATCTGGACAACGTTTACTTTCAACAAGACAACTACGGCCACACAAGCAACGAAACCATTGATCTTTTACGGGAAAAGTTTCCGGATCGTGTTATCTCTCGAAGAGGTGATCACAATTGGCCACCGAGATCTTGTGATTTAACACCTTGCGACTTCTTCCTTTGGGGCCACGTGAAAGAGAAGGTCTACGCCAACAACCCAGCGTCGATTCAATACCTCAAATATGGAATTCGTGAGGCTATCGAGGACATAGGGCAGCCACTTTGCGATTTGGTTATGGAAAATTTCATGAAAAGGATATGGTCCTGTAAGCGTGGTCGTGGTGGTCATTTGCCTGATGCTATTTTCCACTATTAACGGCATACCTTCCTCTTTATAATGAAATAAACATCCGATCATTTATATTAAAAAATGACATTTTTCTTTGAATATCAAAATAACACCTCTTATTGGAAAACCCTGTAGAAGGCTGAGCGGGGGAAGAGAGAAATTAAATAGAAGAACTGGGACAAGTAGAACAACATTAAAGGGTTCTATAGGTAGGTGCTTTGTCGAAGCAATGAATCAAAATGTGGTAAGTATTATGTGAACAATGATTAATTGGCAAGCGATAAACAATTTTATACCTAATTCGTGCAAATGCCTGATCTCAAGGGTCAATAAAGTTCCTACTGTTCTTATTATATAATGCAGCTCACTTTTATTGCATTACGTCCCAATACAATTACTATTATATGTCGTAACATCACTTTCTTTCATCAGAACTAACAGTTACGACGAATATAACCAAATGGATCGACCCGCTGAACTTTACGCCTAAAGGGGGCTAATGTTAGATATTTTTTCCTAATTAAGACGATACACTAAAGGAGTACAAAGGTGGCCTATAATAAAAATGATTACAATGCAATTTGAGAGATTGAACCATTACGGCCTTCTAATCGAGATCAATGAAAACAGAACATAATACCACGCTTGTACCGCATTGTACCCGTTTTGGCAAGTATTAATGCATTATTTAGCCTTTATTAGGATGTGTTACAGCGTTGGTTCATAATATTTTGATCACGGAATTTATAAGGCAGCAAATAATGGTTTTGAGGGTTTGAATTTGTAAATTTTTTAAGATTCACACTTGTGAATTCTGTGGAATCATGCCTCTGTGATTTTGATTCGTAGTTGGTTTCTTATTATGTTTTGCAAATAGATCGTTTGAAATATTTTGTCTTTGATGATCCTATATGGGATCTTTTTAGAATTATTAGAATATTAGAATCTGGGGGTCAATTTGTCTAGGAGTAAGGGACGTTTAAATCCAACCCTCCCACTGTGGTGCAAGACGATGGGTCGAGAGTATCCAGCTGGAGAGGTCTAGATTAGTTCTCCCTCAGCCAATCTCTCCCGATCCGGTCCTCCACGCAGTAGGTGGGCAATCGCATTGGCCGCCAAGACCTAAACGTACCTCACCCCATGAGCCCGGGTGTCCCTACTAAGTCAACAACATGAGACTTATCTGAGACAATCTATCCTCCAAGACGTGAATTTAAAATACCCACTGTACCATTTTGTAAATAACTTTCAATGTTTTTTTTTTATTTTTATTTTACGTTGATCGGTAGACGTCATATACGGGACCTTTAATTAGTTCATACTCTAAATTAAGGCACAACCGGGCTCAAAAAACAAGAAGATGGGGAGATATGAAATTACGAATGTTAGAATAGCGCGACAAAATCGATGCGAAAAATGTGAAAATGTTTAATAAAACACGACTCGTTTAAAATAGAGCAAAAATCTTGCGGGGGTTGTCTTAAACGGCATTTAAAGAAATACTGTGAATTTTTTCATACATATAACTTGTAAAATAACTGAATCAAACGTGTTTATAATAATTTTTGAAACTTGGCGATTTTTATCTATCGAGGGAATTTTATATGATTTGCGTTTCGGCGCGGGAAATGTCTCGATATTATCTTCAAGAATGACATATATTTTTTAAGAGCTTTAAAACTTAACGTGTTTAAGGGAGATATGTAAGAAATCGGTAGAAATTCGGCTAGCGGAGTCTTAATGACATGATGAAAATATTTGCCGATGATAGATAAATATACTTAATTGGAGAAAATGAAGAACTAATAAATATTTTTAATAATGAACTAAGAAACTAATCTTTTAAATAATGAACTAAGCAATAAATATTTTAAATAATGAACTAAGTAATAAATATTTAAAATAATGAACTAAGTAATAAATATTTTAAATAATGAACTAAGTAATAAATATGATAAATAATGTACCAAGATGGCTAAAAATAATAAAGCTTAAATTAAATACAAAAAAAAACAATATGTATAGAAGAAGACATTCAGTGAAAGCAAAATTAAAATTTATGTTGAAATTATTGAAAATGTTACTGAAATGAAATACCTGGGAGTTATATTAGATTCCAAACTAAACTTTAATAAACATGCTGAACATACCAAAAAGAAAATCGAGAAAAAGATTTTTCGGAAGAATTCGGCAAAAACTTTCTAGAAAAAGTTTCCTTTTCCTGTGTAACGAACGAGAACAAAATAAGTAACAAATTCTCCAAAACAGGGCAATGAGAATAATACTTCGGCGAAATAGATTTTCAAAAGTAATTAAAATGTTAAAGGAACTAAATTGGCTAACCGTGAAACAGATGCTGATATTTATTCACAAAATAGTAAGCAACCCGTTACCAAAATATTTCTCAAATAAAATTGTATACACCAAGGACATTCACAGACATAACACAAGGACGTGCAAGGAAATCGGGCTACAACAAAGGACAAAGCGAATACGCAGAACAGTTTACAGCACAAAGAAATGAAGTTATATAACACGCTACCAGAAACCAATTGGAAAGTTCAAGATGTATTGTAGGAGCTACATACAACTAGAAAAATGTAGTTTGCAATATGAAATATTATAATTAATTAGAAATTTGTAAATTAAATATACAAATTACTAAAATAAAAATTAATAAAAAATAAATAAAAGTTCTCACCGGTAACATTTCACAACTAATGTTTTTAAAATACGTTCTAGTTCAAATGGTAATCACTAATCACATTAAAAACTAATAAATACTTTAAAAGACTTACCTAGAAATATTTTCAAAAATTTGAAGCACAGACTCCCTCCTCCAGAACCTGAATTTGGATACTTCATTATGACTCGATCTGTAATCAAACAAAACATACACATTAATAAAATTAATTAGCATCGTGTCCCTATCATTTTAGTTGGTAATCTCTCGTCCCTTATACGTAAATGATTCGTGTGTGCTCCATATCAGATACTAATAGCGGTGATCACCTTGATATTCAGAAGATCATTCTCATCCGTATATGGTTATCGGTAATGCAGTGAGAAATGTATAAATATACCGGTCCTACCACACCCATTTGGGTTTATGGTGCCCTGGTATTCTGGTATAAGAAATCCAGTGCCTGTACGAAATAAAAAGGCTCGATAAGGATTTTGTTAAGGATAATATTTTAGATGGTTATCTACTATAGTTTCCTGGTTATAAATAGTAGCCACGATAGTCAATTAATTTTAATAGCTCCACAATAAGAAGGAATAAAATGTAGCAATAAATAATGGAATAGTATATACGTTGAGGTTAAGTAGTATCGAATAGTATATACCCATTAGGGAAACATAAAAATTCATTTCGATTCAGTTTATTAAAAACATTACAAAATTAACAGTTCAAAGCGTTTTTAAAAGAGAGAAAATATTTAAGATAAGTTGAGCAGATTTAAACTGTTAGCAGCAAAGCTTGCCGCCTTAATTGTGCTTCATTGATGTTAAGCTCCGAGGAACTAGGATCATAGAACCCTTCGTCACCGGTGCATAGTCGGGAAACACGCCAAACAGACATTTGCCACATGAGAACGCTTCTTCGACTCGTTCTTGTGTTCAACAGCTCGGCTGAGGAATGATTTGACGGCCTCTGTGTTTCCTCCTTCCTAAAACATGGGTCTCTTCAAGCAGGGCCGCCGACAGCTAATCTGGGCCCCAAGTCTAGTAGACTATACCGGGCCCCCTCCCCACAACTTACCGGGGGGGGGGGGAGATAACAATTAATAAGTTCATGCTTACCTGCTACTGCTAGGAATACTATTTCATTACCTTTTTTTTATTTTTTATTTGTTTATCTTAAAATTGCTACATATTATAATTTTACTGGTCTTCCATTAAAAGCCTTAGCTTGTGGATGGAAGAAGAGTCGACATTTCATATATTATGTACAAATACAGTCACGTGTACAGTTAATACAATGCAGTTAATACAGTTAATACATTTCATATAAGTACAATTACTATTTACTATAGTCATGTATTTCAATATATATGTAGGTGCAGTTAATACAGACACATGGCAATCAGACCCGTTAACTAAAATATGCAAACATATATGTATTCAGTAAGAAGAAAAACAAGTATGATTTTTAGTGTGACATTCTCTAAAATACTTTTTGATGGAGTTCAACAATTGAACTTTGTTCCTAATGCTTCTGATTTCTATTGGTAGGTTATTGAAAAAGAATTTTCCTTGGTGAGTATAATGGTGTTGGGCAAAAGAAGTGTTTAATTTGGGGCACACAAATACATGTTTAAGTCTAGTACGATTTTCAGTTATGAATGCGTATTTATCTTTTTCTTTTATAATTTGGACAATTGATTTTTTTATAAATAAGATTTTAAATGTTGGAACTTTGAATTCTTCGAATATGCGATCAGTTGGGAAGTCTGGAGGTTTTTTTAGTATAATTTTTATTATTAGTTTTTGAACAATTTCTATGGGGGTCAGACTAGTTTTGTAAGCTGCTCCCCAACTGATAATGGCATACTGAAGAATAGACTGTACTAATGCGTAGTATATTGAGTATAAATTTTTCGTTGATAAGAAGTTTCTTATCCGTAAGAATATATGAATTAACTTCCTAACTCTTTTTATTGTATGGCCGATGTGATCTTTCCATTTTAGGTTTTTATCTCTGATTATTAATTTTATCCGCTATTTTCAGAAGTGAACATTTTTGTTGGCAGTGATTAGTATCGTGTTGTGCGAGAGAATGATTATGTAAGAATATTTGAAGATTTGGAGGTACAATGTTAGTGTTAATTTCGAAAGGAATGACATATGTTTTATCACTATTTAACGACAAGAGGTTATTGTCAAACCATATTTTTAGATTATTTATGTCTTCTGTAGCTTTTAGATTAATTTTTTCCCAAGTTTTTTCTTTTATTAAAAGAACTGTATCATCGGCGTAAGAGATAATTTGGCCATGCAATGGTTGAATAAATATGTCGTTTACATACAAAATGAACAGTATTGCAAGCACGGTGCCCTGTGGGATACCAAAATTTGATGTTTCTTGGTCGCTAGTTTGGTCATTTATTTTAACAAATTGTGCACGATTGTTCAAATAACTTTCTATCCATTGAACGGCTTTATCATTGATGTTATTTAATTTCAGTTTTTTGATAAGCTTTGCGTGTGAGATACTATCGAATGCTTTTCTTAGGTCTATGAATATTCCTGCGCATTTATTTCCTTCATCAAGTGCAGAGTATATAAATGATGTTACATTTGCTATTGCATCTTGTGTGCTTTTTGTTTTTAAGAATGCGAATTGATGGGAATGTAATATTTTATTGTTTTCTAGAAAATCAACAACCCTTTTTTTCACAATCTTTTCAAATATTTTTGCTATATTCGATATTAGTGATATCGGTCGATAATTTGAAACATTTTGCGGGTCGCCGGTTTTAAAGATAGGGGATATTATAGATTTTTTATAATTTGTTGGGAATATGCCTTTAGTCAGACTGAGATTAATAAGGTGGTTTAGTGGTTTCAGTAGATACATTTTCATTTCTTTAAGAATTTTCACAGAAATGTGGTCAAAACCTGGAGAGGATCCGTCTTTCATGCCTTCTATTACAAGTTGTATTTCAGTTTCAGTAGTTTTTTTAAAGTGGATAGTGTGTTTTGTTTTTGTGTATTAGTTGTTATAGGTTTAGGTGTGTGTACAGATTTAGAGATTTTTTCAGCGAGATTATTTCCTACTTTAGAGAAATAAGAATTAAAAATGTTTGCTGTTAGTTTGTTTTAAATATTTTATAGAATTATTTTTTCTTATACCATTATACCAATCATTCGAATTTAGCATAATTATTCAATGGAAATGTTTAAAAAGTTATGGTGAATACTCAAAATAAAATACTTGTGTTTCTTGTTTGTGTGTATTTACATATTCTTCATTAATCAAGATATATTGAGGCTAAATTAAATTATTATATTTGAAAGACAGAAAACAGGTAACAAAAATAAATAATCAATTTTCAAAACCAATGGAAAATAAATTCGGAGTACCACAGGGATCGATCCTTGGACGCCTATTGTTCATACTCTATAAGTCTATATTAATGACATGGTGAAAATATTTTCAAAATGCAAAGTACGATTATTTGCCGATGATACACTAATATACTTAATTGGAGATAACTATAAAGAACTAATAAATGTTTTAAATAATGAACTAGATGATGTATCAAGATGGCTAAAAATAAATAAAAATAAATAAATAAATACAAAATGTATGGTGATTGGAAATAAGAAGACATCCAGTGAAAGCAAAATTAAAATTGATGGTGAAATTATTGAAAATGTTACTGAAATCAAATACTTAGGAGTTATATTAGATTCCAAACTAAACTTCAATAGACATGCCGAATATACCCAAAAGAAAATTGGCAAAAAGATATCTTTTTTGGGAAGAATCCGGCCTAAAATTTCCAGAAAAACCACCATCACCATTTTCAATTCAATTATTGCTCCACACTTCAACAACTGTTCAAGTATCCTTTTCCTCTGTAATGAAAGAGAACAGAAAAAGTTTCAAATTCTCCAAAACAGAGTAATGAGAATAAAACTCCGAAGAAATAGATTTTTAAAAATAATTAAAATGTTAAAGGAACTTAATTGGTTAACCGTGAAACAAATACTGACCTTGAACACATTCACAAAATATTAAACAACACGTTACCAAAATACTTCTCAAATAAAATCGTATACATTAAGGACATTCACAGACATTACACAAGGACTAGCAAGGAAATAAGATTAAACAAAAAGGACAAAACGAATACGCAAAACAGTTTGCTGTACAAAGGAATTAAGTTATATAACACACTACCAGAAACTCTAAAGTAAAGTTCAAGATGTATTGTAGGAGCTACATAAAACAAGAAAAAATATAGTGAATTTGAAATATTATAATTAATTAACTGCAATATGCAATATTATAATTAATTAGAAATTGGTAACCTTAAATGTACAAATTACTAAAATAAAATTCATATAAAAAATATTATAACAACACAGATACGTTAGTAATGGAATACTAAATTGGAATATTTTTAAAATTATAGTAAAAACTCCACAAACTATAAAAAAATAATACAGGCAAATAAAAAATGTCATCAAAAATTTTGCTTTTCTACTTTTCTTGTTTGCAAAGCTAGTTATTATATTATTATTATTTCATCATCAAAATCCAAGTTTCTGGCCAGACCATTTACTAAAGATAACATTCCCAAACTTGTTAAACGTTCTTGACCCATTGTGGAACGCAAAAAGTTTTTCACTCTAGACAACAAACTAAAAGATCTTTCTGCTTCCGCAACTGTTACAGGCAGAGTACAAAAAATTCGAATGGCAATTACTACATTAGGGAAGAGATTTGACAGTTTTTGGTTTGAAAGAGTATTTAGTAACTGCAGTGGATTTAAATGTTCTGAAAAGTTTCCTGATTGAATAGTTTTTAAGTGTTCAATTTCCAAAAGCGTTTCTTCTTCAGATACATCAGTTTTATAGAGATCACACCAGTTTGTCACCCGTTCTTTTAGTTCTTCTTGAGTCATACTTGGGTATTGCCAAAGAAACTTAAACAATTCATTAATATTGTTGACAGCTTTGTATCTTCGGGTCAAGTTTCCAATGACACTGTCAAACAACACATAAAAAACATTAATTTTAAAGTTCTCTTCTGGGCAATCAATCTGTTTTTTATGACTTTTATCAGCCAAAACTTTTGTCTTTTTTCTTTTTTTTGGGAGTTCTTGTGAAATTCCAATATTTTCTGTCTGCCGATCGGGTCGGTAGGGCCCGGGGGTGAGTATGAGCGGTGGCGTGGCGGGCGGCTGCATCGCCCCTCCCACAGCGGGCCGGCCGGCATGGCGTGCTTGTAGCTTGAGCTGTGAGTGGCACGCTCTGAGAGCGTGTTCACACACATGCGTGGGATGACGTAATTCAGCATATCGCTCGCCATATATTCCAATTTGGAATGTACGGCGAACGATATGCCGAAATACGCCATCCCTCGCATATTATAGCTGTGTGCTGTGTGTGAACACGCTCTGACAGTTGGGCCTACGGAGCGTGCGGGCCCGGGCGCCCGGCCCACGTCCATTCCTAGTGTCATTGGCATTTTTTAGTAAAATATCCGGGGCCCGTCCCGGGCCCCCCTTAGGCCCGGGCCCCAAGTTTCGGACTTGGCTAACGTGCCCTCTCGGCGGCCCTGGTCTTCAAGACCAATGTTCATTCCTTCCTCTCCTCAAAAAAACCCCCCACACGGCATCCCAGATGACATAGGCCCTGAGAGAAATTATTTTCCTCGGGGCCTGCTATGCGGAGTTATGTGTAAAAAAAAATTTCGATATTCGGAGATATTCTATTTGACAACATGACAGCTCTCCCGACTGACATGGCCATTGGCATGTTAGTTCTGCAAGCCGGGAGATAAAACAGTCTATGCTGTCGGTTACGGATATAACCATCAGGAACATAAAAACGATTGCTCTCCATGATAGTCGAGTTTTCGAACCATCCACGAATCAGTCTGAAGAAATGTGTTACAATGAGCTTATTCCTTCTGATCCGTAGATAGTTCATACTGAGAATTCCCAAGAGAAAGTCGGTAGGGTAGAGCCACGGGTAGTAAGCCTTACTACTACATCTAAAAATGGAGGCAACATCAGGAAAAACATGGTTTAATAACATGATTTCCCGCAAAAGTTTGAAATTTGCTTTTAATGTGGAAAAAACCATGGCAATTTATGTTACGAATAGGTTTAGAGTATGTCACTTGACGGTGTACTCAAGTACGCCCAACAATTGAATTTGGTAGCCATCTCTGGACAGGAGCCCCAACATTCTTGATAACCACTCAGACCCATAAGCTTGTTTTCAAGCTACCTACAACATTGCTAGACATATGTAATGACAATGACGTATGAAGCGTACCTGACTTATTAAACCTTCTTGATTATGTGCAAAGGAGAGCAGTCCGTCGTTGTTAATAGACCTATTGCCATCTCCAATGCACAGACGCAATGTGGGCATGGTGAGTCTGTTCTACAGTATTTTGATGGAGCCTGCTCTAAGGAGCTAGCAGCATTGATTCCTGTGCACTGGTGCACGTTCGTGAAACTTGACGAACACCCGTCCACACCTGAATGTTGGCTTTATGAGAAAGGGTCGTTTCTTCGATTCGTTTTTATGTAAGTCAAGCCTACAGACCCTATCTCTACCCGCCTTAAAACGCTGCCCAACCGGGTGGTGACACAGTTCCACTGTCTTAACACTGTACAGACAGGGGCGCTCTTGTGAGGTGTCACATAAAAAAAATAAAAACATCTATTTCTCATAACCAGCAGCGTGAGATTCAGTCTACTGGTACCCATAAATTGGTTGTACATACCATTACAGGGAGGAAAGAGTTACTAGTTACTATAACACTATTTAGGCAGACCACTATAAATTACGGTGCTCTTGTTCAAAGCTAGTAGATCTTGAAAAGCTGGGAGAGGAGAATGTCATTGCAGGGAGCAAAAACAATGAATCTTCAGAAGTGGAATCGCAATATCAAAGCTCTACAAGAACTATAAACGTAACCATAGACCCTAAGTAAACGCTTTTAGAAGCACAAGAGAAAGTTTCCGGAAGCGACTATTTTGAGGATTATTAACAAAATATGGTTTGAAAAGAAAAAAAATTACGAGAGATTCGGTAGATTAAAGTCAAAGGATGTTAAACATTCTTCCCTTTAGTATTTTTCAATAATTCAAATGAGAACAGAGGACGTGGAATTCAGAAATCGAAATTCTTATATTTTTATTTTATGAACAGTAAATTCACAATCCTTCTTTTCATTAGCTTTACCCACGAGACTCTGAAAAAAATAATTTCCCTCGAGGCCAATGTCATCTTGAAATGGCTATACATGACTTTTAATATAAATTTACTTCAAGTGGTTCGCCACGTTAGGTGATTTAACAGGGGTTGATTGGGTGAGGTTTGTGCAGGTATTGGTGGCGGATGCATCTACCCGTCTAAAAATTGTTTGAGGAAGGCCTAAAATCCAGCAAGATTCTCTCGACCCATCGCCTTGCACCACAGTGCTATGATGCTATGGATTCATACGTTCGTTACTCCTGGATCCCCAGATTCCAACAAACCCCTCATACCTTTTTCCTTCCCAGAACTTCCTCTCCTTCCATTCCCTAAAACAACCCTCCACACAGCATCCCCAAACTTGATAAATATCAGAGGTATTTTTTTCCTCACCACCTTCTGTGTGGAGATAACGTACAAAAAAAATGGATTGAAATGGCTTTAACCAGATCTGATAAGCCAGGTATTTTCCTATCTTCGTTTTCCCAATCTCCTTTCCCTCCCCGCTTTCGTCAGCTTCACAACATACCCCAAATGGTATTGTAATGCTCTCGCTGGTTTTTTTTTACATGAGCTCTACACAGGAGGTCCTGAGGAAAATGATAGGAGAGGAGAGTTCTGGGAAGGATAAGAATTTAAGGGGTGGGTAGGAATCTGGGGTTCAGTGTGTCCTGGTCATCCACCTTCAAGACCTAGACAAACCTCACCCCATGAACCCGGGCACCCCTACTAAATCACCGAACGTGGTGAACCACTTGGGGTGACCTATGGCAGAGGTGTTGGATATTCAATAAAGGTTCCCGGGGCGGCGGTACCCATTCCCGCTTCCCAAATTGGTTTAGCGCAATCGGGAATTTTGTGCGTTAGGTATTCACTTTTTAAAATACCACTCTACGATTTTTTTAACATGTATTTTGAATCGTTGTCAAATTGAAAATACAATTCAAACGTTAGTGTTTTTATTTTTAAACGAAACATCAATTTAATGATTAATGGTGTCAAGCATCAAATGAAAAAAATCCACATTACAAAATTAATTGGTTCACACTCACCCATTATAAACTTTTGTCTAAGAGCAGGTCAATAAAGAGAATTATTACACAACGAAATTTAAACGCGAACGTTATCACAAATCGCTGATGAAGTAGGACTACGTTAAAACACGACTTGGCAGCGCATTTAAGAAGAATGTGATCCATTTAAATTCCAGTCCATATGACATTTTCAGATGAACCGCGTGAATTGAGGACGTTGCACATAACACAATTTGCTCGTATAATAAATATTACGTACGTGAACAGATGTAGTTTTTTGCTGAAGTTAACGAGGTATTTGGACTAGACATATTTATTTTTATAAACCATTGAAATAGCATTACAATGCACTTTAAACAGAACAATGTTAATCACGCAATTAATCACCTTTGATATAAATATTATGTTTTGATCTTTGAAGCTGTAATCTAATTGAGTTTGAAGATTGATGTCTTCGTGATTCTGAAATATTTTATAAAGGTGTTCGTCTTCTTTTTCAGCCTTGCTTTATCCATTGCTGGATATAGGCATCTTTCTCGTCTGTACACTGTTTCCTGTTTTGGACCAGGATCTGCCATTTTAGCCCTTGGTATCTTTTTAAACCGTTGTATCATACCTTGTACTGTTTTCCTGGTGACCTTTTTCTTTAACGTCTTCAAATTAGCAGTGTTGCACCAAAATTCTGATGTTCTTGCAGTATGACCCTCTCATTGTTAATCTATTTCATGTGTTATTATATACATATTATAAATTAAAGCCCTCCGCCGATAAACTGAAAACTACTGAACGGATTTTCATGCGGTTTTCACAAATAGATATAGTGATTCATGACGAAGGTTTAGGTACATTTTGTGTAAATTGGTTGAAATGTATAATATATAAAGGAAAGCGAGCGCTGTGGATTTGATTTGTGTGCAAATTAACACATGGCGGTGGGAGTTAATTTATCGAAAAAACACTTGGTTAAAACGGTTGGGTAACCATCAAGTAGATGGCGTTGTGTTTCGTTAGCCACAGCATTACGTGGCCGGGTCAGCTTGTTTGGCATAAAATAATAGGTTAGCAACTTCTGCATTTATATTCCCTTCATACATTATCGAAAATCCAGTATCTAAGGACCACAAAGGCGAATTTTGATATCTATAAAAAGAAAAAATGGCAAACCAGCTAATTTTATTTTCGATTATTTATAGAAAATTTATTTATATTTATACAATTTACTCTATTTATATTTATTAATTATATTTATATTTTTTACTGTAGCTATAACTTTGTGGTTATCCATTATAGAAAAATGAAACAATACAACTTTGTATAAACCACTTGTATAAAGCGTAAATCCGACCGGTTTAAATAGGCAATGAAAAATAAAACTTTTTGGATTTAACTTTATCTATTATAAATAATAAAAATCGATTTTAGTATATATCGCAAGCCAACATATACTGACATAGTAATTCATAAGACCTCCAACCACCCTGTCTCACAAAAACACTCCACCTTCCATTCCATGATACACCGCTTAGTAAATGTCCCAATGTCTAATAATAATTTCCTTTCTGAACTTTCTATAATAAAACAAATTGCTATAAATAACGGATATGAACCAAAATTAATTGATAACATCCTAAATAAAAAACTTAGCAAAATTTCAAAAAATAAATATGTATTCATTTCTAATAATATTGAGGGAGCGGGAGACAGAAATGAAAATCGTCAAGTCGAAGTGGTGAGTCAGTCGTTTATTGGGCTACGTAGCAAAGGTCGGTGAGCGGTAACTTGATATAATGCGGAGTGCCGTAGATGATGCTGCAGGCGTGCGGTGTGATGGAGATGGTGTGGTGAAGGTCAGCGGGTTGCTCGACACCATGGCGGTGGAGATGACCTATCTTCCAGGCCGTTGCTCGACGCTGTAAGTCGCGGAGATGAACGGTGTGTGGCTCGGTGAGCTGAGCCACCAGCAGGTAGTCCTGGCGAGGCGGAGCGTGTTTCCATGGCAGCGAAGCACGGTGAGGCTTCGGGGTGCCATGAAGTGGTGAGCTGATCCCCGGACTGAAGGTGACGCAAGCCTTGTAAGTCGCGGGATGAATCTGATCTCTGGAGCTGAAGACGCGATGGGCCTTGTAGCTGAGACGTGGTGATGGACCTCGAGGAAGCTGCCCTGGATGCGTAGCGATGCCATGCAGGAGCACTTATTACATGTTGAGATGTTGACCGATGATTAATGTGAGACCGAACTGGACTGAACTGCAGCGGGCGAGCGATCGGCTGCTTATATAGCCGCGGTAGAGTAACTACCTCGCGGTAGATAATACGAGCCACTTCGCCAGTTGACGAGAATATTCGGCGCCGTACAGATATTGTACGGTGCTGTCTCGAGACCTTTCTAGGCGGGGCGATATTATTATCGTCGGGCTGGCACGGGAGGCGAGAAAGTACATCGCGGCCAGTATAGGTACGAAGGTACCTAGGCAAGTAGGTTTGCCGATGGGCGCGGATATTAGGAGATGTTTCTCGTATGTTCTTTTGGTGGCGAAGTTTATAATGATGTGTCGCCACAATATTAATGATAAAGAATGGCGTAAAATTTTGTATATTAATAATTTTTCTTTTTTTTTATTTTATTTTTTATTTTAACTTTATGAGTAAAACCTCAAATTGTAATATTTAAATAAATGAAGACAAATTTATTTAAATATTTTAATAATTTTTCAGTTCAATGTTGCAAAAATCTCCCTTCTAATATTAAACCAGCTTTTTATACAAGAAATAATATCGGTAATTTTTTGAGAAATACTAAAGATAAAGACCATAAATTGACTAATTCTGGAATATATAAATTCAAATGCAATGATTGTCCCTCATTTTATATTGGAAAAACAACTCGTAATTTTGAAATAAGAATAAAAGAACATTTAAGGTGTCTTAATAATAATAATTTTTCTGAATTCGCTAACCATATAATTGAAAATAACCATAGTTTTGAAAAAAATACAGGGATAAATATTCTTCATATTAATCATAAAGGAAAACGTTTAGATAACTTAGAAGCCTTGGAAATTAAAAAATCCCTTAAAAATAACGAATCAATTATCAACAAACAAAAAATATTGTCTTATAGCCCAATCATGGATTTGTTCCCCTACCCACCCACTCTAAATTAATACCTACCCACCCAATCTACATTAATAACTAGCAACGGCTCCACCCCTACCATAATAAAACATTGTTCGAAACTGTCAAATTAGTATAAGCTTTCCCTGAAGAAGGAACGTTTGTTCCGAAACCGGTCGGATTTACGCATTATATAAGTGGTTTATACAAAGTTGTATTGTTTCATTTTTCAATTATATTTATATTTATAGAAATTTTTTCATTCATTATAATAATAATAATAATCTTTATTCCAAGATGTATTATATTTTATTCATTATATTTGTCTTTATACAAAGTTCTTCATTTATTAGATTTATTATATTCAGATTATATTATATTAGATTCATTATATTTATACAAAGTTCTTCATATTATATTTATATTTATTCCTTATTTTTATATTTATACAAAGCGCTTCATTTATTATATTTATGTATTTTATTTATATTTATTCATTATATTTGTAGTTGCACAAAGCGCATAGGTCATAGCTGGTAAGATGCACTGTTCAAATCTAATATAGAAGTCATTTTGTTATTTTTATTAAATCCATTCCCATCATTGGATTTAATTTGACTTTGAAGGTAAAAGCATTTGAAAGAGTGCATTGCTTTTATTCAAACAAACTTAAGATCAATAGTAATTACTGATTACATAAGACAGTGGAGTAGATTACCATATTTATTTTTCAAATCAAAAGTTCAAGGAAATTACGCATTCACTCGTCTCAAATTTGTATCATCTGTACAGCATTTACAAAACAAGGTCCTGAGAAATGTAATGAAGGTTTTTAAAACAAAAGTCTTTAAATTGAATTATGAAACAATTTTATGAAAATATTTCGTCATCTTCCTGGTGAGCTCAATTTTAATTACTGGTATTATCTAGCGACAGATTAACGCCTTTATCAAATACGACATTGAACTATCGCTGTTGATTGCCCGATTTCTTCATTAATTCATATTAAATTTTAATTATTAAGAACGTCTTATTTCATGGCATGCATTTGGATCTCTGTGCAATTACCGTTTTAGAGTAGGTACCTACTTATTAAATAAATGGTTTTGACATTTAAAATGCACAAGAAAATACACACCGACAATAATTAAACAATTTTAAAAATAACTTTCAAATACTGATATTAGATATTTTTAATTATTTTTATTTATTTATTTAATCACCCTTGGGGCTTTTACTTAGAATGCAGTACATGTTTTTTTTTTTAATTCCTGTGAAAATAATGAGTTTACAAAATACAATATTTGTTAAAAACAAAATATTTATAGGTAACATATAAATATAAATATAGGTTACCATTTATTTATAAATGTACTTTTTTAAAGTACTTTGACTTTAAATGACGTTTTCGTATGTATTATGTGTAACGCGGTTTATCTTAATACAAGAATTTGGGAGGCGGGTATGGGTACCGTCGCCCCGGAAATTATTTATTGAATAACCAACACCGCTGTCTTAGGCCATCACAAATGTTTTGCTACGTTTGGTGACTTAGCATGGGTGCCCGTGTTCATAAGGTGGGGGTTATTTTCTCGTCTTTGATTTCCCCAGGCGTACTCTCTCGGAACATCGCCTTGCACCGCAGTGGGAGGGATGGATTCATACGTGGACACACTGATTCACAGATTTCCAGAGATCCATAACTTCCTCTTCTTCCTTTCCTAAAAAAGACACTCCACACAGCATCCCTAAAGACGACGTAGACTCTGAGGGAAATTATTTTCTTCTATGTGTGGAACTAATGTAAAAAAAAACGAAATGGGATCTCAAGGTGACACTTTAAATAATTATGTGGATTATAAATTCTTTTCGTTTTAAAGCAAGGTATGTCGACAAAATATTTGACATTCATGTGACATTGAACTTTTAATGCGACATTTCTTCTGTTGATTGTATTCCTATAAGACGTCGTGTACGACCTAAGTGTATGTTTTGATAAATGATTCATCTGAACAAATAGTGGATTGGAATAATCTTTTACAATTTATTTTCCAATGGTTTTGGCAATCATAAAAAACTCTTGCCACCCCTTCAAGGGGGCGGGTCAAGGTGCGCTGGCGATAATAATAATAATAATTTTCAAAAAACTGTTTTTGAAAAAATAAGAAAATACACAGATTTAGGAAATGAGATTAAAATAATTTGGCATTCTCAGACTAAAAAAATAATACCATTTGTTATTTCGGCTACTGGCATAATACCTAGGTCTCTCGTTCAAAATTTAGGCATATTAGATTTGTCAAAGAATTTATATAATATATATAAAAATGCAAAAATCAGTCATTTTAAATACATGTAGGATTACAAAAGATTTTTTAAATATTTATATTGAGGGATCAGTAGGATTTATAGGTTCAATTGGGAGTTCCACGGAGCCGAACCTTCTGATATGAAAATATCTGGAGTCGGTGATTTTTTTTCCCATTTGGTCTCTGGTAGGTTGACATGTTGTTCTTGTATTGTTTTGTATTTATAATACTTATATAGTGCAATTGCATAGCTTGGATTGACTAGATGATCATTTGGGAAGTGTGTGAAAGGGTTTAGTTTTTCCTGTGGGGAAAATTTAACCCGGACATTTAAATCTTGTGCGTAAAAAATAATGGTCTTTATTCCAGGTATATTTTTCGTTATTACTTTCAAGCAAACGATGAATGGATTTTTTTTATTAAAACTCTCGGTCTATATGTACATATAAGAAGACTGTATAAAAAATTTTGCACCCGAATCTAAAGAACAGTTTGCGGTGTACGCCGTTTTCAACAGGACACTGACGAAATTGCTGCTCGGTGGGTGACAGCGATTAAACAATACGGTTCATCAGAAAAATAAAATAAAAATATATTTAGAAACAAGTAATATAGGTTTATGGCACAACGTAGGGGAATTTCGATATCTAAAAAATAATGGCGGACCAGCGAATTTTATTTCAGGTTTTTATGGAATATTTTCATCACTCATAAAAAAAAGAAGGGGACCCTTTATTAACAAAAAACCCTACGTTATGCCGCAGAGAATAGATTTTCGGCCAGTTTAAGGCTAGGTGCATGCAAATCGGATATATAGTTTTTTTGATGTGTTCAAGTGGTCTGGTGTTTAAAATAAATCTGTTGTACTCTACAAAATTCTACTCATCCACGTACACGTAGTAAACATATTCAAAAAGTACCCTAACAACGTACAAAACTAAGCAACAGTTTAATAAAAAAACATGTTTTATATATCAAA
Source organism: Limnephilus marmoratus (assembly GCA_917880885.1). NCBI lineage: Eukaryota > Metazoa > Arthropoda > Insecta > Trichoptera > Limnephilidae > Limnephilus > Limnephilus marmoratus. Next base: position 7,062,266 of record OU862922.1, on the reverse strand, counting down.
AATACTAGTAGTTCTATTAACATAAGTGGACCTCGAGTTTTAAAAATTCTAGTTTTCCCTTATTTAAAACAAAGTTACTTCAAAAATCATAAGATTTGTAAGTAGGCACTGAAATACATAGGTACCTACTTAATTAAAACTACAAATTTGGTATTTTAAAAAAATTGTTTCAAAAAAGAAATTATACAATTTTTCCAAAAAACGTCACTCTCTCAATGACAAATCTTTTTTCAAACAAAAAATTCAGTCTTGAAATACTGGGAATAAGAAAGTTTAAAAAAACCGACAATTTCACATGTGAAAAAGAATCTTTGCTGTAGCTTTGAAACGGCTACCATCGTGAAGGAGAAACAAAGCGTATGTACATACAAATTTACAGACAGACGCAATGCAAAACGGTCGTTTAAAACAGGACTTCGTTGTTTCAAACAGGTTTTACTCATTAAGTTAAAAACAAAAATAATATTATGGTATTTGAAGCATTGCACAAAAACTAATAAACGTTTATATCATCGATTGAATTCTTAACCTACACTTATAAAAAAATGACATTGAATAATTAGTACTTGTCTTAAATATGTTTATGTTCATTCTTCATAATAATACGACTGATTCGGGGCGCCTTATAAATAGTGTGGCGACATTTTTAAAGAATGTTTCGGTTTGGTATTTAAAAAATACTTATCGAAAAGGTCATTTGTTTTATCCACTTATTGCAGAACATCGTGGTATGTTTAATCGCAGTGGGCGTGTTTAATACATTACCAGATCAATCATATCATTAAAACGACACACTAATTCGGCAATTAGACCGTGTTATTTCGGGAATCACACATTATAATCTTGTCTCCAAGGACAGTATTACAGCTTTTTCGGTAATGTTAAATTGATTCATGGATCTTTAATCCATCAGAACAATGGCATAAATATTTAGCATCTTATCGGCAGTTTTATATCATGACAGACTGACAGGATATGTGTGGGATGTGGATTTACTTGATGATTTGCATAGGTATTTCTGTAATGGAAAGACCGAGAAATTAATTTGATACCACTCATTTATTAATTTAGTTCTACTACTGAATGGTACTTCTATAAATATCTTAGTAATTATGAGACATGTCTCAAGGCCTAAAGGATGAAGCGGATATATGAATATTATTTTTGTTTCTAGTAAGTATTTTTGATTCAATTAAAGATACGCTAATGTCAATACTATTTATGATTTTTTGAGAGCATCTGTAAATTAACAAATAATAACCAGATTCCATGAATAAAAAAGTCCGTTCACATCTCAAGCTTTTGATTGCATTAAGATTAAGCCCGTACATAATTAGAACGATACTTATTTATTAAATTGTATTCCTAGAGGACATTGAAAGTACAGACTGATTGACTGTAAACGTAATATTTAAAGATCGTTCATGCGGATAAAAGGCGCAGAAAAATAAAAGGTGGGTGTAGGATGAGAAGTACGTAGGTATTAAAATACTAAAATTAAGTTATATAATGACGTATGAACCCCACGAACCTTGGGAAAGGAAAGAACCAACCGCGTTGGTTTGGCTAAAGTTTTAAGCTTATTTAGTAATTTATTTATTTATTTATTTGTTTATTAAGACATACACAGTACATATAATACAGATTATAAGGTATGTTAAATTAAATTATTACATGGTTATGTACCTATTACGTAAGTCCATAGAATGTCATTTGGTAATTACGCCTGAGATATGAACCGGTCTTAAAACTTAATTATTGAATAAATGAGTAATAATAATAAAAAGGAAGAAAAAAGGGGGGGGGGTGATAAGGAGACATTTTAAAATCATTGGAGGGGACCCACCACTTTCCCAACGGCGCGGCGTTATAAGGAAACATATGGTTTCCTCCTTCACCGCACACGTCAAGACTCTACTTTTTTTTTTAACGAAGCTACATTTATTTGAACGACTCTAGACCCTCCAATGTCCATGCATACGGGGTTAGTAAGCAGTATGCAAGTACTTACATTAACATTATACAAAAGATAAATAGAAGTAGCAGCCCGTGGAATAATTCTTCTGAAATAGGTAACATCAAAAAGAGAAAATAGTGTTAGTAAAAGAAAAATAAAAATAACGGCTATGACCAGTTGAAGAAACCTTCTGTAAATATAATAAGTAATGAGGAAAAAACAGTTATATGATTATGTTATAAAGTAAGTAATTACTATAATAGCGGAAAGAAAATCAAATATATAAAAAGAAAAGCCAGAGAAAGTATTCCATTGACCACCGGGCAGTCCCAATGAGAATGCGTATAGCTATCAGCCCAGTCGCAGACGATGCTCGAAGTCCGCGCCCTTTAGCCGGTTCCCCGATTTTGCTTGGAAGAAATGCACTTGGGAGAGAAGGGGAAGATTTTGAAGACCTTGAGGAAAAGATGAGCGTCGGGTTATCGGAGGGGGGACGGAAGGACATCGAGACCGCGCGGTTACGCCTCAGGCCTACGCATTTTAAAATCAAGAATTATATGCTCACTAATTGTAATTGACTGATTAAAGTTTAATGAAAAGTTAAGTGTAAGTAATTTTTAAACAATTATATCACGCCAAGAAATTTAAAAAATTAGTTGTGTATGTTTGCAAGGAATCATGAAAAATGTCTAAGTGTAGTAATTTTTCATAGTGGGTATAAGTTAATAAATTCTTTATTGCTTGGATGCTTCACACAATGTCTCAATTCTAATCAAACGTTTCTGGCCTGGGCGACACCAAGAGTATTTGTCCATTCTGGAACTAAGGGCAAATATGCTTCAACAGATTGTTGATATCCATAGCGTAATGGTTCTTAGTATGTATCTTTTAGTCGTGAGATTGCAATAAAGAATTTATTACAATCTCATCATAATCATACTAAATCTTTTATTTCAAAAGCATTTGCTTCCAGATTCAATTCAATTCAATTTTAATTCAATTTATTTAATGTTTTAAAAATATTACAAAATTTTACGTTTTAGTGCGTTTTTAAATACATAGCTAGCTGGTACCCGGCGCGCGTTGCTACGCCATTTATTAAAGAAATTGTTTCTCCCTGCGTGTCCTTTCCCATTCGTCCCGTTCACCTTCCTCATCCCCATCCTCTCCGCGTCCCCTTCCCCTCTCGCGTTTCCATTCCTCCTCCTCCACCTTCCCTCTCCACACTCTACTCCCCCCCTTCCCCTCCCCCCACCCGAGTTCCCCTCCATCCTCCCGGGCTCCCCTCCTCCTTCTGCATCCCGCGAACCCCCTTTCCCGAGTTTCCCTCCCGAGTTCCCCTCCCCTCCCCTCCCTCATCCTTCACCCCTCTCCCATCCGCCTCCCCCTCCGGCATGCCATACATTCAGTTTTCAAACAGTTCGCGTGGCACCAATTGTAATTTTTTATACAAATTTCATAATGCCAGAGCTCACCAGTGTATATAGAAACCTTCACGGGCGTACTCACAACAACTCACCAAAGTTTCACCGCAATCAATCACCGCAAAAAACCATCGCCCACATCAAATCCCCCAATCCCAAAGTTTATATGGGAATATTAGATTTTTGTTTTTACTATCTTCCTCGCAACTTTTCCATGTTTTCTCACCGTTTAAACCTTCCCTGGACTATGACAAACATTTCAAAACCAAAATCAGCTAAATCGGCCCAGCCGTTCTCGAGTTTTAGCGAGACAAACGAACAGCAATTGATTTTTATATATATAGAAGATACATACATAAAACATTAAGAGTAGGCAGGTCAATTATACTGGCATTAATAGAGCTTGCCTTTAAAACGCAGCTTCACTGACGTTAAATGTGTCGATGTGCGAATTGATTCTGTTCAACCAGTGGCAAGTTAGTTCTGCAGGCCGGGAACAGTCTATGCTGTCGGTGGCGGAGATGACCATCGAGAACGTAGAAATGGATGTTCTTCATAATAGCCGAGTTTTCAAATCATCCGCAAAATCTGAAGAAATGTGTAGCAATGTGTACCTACATCCCTTCTGACCCATAGATGGTTCATTCCGAGCACAGCCTAAAGAAAGTCGGTAGGATAGAGCCACGGGTAGTAGCCATTCTCCCTCGTGCAAAGAAATCTCAGAAATTTGATTTGGTTGTTATGTTTGTCAAACCTTTGTAATTATATTTATATTATTAAAATATCAATTGTAATAAATTGGTTTTATGCGTAATGGAAAAAACTTTGTTACTTCACTAAATTTAAACTTATGTATAGGTATGTGGGAACAATATAATACTTTACAATAACTTAGCCGTTGTATGTTGAAAGAAAAGTGTGTATTTGGTAATATTTAATTTTTTTTTTTTTTTTTACATTAACTCCACACAGGAGGCCCTGAGGAAAATAATTTCCCTCAGGGCCTATGTCATCTGGGATGCTGTGTGGAGGGAAAAATGGCAAGAGTATGTAATTTTACCAGCTGCTTTTTACTTGTTAATTGTGAAACCTCTTCATACAAATAATGGTTGGAGATAATGATTGTTTTAATCGTAAATATACTGCGTTATATGTAATAAAGTGGCAATTGTTTATTTTTGACCTTTTGGTGGCATAGTGTTCAATAAGCACTTACCTAAAATTTAAGCAAGTATTATTTATAAATATTTGTAAGTTGACTATTATTTTTTTTATAAGAAGATAGGGAAGAGGAAGGTGGAAAAGTACCTGGCTATTCAGATCTTGTCTCCAAACACGGCTAAAGCCATTTCAAGCAACGTTTCAATTATGAATGGTAGTCTAACACAAAGGTGAAACTGAGAGTATCTTCCACTCAAATTCCGCAAATACACCGAAACTTCCTTTCCTTTCTTTACCTAAAAAATTCTCCACACAGCATCCTCAAAGATGACATAGGTCCCTAAGAAAATTGATTCTCCCCAGGGCCTCCTTTGTGGAGTTAATGTAAAAATATATAAAAAAAAGAACAAAAATCCAAAAACATATGCTCTTAACCTGTTGAACGCGGGATGAGATTTTGAAAATCGCGCGAAAATTACCTCGATGAGTTCAGTTCAAATATCCGTGTAAAAACAAAGTAATTGTTTTTTTATGCGATTGTTTACCAGATAATACATTTTATTATTCATGTGTATTACATGATAATATCGTAAGAACTTTAACAAAAAAAAAATCTCCTGTTCGGCAAACAAAAAAATATATTCATTCGAATATAAACTGATTTTATTATTTCGACACATATCTGAATACCCTACATGAAAAAAAAACAATTCAAAGTAATTTTCAACGAAATAATGACATTCATACTCCTTTGGAAACGTAAAATATCGTTTTCGTCATTGACAGCAGCTGCTATAATTGACGCAATAATGTTTTAGAACATTCATTTGAATGCATTCCGAGAAGCTAGATTAATCAAATACGTCAAGAAAAATGTTGGCGCAAGCGATTTTAAGCTTTTCCTTCATGCAGTTTTTTTTTATATATAAGTGTTAAAATCGCATTAAAAAAAGTGTTTTTTGTGACTCGCCGGCGGGCGAACCACAGATGAGAGATTAAATAATACACCATTTTCGCCAATAAACATAATCAAAACTACTGCAGATATTAACCCCCCCCCCCCTCCCTTCACCCCCTCTTGGTTCGTGTCATCTAGTTACGCCAGCCTCCTAATACCGATCATAAATGCGGCAGTTAAGAAATTTACATTGTTCTTTAGCATTATTACTTATGTGTGAAAAATACAGAGCGGCGTGGAAATTATTTTTCCCTCTCGAAGTTTTGTATTATACGTCAGGTGTTTCAGAGGTGGTAAACCATCACATATTTAATAAAGTGATTCTTAATTTTATATATATGTATATAAAATAAATACACCTACCTATATACAACACAGAGTGGATCAACCGATTCAACGAAGAGTGCACGGTGACGGCGGGAATGAAGATGAGCACCTCAAAAAAAGAGGTGATGGTTGTAGGAAGGGACCAAACTCGGTTCAACATCCCCGCTAATGGGACTCCTGAAACAGGTGGACAGATTCAATCACCTTAGGGTCGAATTCTCCAGTGATGGACGGCAAGACGGAGAAATCGATCGCAGACGCTGTGTTGAATCCTCTCTACAGCTCTGTGATAAGGAAAGCCGAGCTCAGTATCAAGACGAAGATGGCAGTGTTCAAAACGATATACCACCAGATATGGATGCTGAATGAACGAACACGCTCTAGAGTCCAAGCTGCCGAAATGAGGTACTTGAGAGGAGTGGCAGGAGTGACGAAATGGAATCAAATAAGAAACTCGTCGATCAGAGACGATCTACACATTGGACCACTGTTACTCTTCATAGAAAAATCGCAACTGAGATGATTTGGTGGCTGAGTGCGATTCCAGAAGGTAGACGTCCAGTGGGCCGCCCCAGATACAGTTGGGCGAGACAACTCCAGAAACTGTGTGAGGAGAGAATGGGACTGCCATGGACGGCGGCAACAATCAGCGCAAGACAGTGACGAATGGAGGCGCCTTGTTGATGTAGTGGGTCCCCGACCCGAATAGGACAAGGGGAAGAAGATGATGAGATGATGATAATGTATGTATATCTAAAATGAAAGTTGGTATCGCGAAACTGCGACTCCACTGTTAATTGGCGGTAAATGCTGCAGAGCAAAGCCTATGCAGCCCTCGAAGGACCAGTCCCGAAACTACGTGAAAACGCTAAGTTATACGGGACGATTAAATAGCATACACTCGCAAAACCTGATGGATAGTCAGTCGATAATTCAGATCTGTGCTTTTGGAAAATTAGATAAGCACAGATTGGAATAAGGAAAATAAGACTCACCGTTGCAGATGGGGCCTCGCTGATCTCCAGTTTTGGTTTACACTTCACACTGTTTAAAATTCGCAATATTCTTATAACAAGAGGTTACGATACATGCGCCCTGTCTGAGATGTTATTTTGCACTGAGCATGAAAGCACACTGTCACCTCTCCAAAGTTGAGTACTTGCAACAATTTTCATGGTGACATTTTGAAAGAAAAGATTAGGTAGGTGGGATAAATTCAGGATTTTGGCATATCTACCCACCAAGTCTGCGAATGCAATACCCAATCAATCCCATATAAAAATGCGCGAACAAAATTGAAGTTTTCTTTTTCGTCCTTTGGTATATAAAGGTTAGACAGGATATGTACCAAGGAGCCTTTACTTCATTTGTTTATGTATCCTAGCAAATATAATACAACAATGATCGCTGTAAGTTATTAGAACAAACTGTTTTATCTTTAACTAAGTAAATGTTTTATAGTTACCAAATTTACACGTCGATGGTATGAATTCAGTTATAAAAGAAGGACGGTAAAACGCTTTACTTATATTCTCTATTATCATTATAATTATAATAATTTTGGTAGTACGTCTCCGTGTCTTTGTGTAACTCCGGTTGAAAGACCTCTAGAACTAGGATTTTATTTCATTTTAAAAATTGGAACTGACTGTGGAAACGATTCAGACGAGCGATAAAGTAGATTAGATTTAAGATTATTTTCTTAAATAATTGTTATATATTTGAAGTGTGTGTTTTTTGTATAAAATTTAAGATTCTTCTCTAAAATGAAATAAAAAATTGTTTTTATATGATGATTTTAATGATCCTGGGGCAAATATATTTTTTGTAAATACTTTCGGCGTCACAAATCGCGGTATCCCATATTATGCCAATATGGTTTGCCTTTTTTCTAATTTGTTTATTTCATAATATATCTTTCATCCCGAAAGAAATATTATGAAATATTTTCAGCCGAAATTTCAGCTCAACACTCCTCAAATGCACAAATTAATACACTCTTCCCAACGCAACTCTCCGACCAACAGGCGAATCGAGCTTCACTAAACAAATCACTTAGGTGATCGGAGACTTAGATTGATCGATCGAAAAGTTGGCAACAACGGCCGCCAGTCCAACTACTAATTTCTCTGCAATAAATGGAATTGAATGGGTAACCCTTCGCTGAGAGTTCCGCTAAGGGTCAATTTTTATGCATAAACATTTCCAAATCGCTCAGCTTTTATTGGTTAAAGAGTGAGATACCCGTCATAAAGATCTTAGTAACAATCTGTTCTAAATATACGTATCTACATGAACGCAATACTAGATTCCATGATTTATCTCATACTTCTGTTTCATAAGGCTATATCTTGCGGCTGGAGATGGAAACAAAGCTCATTCCGCCGAATATCATTTCCTAAGAGTTCCGCAATATTTTTAATGTCAAACAAAGATATTTAAACGAAAAATTAACAACACCTTAACGTCATTGAGATTAAGTTATTGCCCCATTGTTTTTGCGCGAGTTCACAAATTAAATATAATCAACGCCGAGCGTAAATAAAACGTAAAATGTCCCATTTGTGGTTTTTATGATTTTCGTAATTTTTCATTATTTTTCGTGGGTTGCTCGGATTCTGCACGGTCTTCATGTTCATTGTGTCAAAATTAGTTTCATGGGTTTCTTCAGGGACACTTCTGGTATTTTAGTTAAGCATTAGTCGTTTTTAGTTAAGCATACGAGTATTGTACATTGAATATTATTTTTACTCGATACCTTACAAGAAGTAGTCATAGATTACTCCAAGTGGTTCGCTACGTTTGCGTCTTAACAAGGTTGCCCGGGTTCACGGGTGTGGTTTGTCTAGGGGTCTAGGCGAATGCGTTTGACCTAACCTAGACCTCTCCAGCCGGACACTGTCGACCCATCACAGTGGTAAGGATGGATTCATACGTCCGTCACTCCTGGACACGTTGACCCTCAGATTTCTACCCACCCCTCGTATCTTTTGCTTTCCCAAAACTTCATCTCCTTCCTTTCCCTTAAAAGACCCACAGCATCCCTAAAGAAGACATAGCCACTGGGGATTTTTTTTCTCAGGGCCTTCCGTAAGGGGAGCCATTGTAAAAAGGAAGAAAAAATAAATAAAACTTCCTGAAGCATAATGCATAAAATTTCCTGCTAGCAATTACAAAACCTCTGAAACTTTGGAAATAAAATTTTATTATGTAGTTTTATATACTTAACTAAACGGTTAGTTGGTTTGCATTTCCGAAATACATGTACACAATCCTTTTCACCATAACATGTTTTATAAATAGTAAACAAAATGAAAACATTACACAAGTACAATTCACGATGTTCTAAATAAGCACTCAAATACAACACTTAATAGGACTTCCGTTATAGGTAATGTAGCCTAACCGCACGTTGGTATCACCAGATGCCGACGACACGAACGTTGATTTTTTTACATAAGCTCCAAACAGGAGGTCCAGAGAAAAATATCATGGCCTATATCATTTATGCTGTCTCAATAGAAGTAAAGTCACAAGGACGAAATCCATAATTGGTTTTATTTTGGCTATTTAATACTATGTACAAACTGAAATAAATGTAAACTGTCGATTTCCCGAAAATTAATAAACAAATAATCATTTTTGGGAATTCTGTTTCTTTTAAATTAAAGGATTAAGAGGAAGTTCTGGGAAGGAAAAAGGTATGAGGGAGAATCTTGGGATCAGTGGGTCCAAGAGTGACGGACGGATGAATCAATTCCTTCCACAACGGTGCAAGACGGTGAATCGAGAGAGTCCTGCTGGTCCGAATGGGTCTCCTTCAACCAGTCCCTCCTGATCCGTCCCGCCACGCAGTAAATGGGCAGACGCATCCGCCGCCAAGATCTAGATAAACCTCACCCCATGAACCCGGGCACCCCTGCTAATCCATCAAACGTAGAGAAAAACTTGGGGTGATCTATGGCAGAGGTGTGGGTTATCCTTTAAATGGTTTCCGGGGCGGCGGCAGCCACACCCGCCTCCAAAATGGTAGACGACACTGATTACATGACGAAATGAGTTGCACAGTCGTGAAATTCATGTACCTTCCATTATCACTACCAGAATTGCACACGGGCGAAATTATACAATACTAAGGAGACAGTAACACCTACAGAAATAACACACGTCTAAAATCTAACCTAACCTGACTTTCGTTTTTTTATCAGTAAGAATTTTACACCCTTAAATCTTAAACACGTTAAAATTTAAACTTTTTAAAAAACAGGTTTTTTAATCTTTTTTGTAATTACAGAAGTTGTGATATTAGTAAGCGTAATTGTCTCCATGTGTAACACATATTTTTTTAGTTTTTGTTTGCCGTGGAGATAATATTAATAATTAGACCACAATAATTGATACATCAATCAAAATATAATCCTCTCGGGGAATATCCTACAACGATACATTGTGAATATTGCGCATGGCTTCTCAATAAACCGGTAAAACACATCTGGGCTTCGACTCCAGCACTCTATTTACCAGCAAATGTCAAGGTACTGAGAATCACTTACCACCCGTCGGTTGTGGCCTGAGATCACTCTGTTAGTGTGTTCACATCCTTGGGTTAAAAACAACAACTAGATCAATTAATTTCCAGAATCTCTTCCGTTCAGCAATAACGCGGATGTACTGCGGTGTATTATTCATAAAAAAGAAATTAAAGTTCACATATCGAATAGTTACACTTAGTAACAGTTCATGTTATGGGGCAGGGGATTCTTCTATATTTTTTGGGCGCCTGCCCAAAAAATATAGAAGAAAAGGGGGGAAAGTTACAAGACACACTAAAAATATAGTAAAACTTTAATACTTTATATAGTCTCAAAGTTACATCACTTTAAATATTATCCACGAATATTTTAGTACTAGGACTGGTTGTCTTCACATGTGAATCTTTGCTCGCCGCGCCGAGCTATTACATAGTGCAGTAAATACGCTAGTGAGGCAGAGATAGGGCCTGCCTCCGAGTGCGACTGATTTCATGTAGGCGGAGGGGATGTATGTGGATGTAGGGGAGCTACTACACAACGCAGTACAATAGTAGGTACGTTAGTGAGGCAGAGATAGGACGCGCCTCCGAGAGCCGCTGATTTCATGTAGGCGGAGGGGGGTAGGAAAGTCACATGGAATAGCAATGAACGGTAGCCGTTGCGGAGCCCCGCTTTGTTTAGTTTGAGGCGTGCCTCAAAAAACTAACAATTCCGAAATAGAACAGATCATTTACGATTAGATCCAGTGATCTTCAATTACAACATTGATTCCAGATACAAGATCCAGTGATCTTCAATTACAACACGATTAATCCAGTGATCTTCAATTACAACATTGATAACAATACTCTGGAGACATTAACACAAATTAAAGACTTGGGCATCACTTTTCAATCTAATCTTTCATTTGTTAACCACATAACAGAAATCTCTAATAAGGCCTTAAAAATGTTGGGATTTATAACTAAGCTAACTAGAAATTTTAACAATATTAAGTGTATTAAACTGTTATATTTTGCATATGTTAGAAGTCAACTTGAATACAATTCTCCCGTCTGGAACCCATATTACAATATACATGTACAAGCTGTTGAAAGAATACAAAACAAATTCTTACGTTTTCTTAATTTTAAAATGGGTATTCCAGCAATTATGTTGAACTACAATACTATTTTGAAAGATATGAATATGCTCAAATTGTCAGACAGAAGAACTTTCACTGACTTGGTATTTCTGTATAAAATTCTAAATGATTTAGTTGACAGTTCGATATTGCTCGAATTGATAAGCTTCCGGATTCCAATACGTAATACTAGAACTCAGGATTTATTTCAGTGCAGTAATTCTGCAACTAACTACCATATGTATTCCTCTTTGCCCAGAATACTAATGGAGGGAAACAATTATACCAAGTCAGTGGACATCTTCAATTTATCTTTAAACAAATATAAAATATTGTTACGAAGGCAGTTCAGTTATGTACAATAAATACTGTGTATTTCTTACTATTCATATGTAAAAGCCCTGAAAAAGGGCGTTAATAAATAAAGAAATAAATAAATAGATTTAGCGCTCTAGTGACCAGCGCTCAAATTTTCTTTAGTTTGGTGATTGTTTTTGATAGTACGGCAGTAGGAACCTAAGGAGTACGGCTATTAATTTAGTGGGACGAATTTGCAGTTAAAGGTATAACTTGTATTTGCACATCATCCTGTGTGGAATTAATGTAAAAAAAATTGTTTGACGTAGATGACGTTCCATTGTATTTTTTCTAGGTAAAGGTGGGTTGAGGTATACATAATGCTTACTTCAAAAAATGTTTGTGTGTAACCCCGTAAACCGCCATTGGATATACTTCAACATAATATGTAAGGTTATTATTTTCCCATTTTATTCCCACTTGATCATTATATTAGCAATCACACATTTGCACTTAATTTTGCATTTTCTCACGATCAATGTAAAGTGGTCTAATGCTTATAACGATTTTATCAATAGAATGATTAAATGCCAGCCTTATAATTTGCTTCTGCAATATTTTCTGAATTAACCTATCATTTTTTTTATATCTTTTTTTTTTTTTTTTTTTTTTTACATTAACTCCACACAGGAGGCCCTGAGGGAAATAATTTCCCTCAGGGCCTATGTCATCTGGGATGCTGTGTGGAGGGTCTTTTTGAGGAGAGGAAGGAATGAACATTGGTCTTGAAGAGACCCATGTTGTAGGAAGGAGGAAACACAGAGGCCGGCAAATCATTCCACAGCCGAGCTGTTGAACACAAGAATGAGTCGAAGAAACGACCCGTTCTCATGTGACAAATGTCAACTGTGTACAAATGTTGGGCACGCGTTTGGCGTGTTTCCCGACTATGCACCGGTGCCGAAGGGATCAATGATGCTAGTTCCTCGGAGCATCTTCCATTGTAATACCGGTAGAACAAGGATAGCATTCCCACCCGACGCCTGTGCTCTAAAGATTGCAATCCGTCTGTTAAGATGGGAGAATCTATCAAACGGACCGCCCGTTTCTGCACAGAGTCGAGGGTATTTTTCAGGTATTTTGGAACTCCAGACCAGAGGTGGCTGCCAAATTCAACCGTGGAGCGCACTTGCGATTTGTACAGGGTTAGCAGTTGTGTACTATTAAAGTATCTGCGGGCCCTGTACAGTACGCCCAGTTTTTGGGAGGCTAGCTTTACTCTGGCTTCGATGGAGCCCCCATACCTGAGCTGGTCACTTAGGGTTACACCAAGCATATCAATGGAGGGCCTGTTCGGAAGATTGCTTCCGTTGAAAGAGACTAGATTTTCATTTCGATCCCTTTTGGACGTAATCAGACAAGATTGGGTCTTTGAAACATTAAATTCAACGAGATTATTTTTACCCCAAGAGAAAACACTCTCGAGGTAGCCGTCCATTCTTTGCTTCAAAGCCCTACGAGCTGTTGGAGTTTGTGAGCCCTTTGGGGGCTTGTCAAACAAAAAGCTATCATGAACTGTACTGTCGTCCGCATAACAGTGAATTGGTGCACATGACAAAAGGTCGTTGATGTGCAACAAAAACAAAGTTGGAGACAGAACCGATCCCTGCGGGACGCCAGCATTTATCGAGTGTGAGGAAGAGGTGAAACCATCGACTACCGTCTGAATCGACCTCCCCCTCAAGAAGTCGGCAATCCACGTACACAAGGATGCGGGAAGTCCGTAAGAATGCAGCTTGTTGACAAGTCCTCGGTGCCAAACCCGGTCAAAGGCCTTGGAGATGTCCAGTGCAACCGTTTGGGTCTCACCGAAACGTTCCAGGCATCGCCCCCAAACATGCGTCACATACGCGATAAGATCACCGCACGAGCGGTTCCGACGGAATCCGTATTGACGGTCGTTAATAATTTTGTTCTTCTCGAGGTATGTGAGCAGTTTGTCGTTGATCACACGTTCCATCACCTTAGACAGAACTGATATGATCGCTATGGGGCGGTAGTTGGCCGGGTTGGAGCGGTCACCCTTCTTTGGAATAGGATGGATAACCGCTTTTTTCCAACCAGAGGGCACAGAGCCAGTCTTCAGGGACATTTTAAAAAGCTTCGTCAAAATTGGAGCTAATTCTGCAGCGCACCTCTGCAGTACCAGGGCAGGTATTCCGTCGGGCCCACTAGCTTTATTAACATCAAGCCCTCGTAAAACATGGAGTACTTCCCGATGCCGGATCCTCAGCTTTTTCATATGAAAACCGCAGTGAGGAACCGACGTCGGGACAGCACCTTGGTCATCGAGGGTTGAGTTATCCGCAAACATTTTACCTAGTAAGTTAGCCTTTTCGGTGGCGGTGTTTGCTAGTGAGCCGTCAGGTCTGGTAAGAGGTGGCAGACTGGATTTGCAGAAATTGCGACCTATTGAGCCCGCAAGCGACCAGAATTGCCTGCTGCCATGCGGGCATGCAGTCAGCTTTCTGCTGATTTGCTGGTCGTGCTCGAATTTTGACCTATTTATGATTCTCTTGGTTTCCTTTGCCATTTTGTTGTAAGCTGTTCTGTCTTCGGATGTCCTGGGGAAGATCTTGGAGAAACTGATTAGACAGCGTTTACGTCAAACCTTATCCCCACCCTGCGAGCGGCAGTTTGGTTTTGTCCCCGGTATGTCCACTGAGCACGCCATCACGTATGCGCTTGACTGGGTGAAGGCTTGCCAAAAGAGGTACGTAATAGGAATCTTCCTCGATATCACTGGTGCCTTCGATCATGCGTGGTGGCCGATGATATTTGTCAAGCTCAAAAATAGGAAATGTCCACAAAATCTGTTCAAGATTTGCGCTGATTACCTCTGCGACAGAACGGTCATCCTTTCTTTTGGAGACTACCTGATTGAACGAATGGTTAACATGGGTTGTCCTCAGGGTTCAATCCTTGGACCTGAGTTTTGGAACATTTTGTTTGACGATTCCTCCAGGCTGCCCTTGCCTGAAGGATGTATCTCGGTGGATTACGCTGATGACAAATTGTATCTGGTCTCGGGGAACAGCAGAAAGGAAGTTGAGAGTAAAGCTGAAGAGGTTTTAAGTGTGACTTTAGAATGGGGAAAGAGAAATCGGCTGACCTTCGCTCCCCACAAGACCATGGGACTCCTGATGAAGGGTAACCTCAATAGAAGTAGAAATCCCACCATCAAAATGGGAGATACCAACATCCGATTCGTTGAGAACACTAAATTACAATTTGGGAGGCGGGAATGGGTACCGCCGCCCCGGGAACCTTTATTGGATAACCAACACCTCTGCCATAGGTCACCCCAAGTGGTTCGCTACGTTTGGTGATTTAGCAGGGGTGCCCGGGTTCATGGGGTGAGGTTTGTCTAGGTCTTGGAAGCGGATGACCAGGACACACTGAACCCCAGATTCCTACCCACCCCTTAAACCTTCTTCCTTCCCAGCACTCTCCCCTCCTTACCTTCCTTTAAAAAAACCCTCCACACAGCATCCCCAAAGATGACATAGGCCCTGAGGGAAATTATTTTCCTCAGGGCCTCCTGTGTAGAGCTCATGTAAAAAAAAAAAAAAAAAAAAAAAAAAAATACCTAGGCGTCACTTTGGATCGAACGTCCTCATTCTTGACCCATGTTAAAAGCGTATCAAGTAAGGCCCAGGCCCTCTTTTTGAAATTGAGAAGAATCTCTACTGCCGAGTGGGGACTGCGCTCTCCAGCGCTCCGTCTCCTATACAGGGGGGCTTACGTGGCGCAAGTCTCGTATGCGGCCTCTGTGTGGGAGCACCGCCTGGAGAATTCACTCGTACTCTCGGCGCTCAAGAGAGGCCAGCGAGTCCCCTTGCTGGCGCTTTCGGGTGCGTACAGAACAGTCGCTTCGGACGCTTTGCCAGTTTTGGCCGGCGTTTTGCCTATCGATCTTGAAATTAGGGAGGTGTTAACAAAGAAGCTTCTAACAAGAGGAAGAACTGCCACCCATCATGGTATTGAGCTAATACCAGGTGGAGCGGTTTCCCTCCCAGGACTTCTTAGAGAGATGCGAGAAAGAACTTTGAGAGAATGGCAGGAACGTTGGGATAGGTCAAATACGGGTAGGTGGACTTTCTCCTTCTTCCCGTCAGTTAAACTCAGAATGGAAGGGGCGTACATCACTAGGGATCATCATGTGACCCAACTTCTGTCCGGTCATGGGGAGTTCAGAGGGAGACTTCATAGTCTCTCTCTATCACCCCATTCTAACTGCGCTTGCGGTAATACTGATCAAACAGCCGAGCACATTCTGTGGCACTGCGAGATTTTGACGGATGCCCGAGAGGAAATGCTCGATGGCTTGCAAGTTACTACGAGACCAGCTTGGAACGCGGATCTCGTTTCGAATAAGGTGAACTTTGAGTGTTTGAGGAAATTTACGAAAGTCTGGGTTGAGAGATGGCCTGATCTTAGAGTCGCGGACTAGCTGTAAAATCATGTAGATGCTAGGTGTATCTGCTCCTGAATCCACGGACATTCTCTTTACTTTATTACATCTACTGCTAGAATTTTATGTTTTATGCTTTATATCTTCATTTTTTTTTGTTATATCATCTCTATCCTAGGTACCTTTATCTTATTCTATTATATACATTTTGTTCCTATTTCTTTTATTTTTGTGTGACTTATCTATTTTTTTTTTGCTTATTTTATTTCTTTTCACATGGTTTTCTTTTAGATTTAACTAAGCTATGCTAGACGGTGTTTAATCGAGATACCTCTGTTTATTATTTTTATAATTTTTCATCATTTTTGTGTAATTTTCTTTTTTTTCCAGCTTCATATTCAAAGAAACACTATTGATTTAACTCACATACTCGACTTTGTTTATTTTTATTTTGTTTTGGTTTCTTTGTTCTCTTTTTCTTTTTAGTCTCAATGCTAGTTTGCTTCGCTCAGAAGGCTGAACTGAACTGCATCTATTTATTTTGTTATGTTTCTTTTCCCCTTCTGGGGGTGCGCTAGACCTCGTCCTTGCATCAACAGGAGTCGTTGGACGATGGCACGGTGCCCTCTAAAATTAATTGCGCCACCCCCAGCAACATGTGCAGGCCTTGGGTTTGGGGGGGGCGACCTCGGCTCTCCTTCGCCTTGCCTCCGGCTACTCGACGCTGAATTCCTTAGGGTCGTCGGGTATTTCCCCCTAATCTCCCATTTACTTTTCTTTGAGGCATCACCGAGGAACCGGCTAAGGGGCGCGGAAGCTGAGTGTGGTTCACGACTAGACCTAACGTCATGCGCATTCTTGCTGGGACTGCCAATCGATTGGAGAGGACTCCCAACCATTTGCCATGCCCTTATTACTTATCTACTGTGTCTTCCTCCCAAACAGGTGCTTGTAGAATACGCTGGATACAATCACCCAGCGCTTGCCACCGCGTGGACTTTCACCAACCTGTCCCATTGTCTTGTCTATACTTTGTCATACTAACACATATTGTATCTGTATTTCCCGCTAAGCACTTGCATACTGCTTGCTAACAACGTATGCAGGGACATTGGAGGTCTAGTTTCATTTTCAAATATAGAGTCGTTTTTACCAAAAAAATTAGAGTCCTTGCAAGAGCCTTGAAGGGGTAACCATCTGTTACCTATACCAGGGCGGGTAAGTGGTGGGTCCTCCAATGTCAATGTCTTCGGATGTTCTAGATGTGTTGTAGGCTCGGTAAGCCGCGTTTTTTCGTCGCACTGCTTCAGCGCATTGTCGACTGAACCACGGCTTTGAGCCTACACCAGTTTCCTTAACAGTAGATTGGATGAAGCCATCCATCGCGGATGTGATGACTTCACCAATTTCCTGGGCACATCTTGAGGGATCCGAAGTCCGAAAACAGACAGCTGACCACGGAAAAGCATTAAAATGTGCCCGCAGACCAAACCAATCTGCTGACCTATAGTGCCACACTTTTCTCTTCAGTCTCTCGTTTGGTGGTCTGAAGTTTACAGGGATTGATGTCGTCACCAGGCAGTGGTCGGACGATCCTAAAGGCGCTGTGACTTCAATCCTGTAACCGTGTGGCACAGTAGTTAAAAATAGGTCTAACAGATTGGAACGGTGAGTCTGGACATCAGGAACCCTTGTAGGCTCCTGAACCATTTGCTCCAATCCGTAGCAAAGGGCAAAGGATTCCGCTTGGCGTCCAGCCGAGTCTGTTGATCCTGAGAACTTCAACCAAGGTTCGTTATGAACATTGAAGTCCCCCAGGACCACAAACTCTGCCGTAGGGTAGCGGGGCAAGAGGTCATCAATAGTGTCGCTTAAGTGTTTGAAGAGCTCGGACGTGTCTGATTCGCTCAGGTTCGGTGAGCGGTATAAACACGCGTAGAATCTTACCGTACTGGCAAGATTGACGCGTACCCACATTACGTCGAATCTGGAGTTTTCCAGATTCAACAATCGCACACAGTTGACGTCAGCTCGACTATAGAGACAGACACCTCCTTTAGGTCTGAACTTGCCTGCGAGGGTGAAGCCCGGGCAGTCCAGATAGGAGGTGTCTACAGGCTCAGCTATCTGAGTTTCAGACAGGAAGAGTAGGTTTGGGCGTTGAGAAAAAAGGTGGTGGTGGACAGAGTTTAAATTGGTGTGCAGGCCGCGAATGTTGGTGTAATCCACCAACAGTTTTGGCCCGCACCGGGGACGCCTACGTCTCGCCGCTGTAATGACGTTAATTATTGTAGGTTGCAAATTATTGTAGGTTGCTTTCCACAAAAATAATCCTCAATCTTTGTGACCGATATCAACTTTAAAAGATAAGTAGCTGAAGCACCCAGAGTTGTCGGGCTTTATTCTACTTTAAGAAGTGGTAAAAGTTTACGGTAATGGTTTTTCGAAATCTCACGTGGAGTAACCTTTCTCATGTGTTGAAGGTGAAATGTGCAAAATTTCATCAATAACAGAATAAAAATATAGATTTTTGTAAAAAATCCCACAGACTCTTCTCTTTGTATACGAGTGTGTATTTTTTATTATGTGGTACATTGACACTAATATACCTACGTAAAAAATGTCGTCTTCAATCTTAAAAATTGATTTACAAAACCCTTTTGTGAACAATTCGGTATATTACAAGGAAAGTCTGTTAAACGTCATAAACGTCGATGAAATTCAACATTGATAATTTAAATCTCTACTTTTATCTATATTCGATAACAGTATTATTCAATTTACAAAAAAACGCTTTATTTATAGACAAGTCCTGCTGCGTAATTATAACTATGCGTGACAGCTCTTTCGCCTTCCAAAGGCATTACCAAACGGTTTGATAATGCCTTCAGAAGGCGAACATCGCCTTGCACTGCAGTGGGAGGGATAGATTCATACGTCCATCACTCCTGGACACACCGACCACCAGATTTCTACCCACCCTTGATTCCTTTTTCCTTCCTAGAACTTCATCTCCTTCTTTTCTTGAAAAGACCCTCAAGACCCTGAAGATGACATAAACGCCCCAAGGGGAAGCTAATGTAAAACGAGAAAAAAATATATGTTGTAAACATAATATTGTGTGGACAAATGAAAGAAGAAATTAGAATAGGTACTATAAGATGCGGAAGTGGGAAAAGTGGGAAGACCCAGACTGAGGCGGGAAGACGAGGTAAGAGGGGTTGCAGCACACCTTCTCCAGGTCGACTTCCAAACTGGAAGTCAGCCGCTGAGGACAGGAGGAGTTGGAGGCGAATGTTGCAGGAGGCCAAAGCTCGATATGGGCTGTAGCTCTATAGAAGAAGATGAAGAAGATGCGACAGTAGGTGTAAGAAGAAGTCGGAACGTCTAGGAATGCATGGTATGATGAAGTGAAGCAAAAGCTGATTCGGGTCATGTGAAAAGTCAAATTAATATATGAGTTAACGTGAATATCTAAATGAAGCAATAAGCATGTGTTAGGACTTAGGACTGGACTGATTGACTTTCCATCATAATATCAGCTTAACCCTTCAGGTAAACAGTACGATTGTTAGTTAGGCTCATTTTAAATACTATACCGCTGTCATAAAAGGAATAAGTTATTTTTTCTCATATTCTCAACGTTAAAATCACTGGCTAAGATAAAGTGTTAGGAATCTTTGCCTTTAACCAAGAGGTTGATAATCGGTGGATAAACAGAGGTTCATAATAGTTGAAATATGGGAAACACTAGATATATATAGCCTTAAGATTTTTTGCATACTAATCATCTTCCTAGATGTTAAGACCGTCAAAATGAGAAATTTGTACAGTAATTGGATAATTAATCTGTTGTACAATAAATAAATAAAAAAAATGATTTGAAAGTCCATAACTTATAGAGGAATGATCGAATTTATATTATTATCTCAACATTATTCTATCTTCGCAGTCTTGACGCAAGTGCATAGTATCGTAATAAAAACGCAAAAAAAATATTTCAGAAATTTGCTTTAAAATCAACCCGCTAAATCACAGGAGACTAAATTTGTCCCAGCTCTCATAGGTCTCATACAAATCGTTGTACCTCCCTTACTCCCATGGTGAGAAATATGATCTAAACGGTGTTAGAAAGAGAAAGCCCCACGCTTTACATTCAAATTTAAAATTTAAGCGTAGAAAAAAAATAAATGTTTATCTCTATTTTTTTCATAGGCCCGTATAAAACCAAAATTACGGATAGCAATTTGAAAAAAATGTATATACTTAATTTCGAAAAAAAAATATTCATTACTTTTTAGGAAACGACAAAAACGGGAGATAGTAATAACGTTTATAATACACTAGCAGTTAAAAACCCGCTCCACAGGTTTTTGCTGCTAGGCCCTGCGGGCGGCTTTTAGCTCCGCTCCTCGCTCCCGAGTTCCCCCCCTCCTCACACCACCCTCCCGCTCTTCCTCCCCACTTCTCCCCACAAATCCCCAAATTTTAATCGCAATTGGATGAACGGTTAAGCAATGCATAATTTCATGACGCCAGAGCTCACTATTGTATATAGAAACCATCGTGGGCATGCGCATATCAAATCCCCAAAGTTTCATCGCAATCGGATGAATGGTTTAGCAATGCATAACGGACATGCATATATACATACATACAAACCCAAAAACAAACATATTTTGATTTTTATTTATAGATATTGATAAATATAATAACATTTGTAAACGTATTTCATCATCTTTCAAAAACAGTTTTTAGTTTTCGGGTATTAGAAATATTACATTCGGTTTAGAAATATTCCATTTATTTGAATTTAATTGCAAAGCGGAAATATTTTAACCTTATAAATTAATACGCCAGATTTCTGAGAGGTTAAAGTTCATTTTTCTAAACATAGACGTTATGGGTACCTACTGAAATCAGCAGGTAGGTACAAACAATACAATTATTATCTTGGTTTCCTAATACTTTTCCATTGAAAAAATATAAAACAATAATAATTTTCTTCCACACTAGAATAAATAATTAAAGTTAATTAATGCCAATTGACGGGTTTATCAATAAAGCGAGTTTAGAATCGTGTTCGGAGATGTAGCGGGAGAAGAGATGCTGTTAAAGAGGTTGTTCCCTGTATCTAGCATCTTGTTTCTAGCTTGATGCACGTTCACATAGTTTAGAAAGTGAGATGAAATGAAGTTAGCGTGCCTGTGCCTGCATAGATTAACATTTTCAAATTATTAATTTAATTTAAGCGGGGAAATGGTTTAATCATTGAAGAAGGTAAACATTAAAGAAAATATGAAACAAAGATACAAAAAATAAAAAGCTTACGCTCGCAACTGGGAATCGAACCCAAATCTTACCGGGACTGGCATCTTTACCAATTGGGCTATTGCCACCTCATTAGGTCTTTCCGTCATCGCATACTTCCATTTTTTAATTACTTTAACATGGTTTCATGCCAACTCAGAATGAAACCAATTCCGAACTATCTCAGAAAGGTCATTAAGGCTCTGCAACCGGGCCCGAAAAGAATAAGATGGAGAGATACGAAATTACGAATGTTAGAGGAGAGCGCTAACATTTACGGCGACAAAATCGATGCGAAAATTGAGAAAATGTTTAATAAAACACGACTCGTTTAAAATAGAGCAAAAATCTCGCGGAGATTATCTTAAACAACATTTAAAGAAACACTGTGAATTTAATATAAAATTATTATTAACAAACGTGTTAATAATAATTTTAGGAACATACTTTGCAATTAAAAAATAATTTTTAAATAGCCGGTGACCCTAACTTAACTTAACCTATTTAACCTCTATTTCTCCATCTATTTGACGACCTCCGTAGTCCAGTGGCTAAGACTCTTGACTCACATTCCGGAGGTCGCGGGTTCGAACCCGGCATGCGCAAATAAATTTTATTTGATTAATTTGTGTTATTTCACAATTAATTCATTTAAAATAATATATAGTATATTTGCGGCATGTTCCAGAGTGGAAGATACTATTAGTATCGCCCTGGTGTAAGACCACCATTCAGAATTGAAACGTTGCTTGAAAATGGCTTTAGCCGTGTTTAGTGACCAGATCTGAATAGCCAGGTACTTCCCAACCTTCCTCTTCCCCACCTCCTTCCCCTCCCCACTACCTTCAACCTCACAACATACCCCAATTGGGGATGCCATAGTCTCACTGGCTCCAGACGGGAGCAGTTGAGATTCTTGTGCGGTATTCACTATAAAAAAAAAAAATAAAAAAAAATAAAAAAACATTTTTTTAATATTTTTATCATCTCTCTTAATGACCTTCCTGAGGTGGTTCTGGGGTTGGTTTCATTCTGAGTTGTCTGGTCACCTTATGACATTAGACATTATCCCCTAAAACGAATATTTCCTATGTGTTTAGGCTGCTATTTTTTTATGGACCTACCGGAATATATTTACCCTCTAAATGGTGCCTAGGATCACACAACTATCCGATTTTATTTAAATGGGACATCAAAATAGAATACATTATAAACTGGGCGTCCATTGTCTTTTGTTTAAAAAGTAACATTGTGTAGTTATTTGTATTTTTGTTATAAACTGATTATGTTATAAACTGCGCCTCCACTTATAAGTATGCATTCCCAATGGTACGTGCTGATTGTCTTTTATTTAAAACGTAACATTGTGTAATTATTTGTATTTTTGTTATAAACTGATTATGTTATAAACTGCGCCTCCACTTATAAGTATGCATTCCCAATGGTACGTGCTGATTGTCTTTTATTTAAAACGTAACATTGTGTAATTATTTGTATTTTTGTTATAAACTGATTATATTATAAACTGCGCCTCCACTTATAAGTATGCATTCCCAATGGTACGTGCTGATTGTCTTTTATTTAAAACGTAACATTGTGTAGTTATTTGTATTTTTGTTATAAACTGATTATGTTATAAACTGCGCCTCCACTTATAAGTATGCATTCCCAATGGTACGTGCTGATTGTCTTTTATTTAAAACGTAACATTGTGTAATTATTTGTATTTTTGTTATAAACTGATTATGTTATAAACTGCGCCTCCACTTATAAGTATGCATTCCCAATGGTACGTGCTGATTGTCTTTGATTTAAAACGTAACATTGTGTAGTTATTTGTATTTTTGTTATAAACTGATTATGTTATAAACTGCGCCTCCACTTATAAGTATGCATTCCCAATGGTACGTGCTGATTGTCTTTTATTTAAAACGTAACATTGTGTAGTTATTTGTATTTTTGTTATAAACTGATTATGTTATAAACTGCGCCTCCACTTATAAGTATGCATTCCCAATGGTACGTGCTGATTGTCTTTTATTTAAAACGTAACATTGTGTAGTTATTTGTATTTTTGTTATAAACTGATTATGTTATAAACTGCGCCTCCACTCATAAGTATGCATTTCAAATGGTATGATTTAAATGAAATTAATAATAAAAATAAATTACACTTTTCAATACACTAGAATGAACAGAACATCCAATTTTATAAGGGATATTTTTTAAGAGCGTGTAAACCTAATTTTAATATTTAATCATTGAAGAAGATAAAAAATATCAACAACTCTCAATGAAAATATAAAACAGAATTAAACAAGAGAAATAAAAAGGTTACGTGAAAATGGTTTATGGTATATATACAATACTTCAAATTTTATGCCATTTTGATACGACAACTTTAATGGAGTACCTAGTATTTTTGCCAAAATAGATACTTCTTGTTTTCACTCAAAACTACGTATATTTTGAAGTGAAAACTTCTTTAGCACCGTTGTGATTTGAAATTCGATGAAACGAAAAACGACACTATGAAGAGACAAACACATGCATCTGTAGGATTTAGCCTGCGAGAGAATGAGATAGAATAATTGGTCTCCTCTCTGTGCGGTGCTTTGTAAATAGTCGGTTTCCTCTTTGTGAGGTGCTTCGTAACCTTCCCACTCTTGTCTACCTTAGTTTTCTGAAGACATCACTTTTACCGCGTGTGAACTACACACATGTATATATTTTTTTAATTATTTGAAATTTTTTCAGTGAAACACTTCACTTTGATAGTATTTTCTCAAAAATCTTCAATAATTTTTTTTAAATACATTCTTATCAGTGAAAACGAAAAGAAAAATTAAATAAAATAAAACACTTTCGTTACATTAAATGATAGCAGTTCTAATACAAATCGCGCCTACTTTTTACGTGAATTCCGCACAAGAATAACAACAGCCCAGAGCCAATGGGACTATGGCATCCCAAACTCGGATATCGTAGTGAAGCTGCAGGAATCGGGGAGGAGTAAAGTTAAAAAACATAGTATGGCTATCCAGATATGGTAACTTAGCAAAGCTTTCTGCTAATAGGTAAACGAATAATTGATAATTGGTTATATAAGATTTTCCAGTAAATGATCAGGTAGGAATGTCATTGAAAGTTTAAATCAGAAGATGCGTGAGTGTGAAAGCAAACGTTCATACAATAATGCGGAGACAGCAATTAGTTCCGCCATATAATCGGTCTTCTCCGGGGAAATTACGAAAGCACGACAAGTTATATAAAATACCATTAGTCTATTACTATTTACAGACGTTTTAAATTGATAACATGTACGAGTACCTACGTATGAAAATTATATCACACCGGCACATCGACCAACAACTAGACAGGGCGTGTAGACGACACCGAAACCAATATTATTGGTTCCAAAAATTGGGTTACGAAAACATTTATAAAAAAAAAGTGCAATATTTCGTTGTTCCATGACAGACATGACAGTTGGTCCTCCGGCGTACTGATATATAATGTGCAGTCAGTTAAGGGAAAATACGGTATACCTAATTATACAAAATATAACAAATTGACCCGAAGGGATTTGCAAAGAGGATGTACCGCCGAATAACAAAAGTGTAAAACATATTTTCATTCAATTGCTTCAAGGAAAAATCTGCTTCTCTGTGTACTGTATTATACCAACGCATAAGTACAAAAAATCGAGACTGTATATAATTTCGTTTGACATTCATACCAATTTATTATTAACGGTATTTTTGAAATCGATTTTACGTTTGAAATTGATAAATAATGCACAAAAAGTTATAATTTTACAGTAAATACCATTATATAATATTAATTGCCGGCGGGTCAACTTTCGGGTCACCATATTCTGCGGTCAAAAGATCGCAAGAAGCATTGTTTTCTTATATTTTGTTCGTCCGAAAATACCAAATTTGTATCCCGAGATATTATGATTTCAATTCAGATCGGGAATTTGGTTATTAAATTACTTATAAGTGAGCCGAATTATTCGAGCGAATTTGTTAGACAAGGCATGTCTTATAAATGAATGTGAAGAAGTAACCATATTTCGACGTACACTCGTAAGTTTCTATATCATTCTGCGTAAATTTGTAATCAGAAATTCATGTACTTACTGTTCTTTATACTATATATCAGCTTTTGAGTACCTAAGTAACTTAAGACTTACGATGAAGAATTATTATAATAACTACTAAGTATATGATCGACTATCTCCTTTTATTAGAATCTTTACGACGCTTCTAATCATTTAATTCGAACAAAATCGGGACGCTATCATTTTGAAATTCAATTAGATAGTACCAAATTCAAGACTTCACAAAAATGGTATTTAATAGTTGTATTCAATAGTGAAAGAAGTAAGTATTTTATTTGAATTCATTTTTGTATCAGAATCTACACACGAATTATACGACTTCAGATTGACTTGAAAATGTACTTAAATACTTTAGGCGAAAAGGTGTTTGATGGGATTAGGTGATTATATGTGTAAGAAAACAAGGTACGGGAAGGTATACCATCTCTGTGAAGTAGCGTTTATCATAATCACTTTAATATTATGTAGTTCCACCCTGAGGGAGTACGAAAACAGTGTGCAATATAGTTGTGAAAGGTGAATATTTGGAGAAGGTGGATGAGTTTGTGTATTTGGGAAGTATGTTTATGAGATATGGGAAGGCTGATAGAGATATGGAAAGAAGGGTGACTCTATTAATGGAGGACTGATCGCGGTTGACGCTAACAAAAAAATGTCCAAAGAAGCGAAGCTAGCAGTTCACAATGGAATGCTGGTATCTACCCTGATATATGACGGTGAAACATGGAACTGTCAGAGAAAGGATTTTTTTTATTTATTTTTTTTTTATTAGTTTTTATATACATATACACGTAATATAATCATGAGTAATTGCATTTTCAGGTTACAATCGGATTAAACTCAAATCATTAAATACTAACATGCAACATTGATTAGAAACAGTATAAACATATATATGTAAATAATATTTAATCTTTACAAGAGTGTAACTACTCGTGTGTAAAGGGAAGAGAAAATATATATATATTTTTTTTTTAATTAAAAATTTTTTTATTAAAAATTATAACACATACATTATATTTACGTACTCACATAAATCAAATGTGTAAAAAAAAAATAAATAATATAAAAAATATAAAAATAATGATATAAAATAAATTTTTGAAAAAGTATTGTTAATTTAAGGTTAATGCGGTTCTAAGTGGCTAAATTATTTAAGATATTATTGTTTAATTTATTTTTGAATTTATTGTGAAATTTTGAATTTATTTATTGAAGGATGAAAGTATAAATGAGATCTGAGGCGTATGTGTGATAAAACCGTGTGAGAAATGTGGTGATCCGCAAATAATGCAAGGCTGATGTAAGCGTAATGAGTAAGATTAGTAAAGGGTCGCTCTGATGGTTTGAGCATGTAAGTGAATGATCGAAGACAGGAGAAGAAAGGAAAATATATGACGCAGATGTGAAGGGTATGTGATGTAAGGATCAAGTGAATCAGATACTTGAGTCGGGCCATGTCAAAAATCAGAATAATAGCATAGTACGTATAAGATGATGTATGAATGAGAATGAGTCAAGGAGTGTGTACCAAGACCGAGATGATTGGCGGTCCGTCCTCTCTGCCTACTCCTGCCATCTTGAGGTAATCCAAACGAACGAATACGAAACCCGATATTATTTGCACAAACAACCTGCTTCATTGGTAGTCAAATTCCTTCTTCGAACCATCTATTTGGGTTCTCTGTGTGATGTAGATTCACCATTTTTCCCGCCCGTACTACGAATTTCCGAATACCGTGGATAGATATTCAATATAACTAAACTTCTTCAGTTAAATACAAAGTTCTGCAATACGTTTTTTTTAAGATTTCATGTAAATGACATCGTTTGCAACTAATACGTACTGACTTGGTTAACATGTTTGTTCTTTAACCTTTCGATCCAATAAATCAACGGCTCGATCAAGCAAGTAATGACTCTCAGCACAAAACGATGTAATCACATAATTTGAATCAATGCCTTGTCTGGTGTCAAATCTTGACACCGTCTGGTATTCTGGGAAGTCTCTTCAGACCAAAACAATTAATCACATACTAGTCTATCCATTCATATGGTGATCTAACGAGATGAACAATACACATCTACAGCAGTTGGGATTCAGCGGCTGCTAATACATTTTACTTTAAACAAATAACGCAATATTTATTATGTCTCATCCACACATACTCTCTATTCAGAGTTTCCCAAACTTATTGACTTGTTGTATTCTTTCTTATTTTCTATCTTTCTAAGTATTTTAAAAATCTATCAGTTTTACCAATACCTAGTAACAGCAACTTAATACTTAAGTCCTATTTATTGATATCAACATGGTTTAAACATAAAGATCTCTCAGCATCAAAACCGAGTGGTTGTAATGGAAAATTGAAAAAAAAACAAGGTAACCTAAACGGTTCAAAAGCGTGGAAAACTTAAAATAATTCATAATCTATCAGTTCATAAATGGTTGTAATTTAATGCACCAATTCTTCTAAGAAAGGCATGCAAATACAATAATGGATTGAATCACCAACACAGTATTGTATTTCGTCGGTCTAGTGGCAAAGTCAATTAAGTTACGTCTTTTTTTTATGAAATAATTTAAGTTAGAGGTCCTATGTAAAAAATCGTTCTCTTTCGACTGGTATACTCCATTAAGTCGTATATATAATCATTTTAAATTTAAACGTGTTTTTAAATTCACCGTGAGTCATAAATCCGAAATTATTGTCGAGCAAAATACATTAATCAAACAAAACACATTAATTCAAACACAAATGACAATAGTACATCGATTTAGACCGTTAAAACATAAGCAAAATCCACTAAAGCTAATAATAATCTTCAATTCATTTGGCGGCATTAGAGTGAACAATTTAACAGTAATAAATCTTACCGAGCAAAGCACACTAAGTCATCATTGACTGGTAAAACCCACTAAGTCAGGCTCATTTTTTGTAAATCTTTGATTAAAGGTTGCTGTTATTGCTATCAACTAATATTGTGTGTTGATAAGATACTTAAGGGTTCATCCTAAATTATAATATATTAAAAAAAAAACATTTTGGAGATATTCATCCACTTATAGCCTTTCCAAAATTGCTAAATATTGATATGCGATTATCTCAGGATTGTGTTTTAGTAACTTTGCCAGTAGACCGACTTTGTATGCCTTTCTTGAAAGAATTGGGTTTTTTTACGAACGATTCGAACGAAACTATTTATTAATATTCATATTGCGTGTTTACGCGGGTAAACACACAATTAATTTACATTAGCACGACTTGCAAATAGAGTTTTTTTCCTAAAAATAATTGCATTACCGTCATCTATGAACGAGCAGAATAGGAATTATTTTAAGTTTACCCTTAAGCCGCTGCTACCCGAATTTCTACCGATTTCTTACATATCTCCCTTAAACATTTGAAGTTTTTAAGCTCTTAAAAAAATATATGTTATTTTTTAAGATAATATCTAGACGCGTTTCACGCCGAAATGCAAATTATAAGAAATTCCCTCGAGAGAAAAAAATCGCAAAGTATGCTCCGAAAATTATTATAAACACGTTTGTTTCGGTTATTTTACAAGTTATAGTTGTGAAAAAATTCACAATGTTTTTTTATATGATACTTTAAACGCCTTCCACGAGATTTTTGCTCTATTTTAAACGAGTCATGTTTTATTAAATATTTTCACAATTTTCGCATCGATTTTATCGCATTAAATATTAGCGCGCTCCTCTAACATTCGTAATTATATGTAATATTCTCTCTTCATACATCGTATATCATCTCTTCATCTTCTTCTTTTTGAGCGCGGATGCGGCGCCTTAAACAACACTAATATAATATTATATTTCTTTGAGACGCGAATTTCCGAAACGAGAAGTAATTTGAAACTCTTACCCTTTCTTGTGGGTCTCCCAACGATTCAAAATTTCTTTTACATGGAATGGGGTGGAGGGTAGAGAGGAAATTCGATGGTAAAGTACGCTGTTTGCTACTGTGCACGAATTGGTTTATTTTGGCACTATTTTGAAAAAAAATTCGAGTGCATTTTACACGAAACTTTACCAAAACAATCTCAAGCTATGAAGAACCAAGGAGCCTTGAAAAGTGAGGTCATAATCAAAGCGCAGTGAGCAGGCCAATGAGCGCAGACCTCACGTCGTTTCCATTTCATATCTCAACCAATAGGAACCTTGATAGGAGTATAATGCTTCGCAGGTGCTGTATGCATCATTTCCGTTTCACTTCAAAAAAAATTGTTACAATTTATTTAACACCCTCTTGTTACCCTCGCCGCCGCCATCTCCGCCGTTGAATGCGTTCATGGAACTCTCCAGCGATGTCATTCACTTTTGGAATCACTGATCTAGTACATCCGTGACTCAAAACACCTTCTCTGGTATAGGTATCACATATCGATATATTTATTTCTTTTCCGAATAGACAGTGTGTCGAATGTCGATAATTTGCATAATAAACGCACAAAAGAATGGCGGTCAGTGTTTTATTTTCCAAGTCGCAGATGTTCCGAGAAAGAAGCCATTTCACTCTTCTTTTGTCGCGACTTTATCATTGTCTTCTTCTTTTGAAGCCCAAAAGAAACGGATCTGAGTCTACCATACCGTGTCCTTTCCCGTCGCTTAAAATTAACATAGTAATATGTTAAATATTTTCTATGTTTCGTGTGTCACAAAATTAGTATTCAAAGTATTTCATGTCTCCTTTTCCACGTCATTGAACTTTCCTTCCGTACGACTTTTTTACACTTTGACGTCATTCCGATGTATTCAATAGTTTATCTTTATATGGCATTGGAAAAGATCATTAACGTGTTACAAAGAAGCGTAGATATATAGATACCTGTATCTACAAAAGAAAGCGATAATAATACGTAGACATTTAAAATGTACACATACACATGCCATCACGTTATCTTCGTTACTACGTTAGGGAACGTACCCATACTACGTGACCAATTTTTTGTAATTTTTAACCCCCCCCCCCCCCCCGGTGACCAAAATCCTAAGTAAACTGCCGCTCATTTGTACCAAGCGTGACATTTAGAAGACCCCCGAAGAGGTCACGTAGTATGGGTATGTTCCCTTAACAACTCGTAACGGTCTCATGGAAATTCTTAAGTCTCCCTCAATTTTACAGTGAGAACGATGTTAGAAAGAGAGGCAAATATTCGGAACAAACGTCAACGGTTATGTAACGGGATTGTGTATGTTATCTTTACTTTAAAAAACAGCCTACGTTTTTGAATGGTTTGTTTGGCTACGCAGGGTTTGTGTAGCGGGCTTGTGTATATTATCTTAATTTTAAAAGTTTTATCAAAAAAAAGTGCGTATTAACCGTTGACGTTTGTTCCGAACTGCAAACAGAGTGATTTGACAGTGTGAAAGCAAATTTTCAATTTACGTAAATAAAATTAAAAATGTAACATTTTCAACCTCCCCCGATGCAAATAGTTGTCTTTTATGGTAATTAAGAAGAATCTAAAAGTTTTATCAAAAAAAAGTGCGTATTAACCGTTGACGTTTGTTCCGAACAATTACCGAAAGAGATAACACCACGCTTTATATTCAAATCTAAAAGATAATCACCAAAAATTAAAATGTACACCTTCATGAAAAAAGTTTCCGACCGCAATTTAAAAAAAAATAAACTTTTGAATTCTTAATTAATTATTTTTTACACAAAACTACATAAACCTGAGGTGATTATAACATTATTTACAATAAATTTGTCAAAATATGTGTGTTTTTTTCTTTATCAGTCATTTTAATTCGGAAAAACGTAAATTGCCGCTGGTTTACAGATATCACAGCTGGGATAAGGTCATTCATGTGTTTGTCATTAGACTATTAGACTAGAGAGTTGAGTTGCTTCCCGGTTCTAACCGCGAATCTTCAGGTAAAATCTCTGGCAGGACTGTGTCAATGAGACCCTTGAAAACCGTCGAATTCGGATTTCAGCTAACCTGGAGTGATTAAACTCGTTGTAACCCTTTTAATAAAAGGTTAAACGAGCGATTGAGGGAGCAATTGAATTTCCTTTGGGAGTGAACCCATGAAGTTATTGTTAAGTTTATTATACTGTCTTAAGATTGTTGAGCTGCTCTAATTAGTGTCATTCTTGCAAATTGATTATACCCAAAAGTGTGGATCTTATTTAATTATCGCGTTATAATACTGTTATTATAAAAACCCATCCATGTCACCTCAATCACGTTCCTCTTTCATTCCACCTATCCATTGTCAAACTTCATGATGATTTCTTTGTCCTATCTGTAGCTTCACTGACAGATGTCAAATGTTATTTTACTGCCTTCTGTATTATCTAATTTGGCTGCAGCGAGCAGGAAGCATCTGTGCACTTTACAATTGCATAATGCGGCTTCTCTATGACTTGCAACTGTAATATCTCTGACTTCTCTTGAGTTATCATGCTTTATGGTTTGGCTAAGATGATGGGCGATGAAATGTGGTATTTATTAGACAGTGTTTCTTATGGCTTTGCTGGTCTATTAACTCCCATAAAATAAATCATTCTCATCCAAAGAGGCAGGTTTAAAAATAAATCGATTGGCTAAAGTGCAGTTAAATTAAACATCATTTAAACTATAGCCCGGTTTCGGATAACCTTTCCATTTTTTTATTCATTGACGAAGATAATATTACTAACTCTCAACGAAAATATGATACAAACAGAGAAAATATATTCACAATTTGGGAGGCGGAAATGGGTACCATTTATTGTATAAGCTTCACCCCTGCCATAGGTCACCTCAAGTGGTTAGCTACGTTTGGTGATTTAGCAGGGATGCATGTTCATGAGGTGAGGTTTGTCTAGTTCTTGGCGGCGGATGCGCCTGTTCACTTACTGCGGGGCAGGCCGGATCGGGAGAGACTGGTTGAGGGAGATCTTTTGACCTCTCCAGCCGGACTCTCTCGATTCATCACCTTGCACCGCAGTGGGAGGGATGGATTCATGAGTCCATCACTTCTAGACATATTGATATCTAGAACCACTTCCTTTTCCTAAAAAGACTCTCCACACAGCATCAACAAAGATGACGTAGGCCCTCAGAGTTTTTTTCCTCAGGGCCTCCTGTGTGGAGCTAATGTAAAAAAAATTAATTACCTATTTTATTAAGAGACTGGTTGCACCTTGCACCGCAGTAGGAGGGATGGATTCATACATCCGTCATTCCTGGACACATTGAACCCTAGATTCCTACTCACCCCTCATTCCTTATTCCTTCCCAAAACTTCTCCTCTCCTTCCTTTCCATAAAAAGACCCTCCAGACAGCATCCCCAAAGATGACATAGGCCCTGAGGATTTTTTTTCCTCTGGGCCTCCAGTGGAACTAATGTACCAAAAAAAACCCTAAACTTTTTGTGTAGGTACCTATTTTTCAAAATGGTAAGAATGTTAAAATAAGAAATCTTGTATTGTAAATGGATAATTAGTTTATCTACAATTAGTCCCCGGTGATGCCCGGGCGTTTCGCAGAGTTTTCGAAATCAAATGTAGACAGTAACCTTCCTCTTGTTTTGAAGGTCACACGTCCAAAACTTCATCAACTCGTACAACATACAGACATTCTCCTTTATATTTCAACCAATTTACACAAAACCTTGACAAATTACCTAAACCTTCCTCATGAATCACTCTATTTATTAGTGAAAACCGCATGAAAATCCGTTCAGTAATTTTGAGTTAATCGCGAATAGACAGACAGACAGACGCGGCGGAGGACTTTAATTTATAATGTGTAGAGATACCTATATATTTTTTTTTAATTTAAAACATGTAACTTCGTGAAAATGTGTGGATGCATAATCCAAACTCACTATCACCTTTGAACTATTCGGTTGTTAGGTCAGTACAAAAGCATGTTAATAAATTGATTACTGCCAAATTATTCATGTCATCGATGTAGGTTTTAATGGTCAATCAATACCACTCAAACAAAGAATTTATTTATATCTGCAACACAACTTATATTACAATTGTAACTTTAGTTGTGTAACGCAATCGCCAATAAATAAAACTTGCATAAGTTACGTTACAAAAATACGCTTTCTTCCTGAGAAAGAAATTTTGACACGAAAAAACCCACCGCATTTTAAAGGTTGACATTTATGGCTTCAGCGCAAAATGTCGTGTGTGTTTATTGTATTGTTATTGTGAACATTGTGTTTTGTTAATTCATAGTTTATTACAATATCATTCATTAAAGTTACCTAATTCAGGTTCGATTGACGTTAATATGGTTGCAGTCATTTTTTGTAATAAAACATTGCGTACTTAAGGGAATTTGACAGTCAAGGAAAGGCAGTAATGTTTAAGATTTTTAAGTAAGTATCCATGAAAAATCACGTAGGTAGGTATAGTCTGTCAAATAAGAGTAGAAAATATTAAAAATTGAACTACAAAATTTGTGGACTGGCAACACCAAATTAACTGTCAAAAATTCTGTTAAAGTGCAATGACACCGAATGTACAAAACACAGAATACCACATTTTAAGAAAAAAAAATTTTTCTTAAAGAAAAAAAAAATAAAATCGAAGAAGCACTGTTGTTAAGGTACTACCTACATGACATAAATTTGATGAAACGGTGTTTTACAAAATGATTTGCTTTAATTTAATTTAACATAAATTTGAATTTAAAAGCAGATAAAAAGGAAGAATCACTAATGGTGAGTTTAGTTACATTACTTTTAGATCTGAATGAGTTAAATATATTCAGATCTAAAATTAGAGACATGATCTAAAGTCCGAGCAACCCTAGGTACTTAAGCTAGTATTCAATAAATGTGAGCAATTTCTGAACTGTGCTTTATATTTTGTTACAATATCGTTATTTTTCATTATATTAACAGAAAATTGCAAAGGTATACTAATTATATACCTACATGCAATTCTAATTATAAGATCAGTGGGTATCTAAATTGCAATGAAAAAATATTTTTTCACTTTTGTTACTTTATTTTTTTTTATAAAAATGTAGGTTACATAGCTTTACATTAACACCATGAGTTAAATGTACAGTATTGCCATTTGATCAACGGTGGCGCCCTCCTATGTTTTCTACTCTTATTTGACACACTGTACTTACTTATCAAAAATATTAATTTCGGTTTTCGGTATGTCATGCGTAACTCTAGTTCAATGAACTCCAATTTGCTTTGAATTTAAGCGTCATTTTCAAAATTGGAACTAATTGTATGAAAATTCAAGCAAGCGATAAAGAACCTACCTGTTATATTTGTGTGTGTGTTCTAGGGGCAAGGCTCTTGACTCACAATCCGAAAGTCGCGGGATCGAATCCGGCGAGTGCGCCAATAAATTTTATTTGATTCATTTGTATTTTTTCACAATTAATTAATTAAAAAATAATATTTAGTTCCAGAGTGAAAGATACTATCAGTATCAGTACCGCTCTGGTGTAAGACCACTATTCAGAATTGAAAAGTTTATTGAAATGGCGTGTTTGGTGACAAGATCTGAATAGCCAGTTACTTCCCAATTTACCTCCTCCCCATCTCTTCCCCCTCCCCACTACCTTCTACTTCACAACATACCCCAATTGGAGAAATCATAGTCTCACTGGCTCCAGATGGAAGCAGTTGGGGACTCTGGTGCGATATTCATATAAAAAATAATAAAAAAATGTCAATATTATGTTGAAAACATTGAACATCGGTAGATCTGCACATGAATACGATTTTGAAATGTGATATCTTACGCCACTCATATAATGTTTTTGTACATAATTTCCGTAGTAATGATTTATTCACTATTAGTAAAATTCATTATAATTTCTATTATTCGTATTATTTTTGTCAGTTTTAGTCCTTTAACCCATTGGCCACAAACCCCGACAGCCTGCCGGGTGTGCAACTCAGGTACTTAACCACAAACCCCGGCACGCTGACGGGCTAGAGTAGGTCCGCCAAAAAACGGAATACGAGCTCAACAATGACATTTTTGAATAAAATTTTAAATGCCGAACATTCTGTAGATAATTAATCATTCATTTCGAAGAATTGGCAATAAAATGTTTCTTATGTTTTTTCACTGATATTTGTGTTCCAAGTTTTGTATGCTGCCAGCCGCCATTTAATTTCTTCAAAATTGCGAGTGGTTCTAGGCTTTTGGTAGTGACCCTGAACGTCCCTGATTGCTTTGAGGACTATCATACCATTATTTTATTAGTCATTAGTAATATATGCATGTAAAAAACAACAATCATTATTGTTTGATTTATGAATAATATGTTTTTTTGTAACTTTTTTAAATAAAAATGTGAAAAAAAACTTACGAAAAAAGAGAAGGTTATATTTGTATTCTTATTTACAGACATTTCAATATATTTTTTTAATTTTATTTTAATGTTTTTCTTTACCTTAATCAAATATGTAAATAAATTTAAAGAAATTAATTTATTTGAATATATGGTTTAAAAGTTACAATAGATTTAGTACACCAATGCAGGTTTTCAATTTTTGGTACAAAATTAATTCAGTGGTGAAGGCCAATTTTTTTGCTCATTAATTCTGTGGCCAATGGGTTAAATAATGTCTTGTTGTTCGTTAATTTTGCTAACAGTCAAAGATAGGTTATTTCAGAACTATTTTTTAATGACTTCTTCACGTATGTTTTATAAAACTTCCATGAAAATAATGTTATGTACTGCAAAAGCCTTATGCGTAACAGATACAAATTTTGTCGAAGGTATTGGGGAGAGGACGGAGGTGGGGGGAAGAGGAAGGTGGAGAAGTTCCTGGCTCTTCAGATCTTTTTTTTTTTTTTTTACAGTGAATACCGCACAAGAATCTCAACTGATCCCGTCTGGAGCCAGTGAGACTATGGCATCCCCAATTGGGGTATGTTGTGAGGCTGAAGATAGTGGGGAAGGGAAGGAGGTGGGGAAGAGGAAGGTTGGGAAGTACCTGGCTATTCAGATCTGGTCACTAAACACGGCTAAAGCCATTTTCAAGCAACGTTTCAATTCTGAATGGTGGTCTTACACCAGGGCGATACTAATAGTATCTTCCACTCTGGAACATGCCGCAAATATACTATATATTATTTTAAATGAATTAATTGTGAAATAACACAAATTAATCAAATAAAATTTATTTGCGCATGCCGGGTTCGAACCCGCGACCTCCGGAATGTGAGTCAAGAGTCTTAGCCACTGGACTACGGAGGTCGTCCACCATCTGATCACCAAACACGGCTAAAGCCATTTTAAAAGCAACTTTTCAATTCTGAATGGTGGTCTTGCACCAGGGCGATACTGATAGTATTTTTCACCCTGGAACGTATCGCAAATATACTACATATTATTTTTAAATTGATTAATTTGTGTTTTTACACAAATAATTAATTAATCAAATAAAATTTATTTGTGCATGCCGGATTCGATCCCACGACCTTCATTGTGAGCCAAGAGCCTTGCCTCTAGACCACGTCGGCCGTTAAAAACTTGGTATAGCAGGTAGGTTGGTTATTGCTTGTTTGAATTCTTCACATTAGTTCCGATTTTAAAAATGACTCAAATTCAAAGCAAATTTTAGTTCATTGAACCAGAGTTACGCTCGACATACCGAAACCGAAATTGATATTTTCCATAAGTAAATGCCTACTTGTGATTTTTCGTTAATTTTTCTACCTAAAAATATTAAGAGAAAGGTGGGGAAGTATCTTGCTATTCAAATCTGATCTCTAAGCACGGCTAAAGCCATTTCAAGCAACGTTTTAATTCTGAATGGGGGTCAATTATTAGCAACTTTCAAAAAATAAAATGTATCTACAGTCTTTATACCATGTAAAACAAAAACACCGTATAGGCTGCATCGTGTGAGTAATTCAAAGTTTGGTAAAACCCTGGCAGAGAGCTAACTATAAGGAAACTTCCATTTGTCAGTAAATCGGATCAACGGATTTCAGCAATCGTTAATTTCCTTCACTATTATTGGCAAATCCGTTATTTAAGATCACCGTCGCAGAAGTAAAGCGAACGATGCGTAATGAGATCGTTATGTTGACCGACTGTCGTAATAAGAGCAAAAATCTTTGTTAGAAAATTAACAAAGCTTAAAGATCGCTTATAAGTGTGTATTTTAATTCATCTCATAATTATTTTACGACACATTCTGGATTCTGACGCGTGTTTATATTACGACACTCCGTAATAGGAGCATTATTTAATTACGTAAAGGCATTCTATTTTACGTTTTTTTGTTTGCATCACTCGAGAAGTTAATGAGAATGAACCTTTAAAACAATGTAGAATGTGAACCCAGGTGATTAATGTAAACTGTAGGTGACGCATGAGCCCACGAGTAAAACCATGTTATTAACTTAAAGATAAATCAGTGATTCCCAAAGTGGTCCAGGTGGACCCCCAGGGGTCTACGGGAGACTCGACGGGATCTACGTTGGCGTGATAAAAAATGGTGGTTCACAAATTGTAAGTGGGGGCCGACTAAAATTTATCTGATTTCAATAAATTTATCGATGTAGGCAGTAATACACCACTCAAAAAAATTAAGGGAGCAAAACAAATTCCAAATGTTTCGGTGATTTTTTGCAGACTGTATTTCTGACAAAAATAGTCGTATTGATACTTTAAAAAAAGCATTTTGATGCTTCAAGATTCTAATTTTCAGATTTTTGGCATTTTTTTTAGGATCTACGGTTCTAATGCAATCCTAACAGATAGCACGAATAAATACTTTCCAACATTTTTGCTTTTTTTTGGTCCATGGGCTTGAATTTTTTTTCAGTTAGACTGGCACATAGATCAGATTTGTTTATTTAGCATTAATTTCCTTTTTTTAAAACCTCACTAATTTTTTTGAGTAGTCCATTGAAGGTCACCAACTTTTACTTATAAAACCTGCGTATTCGATATTCAGCACAACGCGCCCGCCGGCCCGCAACGCTTGTTCAGACGCAAATTTCCATCCTTAGATCTAATCTTCACATTTTTTGACGAGTTTTGGGAATATGGTAAAAATGTAGCCGCAGGGGGTCCACCGAAACCAGTAAATTTTGAAAGTGGTCTACGAGAAAAAAAAAGTTTAGGGACCTCTGAGATAAATAAAGGTTGGAATGCTGCATTAATGTGTGATAATTAATTATAACAGTTCTTTTCTTAATTCCTTATACCTTACATACAAACAAATGAGTTTAATACATAAAATTAAGAAATACTATGTAAGATGCAACGATGCAAAATTACAAATATTAACCAACCTTAAAAGGAGTAAAAACTACAGACAGTGAAATAAATTGGGTCAAGAATGAAGAATAAATTTTTCATTTTTCTGCTCACCTCACTGACGCAAAATATGTCTATAATCGAAGAAATTTTATTCAGTAGTTAATATACTAGCAATATGTATGGCGACCTCCGCGGTCTAGGGGTAAATCTCTCGACTAGCTGTCAGGGGGTCGCGGGTTCAAATCCAATCAAAATTAGATAATCGTCAGGAACTCAGAGACCTCATACGTTGCAAAATTGCTGAATCTCTACACAACATTTTAAGAAATTTGGGTAGCGGCATACCCCTTTCTTCTGAGCTGCTGGAAATGGAGCCCGAGCATAACCAAATTGAACATGGATTATATGATATGTGTGTAGATCAAGAAATAAAATTGAATGATTATAACGTACTAACCTTAGCACTTTTACGGTGGTAGGAAGAGAGGATGGTACGTCATACAATTATGTCCTGGCACACATTGGTTATCTCTTTTCATCCTAAATCGTTAGTTTAAAATGAAATGAGTTATAATTATAAATAACCGATACAGGGCACCAAGTACAAAAATAAAGTCACAAATCAACTAACTAACTAACTAAGGGAACGTACCCATACTACGTGACACGTTTAGGGGGGGGGGGTCTTCAAAATGTCACGCTCCATACAAATGAGCGGCGGGTTGCTTAGGTTTTTGGTCACTGGGGGGGGGGGGGGGGGGGTTAAAAATTGCAAAAAGTTGGTCACGTAGTATGGGTACGTTCCCTAACCATCACGCCGTTTCCCAGCAGTGGTAGGACCGTCAAACAACTCGGTCTTGGCACGCACTTCTTGCCTCGTTTACATAAATACATAGTCTGATAAATGCTCTTCTATTATTCTGACTTTTGACATGGCCCGACTCAAGTATCCGATACACTTGATCGGGCCATGTCTTGCTTGGGCGTTCTCGACTTCTTCTACCATTCACATCTGCGTCATATATTCTCCTTACACTTATTTTCTCGTTTATTCGCTCTATTCCTACATATTTCCGATGACGGGGAAGATCTGCTCTGTTAACTTACATAGATGGTCTATATTTTATGTGATAATCTGTTTCTGATAATAAAATTTTTATGTTTACGTATAATCAATTCCCACATCCGTGTAAAATATTTTTTTACACATCGTTTACCTTTTTAATATATAAAAATCTATTCGATATAAACTCCATATTTATTATTGAAGAAGAAGATAGTAATAATAATCTAAACGAAAATATGAAAGAAAACAAGACACAGAAAAACTGAATAAGTTCTGGAATCCAATTCTGCCATTGCTGAAAAATTATGGAAAGTAAATTAGTTAAAGATAATATTGTTAATTCTAATATTTGAAATACGAGATTGACTATTATGACGGTTTGACAGTAGGGCGCAATTGGTAAACGCACGTCCCGGATAGACGAGAGGTTCTGGGTTCGAGTCCAAGTTGCGACCATTATCTTTTTCTGTGTCTTGTTCTCTTTCATATCTTCTTCTTCAATGATATATTACATTGATGGGATAACCTTCAAAAGTTATAAAAAGAGAGTTTTTCGTATAAAATGGGAAATTCCATATTTATCATTGCGAATTCTCTGTTCATTAAATGTTTGTTATAGGACAATGCTTTGTAATTAATTGCAAGTTCAATAAGTTTCTAACAGATACATAATAACATAATACTTGGTTATCTAGGTTGGATAACAATCCTGTAGATGGCTTTGTGTTTAGTTAGCCACAGCAATGCGTGGCCCGGTCTGTAAAATAACACTTTTTGCATTAGCTCCATACATGAGGTCTTGAGAAAAAATCCTTCAGGCCCTACGTTATCTACGAGGATGCTGTGCGGAGGGTCCTTTTATGGAAAGGAAGGAGAGTAAGTTCTAAAAGGAAGTCAATATTTGCAGGAGTGATGGATGTATGAATCCACCCTGGTGCAAGGCGATGGGTCGAGAGAGTCAAAAGGTCTCCCTCAACCTCACCCCGTGAACCCGGGCATCCCTGCAGTGAACCACTTGGGGCGAACTATGGAAGGGGAGTTAGTTATCCAATAAATGGTTCCCGGGCGGCGGTACTCATACCCACCCACCAAATTGCAGATAAAAATATTAGTCAGCTATGCTACTTTAATTGTTAGGCGTACGAAGATTGTGAAATTTGTATTACTTAACTTTTATTGCAAATGTCAAAGCATTTTGGAAACCACAGATTAAACAATATAGGTACCTACTTATTTATTCTATTTAAATCAAAGATCAAGGGTATTGGTTAGTTAGGTACCGGTTAAATTGTTGGAATTGATGGAAACTAACCGAACTTTAAACAATCTACTATTGCATGGTTTTGAAGATGATTTGGTCAAGGTTTGGGAGAAGCGGTACGATGAACACTCACGATGTTAGTAAATTGATTGTTAAGGTAAGATCCATTCGTTTCTGTAAATTGTAGAGCATTATTTTAGAGCAAAATACCACTGGCATTGTATTTGCTATTGCAGCTTAAACCGCCAATTAGATAAAACCGTACATTTTGCTCGAGTCGGAATTCTAAATAATGCGCTAAAATAGGTACTATTAATGGGAGCGGACATGTTTTTCGAATTCAATTTTTCGAAATCAATTGTTCGAATTTCAGTTTTTCGAAAGATTAATTTTTCGAACAGCAATTGGCCGAAAGACATTTTTCGAATTCGTTAATCAACTTATAAAATATATATTTCACTTGCTTATGACTAACGAGAATCTGTTAGGTAAGGTTAGGTTAGTGTATATTGTCCATCCTATAATAAAATACTCTTGAACGTACTGTGTACATCCTCCTACTTATATCAATTCGTGTTTCGGTCAATTGATATAAGTAATATGTTAACGAAAAATTGAAGTTCGAAAAATTGCAATTCGGTCAATTTACCTAGACCCCTATTAATAGATCCCTACCTATATATTAGGAAAACGTTGATTCGAAAACAGTACCCAAATGATTGATTTTTTTATTATTTTTTATGCGTTCACAAGAGTCCCAAGTGCTCCCAACCGTCTGAAGCCAGTGAGACTGGAATGGAATGGCATCCCCAATTGGGGTATGTTGTAAGACCAAAGGTAGTGAGAATCTGAAGAAGGTGAGGGCAGAGGAAAGTGGTCAAATGCCTGTCTATTCGTGTTTCGATTCTGAATGGAGGTCTTTCACCGGGTAGATACTGAAAGAATCCACCGTTGTGAAAAGCGCCACAAATACACAAAGTATTTTTTTAATGCATTGTGAAATGACACAAAATCTGTTATACCTATTTGTGTTGGGGTGGATGTATAATCAGGGTAGTTGTGTTCCATTAAATTAATACGCGCGTGATCGAGTATAAACTTTATTGCACAATCGAGAATCACAATACGTGTTACCTATTTAGGAGCTAGCTAATGAGAGAGCGAACCTGTTTAATAACCATTATTTATTATAGGTTTCAAACTTGCTAAGAAAATAAAATTTTAAATTTAAATTTAATTTTTTGGTTGATATATAATATATCTACCTAATGAAAAACTTTTCGAATATTCAAATTCGATGATCGTACACACTTCTTGTCCGTTTTTCGCTAATAAGAATAATTAGACTTAAGGAAACAAAAAGCTGTTTTTCAGTGACGCTCCACTGATGGATATATAACATTATTTAATGATATATAATTTTATATAATGATATATATATAACTATTATATATATGATAAAAAATATATATCATTATATATATTATATATCATTAGTTATATAATATATATATATAATATCATTATATATATATTATATATCATTAGTTATATAATATAATCTATATAAACATATATATATTATATATCATTAGTTATCATTATATTATAACATTATTTTAATTGTTTTATCATATATCTCTACTGGTTGTTACTATTGGTTGAGATATGAAACGGAAATTACGCGAGGTCTGCGCTCATTGGTCGCTTTGATTATGACCTCAGTTTTCAAGTATTGGTTGTCGGTTGAGATTGTTTTGGTAAAGTTTCATTTCCACCGCGTTTAAAACTGCGCTCGAATTTTTATTTGACTTTGAGTTTGATGATTTTATGTTCAACTAGCAGACCCGGCCACACGTTGCTGTGGCTAACGAAACACGACGCCATTACCCAATATTTATAAAATCCACACCACCCGCTTACCAGCTGCTCGCTGCCCGCTGCCTGAATTGAATATTTGAATTTATCGGCTTTTCTATACTATAATAAGCATGTATTATACATATAAACTAATTAACTCGCCACTAATTATACAATGCTTGCAATGCAACACTGGATATTTGAAAAGGGAAAATCAAATACCTACTTACTCTAGGACATCTATTTTCCAATTTCTTCCGTAGAACGAATTTCAAAAGTGACTATAGTACGGCCCGCCAGTCGTTTTAAATCGCACAAAAATTTGTTTTCTTTGAATTTCTCGGCTTTTCTCTAATATAATTTACATTTATTATACATATAAACATTCCTCTTCAATCACTCTATCTATTGGTGAAAACCGTATGAAAATCCGTTGCGTAGTTTAAAAGATTAACGCGCACATCCATTTTGAGCGACTTCATTTTATACTATGTAATGATGATGATAATGATGATGATGATAGGCCACTTGCATTAATTTTTTTTAATTTTTTTTCCGGTTTAGGCAAATATTCTAAGACATTCTGTATTTTTTTTTTTTTAATCGTATTTTTGAAAACCTGGGGATTTTTTGAAAATTTCAATCCGATAAATCAGACCATTTTTTATAAACCGGAAAGACGGGACATAATTTTATAGGTGTGAAAAAACGATAATTACATAGCCGAAAATCATTTTAAAAAAAAGAACGTTTTCCACACGGATGGCACAGCAGAATAACGAGGCATACCAAAAATATTACATCTCATAAATATTTTTTTTCCTTGATCCATCTTATTGATCATAAATCATTATAATGAACATCGTCTATATTACTAAATTCAATGTAATATACTTGTACTTGTAAATTATAATAATAATAAGATAATATAAAATTTAATTTTGTTAAAATTAGCACCATAATCATTATAGGGTCAGTGGGCCGGTTGTGGCCACCTTAAGGATTTTTTCGTTTTTGAATGAGCACCAAACTTGCACATAAATATAAATTATAATTTTTCCAACATTAATGTACAATAAAAATACCTGTCTTTAATATAATGTAAATAATATCCAGTAACAGTTCTTTAATTATTTTTAAATAATTTTTTTTCATTGAACTGGACCCATGCATTAGTTGTGGCCACAATTTAATCAGTTCTGGCCACACCCGTGTGCCGGTTTTGGCCACATGAATCTATGTAG
This sequence comes from Limnephilus marmoratus, assembly GCA_917880885.1. NCBI lineage: Eukaryota > Metazoa > Arthropoda > Insecta > Trichoptera > Limnephilidae > Limnephilus > Limnephilus marmoratus. Next base: position 7,017,906 of record OU862922.1, on the reverse strand, counting down.
GGAACTTACATTTTTTATCTAAATTAAACACAGTAATGATTATAAATCGATGTTTATTATTCAAGTTATACAGTAAACTTAAAAAAAAATAAGATTTAGTGCAAATTTACACGCACGTCCACATATTTTAAAAAAAAAAAATTTTTTAATATTTTTTTTTTGTTTTTTTTTTGTTTTTGCACGTCCACATATTTTGTTATGCAAAGTACTACGGGGGACTTTGTAGTTTTTACTAGCAGTAGATACCTTCATACCTCATTGAGTGCCAAAATCACTTTCGATGGTGAATAACAAAAAAGTTTGCGTTTTGAGTGCTAAATAGCATCTTTCTTCTTATTTGCTGGAGTCATTTTCACAGTTCTGAAGAAGAAACATAATAATTTATTAAGTTAAAATATCAAAATTAGCGGATATGTAAATTTTTTTAGATAATGGCCAAAACTAGTACTGTATGGGAGCCACTTGTGGCCACCAACGTGGCCACAACCCATACATTTGTATAAATTCTTGTGTCAGTAATGGCCACATCGAAAAATCATGTATAAACAACCAATTTGCTAAAAATAACCTCAAAAACATATTACTTTACCCTTTTATAATGGGTACAACTTGTTTTCAAATAAAACATCAAAAGGATTACAAATATATATTAAGATTACTTACAGTGGGTTCCTTAAGGTTTTGGATAACAATCTCAATAAAAAATTCCGCAACACTTATTCGCATCGACCAAACACAAACTGTTAACAATAAGATTTATTGTGTCACTTGTCAACGAAGACCATTGACAAATATGCATTTTGCCATAGAGTAAAAAAAGATTCGATTTTATTTAGCTTATATTTCGACTTGTAAAGTTGAAAATGGCCAGAACCGGTCCAATGGCCACAACAGGCCCACTGACCCTACCTCTAAAACACGTACCGACATCATCTGCACGTTCTGAAGAGAACCCCGTAGATCATTAAAAGTACGGGGTTCTCTTCAGAGCATCTGTCAAAAAGTGAAACCAAATGATAAGTTCGCAAAGAACAAACAATAAATCTTGTGAACGAATTCAAAAATTTGCCTGAAATCAAAGTGATGCCATATAAAAAAATAAATCAGTGTGGAATTTTAAAAAAATAATAGGAACATTTTCGGAGACGGGACATTTTCATGTAGTGACGTCACGAGCCCAAATAATGGATTTATTTATTTAAAAATAAAAAAAAAACTGTACATTTCTAAACAATTTTACTAACATTTTCTTAATCTTAGTAAAAAGATCTATCCACATGATTTTTTCCAAGTCGTTATGAAATCCATGCAAGTGGCCTATTCAAATCACAGGAAAAAAATATAAAGGTTGTTTACTTCATTCATGTAAGGGGCTTACATTAATTACGTGAGCTCAAAGGGGGGGAGGGGGGTCCAGCAAAATCTCACGTTACTTGAAAAGAATATACGAAGTGGCCCAAATTTATCTCACCGAGGAGGGTGAGGGGTCTAGATTGGAAGAAAAACTGCTCACGTAATTAATTAAGATTTTGAATATTACTTTGGTTTAATTAGTATAAATATAAAGCATTTAAAAGTTCTACGTTAAAAAGAGATTGCGCATTTTCTTGAAAGTTTACCTAAAAAATCCAGAGAGAAAAAGTTGTGCAAATCTCATTATACCAGAGCTCAACGTTCTAGAGTTTGTAGTGCGACACATAGGCGAAGCTCTCAATAAAATCACGATTTATCTTTACTACGAATCAGTTTATATTATTGATTTACGTTTATTATAAATTGAAACTTTTCCTATCGTTTCGTTTGTGTGGAATTAAAATAAGATTGTTAATTTCTTTACAAAAACTATAAGCGTAAACTACTATGTAATGTATTATTTCACTACAAAATTATGAACGAATATAAGATGGCTTTGATAATTTGTATTAATTTCCCTTAATAAACTTTTTTTTCTTATAAAATTATCAACAAAATATTAAAAGCGACATTTGCGCTTAAATCGACCGTTTCTAGATTCCATTTGCCAAGCGATTTTTATGCTTATTACTTATATTCATGGTAGTGTATAAGACTTACAAAGAATAGATATATTCCTCTTGACAGATTTCACAATTGTTACGATTAACACCGCACTCCCATTTATTGTTGATCCCTGCTCCGTAACAAATTGTATATTATTTAATATTCTCACCGACATATTTTCACAGACACGTATCTGTGTAGGTTCATATAATATAAAAACATTCAGACATCTTCTTCAATTCTCCGTTGGTTATCTAATCGTACTTTCTCACGAACGATAAAACAAAATGATCTCAAAACAAAAATCATCCGCATAATCTCTGAACAATCTAACTTATACTTATTGTTTAGAAACATTAGCATAACTAAATACCAAGATGTCCCATCCACCAGACGAGAATCAAATCTTTAAATCAAAGAATTCACATAATTGAATGAAGATGCGTTTATAAAAAACTATTAAATTAATGGAAATATATCTCTCACCTTAATATAACGGAAACTTCCGCTTGAGCCACCTACCGGAACAAAATGGCATTTGCGTTGCTTCCGGATTATTAATAATATTTACTAACATTCGCAAATGCTTATAAAACGCCACGAAATGATAAGGGTGAATTAAGAAATGAAATTCACACCCAAATTCAATGTGTAAACACACAAAATGTTTGTGAAATGCTATTCCGAGTTAATACACATTCCTCGCGGTGGTTGTCTAATCTGACCTCTCCAATGACAAGGTAATGACAGTTTTTGTATCATTTTATATGACAACCGCGCGTCACGAAACATTATCATAAGCTTGTACCTACTTGCGAACTATCGTGATATTCTGTTAATTAAATACTTTTGTAATTATACTCGTGTGATATTTAACATTTTTAAGTGTGTACTTATTAACGGTGAATAGTATGTGAATCTTATTTGCTTTTTTTAAAGTAGAAACATTTTTATTTAAATAAGCACGATGTCCGAATTATTATTGTTCAGATTTCAGTAGATGAACTCGTATAGTTAGCTTTTTATCAACGGATGAATATAACTCAAACAAAGCTTAAATGTTAATAATTAGTTGTGTTACAACAAAATTGCATGCACTTATAATGTCATACTACGGAGAATTAATTTGCTATTTAATTAATGAAGACAACATTAGCGACTCCCAATCGAAAATTTGAAACAGCAATTTAGAAAAATATACGGTTAGTAATCGAACCCAGGACCTTAGCCTTGCCGGGATGGTGCTTCACAACCGAGCTAATGGGAGCCTATCCCCTTCGGTCATTTTTAACTATATCATACTTCGACTGAGAACTACCAAGCATTATCATTGAAGAAGAAGATAACAATAATAATCTAAGCGAAAATATGAAAGAGAACGGGACACAGAAAAAAGACAATGGTCGCAACTGGGACTCGAACCCACTCGTCCAACCGAGACGTGCGCTATTTCGCTATTGCCACCTTCTGTCAAACCGTCGTAATTGTCGATCTCGTATTTCAAAATTTTAGAATTAACAATATTATCTTCAACAAATTCATTTTTCCATATTCCGGGCCACTACCCTTTTCATTGGAAACAATCATTCTACGAAATGGTTTGTTACCTGATAGCGTCTCGGATAGATATATCCGAATTTATTCATATGTAACTATTGACTTTATAAAAGTCTAAATGAATATTCAATTTTTATAAATTATGGGAATAACCTTCAAAAGTTATAAAAATAGAGTTTTTTTTATAAAAAATTGAATACCAATATTTTCTTCATTTTCTTAACGCATACTTGTCTTTATATGTATGATTGCAAGATTCATCTCGAAGTAAATGCTATCTAGATAGCGTCTTGGATAAATTTATTATTTATTAATAAAGCCTTGGATTTTAGTTTCAAATATTTAAAAGGCAGTTGCTAATATTATCTTAATTAATTAATTATTACAATTTAAGGTTTTGCTCATTAAGTTAAAATACAATATAATAAATTACTTGGAAGTAGACTCTGATCAATTAATAATTAATAAAATATGTTACCCGTGAATACTGCATTCATGAAAATATATGCTCGTACATTTTAAAACCAGTCCTCCAAAAATGCTTACAAAGCCCGGGATGTTCTCGTAATAGAGGACACGATAATTGAGCCTTTCATTTGAAATAGTAAATGTGCTAGTCTAGTCTGTCTACGATAATTACATGCAAGCTATTCATGTTCACCGCTTTATTTCTTCACAATTGTTTTATATTTCTGTCAAACATCTCTGCCTTCATTTTTAGTTTCGAGCGATTTTCACAACAGTTAATTTCAGACGTTTCGTGAGCTCTCCTGAAGAAATGCAATGCAAATACTATAAACACAGCGCTAGTGATACCATACCATCCAGGGTATGAAGAACACTTGCGAAAGTTGGCTTTAATAAAACCAACTGTTGAAAAATGAGGCGTAAACTCATCTTGGTTTATTGCGACAAATGTCAAAAATTTCAAATGTACATTTTAACCGAATGACGCGTTTTTGTATTAAGTTTTGATTCCAGTCACTTTTGCAATTCAACAATGGCTGTGAACCAGTTGCTCAACAATTTAATGTGCATTCTTTTCGTGCAATTTGATACGAGGAATCTCCTTTGGTGTTTTTTTGGACGTATATAACTGAGCGAGATTGTTCATAATTCAATTAACATGCCCGCTCGACCTTTGTAGAAAATGGTAGGGTGTCAAGAACAACAATATTAAATGCTATAAGCACAAACCATAAATAAATATATTTTTTTCAAAGTACACAATTCTTTGTAAAGAATTTGAATGTTTTACCAAAAACGGTTTCCACAATATAACACTAATGGAATATGTTGTCCGCGATTGGCTTCAAAATTATGACAGAAGAATCGCAGAAATATTTCAAAATATTCACGACATTTTCTAGGGACGGTAATAAGTCAGGTACAACTCATACGTCATACATATGCCTGGTTATGTTATATTATCGTTAAAACAAGCTTATGGGTCCGAGTGTTAACCACTTAGAAATAATAAAAGTGACTTAATTATAATGAAAAGGATAATAATTATAAGGATTAGTCAAAAATCAGTCATTTTAAATACATGTAGGATTACAAAAGATTTTTTAAATATTTATATTGAGGGATCAGTGGGATTTATAGGTTCAATTAGGAATTCCACAGAGCCGAACCCTCTGATATGAAAATATCTGGAGTCGGTGAATTATTTTCCCATTTGGTCTCTGGTAGGTTGACATGTTGTTCTTGTATTATTTTGTATTTATAATACTTATATAGTGCAATTGCATAGCGTGGGTTGACTAGATGATCATTTGGGGAAGTGTGTGAAAGGGTTTAGTTTTTCCTGTGGGGAAAATTTAACCCGGACATTTAAATCTGGTGCGTAAATTTTAAGACATAACTCATAAGTACAGTAAGAAACGAAATAATCACTTTCTTTGCGCTTTGTTCCTGAGTAGAATACACACTCGTGTATTATCCCCAATTATAATTGAAGCGTTGTCAGAAGGATCATATTGTTGAGAATTTTTTATCGTAAAGATATAAAAAAATATTTTACATTTTATTTAACTTTATTACTGGTTAAAGCGAAAACCTTTTATCATCGTGCATATTAAGAATATAAGATTTTTTAAAACCATTGAAGAAGAAGATAACAATAATAATCTAAACGAAAATATGAAAGAGAACGAGAAAAATAGAAAAAGATAATGTCGAAAAAAATAATGGTCGGACTCGAACCCAGAACCACTCGTATAACCGGGACGTGCGCGTTTACCAATTCCGCCATTGCCACCTTCTGTCAAACCGTCATATTAGTCAATCTCATATTTAAAATTTTAGAATTAACAATATTATCTTCAACTATTTTTTTTTTCATATTATAGGCAACTACCATTTTTTATTGGAAACGATAATTCTTAGTATTGGTTTGTTACCTAGATAACGTCTCCGATAAATATATCCGATTTTATTTATATGGAACTATTGACTTTTTATATAAGTCTAAAATAATATTCAACGTGCACGTCCCGGTTAGACTAGATCAGGGTTTCCCAACCTTTATTTCGCCGAGCCTACCCAAACCAAAAAAAAATATTTTCATGCCCCCCTTAGGGGTCGTCCATTAATCACGTGAGGCTCGAAAAGGGGGGGGGGGTCGGAAAAAAATCACGAAATATCACAAGGGGGTGGGGGGGTATAATGAGATATCACGTGTATTTATTATACCTAAATTTAAAGATAATATTCTGAAAATTTCAATATACTTTGTACTAAAAAATACACGTGATTTTGGGTATGGAAGGGGGGGAGAGGTTGTTTAAATAATCTCACCACATGTAACCAGTGGTGGGGAGATGGGGTTAAAAAGTTGCTAAAAAACATCACGTGATTAATGGACGACCCCTTAATTATGTTTCAACAAAATTAAGAACTAAATTATTTATTTGAATTTCAAATATGTACCTACTATACAGATAAAAAATATTTAATTATCATCATGTAGGTACACTTTTAATCATTAATTACTTTCACATTTACATTTCTTAGTTTTCTTTTAATTTTACATATTATTCTATTATTATTTATTTATTTAAATTATATTTTTATAATTAGATAATGACTAACAACTTTCAAAGTAATTTTAGAACAAATAAATAAAAACTTTTAAAGTACTGATGAGATACGTGAGCTTCCATGCTCTACCAGTTGGTCGATTCTGGGTTCAGTCTTTGCTAGAGCTATGATTAAAACTTATTACGCCCCCCCTGACATTTCTCTACGCCCCCCTGGTTGGGAAGTCCTGGACTAGAGGTTCTGTGTTCGAGTCCCAGTTGCGACCATTATCTTTTTCTATTTTTCTGTGTCTTGTTGTCTTTCATAATTTCGTTTAGATTATTATTGTTATCTTCTTCTTCAGTGATATATTACTTTTTTTTTTTTTTTTTTAATAATAAAAAGGTTTATTTGTTATAGAGAATACATCAGTACAAAGAAGCTTTGACTGTCCAACTAGGAAGGTCTCCCGTTCTAGGACAGTCAAATGACAAACATTTTGATAGGCGTAAATTTAATTTAGAAATGACCAATTTGGGACACAAATCAACAAATCATCGCCAAAAAACGTTATCTTATTTACTAAAGTTTAGGCAAAAATATTTAATTATTTATAATGTATGCATAATACATATACATTGATGGGAATAACCTTCAAAAGTTATAAAAAGAGAGTTTTTCTTAAAAAAAATGTTTTTTTTAAACCGTTTACTTTAATCCGACAATCATCGACAAAAAGTTGTTGGATAATTTGGAAAGAATATAATACCATGCAAGGCTTTATAATAGTGTGTCTTAAATCTTCCCAAGCATAGCATATTCCATTCATAATTGAGATTTTTTGCTATTATCTCAGTTACTTTCACTGTCGCAAAAAGTCGCTTAATTTGCACTAGGCAATTTATCAGCCCACTGCACTCCATCTCATCAAACAAAGCCACACATTTGATAGTATGTTGTATACGAGGCGAGTTTATAAAAAAACACTGCCTGTTTTTTTTTTTTAAATAATATACCCTAAAATATATTCAGATTCTTAACGACGTAAGTAAAGAAGCCGTGTATACAAATTGCAACTCGCAATGCAACATGCCATATCAAAGAAAAGAAGAGGTAAGTGAAGAAAGCGTGTATACAAATATAAGCCCGCGGCACGACGCATTGGACTAACGTACGGTCGAATCCGCCCTAGCGGGCCTGGAGATTTCCACCTTTCCACCGCGTTCATTTTAATTAATTCTGAAGAACGTGTTACAAATATTTAAGATGTTTGAAAAAAAAAGCAGGTGAATATGATTGTACATGAAATAAACGTAATAATAAAAGAAAATAGTAATAATTAGCTTGCACTGATGGTTATGCTTTTGGTTCTAAATTATTTATAATGCTGCAGCTCTTTTTTACACACTAAATAACAACAGTCGAAAATGAGACAAACGGTGAATGTATGTCTGCACCCCGCCAAAGGAAACATACATACATCATTTTCATACATCTCCCTCACACATATAAAGGAAATGAAATCGCCGTGGCTGATCCGTAATAAGATATATCTGCTTCCTCCAAAGGAAAAGTAGTACTTTGGAGGAAACAATCACACGTATTTTTGTCTCATATTTTGTTTCAACACTATTTAATGTGAAAGAAAGAGCGATAAGGAACATATGTTTATTGCCTTTTATCACGGTACCGTAAACGTGGGTCGTCACGGTAATAATAAAAGCAGTCTTTAGTTAGATGAATAACTTCCAAAGAATTTGAATTTACGTTTTTTTTTTATTGAAATTTTTTTATACAAACATATAATAGATACGTAAAATAATGAAAAGTATATAATATAAAAATATAAAAGCTTAATATAAAAAATAGTCCCCTATTTTTAAACGACTTCTAAAAGGAGGATGTTCTCAATTCGACTGTATTTTTTTTTATGTTAGTTACCTCAGAACTTTTGACTGGGTGAACTGATATTGATGATTCTTTTTTTATTTGAAAGTTGGTGCTTCCCGTGTGGTCCCATTTTAATTTGGTCCAGTTCCGACAATGGCATCCACGAGAAAACCATATGTCTTAAATTTGCATTAAGTATGTGCGCGACAAATGGACGAATAACTCAATATCACGCCAACCGATTTCGATGATTTTTTTTATTGGAAAGGATGTACTTCAAGGGTAATTTGATGAGAGTTTGGTTAGGTTCTGATTATCGGATCCATGACAAATTAACGAAACTCGGCCGAATCTCTTAATTTGAACCTAATGTCGCTATGGTCAAATTGTGTCTGTCTCATATGAGCAGCACGTTTAGTAGGTTTACCCATATTCAGACAAATTAGTTAGTGTACTTCAGATTCACTTAAAATCAAAAAATAAACAATAATTTTAACAAAACAAAAAAACAACTTCAAAAAATGCACTAAAAAGTAAAAAAATAATTGACTGCTCCCCGCGCCGCGGCCCCGCTCTCGCCTCTCGCCTCGTCAAGTCGCTTGTGCGACACAAGCACATTTTACCTACTATGTATGTAGTTACAAACCTACCTTGACTGACACCGACTCCAAAAGTAACAATCGTACCTACATATTGATGATTAGAAAAAGTTAGTTGATTATGAAGTTGTAGAAGAATACGAAATTATTTTTTTACTTTTTAGTGCATTTTTTGAAGTCGTTTTTCGACCCGAACAAAACTAAGAGAGTGAAACATTTAAAAGGGACAATGGTTTTAGTTACTGCTGCACTATGTCGTAACCGTTTATCACCGAGATCGTCCAATACAGTAATTGTAACATACAAAGTAATTATAGCACAGATAAATCAAATATCACAATCCCTGTTTTTGTTTAATTATTGCTGGCAAAATTATTATCTTCGTTACACAAGAAATTAGATCAGATAATCAAATTACTGAATTAAATGAAGGGAGTAATGATAAAGCATTAGTGAACTGTTGTCTTAGTTTGCTCTTCAGTATTTTCTTTCTCTAATGAACGGTTACGACATTTTGTTATCAATTCCATCTCTCCCACGAGCTGATGAAACTTTCTGCGAAACGAATGCAGACTCCGGCCGTTGATAGGAAGAAACATGAAAACGTAGAAAGATGGGCTCGAATCATAGAATTATTATAATTAAAGATGTGGCCACGATATGCTTGGAGACCTCAAGAAAATTAAAATACATTTGTGCCAACTTTCAGATGCCGCAAAGCTTTGAGTAAGTGTTTGACGATTTGCTTTCTGTATCGTCTGCAGAATACCAATACTGGTACAAGCCCAGAAATTCATACACTTTGAAATCATGAAGTCAAAAATATTAAGTACCTAATAATTACCTAACCTAAGATTCCTGGACAAAATAAGGAGCGTTCAACCCAATCATTTTTTTTTTTAAGTAAAATTTCTTTACGCATGCTTGACTTGGAGAGTAAGCTGGCGAATGCATGACGAGAGCACTACGAAAAGTGACGCGAACGGTAGTTGAGAGAGAGATATAAGTTGGTGAAGATAGAAAGAGAGAGAGTTACGTTTCGTATTTATTACTGTAGAAGAGTGCAAGAGAGAGAGGTGGGAACACACATTTTCTTTCTCTCTTTCTCTCATAGCCAGTTACGTTTCGTATATCTAAGACACAGTGCAGGCCTATTGTCTGTATCACACTGTAGGAACAAGAGAGAGCAGTGCGCGCTAACATTTTCTTTCTCTCTTCCTATCATATAAATGGAGCTAAAGAAGTTTTGCTTCAGTTGTGTGGTCTAATGCACACTCGTAACTTTTTTACAATAGCTCCACACAGGAAGCCCTGAGGAAAATAATTTTTGTCAGAACCTGTGTCATCTTAGGGGTGCTGTACGGGGGGTCTTTTTAAGGAAAGGGAGAAGAGTAAGTTCTCGAAAGGAAAAGGGTATGAGGGTAGTTATGAATCTGGGAGTCAGTGTTTCCAGGAGTGAAAGAATTATGAATCCATCCCTCCAACTGCGGTGCAAAGGGATAGGTCGAAAAAGTCCGGCTGAAAGGTCAAAATGCCTCCCTCAACCAGTCTCTCTCCATCCGGCCCGTCACGCAGAAAGTGGGCATACGCATCTGCCGCCAAGATATTGGCAAACCTCACGCCATGAATCAGGGCACTCTTGCAAAGTCACCAAACGCAGCGAACTACTTGGGGTGACCTAGGGAAGAGATGTTGATTATGGTTGTTGTTACCTCACAAACCAGATTCCCCTCTCTGACATTTGTTCCATCCTCAAAGATAGATACCGCAATGTTTGAGCAAAGTGTTGGCACACATTGCTAGTCAATCCAAGGGAGCTTGCTATGCCTTGATACAAAGGGCTATAATCAACACCGTGGTTTCAACAATTCCTACATTTTCAAAAAAAAATCCTCCCTAATTCGAACGAGAATAGGACATTGTGCATTTCCCTCCCATATTTTTAAAATTCACGTACTTATCTTCCCAGATTGTACTTTCTTTTATCTAGAAGTGGGAACTTTAAATCGCATATCTTTTGGTTGTCCCATCTGCAACCAAATATCTTTTGTTTTATTGAATAATGAACAAATTATTGAGTTGTTGATGATTTTATTTCCAAATTGCCTTTACTCCACCATTTTCATATTTAACAGCATATTTTACGCTTAGAAAATCAACGGGCATTAAGATTTTTGATCTGAAAAAATTTAGAAGCATTGTTCATAGATTGTTTGCACACATTTAGCTACGAATAATATCTTAATCTAAAATCTTCAAAGCAGAAATATTCAAAGTACCTACAATTAAAAATTTCTTTCATAATTTTAAGGCAGCAGCGAATCTTACGAAATTGATGCAAAATATGCATCCATTGAGGAAAAAATAGTATTTCGTCAAAACTGTAAGGAACTGAAAAACGTTGCGATATTTTTTCCGTATCTCGCGGGGCTGAAACAATGGAGGATTTCGGATTATCGGAGGCAAATGCATATTCGTTAAATGCTAATCTAAGAAATTACTCAGAGTATATTTTTTATTGTAATTTCGTTGAAGACGAGAGGTGAATAATACTATTTTCGTTGCATTATTTGTCACAAATTGTATTATTGAAATGCTATCTCATGGTATTAAATTTATTTATGCAATTTGTACATTTTTTTGCCTTGCCGAAAATTAGTAATTTTTTTACCTTGATAAAATGATCTGTTTTGGTTATGATTTTAGATTTGCACGGCCAAAAGTATTTTTGTTATTTACTATTGGGGTGTTATGCCGTTTTGCGCTACCTCTTCCTTTAGCCAACGTTTCGTACAGCATTACAGTATCAATCATCAGGACAGATGTGTAATTGTTTGTGGTGAAATGTGTGCTTATGTACTAAGAAGCGATACCGTTGCCAGCTCTACTCCACTACGAGCTGGTATTACAGTATCTTTACTTCACAATGGTTTTCTGCGTTTAGCTTTGGTGTAGCCGACAGTTACCGGATACCAAGAACTATTGAGCTTAGCTCCGTCGTCTCTATTAATAGGATTTTTAGTGGATTTCAATTGCTTCCGTTGTCAGGCGTGCTCTATGGGTTTTGGGTCTTCCCAGTACTTCAGGAACAAATGCAAAGTAACGGCCGGTTCCGATTAAGTGCTCGGCGATTGCCGATTTGCCAGGGTGGCCGAGTTCTCGATCATATACGATTTTAGATTTTCACGGCCAAAAATATTTTTGTTATTAGTTTTTGGGGTATTATGCCGTGTTGCGCTACCTCTTTCTTTAGCCAATGTTTCGGACAGCGTTGCAGTGTCCATCATCAGGACAGATGTGTAATAGTTAGGGGTGATGTTTGTACTTATCTACTTAGGAGCGATACCGTGTCGCTAGCTTTACTCCTCTACGAGCTGGCGCTACAATATACTTCAACATGTTTTTTTGCGTTTAGCCTTGATGTAACCGTCAATTACCGGATACCAAGAACTATTGAGCTTAGCTCCGTCGTCTCTATTAATATTTTTAGGATTTTTGTGAATTTCAATTGCCTCCGTAATCAGGCGTGCTCTGTGAGTTTTGGGTCTTCCCAGGACCTCAGGGACAAATCCAAAGTAATGGCCGGTTTCGATTAAGTGCTCGGCGATTGCCGATTTGTCAGGGTGGCCAAGTTTACAGGCACGGAAGTGTTCTGATATCCTTTTGGAGATCGTCCGCTCTGTTTGGTCTACGTAAACCTTGTCACATCCAGAACAGCTGAGTTTGTACACTCCATCTGTTTCCAGAGCAAACTTGGTCTTTGCAGGCCTCAAAAAATCTCGTATCTATTTTAGAAGGCGTATGTATTTTACGACATCAGTGATAATTTGATTACGATGGTGATAATTTCTTTTGTTCGTTTACCGTTCGCACTCGTAAGTCTATCATCAGACAACATTACAAACCTGACCCACAAGCGTCAGTAGGCAACAGTGGACTCAACCGACACTGTTCTTTTTTTACATTAACTCCACACAGTAGGCCCTGAGGAAAGTAATTTCCCTCAGGGCCTATGTCATCTTTGAAGATGCTGTGTGGAGGGTTTTTTTTGAGGAGAGAAAATAATGAACATGGGTCTTGAAGAAACCCATGTTGTAGGAGGGAGGAAACACAGAAGCCGGCAAATCGTTCTACAGCCGAGCTGTCGAGTTGTTGAACTCAAGAACGAGTCGCAGAAATGACCCGTTCTCATGTGACTAATGTCAACCGTGTACACAAGTTGGGCGCGTGATTGACGTGTTTCTGCACCGGTGCAGAAGGGATCGATGACGCTAGTTCCTCAGAGCATCTTCCATTGTAATACCGGTAGAACTAGGACAGCATTCCCACCTGACACCTGTGCTCTAAATATTGCAATCAATTTGTTAAGTTAGGAGAATCTATCAAATGGACCGCCCGTTTCTGCACAGGGTCGAGAGATTTCTAAGGCATTTTGGGGCTCCAGACCAGAGGTGGCCGCCAAATACATTGTTCATTCAAATGCGATGTTTACCTAAATTTTATGACGATATCGATGCAGACGAATCTCACAGACTTACAGAAGAAGAAAACCACGTCTTTGGAATCGAATTGGAACCGAAAAGGGCAAAAAGTTGTCTTGCTTCTTTTTGGTGAAATGTTAAGATTTTATGAAAAGTTGATTTTTTTCAGCCACACCTCCAAACTTATTTATTTCAAATGGGTAGCTTTATAATAATCTATATCTGCTTTCTCGTTGAGCGATAAGCGACATAATGTAACAATATAAATCTATAGAATTCCTATTTTATATTTTTTTATTTCTCAACCGCTAGAATCGTCTTGAGCCAGGTATGTCAATAGAGCCTAATTTTGAATACAATCATTTTTCTTGCGCTAATCCCAATTGCCCGCAAGGCCTTGTTGGGCAACAAATACCGCTCACATACAGTGGTATACATTACCGTATGTCGATCGTTTAGTCTTGCAGTTCTGATCTTATCGCGAATGGGTTTAAAAAAATACAATTAGTCCATTGTTCAATTTGAAGTAATTGGCAAGTACAATCAATATAAAACAAGCAGCCGAAAATACATTTAAATGTTGGAACTTGAGAGAATGGAGTGTGTGGAAGTTAACATTTTTACAACGGCAACTAGTTTTGATACCATGTGAAAATGACGAGAAAAGAAATAATCGAAAATTTGAGTTTAATATATCTCATTAATAGTTTATGTTTATATTAAGTATTAAATGGGAACTAGCAGTTAAAAATCCGCTCCGTAGGTTTTTACTGATAGGCCCTGCTGGCGGTTTTTGGTTCGGCTTCGCCCAGTTAGTGATCCAATAGGAACTGGTTCCAAAATTAGCCGTTCCTCGTATCCACTGTCAAAGTGTCAACCATGGCTAATCATCGCGATAAAGTAATCGGGTTGGGCGATGACGTTATATGTAATTACAGCCGCTTGATACAACTGAGTATTACCGTCAATCTTTCGAAATCCAGGAGATACTCCAGGTTCATAAATTCGTAGAACTTATACCTAGGAAGGAAACGTCCCTATGCGTCTTGCCGGTGAAAGTGGCGACATCTTGTGACCAATTCTTGAATTACAAACCGAATTACAATGGTAGCTTTGGCTGAAAACCCACGTACACAGATGTTATTTGTGGCGCGGCGTGTAAGGCGTGGCGTCAGACATGCAACCGAAACAGGGTACTGAAATTTAACTACGCAGACGCTACAGTATTAATAACGTTCGATTCGGTTCGATGATGTGTTGATAAATTTTGCAAACTGTGGCCGGAATCTAAGCATATTTCTCGTGGAAAATAAACAAATTGTTCAAATGTTTTCGACAAAAAAAAACAACAACAAAAACAAACGTAATTGAATTTATCCCGTGACTAATTAGTTAATTACGGTGTGTAATTTTAAGACGTCAAATTAGACTCTTTGCGGGTTTTATTTATCAATCAAGTACTGTTTGTCAATGTTAATTCATTTATATAAGTTAAGTGATTTCTGCCAAGTACCTAATGAATCATATATTAGCATAACTTTATAACACCTATAAACTACCCCGCATCTAGAATTTCATAACTTACATTTCAAATATTAGTACCACTTCGGCTTCGCACAAAAATTCAATTTATTATGAATTACTTTTTGAAGCTTGTAATCCTCATTGTAATATTTAATCAATGATGAAGATAATAATATAATATCAACTCTTGATAATTAGGTCTCAATAGCTCAATTGGTAGAGTGTTGGCCTAGAGGATCTGATTTAAGTTCCAGTTCTTTTTATTTTTCTGTGTCTATTCTGTATGTTGTTTTTCTGTTTCGTGTTTCATTGTGAGTTCTGTTGTTTTAATTATCTCCTTCATTGATTAAGAATATTGTTCATTAACTACTTTTTTTTATTATTCATCTTTATTAGTTTTGAGTTACAATTTGTTTTATTCTATGCCTGTCTCACTAGGAGAGAGTGTTGAGAGCAGGCGCTTAGCATGAGCAGTTTATAATAATAACACATACAAAGTACAAATAATAACACAATATTACAAGTAATAGTTAATCATCAACGTAAAATTGAAAAATAAATTTCTTCTTCGAACTTTGCAAAATAACTTTGTGGTATCATTTTTCATATAATGAATAAAAAATCACTTTGTTTAAACCACTATTTTTAAAACAAATCAACATGTTTCGACAACAATGTTGTCTTCATCAGGATATGTTACTATAATAAATGACAAACAAGTATAGACAAATTAGAATAAATTATAACATAGACAAAATATTAAAAAGTAGAGGTGATTAATTACTTACTAATCATAAAAATAGTTATACAAAATTAAATATAAAAATTATTTAAGGAAAAAATTGCATTTAGATAATAATTTTTTTTAAGAATAATTAATTAAAATAATTAGTCTAATTCAAAAAATAATTATAATTAATTGTAACTATTAATAAGAAAATAAATTTAAAAGATGGCTATTTTTAAAAAATGTTTGGTTATTTATAATATTTAATTTACTATTAATGCTTTTTCTAATTTCTAAAATTTCTAAATTTGTTGATTTGAAAACATGTTGATTTGTTTTAAAAATAGTGGTTTAAACAAAGTGATTTTTTATTCATTATATGAAAAATAAATACTTATAAGTTAGTTTTGATAAAATCTTTGATGTTGGATCTATTTTGGCTGTTAATCCAGGACTTGGTGTCAGATTTATATTTAAGATATATTGTGTTTTGTCTAATTGCCAGTGGAAGTCTATTATACAGTTTTGTTGCAAAGTATCTAAAATTTCATTGGCCAAAGGTTGTTTTAGCAAAAGGGATAAGTAGGAGATTATGCCCTTTGGTTCTAGTATCGCGAGCAGTTTGGACATTTTCAAAAGTAGATCTGTGTTTGAAGAGGTATGCTAATATGTTTTTGGCATAAATTTGCCTAATGTCCAAGACACAGATTCTCCTAAAGTTTTCATCCGAACTGCTTGTGATCGGTAGTTTTAATATAATCTTAATAATTAGTTTCTGGGCCTTAAAGATCGGGTCAATGGCGGCATCGTTTGCTCCTCCCCAGGCTATAATTCCGTATTCAATTAGAGATTGACATAGAGCATAGTAAATTGTTTTGAGTTGATTCAAGTTTAAAAAGTTGCGAGTATGTCTAAAGAAGTTAATACCTAAGTATTTGATTTTAGTCACCCGTTCTAAGTTAGGGCAATCACAAATATTAGCATTAGTCAGGGGGCAAGCACATATTTTAATTTGATTTACTGGGATACTTAAATACATTTAAAAATAAACTATCGTTCATATTTTGTCTGTTAAGCAAACATTTGAAAAGATGATGACAGATTTTTTTTACATTAGCTCCACACAGAAGGCCCTGAGGAAAATAATTCCCCTCAGGGCCTATGTCATCTTTGGGGATGCTGTGTAGAGAAGGAAGAAGATGATGTTCTGGGAAGGAAAAAGGTATGAAGGGTGGGAAAAAAACTAGGGGTTGGTGTCTCCAGGAGTGACTGACGTATGAATCCATCCCTTCCCACTGTGGTGCAAGGTAATGTTCCGAGAGAGTCCTACTGGAGAGGTCAAAAGTTCTCCCTCAACCAGTCTCTCCCGATCCGGCCTGCATCCACCGCCAAACCCGGACATACAACGAGCACCCCTGCTAAGTCACCAAAAGTAGCGAAACACTTGGGGTACCCAAACCCGCCTCCCAAATGTAATGCCATTTTGAAAAAAATTGCAACGACTGAGAAATTTCACACACAAAATCGTTCAAAATTTATGTCGCCAAAAACCACCGTGCGAGAGTTTTTGGACTTTAGATAAATAGACTTCCGTTTCATTATTAAATAAAATGAACAATCCTTTTCGCTATATACAAATTTTCTTATAACTTCCAATACTCCAGCACTTCCATATTGATGTTTTCTACAACAACATAACAATATCGGACCGGTCAGTGGTTGAGTGAACATAGCGCTTGGATCCCATCCGGGCGTCGCGTGTTTAATTCCTCGGCTGGCTAAGTCCATCACAACACAAGCAACATTTTCGGCTTTCTGTGGTGGTAGTAGGAGATTTTCAAACATTGTTCGGTTATTCGTAACCTGGGAATGTTTGTCTTTCTTTAAAAAAAAATACTTATTTTATTTATTATTTATTTATTTTTATTTATTAATATTTCAACGCCCTGATGGGCTTTTACATATAAGTTTATAATACAGAGACAAAGTTTTAAATTAAAAAAATGAACTTGAAAAAGTAAACATCACATGAATGGAAGGTATAAAGATATATTCCAGTAAAAATAATGCATTACAATACAAGAGAAAGTTTTTAAAGTTGCAGATGGCATTGTGTAATTACCAAATTTAAATAAAAACAATTCTTGAAAATCAAATGTCACAGTACATAAAAAAGAAAACGGCAAAAGGTTATTATATTGTAGATGAATATAAAAATACACAAATATATGTAATGTGCTATGTGATTCTCCCTAAATATCAAGATATACAACATAAAAATATCATTCAAGTGTTTCTTAAATAATGGTAACTTTGTATTAAATACATCGATACTTTAGGTGAATTTGTTTGCAATATATATTTGTTATAACACAATCGTCGCAGGAAAGCAATACTGCTGTAACCGCCACTACCTACGAAATTATTTTCGAGGATTTTGAGGTGTGTAGATCAGTTAAAAAACGTATTGTTGACAAAACGGCTGGTTTTTCCAACGTCGTCATGGGACCCAGATAGATCGACACAGAAAAGTAAACCCTGCGAAATGGTGTTTGTAAAGCGACGAATATGAAGTTCCCTAGTTCATTATCAGAATTTCTGTAAAAATAGTTTTTGTCCAAATAACCATTGTGGACATCGACTCATTATTTGGACATAGGGTTGGGTAATTGGCTAAAATACTTTGTTCCCATAGCTCATAAGTCTAGGTACTTAATTGTAATTGTCCCATGCACAATTAGTTTGGCCAAGGCCGTTGGGTCTGTGCTGTTGTATGAGCCACGCCATATTATTTTATGATTGTGTTTGTATTATTTGACCGACAATTTTTATTCCCATGATTTAAAATATCCTCGAGAATTAATTTTTCGCCGCCCGAAAGACCACGCAAGAGTTTTCGGCAAATATGAACAGTATGGCATTGAGATGGAAATGCTTGAAATGTTGAAGCATTGAGAGATTAAATGACTTGGAATGAAAAATCAAAATTAAATTAATGAACGGTTTCAATAAATTCACTCCCAAATAAAATAATTTTTACTGAGTTTTTTTTAACATCCGCTGCGCCTTCGAAGGCTAACTTCAAGTTTGAACCATGGTTTAAACCAAATTTATCTTACCTTTGTTGTATTTCAAATTGGGGAGGTACATGATGCAAGAGTTTTGGAATTTTTAACTAAAATTTCATAACTTAACCTAACTGAACTGTATCTGGTGTAACTGATATATAATTATTATTTTCTAAAATAAAGGAAACTTTTTAAAAGCTTATCAAATAAATTCACTCCCAAATAAAATAATTTTTACGGAGTTTTTTTTTAACATCCGCTGCGCCTTCGAAGGCCAACTTCAAGTTTGAACCATGGTTTAAACCAAATTTATCTTACCTTTGTTGTATTTCAAATTGGGGAGGTACATGATGCAAGAGTTTTGGAATTTTTAACTAAAATTTCATAACCTAACCTAACTGAACTGTATCTGGTGTAACTGATATATAATTATTATTTTCGAAGATAAAGGAAACTTTTTAAAAGCTTATCAAATAAATTCACTCCCAAATAAAATAATTTTTACTGAGATTTTTTAACATCCGCTGCGCCTTCGAAGGCCAACTTCAAGTTTGAAACATGGTTTAAACCAAATTTATCTTACCTTTGTTATATTTCATATTGGGGAGGTACATGATGCAAGAGTTTTGGAATTTTTAACTAAAATTTCATAACCTAACCTAACTGAACTGTATCTGGTGTAACTGATATATAATTATTATTTTCTAAGATAAAGGAAAATTTTTAAAAGCTTATCAAATAAAAAGTCTGTATTGTAAGGAGGCGATGCACCACGTCGCGCAACGTTTGTAATCGGACTGCTAACAATAATACTCCTTATGTAGATGGCGATAAGGTTTAAATTCCCGCCTTGATGTATGTAAGAAAAAAACATGTCAAAAAGCGTGTTTTATTTTGTTTTGCGAAGTTCAGGCACATAATATATTAATGTTTTACGTTCATTTTCAAAAGAACTGAATTTGCCACATTGTTCAATAATAGATTTTAGACTAGTAATTTTTATAGGCCTTATTTATTTTTTTAATAAAAAGATATTTAAAAAATGTACAAGTATTTAATTAAAGCATCTAAAATATTCCTAAACCCTTAAATTTCAAACATGATTTAAAAAAATCAGAGTGTGCAATTCACATGCGGTAGAAATGAAATCTTCAGAAAACTAAGGTAGGAAAGAGTGGGGAGACTACGAAGCACTTTTTTTTATCAATCTGAAGGATGATTTCTTCCATAATTTATAGTATACATTTTGCTCTACATTTGGTCATCTTATTAGTTTGTGTTTTCTTCTTCGGAGTCGCAAGGTGTCGCTTTCTTTTGTGTTTTTTGCCTGTTCATTTTGAAGTGGTTTGATGATTGGATATTGATTTTACATTTTTTTTTTTTTTTGATTTCTTGGGATTTGATATTCGGTCCTCTGAACGTCTGGCCGCTGACGTTCATCAGGCGCTTTATATCACTAGACTAAAGGAGACTTGCGTGGGACTTTGGATATATCGTATTATATTGGAACCGAGTACCTTTGAAATAAATAAATATTTTATTGTTATCTCATTCTCTCGCAGGCTATCCTATAGATCAGGGTTTCCCAACCTTTATTTCGCCGAGCCTCCCCGAACCAAAAAAAAAATATTTTCATGCCCCCCTTAATTAAGTTTCAACAAAAATAAGAAACACATTTTTTTTATATTATTTATTTGAATTTCAAATACGTACAATACAGATGCACAAGAGTAGGTACACTTTTAATCATTAATTACTTTTACATTTACATAGTTTTCTTTTAATTTTACATATTATTCTATTATTATTTTTTATTTATTTAAATTATATTTTTTTAATTATAATTAGATAATGTCTAACAACTTTCAAAGTACTTTTAGAACAAATAAATACAAACGTTTAATTAAAGTACTAATGAGATACTTGAGCTTGCATTCTCTGTGCCAGTTGGTCGATTCTAGGTTCAGTCTTTGCTACGGCTATGCTTAAATCGCTATGGACGGCAAGGCGACTTGGCTGTTTAGTTTTTATTAAAACTAGAGCTGAAAAACCAGTCTCGCATAAATAAGTGGACGAAAATGGAATAAGTATTTTCAAAGCAAGAGAAGCAACTTTCGGATCAAGGAATCGTTTGATCCAAAATTTCTCTAATGTCAAGAGATGAAAGCCGTCTTTCGTGGTCGAGTCAGCCTTCATTTCTAGAATTTTTTTTTGGAAATGCAAACGTACCTATTGCGCCACCTGACATTTCTCTACGCCTCCCTGGTTGGGAAGTCCTGCTATAGATGTATGTGTTGTCTTTTTGTAGTCGCTCGCTTCTTTTTGCATTGAGTTTTAAATCATAACGGTGCTAAAGAAGTTTTCCCTTCAACATGGTGTGAATATTTAAAAAAAATATAATGTAGGTAAGTTCTATAAACTAAATTAAAATACCATAAATAAATTTAATTTATGTTAATCACGCTCCAATTTATTTTATTATTCCACGGTGTTGAGACTAATTTTTCTCATCATACCATTGAAAACAGGTGAAAATGTTATGTAGATTTTTTTAAGACCTCAATGAAATTTTGTATGCATGTTACCGCTGACGCGTAACTAAACACTAAACGTCTGCCCAACTTTCTCGGAACTTGTTATGGATTTATCACAAAATTCTTGGTGTTTTCTTAGTGTAGACTCCAGTAAAGAATAATTTTGTTCATATTATAAACATCATCGGATTCTATGCAGCTTTTCGTACGGCATCATTTATGAAAGTTTTAAACTTTTTCGAATCTCATACAGATTCAGAAGAACCATAAAATTTACATTATATTTTTTTCGGATTACATCCAAATTCAGAAATATCAAAATTTCTTGTTACTTTCAATATTTTAGATTTGTATTTATTTATAACTAGCTGGTTCCCGGCACGCGTTGCAATGTCATATTTAAAGAAATAAATTGTTTCTCCCTGCATGTCCTTTCCCGGGCGTCCCCGTTCCCCTCCAGCACCCCTTACTCTCCCGCGTTCCCTTTCCACCTTCCCCGCCCACCCTCTCCCCTCTCCCGCTCACCCGTCCCGCAAAACCCCCTCCCGCGTTCTATATATTCAGTCCCAGTACATTCAGTTTTCAAACATCTCGCGTGCCACCCATCACAATTTTTTTATTCAAATTTTCATTTTTCGTGTATTACAAATATTCATTTTGGTATATTATAAGAACAGTCAATCAAATTTGGTACCTAACATAGGTTCATATTTAAAATATCTATAATTTTAAAAAATCCATAGACTATTCTTTTAATACAAAAAAATACAGCTGCCTGCTAAATTCACAATTATCCAACGTGCGAACTGTCAAACGTACGAAGTTAAAAAATAGTCGTTACGTTTTCTGAAATTATTCAATTTTCTACGAAATTTTCTTAATTTTTCTTTCCATGAGTGAAACGTGCGAAGTTAATAAACAGTCGTTAAGTTTTCTGAAATTATTCAATTTTCTTAATTTTTCTTTCCATGAGAACCTTCTACAAAGTATTAGAAAATAATTTTAAAATGATGAATGAAATAGGTATAGTCGTTCTGAAGTTATGGTGTAACCAAGGGAAACAGGGATTCATTTTTATATTTATAGATTGTATTCAAATTCTGGAATAGAATAAAGTTCCTGCTACTTTCAAACTTTTAGAATTCCATGCAGATTCTGTAATAAAATAATTTCTTTTTTACTCTCAAACTTTTCGAATAAGGAACTCCAGTCCAATTTTTTATTTTTATTGAATAATAATATTCTAACTTAAATAACAGCATTTTTTTGAGTTTGTTTTAATAGTTAAAATAATTAAAAGTTTTAATTTTTCAAGATCCCCCGAAAACCACCGTATGTGTAGTGAATCGTGTAATGTCATCACTCCCGAAAAGTTACTATGAGTTCGGGCAATCAGCTGTTCAACTGGCGCCATTTTGAAATTCAGAGTTCGAAGTATTCTCCCTAGAGTAGCATTACTATTTTTTTTGTGCAGTAGTTTTTGAATATTTTCAATAATAGAGATAAACTAATAAGAGATACCTTTATCTTTGAGACTGAATTATTTGGGCCTAAATGATGTTTCAATAAACACAACAACTAAATATCTATAAACAGTATGTAAATAAACGAATTAATTAATACGATGGCTTGTGTCATACCTAAATTCCCATACAATGACTTTACGGTGCTCAGTGACGTCACCACTAAACATTTCAATGATATCAACTTGACGGCGTGTTTATATGACCCGATTAAAAATGGACTTTTTAATAATTTTTTAAAAACTCGGTGTTTAATATTATTAAATAAAACTTATATATTCAGAATCAGCGTTTATTGGTCTGTATGAACATATTTTTAAAGCCATAATATTTTTCACTGGAGTTCCTTATTCCCTGCAGTTTCTGAACAGCATAATTTTCCGGTTACTGTCAATCTTTTCGAATTCCGTGCAGATTCTGGAATAGCATAGTTTCTTCGCTACTTTCAAACTTTTCAAATTCTTTTGCATTCTGGAATGTAATTATTTTAATTTTATTTGCAACATGTGCTAATTTCATATAAATTCAGAAATAGCATAATTTTCTCGCTGCTTTCAAGTTTCTGGAATAACGCACTTTTCCTTTTACTTTTAATCTTTTATAATTCCATACAAACTCTAGAATAAATAAATTATTTGACGTATTTTATTCTTCGATATAAATTACAATTTAGTATTTTTTCTTCATTTTACAGCTCTTTCGCCTTCCGATGACATAGTTGAACTCTCAAATTTCGGGCAAGGATTCACTTATTGATATTTTAAAACTGTTTGAATTCTTAGCCGAAAAGTATAAATCCTCAGATCTTACACGAACAGAATTATATAATACGTTTTGGCAACATTTATTTCGCCGTACCGTAATTCTTTAGAACACCTTTGTATTAATTCGCCTGGGACAAAAGGCCAATGAAATCGGCAACAGGTAAAGTTGAATACAAACAATGGATTCTCATTGAGAGTTGTACAAAATTACATTCGCTGAGTACCTGTATACAAAGTACCTAATCGACAAATAGAAAATGTGATTTTTTAGAGATTATAAATACTTACATTTTTTGCACTCGCGATTTCATGCAACAACTATAAAATATTGGTCAATAATCGTCAACTAATATATCATTGAAGAAGAAGATAACACTTATAATAATGAACATATGAAAGAAAACAAGACACGGAAAAATGAAAAAGATAATGGTCGCAACGAACCTAGAACCTTTCGTCTATCCGGGACGTGCACGTTTACCAATTCTGCCATTGCCGCCTTCTTCAATTTGGGAGGCGGGAATGGGTACCACCGCCCCGGAAACCTTTATTGGATAACCAACACTTCTGCCATAGGTCACCCCAAGTGGGTCGCTACGTTTGGTGATTTAACAGGGGTGCCCGGGTTCATGGGGTGAGGTTTGTCTAGGTCTTGGAGGCGGATGACCAGGACATACTGAACCCCAGATTCCTACCCACCCCTCAAACCCTTTTCCTTCCCAGAACTCTCCTCTCCTTCCTTTCCTTAAAAAAATCCTCCACACAGGATCCCCAACGATGACATAGGCCCCGAGGGAAATTATTTTCCTCAAGGCCTTCTGTGTAGAGTTCACGTAAAAAAAAAAAAACAGTCATATTAGTGAATCTCATTTTTGAAATTTTTTAGAATTAACAATATTATCTTCGACTAATTTTTCTCCATATTATAGGCAACTACCCTTTTTATTGGAATCAATCATTCTTGTTTGTAACCTAGATAGCGTCTCGGATAAATATATCCAATTTTATTTTTATAACGAAACATAATATATTGACTTTTTATAAATGCCAAAATGAATATTCAATTTTATATAACGGTTTGATGGAAGGTGGCAATGGCCGAATCGGTAGGGGTAGCCCATCCCGGTTGGACAAGAGTTTCTGGGTTCGATTCCCAGTTGCGAACATTATCTTCTTCATGTTTCTGTGTCTTGTTCTCTTTCAAATTTTAGTTTAGATCATTAGTGCTATCTTCTTCTTCAATGATGTATTACATTGATGGGAATAATCTTCAAAAGTTATAAAAAGAGAGTTGTTCTTATAAAAAATCAAATAATTTTTTTTTGCGCACTCCGGAATTCGATCCCGCGACCTTCGGATTTCAAGTCAAGAGCCTTACTCCTCGAACACAGAGGCCGTCAGTAATCATTGTAATAATTGTAAACACTTTATAAATGTTTAAAACAATAAATAAACAAATTAAAGAATGATGTTTAGCTGTCGTAAAGAACATTAATCAATAATCAAATAGTAGATATAATTAAAAATCTACATTTAAATTTACGCATGTTCACGCCTTTCCCGGTAGTAAATTTTTGTTACTATCCTGTTTCAAAATTAATTTCACTGTATCATACAACTTCTTTCAGTATTTGTCCTTGACTATTTGCCATCTAATTTCGCCACAAATATAAACACAGACACCTCCGATTGATTGTGACAGTTTTAGATTTATCTCTTTCTCAAATATCAGTAATCTTTATTAATGATGCAATTTGACTGCATTATAGTAATTTGCTAATCTAGATGGAAAACGAAATATCATTTAATGTCAAAAGCGTAGAGCAAAGCGGTTATCGGCACATCTATTTCGAACGAATGTGCTTTTCATTTGATTGAATCGTAATTTTTTCCCGAGTACAATTTATATTTTTCGTTGTGTTCATAATAACCAAAAAATTGTTAAACCGGGGGAATAATTTGTTCGCGTCTTTTATTTTCATACAGGAAGTTAGATTGAAAATCTATTTACCTAATATAAATGTTATTCGAGAAATGGGAGATATAAAGCTGATAGAGATATTGAAAGAAGGGTAGATGCAGGTAACTCCATTAATTGAGGACTGACCGCCGTTGGCGCGAATAAAAAACTGTCAAAAGAAGCGAAGATAGCAGTTCACAATGGAGTCCTGGTACCTACCGTGATGTATGGCAGTGAGGCATGGAACTGGCAGAGGAAGGAAGAAAGTAAACTGAATGCTGTTGAAATGAGATCCCTGAGGCGGATGTGCGGTAAAACTATGTATGATCGTGGGAGAAACGTGAATATCCGTAAAGAATGTAAGGCTGATGTAAGCAGACCCTCAGATGGTTTGGCATGTAGAGAGAATGAAAGAAGAAAATAGTGTGAAGAGAATACATGACGCAAATGATAATGGAAGAAGAAGTCAACGACGCCCGAGGAAGACATGGCATGATCAAGTGAATCAGATACTTGAGTCGGACCATGTCAAAAGTCAGAATGAAGGAAGAGTTTGTATGAGACGATGTATAAATGTGAGTGAAGCAAAGAGTGTGTGCCAAGACTGAGTTGTTTGGCGGTTCGTCCTCTCTCGTGATGGTTAGTTAGTTATTATATTCATTTTTGTCACGAATCGACTTTATAACGAAACATTATGAAAAAACTGCAAGTTTCTACCCGGCTTCATCCTAACTCTTGTTTTGTTTTTTTTTTTCAATAACTCTTATAGGAGGCCCTGAGAAAAATATTTAATTGCTCTCATTTTCCCTCAGGATCTGTCTCATCTTTTGTGGATGCTTTTTGTAGGGTCTTTTTGAGGAGAGGAACGATGGAACATTGGTCTTGAAGAGACTCGTGTTATATATAAAAGTCAACTACATACAAATTTTGGGCGCGGTTTTGGCGTATTTCCGATTATACACCGGTGTCGAAGAGTTCAATTACTGTAATTGTTCACCAGACGCCTGTAATCTAAATCCGTTTGTTGAAAATTATGGATTAAACATTTTGGAGTTAGATACGTTTTAAGATTTTTCACGGCCAAAAGTATTTTCGTCATTTGTTTTTGGGGTGTTATGCCGTGTTGCGCTATCTCCTTCTTTAGCCAACTATTCGGACAGCGTTGCAGTGTCCATCATCAGGGCAGATCCGGCAGATCTGCAGCACATATCCGAAACATTGGCTAAAGAAGGCGGTAGCGCAACACGGCATAACACCCCAAAAACAAATAACGAAAATTTTGGAGTTAAATTAATATTTCATAGATAAATAACCATTTGAAAATGCTAACGTGCACCTTGACATTCCAATCTCGAAAAATATGCATATTCTTAACACCAGAGATCATCGTTAAAAAGTTTTTTACTCCTTTCAAAACATGGAAAATAAAAATAGTTTTCTTAGTATTCATACGGAATTATTTTTACGTGACTGAAATTCGAATATAAGTTACTTAAGATGAACTAAATTTTCATTTTAAATCTATATATATATATAAAAAAATCTCGTGTCACGGTGTTTGTGGTCGCACTACGCCGAAACGGCTCGACCGATTTTAATGAAATTTTTAATGTATATTTGGTAGGTATGAGACTAGGCTTTAAGACAAATTTCATACCGCTAGGTGATTAGGGTGTCCCTATACAAAAAAAACAATTTTTTTGACAATTTTTTTTTATATTTTTTTTTTAATTTGGCTTCAAAAAATGCCTATAACCCCAAATTTTCTTCCTCCTACCCCCACCCTCCCATTTTTGACTGACAAAAGTATCGTACACTCAATTGTTCTTCGAAATTAATATTGATTTTCCTACTTTATAAAATGCATTACTTTTTTTCACTTTACATTTAACTTTTAAGAGATCAAACAATGAATATATCCGTTACTTTACTTAAATACATTGAATTGAAAAAATGAATGATTGGTGTTTTTTTTAGTGCATCGGCGGTCATAATCTACAGCGCTCCATTCCTCTTTCTGTCATAGATCCCATCCCCACACACTTAGAATACATTCGTTATTTTTTATTTAACAACCAAAATATTCACTAGAAATAATTTATATGGCAGAACAACGTTTTCCAGGTCAGCTAGTAATATATATATTTAAACGGCGTTTTGAGTGCAAATCGTTTCTTGAAATGAACCTAGCACGTACCAGGAAAACATAAGAATGATGTGGTCGTTCATACCATTCACGAACGTAAATGCACCTTTTTGTAATCATCTCTATAACAGCTTAATTCACATTTCCTTTTCCGTGAATAATCGCAACAAACGGATATAAATAATAATTTTTCATAATAGTGTGGAGGAATGAAAAATGATTATTTTTTATTTGTTTTCTTTTCAGCAGATCACGTACGAGACATTTTTTGAATTCTCGCCTGCATTACACTCACGAGAGGCGCTCTTTTTCCAAGTGAGTTTCTACGATTTAGAATTTATCTCTTCCACGCTATATCTGCTTTTAAGATCTGTTGCGTGCTGCATCTATCGGTGGATGCTTATGGTTTCATTTGGGTATTTTGCACGCAACTTGGCTGCAAATTATCAAGAGTTTCCCTTTCTTTTGCAGCGTGCAATACACAACTTACAATAGGCCCTCATACTAAAATTTGACGGCTGATTTTACGTACATGCGAGTAAATATAAAATAAATTTATTTATGACTTGCGCAATTCCATAAAACAAACTGACTCTAGAAACTCAGGAATCTTAATAAACTAATTAATCCTATTCTTATAAGGATGGGAGTGCTACTTGTGCTGCTTTAATTACTCGATTCCTTACACATCAATCTGTCTCATCACGAATCACATTTAGAAAGATCAAATCCTTATAGGTACTACTGCACCACCCACCTTTACATGTTGCTTTTACTTTCCAAAATACACTCATCAAAGAATTCATTACATATTAATAATAAAATATTTTTCAAGATTAAATAACATGTGTTCACAATAATGTCCTCTGCGTGCGAACTCTATCTAAATTTCTTTAAATGGACAATATACAGTGTTAATTTCAAGCGACCTCCCAGGTAAGTATGGTCCTGTTTTCATTAAATTTTAGGCAGCATCGCGTTCATTGGTCAAAATATTGTACATATATTTTCGTATCGGTGATCAATGAACCGGTGTATGCAATTTTTAGCCATAAGTTGTTTATAATTGTTTGCCTAGCTTGTAGTTTTTTTAGATTTTAGAAATGTATTATAAGTTTGTACAGCGCCCTTGAGGTGATTTTTCAAAAAACGGCGCTATATAAATAATCCAAATATTATTATTATTTAAGCCTAAAATTAGATGTCGTTTTTTAATCATAAATTCATTTTGACATCGCGAAAAATGATTGACGCTTGTTCAAATTCAAGACTCTCACGTGTGATAAGCATTATTGTTTTGTGCTTATTTTCTATATATATAACTAGGTATGCACAGTTTATATTATTGTAGTATCTTGGCAGGTGCTAATTCCATTGTTTTAACGATTGATTTCAAGTCATAAACGTTTTATCAACCTTTTTATTTTATTTCTATTTTGTTTTGGAGGTCAAATTTAGCACCCTTATGGAAAACGTGTCTGAGCCCCAAGATTATTTTAATTTTGACAATGAGATATGCAGTAAGAAGTTATTACAGTGGGTTTAATTTGCTGCATATATAAAAAAAGTTCAGATCAATTACATTCATTTTAAACTTCCTATGTTGTAAAAAGCAATAGAAAAGAACTCAAATCGGTCTGAATGAATCTAAGCCACAATTTTTCTCACGCAACGAGGTAAAGCAAAACAATGGCCTTTAAACGAGCGTATTTTTCGATCGGTTCCATCACCGCTGTATCCGCCTATAAAATAATTACTGCCGAGACGTAAATCGTCCATATTTTGTGGATACAACAACATAATACCTCTGGGCGTGGAGATGTTAAGTATTTTAATTGTACACACACGATGTACGGGCTGTTGAAGCTTAGAAACAATGGCGAGATTCGTTTTCTTGTGAGAGTGAATCACGAAGTATTATTGTCAATGTTTCCATGCAAACTCGAGCAGAGAATGGATGGAAAAAGTGAGATTGAATTCTTCGTGCCATCTCGCATGGAATTTCCCTACTCAAATAGATAAAAAATACAATCATTATTATGATTTGACAACATTCAATTAGTTTACTCTTAACTCTTGACGTAGAGACTTTGTGATTTAACAATAATATAATTTTACTGTAATGCGTTGAACAATTGAAAGCATTGGAGTCCAAAAATGTGACCGTAAAACGTGTAAGTATATAAACGAGCTTCAACACGACAGGGGAGTTCCCCGAATAAATTGGTGGTTAATACATTTTTACTTTAATGCACATTGTAGTCGTATTTTAAATTTTGCATTTTTTTTAATATTCACCGATTCTCATTGTATCCAATTTGTAATTAAAAACATTTGTTAAAAAAAAAATTATTTTAAAACATCAATTTTAATAAAGCTTTTAAAAACTTACCAAGCTTTCAAAGATCGTCAGCTTTCCGCTCAGCACACACTGTCCAAAATAAAGTTTCTGCTTTCAGTAAAGTTTCAGGAACAAAACAATAACAACGCGTATCAAAAAATACTTAACACATTTCGAACCACGTGCGAACCGAAACTCTGTATAACTTATTAAGTCGTTAATATTTGCAACAAGTAGTGATGTTCTTGCTAATTGGTGTTAACTTGTTTGAAGGGATGATGGTTATATGGTTGGTCGGTGTGACGGAGGCTTCTCGGGTGTTGAGAGACGTTTAGTTGCATCCACCGTCGGTAGATGACTGAGGATGCAGAGTGAACCAGCGCAGATGAGAGAAGCTCACAGTTGGAGGCGGTGGATTGGCGTAAGGAGATGGCGCGGATGGTTGCTACACGGTGACTCCAAAGAATGAATGTATTGACATTTTTCCTGCTCAATATGGTATAGGTACACGAGGAAATAAAATTATTTTCAAGGATAAAAAAAAATATTTATAAATTTACTATATTGATAATTATTACGTTACATAAAACGTTTATTTTAGAAACCTGAAACTTTAAAAATGGAAATTTTTACTAAAAAGCCTTTCCAAATTTTATTTTTTTTTTATATATGTAATTGAGCATTCAAGTCTTGTATTGTTATACGTAATTGAGCATTCAAGTCTTGTATTGTTATATGTAATTGAGCATTCAAGTCTTTAACATTTCACATATTATTAAAAAAGGATAGTTTGAGAAATTATAATTACAAATTTTTGTAAGAAAAACTCTCTTTTTATAACTTTTGAAGGTTATTCCCACCAATGTAATATATCATTGAAGAAGAAGATAATAATAATAATCTAAACAAAAATATGAAAGAGAACAAGACACAGAAAAACAGTAAAAGATAATGGTCACAACTGGGACTCGAACCCAGAACCTCTCGTCTATCCGGGACGTGCGTTTACCAATTCCGCCATTGCGCCCTACTGTCAAACCGTCATAATAGCCAATCTCTAACTAACTAACTAACTAACCATCACGCCGTTTCCCCGCAGGGGTAGGCAGAGAGGACGGACCGCCAAACAACTCGGTCTTGGCACACACTTTTTGCCTCACTCACATTCATACATCGTCTCATACATTCTCTTCTATTATTCTGACTTTTGACATGGCCCGACTCAAGTATTTGATTCACTTGATCGTGCCATGTCTTCCTCGGGCGTCCCCGACTTCTTATACCATTCACATTCGCATCGTATATTCTTCTTACACTACTTTCTTCGTTCATTCGCTCTACATGCCCAAACCATCTGAGGGTCCCTTTCTTAATCTTACTCATTATGCTTACATCAGCCTTACATTCTTTGCGGATATCCACATTTCTCACACGATCATACATTGGTTTACCGCACATACGTCTCAGGGATCTCATTTCAACAGCATTCAGCTTACTTTCATCCTTCCTCTGCCAGTTCCATGCCTCACTGCCATCTCATGTTTCAAATTTTAGAATTAACAATATTATCTTCAACTAATTTAGAGGAGAGATTAGATTTTATTTGATTATAGACGAGAGGTTCTGGGTTCGAGTCCCATTTGCGACCATTACCTTTTCCTGTTTTTCTGTGTCTTGTTCTCTTTCATATTTTCGTTTAGATTATTATTATTATCTTCTTCCTCAATGATATAATTACAAAATTTAAACTACTCACTTGTTAGACCAACGACTTAATTATATCGAAAAACTTGTAAACCCCGGGTTGAGAATAATTTATACCAGTCTGACGATGGCTTTAACAAGCTGAAACCGGTTATGACCAATAAATTAAAGTTGAAATTAGTTTTATATTTGTTTTGTTACAATATATTATAATGCAATTCCACCATGAATTATCAGTTTCAAAAATAGAAATATGAAAAACTTGACATTTTTATTTTTATAATTGTCGACTTATATTTAATTGTGCATTGCAGTTGCATTGAAATACTTGTTTATATTTAATAATAAATTTGTACGTGTTTAAAAAATAATGTTTTTTTTTGTTATTACAACCATCTTAATCGCCCTGTCGTTATTACATGTATTCCCAAAGGTCCTCTCTCTTTACCATTCTGCCGCTAGAGTCGCAGTCGTAGAGAATGCACCGGCAACCTTTCAAATTTTTATATCCGCTAAATAAATACGTGTCATCTTATTAATTCAATAATCTACGACCTCAGTCAACTCCGTGATGGATGCCGTAGAATCACAATTTACGATCAAAATATAAAAAGACTTTTATTGTTTGTAACAAAGTAATTGTGTAAATTTTGTTTACTTTTTAAACTTTTAATAACGCCGCTGATTGTGTAGAAAACGTTTTTGATTTTTTAAATATTATGTGAAAAATAATGCTTTGAACTAATAAGCACTGGCCTAGTGACAAAATATCACCCCCGGAAGGTTTTCTAAATTTAAAATCCAACCATTCTTGAAACGGTGAAGGAAAAATCTTAATATTTTATAAATAACAATCAGAACCGGCAATACGTTGCTATGATTGACGAAACACAACGCCATCTATTGACAACGCCATTACCCAACTTTATAACCAACGCCATCTGTTAATTTACAAACCTTTGTATATTATATACTAGCTTTTTCCCGCGGCTTTACTCGCATGGTACTAGGGGGGTTCCCACTCCAACCCACCCCCCTCGCCCCTTTCCCCTCTCCCCCTCCCCCCCATCCTCCTCCCCTCCACCACCCGTCCCCCCTTCCACCCCTTTCCCCCCACCCCC
This sequence comes from Limnephilus marmoratus, assembly GCA_917880885.1. Lineage (NCBI taxonomy): Eukaryota > Metazoa > Arthropoda > Insecta > Trichoptera > Limnephilidae > Limnephilus > Limnephilus marmoratus. Next base: position 6,984,924 of record OU862922.1, on the reverse strand, counting down.
CTCCCTCCCTCCCGCATTCCACACATTAATTCCCGGTACTTTCAGATTTCAAACTGTTCACGTGCCACCTATTGCAATTTTTTATGCAAATTTCATAATGCCAGAGCTCACCAGTAGTTTTATTAAAAAAAAGAATTATCCAATTTCGGCGATTAATTTCATTTTTAGAGATAGATATTAACTACGACGCCAACATCGTTTCCACGGCAACCGTTTGTTTTGCTTTTCTCCTGACGTTTGCAGTAACTCGATTTCGTTAGGGACAGAAAACGTATGATAAATAACTTCATAACGCCAGAGCTTATTCATAACTCCAGAGCTTACCAATATATACAGCCTATATTACTCGCAAATAATGTAGTTGTCTATTAGTAAAAGAATTTTAAAATCCATTCAGTAGTTTTTGCGTGAAAGAGTAACAAACACACATCGCATTCGCATTTATAATATTAGTAGGATTTCAACCAATTTACACAAAACCTTAAACAAAATTATATTCTTAAACCTTCCTCATGAATCACTCGATCTATTGGTGAAAACCGCATGAAAATCCGTTACGTAGTTTAAAATATCTAAGCGTACAGACAGCGGGAGCGACTTTGCTTTATAATATGTAAAGATAGCCCAACGTAATCTCCCGTGCACCGCAGTCCATTTAACCCTCCGTTGAGCAAACAACGCATTAAAATTAAGATTAAAACGTATTTAGTTACAAGTTTTTTAAATGAGCATGAGACACGACATCTTTGTCTTTTTAAAATGTACTTTTAACTTTTTATCACAATGTACATTAATGTTTTGTTCACCTTCATTGTTTTATCTTCTTCTTCTTGAAGTCGCTTATCTTCTTCTTCTTGGTTCCTCATTGCTGAGGACAACTCCTATTTCCATGGTGGACAAGATTCCTCTACTCCTGGCGGTTATGTGCTGTGTGGAGAGCCACGAACATCGACATACCGGACGCCAGTGATACTTGGTCACTCCAGCGCATTGGTTAACTTCCTCTGCCAAACACTTTGCCAGTGACTGTGAGTTTTTCCAAGTTGGAGTCCTCAGTTTAACGAGCAACCTGTCAAAAGTATCTTAAAATACCTAGCCTTTCGCGGTAATGTCATGCGATAATGGGATCTATAGTAAGCTGCTTTAGAGTTCATTATCGCATGTCGTTACCGCAACAGATAGAACCTTATTATTCCAAAAGGTCGATTCTTTGTTGATAGACAGATGAAAGCCTATTGTAAATGCTTAGCTCTTCCAGAAAGAGTATTAATAATAATAACAATAGTTGGATGATTTTTATAGCGCCATTTTCGTGAGAAAATCACCTCAAGGACACTTTAAAATTTAATGCGTCTGACTGTTCATGGAATTGAAAATGAGTTGGCTCTAAGTGTCCATGGTTCCAAACCGTGTAATTTTATAATTTGCATTGCATACGCATACACTTAAAAATAATTAAAAAATAAGTCTTAGATAATTTTTAAAGAACCATTCATTTGAAAAACCTACAAGCGGCTTTACAAAAGAAAACACTGATTCCCTTACTAATAAACGTGTTTTAAATTTTACACATCCGATAAGCAACCATTTAGATTAAGATCAACATAATTAAACGGGGCTCAATGATTAAAATCAAATATGATATTACGAGTGTTATTATATACACACGTTATTTACTTTACAAAAGGGTTCAAATTTTTATTTTTATTGAATATTCATAGTTAAAATGCAAAATTAATTTTCGAGAAAAATTATGCAGTGGCTAGTTTTTTTTTAAATTTTCATTCTAAGTTTTGACTGAGTGAAATCTTATAATGAAGGAATGGAGAGTAACGGGCTAGAAGAAAAAAGTACACATTTTTTTTTACAAGAACTACATTTTTTATGTTTGTATGTCATAATGGGCGGTGGTTACGCCACTGAGTATATTTATGTGCAATTTATTGTGGGTCGATGAAATTGATTTAAAGCATCTGAGAGTGTGCTTCGAAATACCTTTCGTCCGATCGATTGACATTTGCACGAAAACTTTCAAAGGTCGTTCCGAGATACGAAGAGCCGTAAACCATCGAATGTGTCATATCAAAAGATACCATTATTTATTTACGTCATTTCATATCAAATGATATTATTAAATATTTATGTCTTTTCATGTCAAAATATATTGTTATATATTTACGTCATTTCACATCTAAAGATATTATTAAATATTTATATATGTCTTTTCATATCAACATATATTTTTTTAAATACATACCTACATCATTTCATCAAAATATATTATTAAAAAATTCTGTCATAATGTAGTGTTTTTTTATATTAACTCCACCACACAAGAGGAAAATTATTTTCCTTAGGACCTAATCGTACGTCAAACACAAACAATTTACATATCACAAAAACTAATAATAAAAACAATTTTAAAAAAACCCTACTCATATTCGTCAGAACTTTTATTCAAACAATTTAAGGTCAGAAAATTAAGTGCATTATACTTTTATCATGCAACATTACAAATTTATAAAGATAATATTAAAAATCAAGTTGCACCCTTTAAAAATAACAGAAGTCTTAGACAAACATCAATACTTCCCACTCCAAAATGTAAAAAAAAAATTGGACAATTGAGTCATAAATATCTCGGAGCAAAATTTTTTAATTCATTACCAGAAAAAATTAGAAACATGAATACCAATATAAAAAATTTTAAAACTCACCTCAAAAATTATACTGAAAACTTAAACTGAATGATATAAAAAAAGCAATACAATAACACCCCCCCATACACACAAGCCTTGCTTAATTATGGGGGTACATCAAATATTCTACTATGTAATTAATTACTGTATAAAAATTATTTGTAATTTATGTACCTTCTATTACTAATAAAAAAAAATAAAAAAATAAAAATAAAAAAAATATGTTTAGAGATGCTGTTCTTTTGGGGAAATGAAGGACTGGATTTGTTTATTGAACAGTTTTAGAAGCGACCTGTTCTCATATGATAAATGTCAACTGATATATCCACCTAGGATATTGTAAACTGGAGAGAGCTGGCACAAAACCGTGATGAGTGAAGGAAGACTCTTGAGGCGGCCGAGACCCACCAGGGGTTGTAGAGCCAAGGGTGATGATGATGATTATAATACAAACTAGCCGCGCCTTTGGCGTATCTTCCATCTATGCACTGGTGCCAAAGGGATCATCTCGGAGCTACTTCAATTGAAATACCAGTAAAACAAGCTTACCATTTGTCACAACCGATGCCGCGACACGAGACTATGTGAACTGTAAATCCTTTTTTTAATAAGTAAAAACCATTGATTGTGTTTTAAAATATCGATCATAGGAAATGGGCTATGAAAGGAATAGTCCCTTACCTTTGATGGCTTCCTCCACAGCTTCAGGATCGATCCTGGTACTGGCAGCTTCCCAATAATACCGGCACAATACTAGGTTTTAAATAACGACACTTTGAGTTCATAAAATATGAATTTTTGCGATTATTTGCGATATTTCAAATATTTCTTGAGGGAGAGGTCGATTCAGACGGTAGTCGATGGTTTCACCCCTTCCTCACACTCGATAAATGCTGGCGTCCCGCAGGGATCGGTTCTGTCTCCGACTTTGTTTTTGTTGCACATCAACGCCCTTTTGTCATGTGCACCAATTCACTGTTATGCGGATGACAGTACAGTTCATGATAGCTTTTTGTTTGACAAGCCCCCAAAGGGCTCACAAACTCCAACAGCTCGTAGGGCTTTGAAGCAAAGAATGGACAGTTACCTCGAGAGTGTTTTCTCTTGGGGTAAAAATAATCTCGTTGAATTTAATGTTTCAAAGACCCAATCTTGTCTGATTACGTCTAAAAGGGATCGAAATGAAAATCTAGTCTCTTTCAACGGAAGCAATCTTCCGAACAGGCCCTCCATTGATATGCTTGGTGTAACCCTAAGTGACCAGCTCAGGTATGGGGGCTCCATCGATGCCAGAGTAAAGTCAGCCTCCCAAAAACTGGGCGTACTGTACAGGGCCCGCAGATACTTCAATAGTACACAACTGCTAACCTTGTACAAATCACAAGTACGCCCCACGGTTGAATTTGGCAGCCATCTCTGGTCTGGAGCTCCAAAACACCTGAAAAATACCCTCGACTCTATGCAGAAACGGGCGGTCCGTTTGATAGATTCTCTCATCTTAACAGACGGATTGCAATCTTTAGAGCACAGGCGTCGGGTGGGAATGCTATCCTTGTTCTACTGGTATTACAATGGAAGATGCTCCGAGGAACTAGCATCATTGATCCCTTCGGCACCGGTGCATAGTCGGGAAACACGCCAAACGCGTGCCCAACATTTGTACACGGTTGACATTTGTCACATGAGAACGGGTCGTTTCTTCGACTCGTTCTTGTGTTCAACAGCTCGGCTGTGGAACGATTTGCCGGCCTCTGTGTTTCCTCCTTCCTACAACATGGGTCTCTTCAAGACCAACCGTCCTCTCCTCAAAAAGACCCTCCACACAGCATCCCAGATGACATAGGCCCTGAGGGAAATTATTTTCCTCAGGGCCTCCTGTGTGGATTAATGTAAAAAAAAAAGCGAACTGTGACCAATGTCACTTCGATTTTTCAACTGCTCAAGTAGGTAATTTAAACTTGGTTGGAAATATTGTTTATTTTTTTCCATGTAGGTAGGAACATCTTCTTCTTTTCCTGGTAGAGACTTTGAGGAAAGGAGGAAGAGAAAGGAATAAATGATTGATGAAGGACTTGGGGAATATGGATTTAGTTATAAAAAACTGTTTCAGAAACAAACACCATTCCTACCTGACGTCTTTAGTCAAAAATATTGTTTACTTAGTTAGTTCTGAACAGAGAGAAGTATTTTTTGGGTATCTTTCGACTCCGGACCAGAGGTGGCTGCCAACTCAACAGTGGGGCGCACTAGAGGTTTATGGTTACTTTATTATTTATTTATTGCAATGCGAACACTATAAAAGTATTTTCTTGTGGTTTTAAAGTTAAGTAACACGGTTAAGAAATGCTTTAAATGGTTCGCTGTAGTCAAGTAAAACAATGAATGGCTTGTGAAATTAGGATATTTAAAAACAGTTTTAATAATTGAAAATGGGGTTCATAATAGATGCTGTCAACTGGTATGTATTATTTTGCAGTTAATACTTCCATGACAGAATTGTGCACGTGACAGTTTCATGTTTCGTTTAAAAAAGCTACTTTCAGGGACCTAACCGGTAGAAATTGCTTTTTTTAATGTGAATACCGAACAAAAGTACTAATTCCAAACCGCTCCTTTTTTAAGTGAAACTTCTATAGCCTTGTTGTGATTTGAAATTCGGATGAAACGGAAGTGCGTCACAAAATTTTATTATTCGACCGGTCTTCAATTCTGATAAAATGCGGTAAATTCACAACAGCGGCGCAAAGCGCCTGACTCTCAGCGCCCAGCGAACGGAAATTCGAATCCTACCAAATCCAAAAAACATTTTTATTTTTTGTAAAATCAATATCCAATCTTCAAACCACTTTAAAATAAACAGGCAAAAGAAAAGAAAGCGACATCTAGCGACTTTCTAGTTTCACTTCTACCACGTGTGAATTGCACTCTCTGATTTTTTTTACATTATCTCCACACAGGAGGCCCTGGGGATAATAATTCCCCTAAGGGCCTTTGTCATCTTTTGGGATGCTGTGTGGAGGGTCATTTTAGGAAAGGAAGGAGAGGAAGTTCTGGGAAGCGAAAGGGTATTAGGAGTGGGTAGGTATCTGGGGGTCAGTGCGTTCATCGGATGACGGACGTATGAAACTATCGCTCCCACTGCGGTGCAAGGCGATGTTCAGAGAGAGTACGGCTGGAGAAGTCAAAGGGACTCCCTCAACCATTCTCTCCCGATCCGGCCTGCCATGCAGCTAGTGTGCAGACGCATCCGCTGCCAAGAACCGGGCAAACCACACCCCATGAATCCAGGCACCCTTGCTAAGTCACCAAACGTAGCGAACCACTTGGAATAACCTATGGCAGAGGTGTTGGTTATCCAATAAATGGTTCCCGTGGCGGCGGTACGCATACCCACCTCACAAATTGCAAATCTGGAGCCAGTGAGACTATAGTATCCCCAATTAGGGTTTGTTATGAGGCTGAAGTTAGGGGGAGGGAAAGGTGATGGGGAAGAGGAAGCTAATGTATATCTATATATATTCTATCTATCTATCTATCTATTCTTCTATATAAATAAAAATGAATCACCGAAATGTATGTACGCGCATAACTTCCGAAAGACTGCATCAAATTGGAAAAATTATTTATTTTTGTGTTCGTTATTTTCAGGACAAGGGTTGTATAAAGCTACTGGTGAGCTCTGGCATCATGAAATTTGTAGAAAAAATTGCTATACGTGGCACGCGAGCTGTTTGAAAACTGAATGTATGGAATGCGGGAGGAGGGAGGGGGGAGGAAACTTGGGTATGGGGTTCGCGGGAGGGGGGGAGGGGAACCAGGGAGGGAGGAGGGGAACCTGGGAGTGGGGAGGGGAACTCGGGAGGGGCGTTCGCGGGATAGGCGAAGGGGGGTGTGGACAAGTGAAGGAGGTGGAGTGAGAACGCGAGACAGGGACGTGGGAAAGGAAGGGGACGAATGGGAAAGGACACGCAGGGAGAAACAATTTATTTAGTAAATACCATAGCAACGCATGCCGGGTACCAGCTAGTATGATAACTGATGAATGATATGTAACATATTATTATTGTTAACATTTACTTTTTGCCTAAATAAAAATAAAAAATTTAAAATAAATAAAAATAAAAATAAAATATATGAATTGTGAAATAAAGCAAAATGATTAAAACGTCATTCCTAATTAAAACGTTGCTTGAAATAGTACTAGTCGTGTTTGGTAAAACCCGAGATCGGAATAACCAGTTACTTCCCCACCTTCCTCTTCCCATCTTCGACTACTCACCACCTCTTCAGTGGGACCTACGAAAAATATAAAAATAATCATCAATGATTCTAACTTTCGTGGCCTGCGCATTAGTTCTGCGTAAAATCAGAATCAATGAACTCAAATTGCTTTGAATTTAAATATTATTTTCAAAATTGAAACTGATTGCGTAAAGAATTCAGACAAGTTTTTACACAAAATTATTTTCATTTTAATTTCAAAATTGGAACTAATTTGTCAAGAATTCAGACTAACCCGTGATTATACTATTATACTAGTAGATACTTAACAAAATTGATGTGGTTTCATTTTCCAGCGAATTTTCAACTGTTATTTATTTATTTATTTACAAACAGAAACAAACAGTAGGTACATTAGTTATATTGGTGAAAAAAAATTTCAATTTTTAAGTATATTTCATGGTGGGTGGGAAGGTGTATGTGTGTGTGGGTGAGGGTGTGAGGGTGTGTGTGTGAGGGTGAGAGGGTGTGTGTGTGTGAGTATGTATGTATGTATGTATGTGCACTGAACAAATTATATTATGCTCTTTTTAAATTTAGGCGGTTAATCGGAGAAAATGTCGATGTTAGAATTCAGACCAATATTATTGAACATATGAAGAGCACGATTGATTGGCGAATTACTTGCTGCATTTGTCCTGTAATTAAACGTGTGGAATAATTCTGTATGGCGTTTAAGTCTTTTACGTACGCACGTCTTAAGGGTATGTTAAAATTATGTTATAACAATACAAACTTGTAAAATAGACGTAATCATAGTTATATATTAAATAGATCTTGAGATAAGAAAGAATCAGAAAAAATAGCCAAAAGAAAGTACTAAAAGGAAAAGTCAATAAAAATAATATGAAATTCACGTTATACAATTTATTATTAAAAGTAATTAACGTATTTTCACATGCATTGTTGTAATTTGTTAATTTAAATAGAAACAATGTTTTATTAAATGAATTATCATGTGAATTCGATTAATAAAGTGACGCTTGGACGGTTTGGGCACGTATCCCATGCACTTTTTTATGCTTCGAAGGCAAGTACCGCTGCCCATCAGATCACACCAATCAACAGAGCGACGCATCTGCGAAACGACGTTGCACTGACCATACTAACTCAATTTAATACGTGCAATCACTTACGTCGTCAATTCGTCATTATTCAAACTTACTTAAAATTTTTACGTCGTTATGCGTGTCATGATTTGTTTATTACACGATGGCAGCCATCATATGACTGAGAAGAAAAACAGCCTTTTTATTTCAGCTTTTATTTAAATACAATGCAATGTAGCAGTTTAAAACGAATAAGCAGCCAGCAAGATAAATTTCAGTTGTGATTTCATCTGCTGAAGCATTTTGATGGAAACCATTCTCGTGTTCAAAGTGCAGTTTTAAAATTCTGGTTGCAGACTATATGCAGCCAGAATTTAAGGAAAACCATTTGCATGTTCTGGGTGTAGCTATAATTAAATTTCTTAATTAGTTACAGTAAAACCAGTTCTTTGATTCGAACATGGCCCACCCCCCCCCCCCCCCCCCAGCAAGGTTAAAATAAATATAGATACCTAAGTGGGCGGGGGCGGCATTTTTCAGTTTTTGCCCCGCCTAAAAAAAAACGAAGATCCGGGGCTGCTGACCACAGGGCTGGGCAAAATACATGCTTTGCTGTAATTGAAATACAAATTACAATACTTTTTGCATGTATTTAAAATACGAAATACAAAATACTTTCATGTCGTGTATTTGAAATACAAAATACAGTATTTTAACCATTTTTTAATTTCAAATACAAAATACAAATTACAAAATACAAAATACATTTGGTTTTGGTAGAACCTTTGGCTGCAATAAATTGTCGTAAGTGCCCATATCTAAGGGTGCGTTTCCATAGAAGCAGATTGAAACAGAGACGTGCTAAAATTGACTAATCATATTGATCAGGAGACACATCTCGTCTCCGCTCCACTTGTAAAGTTTTGTGGTATGGGACTTAGGTGTTAGATTATAATAATTATTGTTATAATAAGACTAGCTGGTTCCCGGCATGCGTTGCAATGCCATATTCAAAGAAATAAATTGTTTCTCTCTGCATGTCCTTTCCCATGCGTCCCCGTTACCCTAACGCATCCCTTTCCCCTATTGCATTCCCCTTCCACCTTCCCTGCCTACACTCTCCCCTCTCCCGCTCATCCCATCGCGCCAACCACCTCCCGCGTTCCATATATTTAGTCCCAGTACATTCAGTTTTCAAACAACTCGCGTGCCAGCTATTAAAATTTTTTTATTCAAATTTTCATTTTTCACATATTACAAATATTCATTTTTCTATATTATAAGAACAATCAATCAAATCTGGTACCTAACATAGGTACCTATTTAAAATATCTATGAAAAATCCATAGGCAATTCTTTTGTTACAAAAAAAACAGCTGCCTGCTAAATTCAATTTCATCAAACGCGCGAAGTTAAAATAGTCGTAAAGTTTTCTGAAATTATCCAATTTTCTGAGTTATTTCTTAATTTTTCTTTCCGTAAGAACCTTCTATAAAGAATTAGAAAACCTAAAAAAAATGAATGAAATAGGTAAAGTCATTCTGAAGTTATGGCGTGACCAAGGGAAACAAGGATTAATTTTTTAAATGGATAACATTTGTACAGCGCAATTTTGTGTTATTTCACTTCTCTGCTATTCTCTACAGTAATTAACTTAAAAATAATCTAGTAATCAGTCAAATTATTCCAATAGTCCTTGATCTAATACTATGATACAAAAATGTACAATACAAAGCAATGAAAAGTATAATATAATATGGTACAAAATGTACAATAACAGTGCTATTATAGCACAGGACAATAATAATAACTAAATAAATAAATAAACTAGCATGACGTAAAAAAATGTAAAGTACATTATAAAGCAATGATAAGGGGACATACATTAATTACGTGAGCAGTTTTTCTTCCAAACTAGACTCCCCCCGCCCCTTGGTGAGATAAATTTGGGTCACTTCGTTTATTCTTTTCAAGTAACGTGAGATTTTGCTGGACCCTCCCCCTTTTTTTGAGCTCGCTTAATTAATGTATGCCCCCTAAGAGACCTACAAATAATGATTATTAAGAATGCAAAGGACAATAATACAGGATTCTAGCGTTTATAGTCTATGTATTATCTATGTGCGTTTATTTTTCATTATCATTATGAAGATCGCTAAATGTATTTGAAAATGTATTTTGAAGCCATAAGTATTTGAAATACAAATTACAAAATACCTTAGCAGCAGGTAATTGAAATACCAATTACAAAATACATTTTTAGGAAGTAATTGAAATACAAATACAAAATACGTATTTGTATTTCAAATACGTATTTCAAATACTGCCCAGCCCTGACTGACCATTGACGTTTTCAACGTCACCCATAGACAGTTTAGCAACTATATTGTGATACATTTCACAATATAATAAAACTTTCCCCATTACCTTTTTATAGTTGCATGTAAAATGTACCGGAAATTTGTATTCTTTTCGGCAAGCATTGAAGTTAAAATTAACACCGAAAAAAATATTGGTTTGAAAACATGTATCAAAAATAAAGTGCATTGCCTCGCAGTCAAAAGATCGGAAGGAGTTTAGCTTTTGTCATATTGTTGGTCTGCACGGAAAAAAAAGAAGTCTTTCGGCAAGTTCTTCCCAACGCTCATTGGATTAGCGTGAAGATCATTTTTCAAACACGAAATTGAGGCAGTTAGAAATATTTTAGATAAGAGCTCTCCCTGACTTTATCATTGAATATTTAATCAGCTATATGAATATTAAAACAAATATATACCTCAGATAGTTTCGAAGTAATAATTGATAAAAAATCTTACATTTTTTCTAGCAAAGCAACTAGTAATGCAACAAATTAGGACAACACTTTTTTCACTAAATTAACCATCTTCTTTGCTGGTTTCGTGTACGTTTTTAGAAGCTTGTACAACAAGTTTACACAAGTTGGGTTGTTCATCTCTACTCTTAGTGGTGATATTATTAGCTTGAAGTTACGTATGAAAAGGCCAATCTATTTTTATTATATAACGATGATTGGTGTATAACCGTTTTATGGAGACCATGAAAAAATAAATATGTGTAGGTACAATGAAATATCTTTCCCGATCAATCGAAACAAATTGATGTGGGTCTTGTCAATAAAGTTTTAGGGCCTCCGCTCACGGAGAAACTGAAAAGAAACCAGTTCTCAACACAATTGCAATCACCCTCCTTAACAAAAGCGATATTTTTCTGATTTTACATGTCAAAACTTGACGGTTCGTGAGCCGCTACCATAGCAACCTGTCAATAATGCAATTACGATGTATCTATGTAAGTGAGATATGCGTGCATATTATATAGAATGTATCTCCTTCAATTTTTAGAATCGCTTTATCTCAGAAATGGTGATTCTTAGAAAAAATAGATAGATAAAATAGATAATTTTATGGTATACAATTTTTGTTTCATTTATTTTTTTTATATAACTTACCATTTACGTGAAAAATCCAAAAACCAAAAATTTTGACCTTCGACCTTGAATAACTTTTTGAACAGACGTGATCGATGGGGACTTTGGTTTTTTTTTGTAATGGTGTACCTAAGGTCTCTCCCAAATTTCAGCTCTGTGCGAATTTTTGCTATTTAACCACTATTTTTCTAGCTAACTTAACCGGACTATAAAGGGAACAGAAAGAAGAAGAGAGAAAAAGAGAAAAATAATATCTAATATTAGATATTATTGAGAAATATTATATTATATTACTAAGTATAATGCTGCAAGTACCTACCTATATCTGGTGTTAAGCAATAATTATTAAAACCACTTATAAAAAAATATTCAAATGAAATTAAAAAAATCATTAAACAATTAACATTATAGCGCAATATTAATCTAGTAGCTCTCTACAGAAGACTTCGCGTAATGTTAAATACTCCGACTTTACAGCTCGCGACAGTCGCAACGCTCTTGCGCTCTGGCGGAATAAAAAGGTACTATCAAACTCGGCTACCATCTTAACAAAATTGACCGGCCACGTAAGATACAAATAAATTTACAGACAAACGAAATGCAAAGTGGTCGAGAACAAACAGGACATCAGATAAGAATAAGAATTGTAGAAACCATATTACTTAAGAGCGTTTAACCAGCCGGCGGACGAAAATCCACATTTCGTCGAAAGTTGTTCTTACGATCGTGCAGGGCGGTTACAATGAGAAAGATTAATTATTCTACGTACCAGCTTTTTAAAATTGTTTTATTTTATTTATTTTATTATTATTATTGTACAACAGAATAATTCCAATTACAGTACAATTTAATTACCCTATCAGCATTTAGGCAAGTGACTCTTCAATAATATTTTTAAGGCGTATAAAGAACAGTCACTTACATCCAAATGGTTTGCAATTTCATTTAACAGCACCACTCCCCTCGTCATGCTACGCTTTGCCAAGACGTCTGTTATGCCATTCGGTACTTTAAATAAGTCATGATGTCGACTTCGGCTGTAGTGGTCTGGTACATATAAATCATAGCATCCCAAGAGAAATGGGCTGTCGATGAAATTGTTCCAAATTTTGAAAGACAAAATAGCAAGACTTGCTTTCCGTCTAGTTTCTAGACTCACAGAATCAGTTTCCTCAAGTAAGTCAATATGGTGCATGAACCTTGGATAGGTTCCATGCTTCCGCATATAAACATACCTGAGGAATAATAATAATAACTCAATATCGAATTTATTTCTATTCAAATTAGCTTTAATTTATACCTTCATCCAAAAATGCAGAAAGGCGTGATGATAAAACTATTAAAATAATGTACTTTTTGTAGTTATTTTTTGATTATAAGTATTTATCATTTTTCAATAATGTCTAAATTTAATAAGAATGTTAAAAAAATCTGAAATATGTTACAATACACAAATGGACCAATTTTCGTCAAGAAACACATGTACTTACATATTTTTTAATGATTTTATTGAAACTAGAATTAAAATTCTAAAACAAGCGTTTGCTAGATAATGTATTGATTTATTTCCTGCATTATTATTTTATTTGAAATGGGTGTGGTATAATACCAAATCTTTTTTGAAAATTTAACAAATCTGCCTACGACCTATGGAATAACCTTATTATACTAAAAATTTAAAAAATTTCTCAAAATTTATTACATGCGAATGCTAGATAAAAGAACAATCTTTCGAAATCCATTTATAATTTTTTGTGGAAAAGAGTCAATACGTCTAAAATCTGATTTGAAAATGACATATTTCTGGTTTTCTCTGGTAATGCCCTCTTAACAATGCTTATAAAAATAAGTTATTTAGCAAAAAATCAAAAAATTATTTAGTAAATTTAATTGAACCGTCGTTCAATTGTTTCGAACACGGTAGATTTTGAAAAGCAACATTATACGCTTATAACTTTTTATAAGATTACAATAAACATCTTATCTTGATTTACTCGGCCATTATACGAGATTAGTATAATTCTTTTCATTGTAAATTAAATGCCGAGCTTCTTGTATTTGAATTCACGTGAAAGAAACCATCGGGAACGGTTTAATTGACACTTTAATTACCTTCCAAGATACGTAGCTGTACGTTTACGTCCGGTGACCTCAGAATGGTCTTAGACGCTATGGAATTTGTAAAAGCCCAATTTTATTTGGATCATGGTAATGCTCTAGTGATGGGTCAAAATTGAAGGTCAAATCGTAAGAATGTTCATCTTATTACGTGCACTAAAATGAAACGTGCTTTGACTCATCAATCAAATGTCGACAGATTGATAAATAATAACTGAAATTAATGGTAACAGAATTTTTAATGGTTTATTAATTCATATAATTTCTTGTACCCATTCTTGAATGCTAACAAAATGTCTTGTGAAGAAAAAATATGTTTGTACGTAAACGGTTTCAACTCAGGGTTTCGGCACTGACCGTGCGTTCAATTTTCATACATTTATCAGCCTGTTGGCGGGTCAGACTTAGTTGAGAATGTAATTAATTTACTTTTGCGATTGTGCAGGCAAGTAGAGATCTAAGGTTTTGTGTGCAATCGGGGACGTCGCTACTGTAGATATAACAAAATATAAGTGCTACGTCTGTTCGTTAACTCTTCTTATGACCTGCCAATCGATTTGACCTAAAGACTACGAAAGAAACGAAAGAAATGAAAGAAACGTTTCAATATATTTACAGAAGACTGATGAATATGTTTAACTTTTAAGTTACGTAATATGTTATGTGACGTAAGCACGCACAAATTCATGCAATTTTTTTTATTTTTTTTTATTAATATTTGTTTCATTTACATTTTCATAATCTAACATAATATAGCTTACATATTTTATACACTCTCCTAAGAAAGCAAGTGCTTGTGTTTAGGAGAGGACAACTTGTTAATAAATTAAGAATTATTTAAAAAAAAAAGATCCTTATCACAAACTAAAGACTTTAACTTGTGAAGACATTTAGACTTAACATATTTTAAAAGTTTCTAGAAGTAATCAAACAAGAAATGTATATAGGATGTACATAAAACATTAGGAATAACAAAGAGTCAAAAATGTATCTAGGGAAAAAAAATAATTATATGGTGGTACTACCAAAACAAGATTTAAATTTTTTTTTAATTTGTTGTAATTTTTTTCTGTTCGTATATCAGCGGGTATTTGATTAAATAATTTTATTCCTTTATATGCACAGTGATTCTGTACAGTTGTGGTTCGTACGGGAGGTAAAGTTAGTCCACCAATAGAAGTATTCCTTATGCTAATATTTTGCAGTGGGGTAATATTTTTACTAAAGATATCTTTGTGTAGCTGAAGTATTGCTATTTTTTCGTAAAGTTTTGTAAGTGGGGGAACAGGGAATTCTTGGAATACGTTTATTGTTGGGTAGTAATACGGTTGTTTTAGGATAATTTTTCTAAGAATTTTTTGAATTGTTTGGAGTGGGAGAAGAGATGATTTGTATGCACCCCCCCAAGCTATGATTCCATATTGTTGTACAGAGTGGGCAAGTACGAAGTAAATTTCTTTCAATATTTTTAATGAGATAGTATTTCTAAGTCTGAAAAATATATATATATATATTAGTTTCATCATTCTGTCTACTGTGGAGTTTGATATGAAGGCATACCTACGTTAGTATCCCAAAAGAGATTCAACTTAATATTACAAGAAAAATAGTATCATTTGATTTGGAACTTGGAATTGGTGGATTTCGGATTATGTGAATATTTCGGAGTTTATCGTGCCTTTCAAGGCATTGGTAGGGAATAATGGTGTATAGTATCTTTGGTTTAGAGCACAGATATTGTACCTAGATCCATCAACCATAATTTAAGTGTTTTACTTCATGTAAGTCAGGTACGTCACCTAATACACTGTATACTTGTATAGGTGCATTGAAAAAAGGTTATAAATTTGTGAATAGGAACAGTGCGATATTCTGTTAGACATGCCATAACCAAGGTTCGTAGAAAATGTATTTAACAAGGTTAGCTCATACAGGCACTTTTCGGGAAAAAACGAGTCGGACACGTGACGTAGCTTGAAGTCCCGAAACTAGAGATGATTGGTACCTGAAATAGGTTGTCACTGCGGTGTCGGTTACCGAAGTTCTTTATCATTTACTTTTGGAACCGGTTCTACCGAGAAAAAAAAATATGGGAGGGTGACTAGAGTAATTCTATGAAAAATTGAATAGGCTCCTCAAAAATTATAATAAATTAACTTTTTTTCCTAATATTTTTAATTTTAAATAAATATTCCAAAAACCGGATCCTCGAGAAAAATATTTTTTGGTAATGTTGACAGCAAAGGAACCGGTTCCAATGTTTCGGGACAGAAATATCGACCATCTCTAATTCTCTACACTTTTCAAGTTTAATCCTGGATATGTCATTTGATAAGTAAGACTTTCAATTTAGAAAATTGATATTATTGTCACACAACAAGTATCCTGATATTCATCATTTGCAAAAGGCGCTAATATCGTCGAATCTACATCATCGATGTGGAAGCAACCTTCGAAATAATCCCTTCATCTTCAATCCGAATTTTGGTTTAGTAAAAAAGTATTTATTTTATTTTTAATTTAATGAGTAAAACCTCAAATTGTAATATTTAATTAAATGAAAACAATATTAGCGAAACTCAATCGAAAATCTGAAACAAAAAATTCAGAAAAAATATATAGGCACATCTAGGACTTCGCTAACATTCTCTTCATTTAATTAAATATTACAATTTACAGGTTTTATTCATAAAGTTAAAAATAAAAATAAATATTCATCCTAGACTTGCAAAAAATAAAATGGTAAAAATTTATCCAGATCCTATCTAGAGAGCATTTAGTTCAGATTTGAATCTTGCAATCGTGCATAAAGATAGCAGCCATTAAAATATGATAGAAAATGAAGATAATGTTGGTAGTTCTTAATCGAAGTATGATACAGTTAAAAATGTCCGAATCAGATAGGGACACATTAGCTCAGTTGGTAGAATCGCGGCCCGGAAAGCTGAAGGTCCTGGGTTCGAGTTCCAGATGTGCCCATATCTTTTTCAGTTTTTCTGTTTCTGTTTTTTTTATCGAGTTTCGCTAAAATTATCTTCATTTAATTTTGAAAAATAATTAGTATAATTACCAACCTATTATAAATAAATTATTTGTAAATGCTTTCAGTCGCTTGACACCATTCACTTGAATTGCAGTTAATTCAAATATCCCGGTGGAGAACGGACTTCAAACTACGTCACAACTTTCAAGCCAATCACCGCTCTACCCCTTCGATGAGCTAACCTTGTTATACATTTCTACGAAACTTGTGCCAAAACACAAAAATGCAGTACTTTACCAAGCAAACTTAAATTGATACTGAAATATGTCGTGAAGAGGGGAACTACAGGCAACTGGATTTTTATAAAAAGAAATCCTAAATCCAATATGTACATGTACGAAATACCTTCATTAATAAGAAACGTTAATCAAACCAAATTATTTTTTTTAAATAATCGCTTTGACAAAGCCGCCTCATGCTATAGTGGGTGCAATTTCGCCTACTATCTTTACGAATAAACTTCAAACCCAACACTTGGTACCGCCTTAAAACACTACTATTTTATAGTAAAGGGCACTCAAGCCTAGTTTGGAGGTAATAATTAAAACTCAAAGGTCTTCTTCTCAATTACGATGAAAATTTTATTCTTAAAACCTTCATTTTGTCGGCTGTATTGCCAATTTTGTATATTTTGTATGGTTTGTGAGAAAAGATAGAGAAAGCATAGTGAATTTTAAACTCTGCTCCTGACAGTTGTTAGCGGACCTACAAGGGGGTCCCTACATTCTGCCGACAGACTAGCTCAGGTTTTAGTCAGCAGAGCGGGAGAGGCCCTCACCACCAGGGTGGTAGGATCTGTGAGGCGTGTGTGTGGCTTCCCTGAAATAAAGCTCAAACTTCTACGGGCTGGGGGAAGGCAGTGAAACCAGTAATCAGGGTAAACAACAGTTATATTGGGTAAAACACCTGCGTAAACACAATATCACAATAATTTTATTTTTATTTTATTTTTTTTTTTTTTTTACTTTATTTGGGAGTACAGATACAGAGTATACAGAGTAGTTCAGGGTAGCAACAACAGTTATATCTAAAATGGAGGAATCTGTCCCTATAATCTCTCTGGAAGGGCTATTTATCTCCGCGGTGAATTTACTGTGAACACACAAAAATATGGGGGAATATAACAGCTTGGGTACTCACAGTGAGCGTTTGGACTCTTGTATCTTCCGTATCGGGAAAGAATTCGGCCATTCTTGGTGTCCTAGTGTATCACTTAGCAAAAACACGTTCCATGCTTCCGCGTGGAACTTTCTGGAATGAGCGCGGAACGGTCCACACATGAGGCGTGCGCACTAGACCGGGGGCTGCAGGGAAGTGGCGGTTGGTGGCTCGCTATCGACGGTGGCTTGCTTGGGTTCCGCCGCCGGTAGCGCGCCGGTAAGCTAGCGGCGAGGGAGTGAAACTGTAGTTTGCGCAGTGGCGTGCGCTACAACTTGGGAGGAGGGGCCGAGTAATTTGCAGGGGCGTATTTGTGTATCGTAACACCTCCCCCCGCGCTCGGAAAAAAAGCGACGTGGCAATGGAGCAATAGGGCAAGAACCCTCTACGTTACCCGCGGGAGTTGAAAGAGAGATTTGTTGACCAGAGAGAGAGCTGACTAACATCTTAAAACTAGCTTATGCCATGGGCTAGGTACAATGTTTGTCAGGGTAGGGAGGGGGGTACATAAAATATGAAGAACAGGCAGTTATCACATGAGGGGTGAAACAACATACATATTTATGCAATTGAAAGAACAAAAACAAGGTTATGAAAATGTGAAAACAAAGACAAAATTATGAACAAAAAATGTGACTCTAGGGTTTCATTGGTCAGGAAGCTAAATTTGCGGTGCGTCGATTTGTTTGTGTTTTTGACGGGGTTCGAAGAGTTTCGAAGAATTGCGAAGAGACGTGATTTCACAGACTCTAAAGGGATTACATTATCACTGTAATCTGACCCATTTGAGATAACACTCAAGAGTACACTAGGGCCTTAGAGAAAAAACACTTTGTTTTTGTCGTAGACGTCGAAGGTTACGAAGTGGAGACTGTGGTTGCAGTGCGGAGGGCTATGGTTATAGAGGTCGTTGAGGAGAAGAATCCAGGATCTGCAGACATGCCAGTACGAATCCTAATGTGCCATTATGGTGGGCACGGATCGTGTATAATGGTTATCGAAGCATAATGTAGCTCGGAATAACTTGTGAGGGTGCGCATTCAGCGAATACTGAAGAGTCAAGGTAATAATGGTTTACACATGACATGGTGTGCGTCACTGCATGACAGAGCAAGAGACGGCAAAACTGGCTTGGTAGCGAGAGCAGGAACAAAAACCAGGGGCTAGCATGCCCAAAGGTAGTCCAGAGTGTCATTATATATAGCGAGACAACTCGGCTTGCAATGGCGCAACAAGACAACATACATAGGGGCGGTATGGTCTGTGCTTTCAGGAACAAATATGTAGAAAATGGCGGCGGGGAACCTTTGTAACCACAGCGAAGGCTGCTAGGAAGTGAAGCTCAGCTTGGCTGCCGATGGAGACATCCTTCTGGGCTTCTTTTTAAATCCGGGAGGAATTATTATTAAAGCAAAATTCTTGAAGTTTACCTGCCTAGAGACCAATGAAGCAAAGTTTGGAGAGAAACAAAGTGTGTTCAGAGAATAGCAAACGAGGTTTTAACCCGGTGACCCAGAGAGATTGAGAGAGAGAGAGAGAGAGAGATTCCTAGCTAGTGTACAATTACATTTTTGAAAATAAATACAAAGGTATCCTTTGTTAGGATAACCTGGCTTTGCCGGTGACAAAATACCTTGGTTGAAAAGCAACCGGCCTTCCATGGCCTATGTTAACATAAAATGGTAACATTTTTGAAGAATTTCAAAGAACAAGACACAAAGTCTTGAACGAGTCACGGCAAGGCAGCGAAACTGATTCACGGATAAAGGTTGTCGATAAGAGACAGATGATACGCCAAGTGCATAACATACGTGTCCAATATTCATGAATCTGCCTCATTGAAACCAGGATGAAGAACAGAAGAAACATGTGACAAGATTGAAATAGAAGGCCCGTTATGCCTGGTTAGGTACCGATTCGAACTCCAAGTGAGGGCGAAATATGGACAACAACGGATCTTCCACTTCATGCATGATGAGAACGTGAGGGAGGGAAGGGGAAAATGGATGGAGGGGAGTTGAGTGACGAAACTTGCTAGGGACTGGACTAATTTCCAATTCAAACTCTATGTGAGTATGAAACGTAATCCACCAGCATGCTTCCTGACTCTTTACATAAGAAAAAAATGATAGGAAAAAGAATACACATTACACCAAAGAGACTAGTCTTTCGCGTGTATTTGACGAAAGATTAGGGGTTACTTAAAACTTCTCCTTGATTGTGAGAAAAGATAGACCCTCGCTCCAATTTCACAATCCTGGGATTTCTTTTATTCGCTTCCCAGACGACGAGTTTGGTGGATTTTGTGCCCATTCGATTAACTCCCACGGCACTATGCCCCATAGCTGACAGTGAAGCTGACACGCTAGTCCTTTTGAGATAGTAGATATTCCTGGGCTTCTTTCCTTTAGAGAATGAAGTGGCAAAACAGGAAGTCCACGGGCATTGTCGTTGAACAATTTGCAAAAAGGTTGTGGACTACTTTGTGTAGTGCGCACAAAAAGGATTGATATTATTTCGTTCGCACGATTCATGGTGAGTATTGTAACGTCTTCACGTTTGGTGCACAAATTATATAAGTACACAATTATAACAAGGTACAGCTCAATTACAGACAGAAGTCAAAGAGTGTTATACAATGCATCTTAAAGAAGATAGAAAGGCCGATATTATGTCGTTCACACGAATCACGGTAAGTATTATTACGTCTTCACGTCTCATGTACAGATTATACAAGCACATAATTATAAACAAGGTGGTTCTCATGACAATTTAATGACACACGACCAAAAAGAGGCGGTTCTCATGCCAAATTTAATGACACACGACCAAAAGGGGCGGTACTCATGCCAAAAGACACACGACCAACTCAATAACATTTAGTTAAGAGTATAAAGTAATTATAACGAACTTCTCGTATCGTGGCGGATGTTTTAAGGATCTCTCCTATGATGGTGGGTATTGTGAGGATCTCTCCTATCGCGTACAGGTTGTGCATAAGTACAGCAAAATGAATGATATCAACATTCGTTTTAATGTTGTTTATAAAGATTCGTTAGATTTAACTAACCCCGTAGCCCGGGGGCGTACGATAGAATGACATAAAGTGATGGCAGGGTATATTCTGCTTACACAGAGCAATAAAAGAGATAGACCTGGAGTGGTTTTACATACTGTCCGAGTAACCATTTTTTAGAAAAGAGAAAAAAGGTGATAATTGCAAAGCGGTGATCGAACAAATCAATGTTGATTTACGTTAAAAATTACAATTATTTGGATTCGAGAATCAGGATGACCGTTTGGTTTTCCTAACCTGTCTCGTGTTAAAACGTGTAATACAAAACATACGTGACGTAACAGTAGAGAAGAAACAAATCAGTGGTTTCGTTGTAGCAACCAAAGACCTGGTGATTCGGTTTTACATACTTTAGTCGAACGAGCCAACGGATTTGTGTATGACTTATTAGAAGCCAACTTGTAGGTTTTTTTTTAATATATACCTATATTAAATACAATTTCCAAAATGGACGTGTCAATATCCTATTTTGGGGAGAAAAAAAAATTGAGCACGGGTGAAAAGGACGCCATCAATTTTTGATTTAAGTAAAAAATTGAAACAGACTTATATGTACAAGAAAAAAGGTGAAGTAACTATTTTAACTATTTTTGACTTTCGTGCTTGAGACCACTATTGGGTTTTACGTACTCAAGGTGAGCTGTAAAACGAGAGGTAAGAAAAAGGTTTTTACCCTGGTAGGTAAAATGCGGTGAACGTGAGAATGAGGTAAAAAAATGTACAAGGGCGGCCGAAACTGAGGCCATAGACAAAACAAACCAAAAACAAAAACAAAAAAACGAAACACAAAAAACAAAAAAAACGAAACAAAACAAGTGACATGAGCATTGCATAGTGTGGGGTTGAGAAACGACAATTGGGATCATGACTTCCCAAAATATCGTGACTCGAGGTGTCTCTGCTCCGAGGTGATCAGTCTCAGAGTAGGTGATAGAAAAAAAAATGTACAAAGAAACAATGCTGGCAATTTGCCGTGATGGAGAAAAGAGAAATTGATACAATCGTGACATTTGGATGTACCTATTATGATTGTTCATTTATTTACAAACAAGTATAAATAAGGGACTTGCTTTATTTATGGGGGTCTGGTCGTGTAATTGACACCTTACACGCCAGTTATATGCATATTTATTTATTTACAAAACATTGTCAAGAGATCGCTCGAAAGCTGACTCGAGACCTGCCTCACGCTTGAGGACTTATGCCACAACTCCATAACTCGGGGTGTGACCCTTGTGTCGTATACACGCTGCGAGGCGGTAGGTATTGCAGAAATAATTCTGTGAATTGAAATTCCTCGTGTGAACGACGCCATTGTTTTGTTCACGATGTATTTCACACATAATAATCGTATGTGCTTCCAAGGGGTTAACAGCTGCAAACAGCGCCGTGGTACAAGCTTGCGGCCAGTGTGTGCAAATGAGAATATCGCGCGCAAATTTTTGTTGCTATGCGCGACTTGTGAAATCCGGGAGTGGATAATCTCGCCAGGAGAGGCATTATTATCGGCCTCTATCCTCCTGGATGGCACGACCTGTGAGGTGTGTCCCTCTCTTGAGTACATGTTTACGGGTTTGACAGCTCTTATAGCTTGCGGCCAATGTACTTGATGATGGTTGTGTTGTTGATAGCGCATCGTGCATGATTTTGTCGATGCCTTTGTGGGTTGAAGATGTTCGTGGTTATGTACGAAAACTTTGATAATCACTCTTTGTGATTCCATTTTGGTGCAGGTGATGGACGGCGTGACCACTTAAATTCTTTCGCTGGTCGATGAGTAGAGAAAGAAAAAAAACAAGAGGGACTTTTTTTTGTTTTTTTTTTTTTTAAATTTTGAAAAATTTTGCCAAGAGGGGTCCTTACAAAGTTGCTCTTTTGTGTTTAAAATAAGCACTTTTTGAAAATTTGTTAAAATTTTTCAAAGTATTTCAATTCTTGCAAAATTTTGGCCAGGGGTCTCCTTCTAGGGTGTATATTCTTGGTTTCACTTAGACACTTTTGAAAAAGTAGCACTTTTGTAGGAGCATCAACACTTTTGAGACGCAAAAACACTAGGCAGAAAAGAAAAAATTGGCCATAGATTTCCCTGTAGGGTCAGCTAGTTTGGTTTTCACAAAGCACTTTTGCAAACTTCACAATTTCACTTCTAAAAGATTTCACTATTTGGAAAAAAATTGCCAAAGGAGGCCTTTTGAAAAAAAAACACTGTTTGATTTCACCACTTTTGTTAATTTGGATTAAATAAAGATTCACTTTTTATTATAAACACAAATTTACACCTTGGGACCGGACATTAACGCACTGTTTTTTCACTTGTGTAAATAAGTCACAATGTACCTAAATATTCATGGGAAAGAACAGTAAATCAACATTTCGTTATTTATAAGAAGTATTCCCGCCTGATAACTGGAAGGTATATGTTTAGAGGTAAACCGCGTTGTTAATTTCGCGCGCATGTCGTTGTTACGGCTTACGTAATAATAGATCATTCCCGCGCCAAAACTGTCGCGTCGTTGAAATGACGTAATCGACGAACCTTCTAGAATTATTATGCGCGGGAACAAAGTTACATACGAATGTTGTTTACAATATGTGATTGTTAGGTATTATTCTGGACCAGTAAAGCTGAGAAGACAAAGGAACAAAAATACATTTATCCTTCGCCGGCCTGTAAAGATTTGAGCTCAGGAAAGAGAGAAAAAAATGCCCCACATTCTAGGGTCAGTGTTAAACGTGGGGAAATGAGGAAAAAAAATTACCTCTAAGATGGAATGCCAGTGTTGGCGCCACAACGCAAAAACGCCCCACGTTCGGGCAACAGTGTTAGCGGACCTACAAGGGGGTCCCTACATTCTGCCGACAGACTAGCTCAGGTTTTAGTCAGCAGAGCGGGAGAGGCCCTCACCACCAGGGTGGTAGGATCTGTGAGGCGTGTGTGTGGCTTCCCTGAAATAAAGCTCAAACTTCTACGGGCTGGGGGAAGGCAGTGAAACCAGTAATCAGGGTAAACAACAGTTATATTGGGTAAAACACCTGCATAAACACAATATCACAATAATTTTATTTTTATTTTATTTTATTTTTTTTTTTTACTTTATTTGGGAAACAAACAGTTGTACATATTTTATTAAATAATTACATTTGACAAATTTGCATGAACCAGTGAAGTTTCCACATTTGAGAATATAGAATTTAAAGAAAAAACAAAAAACTCATTAATATAAGAAGTTATACATACATAATACCTAACTAGATTACAGAAAATCAGATGAAACCAACATAATAAAATCAGATGAAACCAACATAATAATTCATACGAAAATCAGATGAAACCAACATAATAAGAGAAAAACAATAAAATAAGGCACACAGCAGGATTCACGATCAACAATCTGTTTTGATCTTCTCCGTTACATATTTTGTGAATTGAACTGAGGACAAATGGAAAATATCAGCGTCTGAAAGGATATTGTTATATTTTGTGCACGTCCTTTTCAGAAATGTATGTTGTGAGTAGTTAGTTTTTGATTGTGGGATGTGGAATAGTTTGTTTGTTCTTGTATTATGTACTGGACAGTGGAAGTGGATGTTTTCCAGAAGATAGTTGCTGTCAACAGCGTTGTTGATGATTTTGTATAAAAATTTCTGGTCGGATATATTTCTTCTCTCTTCTAGTGATGTAATTTTATGGAATGCTAAGGAATCTTTTACATGTTCTGATATTCGGAACGATTTAAAGTCTAAATATTTCAAAAAATTTTTTTGGATTCTTTCTAACCTTTCAATATTGACTTTGTATTGGGGATTCCAAATCACTGATCCAAATTCTAGTATGGAGCGAACAAAAGAAAAATATAATATCTTGATTACATGTGGTGATCTGAATGGTTTAGTCACTCTTACAATGAATCCTAGGAGTTTGTAGGCCCTGTCACAAATGGAATTTATGTGTGATCAGAAAGACATTCCGGAGTCCATTATTATTCCTAAGTCCCTTACTTCACTACACCTTTTTAATTCAACTCCGTTTATTTTATATGGGAATGTTAGGGGGTTAGTGCTTTTGGTGAAAGATATTGTGTTACATTTTTCTAGATTAAGGTACAGTTGGTTGTTCGCGCAATATAGTCCAAGCCTATTGATATCCTCTTGCAATTCTAGGCTGTCATTAATATTAATTACTTTTTTGTAAATTTTAATGTCATCAGCAAAAATTTGGATTTTAGAGTTTTTGAAGCAAAAGTCTATATCATTTATATACAAAATAAAAAGGAGAGGTCCGAGGTGTGATCCTTGTGGAATTCCTGAGGGTATATTATAGAAACGTGAAGAGAAACCCTTAGCTCTAACTGCTTGACTCCTGTTAGTGACGTACGATTTGATCCATCTTAGAAGGTCCCCACTGATCCCGATTTTTAATAGCTTCTTCAGAAGCAGTTTGATGTTAATTTTATCAAAGGCTTTTGAAAAATCCGTGTATATAGAATCAATCTGAGTTTTACTACCCATAGAATTAAATATGAAATCTGTGTATTCCAGCAGGTTTGTCTCGACTGACCGTTTTTTCTGATCGATTTTTTGATATGGTAGTTTGTACTGCTGGAAAAAGTTGGTCAAGAACCATGTTTTCCATAATCTTGCTGATAATTGGGAGTTTGGAGATGGGCCTGTAGTTAGTGATGTTATTTTTGTCCCCGCTTTTATGGATTGGTGTAATGAGTGCTTGTTTCCAGACGTTGGGGAAGTTGCCTTCCTCAAATGACATTTTGAACAGCATGGAGATAGGATAAGCCAATTGGTCCCGGCATTTTACATAAAAAATGGATGGAACTAAATCAGATCCCGCGCTTTTGTTCGGATCGAGTTTTTTTAGATAATTAAGTACATGCGATTGATTAAAGTTAATTGTGTGAATATGAAGATAAGAGTTGTCGACATTGTTATCAGAGTTTATTGGATCGAGGCTGGGGTTGGGATTCTCTACAAAAACCGATCTAAAATAATCACTAAAATTGTCACAAATGGATTGTCCATCAGTGCAGGAGATATCGCCAAGATACATTTGATTTGGTAGATCAGAAGACAATTGCTTTGATTTTACGAACGACCAGAAGCGTTTACTACACTTTTTTATTGATTCTTCTGCCGTCCTAATGTAGTTATCATAACATTCAAGTGAGATCTTCTTTTGACGATTTCTCAGCACTGAAAAGGATTGATAGTCAGCTAGATTTTTGTATTTTTTCCATTTTTTGTGATATTTTAGTTTCTCTTTTACAATTTTAATAAGTGGGGAAGTATACCAGGGGGGAAACCTTTCCAAATTAACATAAATTTTTTTTTCGGGAATATGTTTACGCATGAGGTCATTTATGATATTATAAAAGTTTAATACGGCCCCTTCAGTATCCTTATTTTGAAATTCGTGTTCCCAATTTATTATGGATAATTCGTTTATGATTTGTTCGTAATCACCTCGGTGAAACATTTTGACTGTCCTTGACGAAACGAGGGGAGACGGTTTAATAACAGGGGATAACTCTATGTCTAATGCTCTGTGGTGTGTATCTTCAGGCGTCAGAGTAATTCAGGGTAGCAACAACAGTTATATCTAAAATGGAGGAATCTGTCCCTATAATCTCTCTGGAAGGGCTATTTATCTCCGCGGTGAATTTACTGTGAACACACGAAAATATGGGGGAATATAACAGCTTGGGTACTCACAGTGAGCGTTTGGACTCTTGTATCTTCCGTATCGGGAAAGAATTCGGCCATTCTTGGTGTCCTAGTGTATCACTTAGCAAAAACACGTTCCATGCTTCCGCGTGGAACTTTCTGGAATGAGCGCGGAACGGTCCACACATTAGGCGTGCGCACTAGACCGGGGGCTGCAGGGAAGTGGCGGTTGGTGGCTCGCTATCGACGGTGGCTTGCTTGGGTTCCGCCGCCGGTAGCGCGCCGGTAAGCTAGCGGCGAGGGAGTGAAACTGTAGTTTGCGCAGTGGCGTGCGCTACAACTTGGGAGTAGGGGCCGAGTTATTTGCAGGGGCGTATTTGTGTATCGTAACACAGTAAACAAATAAGTAAAGTAGATATTCGATTTAAAGATACGTTTTAGATTTTCACGGCCAAAAGTATTTTCGTTATTTTTTTTTTGGGTGTTATGCCGAGTTGCGCTACCTCGTTCTTTATCCAACGTTTCGGATAGCGTTACAGTGTCCATTATCAGGCCAGATTCAAGATCCTCCCTGACGCTGTCCGAAACGTTGGCTAAAGAAGGAGGTAGCGCAACACGACATAACACCCCAAAAACAAATAACGAAAATATTCGTTTTAAAGTTTAAATGATTTGTAACTGCAATTAAGCTCCCATTAGGTGACATTTCACAAAATTGGTGCTATATAAATTAACCAAGTATTTTAATTTTTTACCATTGGAATGATGATAAAAACCGGTAAAACATCAAAAACATTTTTTTTTTGATTTTCACAAGATTTTTGTTATATAAATACAACAACAAAAACAATTTTTATGGAATTATATATAATCATACCTAATTATTAACTTTTCCAACCTTTTATTTTCTTATGTTTGTCTATGTTTATTTGTGTTTTTATATAAGCATAGACAAATAAGCAAAAAAAATACTAATTAAAAATATGTCTTAATTTTGAGTGTGCTTTGTATCCTGATGAAGGAACCGAAATATGTTGATAAGTTTTATTAAATAATTAAAATCTTTATTAAACGAAAACAAATCAACTTGTATACACCACCTAATTTTTCAAAATTATCATCATGGGTAGGAATCTAGGGATCAGTATGACGAACATACGAATCCATTCCTCCCAATGCGGTGCAAGATGATGGGTTGAGAGAGACCAGCTGGAAAGGTCAAAGGGTCTCCGCAAACCGGCCTCTTAAGATCCGGCCGAATTCCAGCTAGTGGGCAGGCGCATTCGCCGACAAGACCTGCAAACACCTAACCCGATGAATCAGGGATCCACTCTTAAGACACTTGACGTGACTTATGGCAGAGGTGTTGGTTATCCAATAAATGACTCCCGGGGCGGCGGTACCCATACCTGCCTCCTAAACTGAGAAATATTTATATACATTTGTAAGAAAAGTATTTTGGTAACGGATTGTTTATTATTTTGTATATAAATACCATCGCGTACAAGATCAACATCTGTTTCACTATTAGCCAATTTAGTTCCTTTAATATTATGTATACTCAGCATGCTTGTTAACTCCTCAGGCTAATTTGTTCGAATTTCAGAACAACTCATATAGGTCTCATAGAAAAATGATCCAAATGGTCTTAGAAAGAGAAAAAACGCTTTGTGTTCAGTTAACTACAACATTATTAAAATGTACACCTTCATGAAACCAAAGTTTTCGACTGCAATTAGAAAAAAAAAAATTGATATTTTTATTAATTACTTTCACACGAACCGACAAAAAAGTGAGTTGTCGATAACGTTTACAATACATTTTCCTAATAAAATGTATGTGATTTTCTTTTTTTTCTTTTCAGTAATTTTAATGAGAAAAAACGTAAGGTTAGCCATTTTAAACACTTTTTTTAGTTTACATTCGAAATATTTATATTTCAAAAATTATATGGATATTTCGAATTACGTACTTTGGAAGCATATTTTATCACCTTTCAAAAATTATATTTAGTTTACGAGTGCGTTTACAAATATTACATTTATTTGGATTTATTTGCAAAGCGTAAATATTTTGGTCTTCCGGAAAAATAGACCCGAGGTCTCAGCGGTTAAGGGTTGGTTTGAAATTTGATATAACTCCGAAGTATTTCAGATCAGTAGAATTTTCAGTATATATATTGCAGAATTTTATATAAGTCATTTCAAATATCAAAGTCAACTCTCTCGAAATTTTAATATAATGACAGTTGGTGGTTACTCGTACCTTGGGTTACGTTTGAGCAATAATGTCATATCATAAGATTTAATGCCAAATGGGTTTTGGAAACTTTTTCTCACGTTATTAATTTGGCCTCTGTGGATTCCCGCGATAAAATATTTATGAATGGCCGCCGGATCTGGCTCTTTCTTCTTCCAAACAGAGCACACCAAATGTGAAGGATTATCCATCACTATTTCATTATTATTTAATTGAAATTAACATCTCAACTATGAAAAGATAGGTTACATTCATTTATTCGTAGTCATGTAATTATATGCTTTGTTTAAATACATAAAGACAAAAGCATGGATGTAAGTTTGCAGTATTAAATTTGTACTAATTAATCATTACGTCATTTTGTCGCAAGTCGGCATAAAGGAATATGCAGAGAGGATAGAATGCAAAATGAAACTTTCTTATGCCGTTCACATTCACAGATTTTGTTCAAATTGTTACCATATGAAGATGCCCGTCATAAGGGGGCCTACATTAATTACGTGAGCTCAAAGGGGGGGTGGGGTCCAGCAAAATCTCACGTTACTTGAAAATAATATACGAAGAGGCCCAAATTTATCTCATCAAGGGGGGGTGGAGGGGTCTAGATTGGAAGAAAAATTTCTCCCTTAATTAATGTATACTTAAGGTAAAATTTGTTCCAACATTAATAAAAAACGGTATAAAAGTTATGAAGGAATTTTAATCCATAAAAGGCATATCCACCATGAATTCTAGTAGATTTCAAAATTAAAAATCATCCATGGGTTGTACATAAGTTAAAAAATCATAATAAAAGTCTTTTTTTGTCAAATGTTTTTACACTGCTCCCGACTTAATAAGTCAAAAGCGTACACCAATGCGCTGCAAAGACAATAGAAATATTTAAAAACAATTAATAAAACAATCACGTAATGAGATTGAATTGAAAGTTTAAAATGGTGATCAAGTCCAGCAAGACCCCTGTTTACTATTCTAGAGGTTATGGGTTCGAATCTCAATCATCTTCGAATAAATGAAACTTTTAACATATTTAATACAACTTAATAAATTTAAAAAATATAAATATTTATATTGAGGTATCAGTAGGATTTATAGATCCAATTAGGAGTACCACCGAGCCGAAACCTCTGATATGAAAATATCTGGAGTCGGTGAATTATTTTCCCATTTGGTTGGTTGACATATGGTTCTTGTATTATTTATTATACTTATATTATTATTTATTATACTTACATAGCGCAATTGCATAGCGTGATTTGACTAGATGATTATTTGTGGAAAAATGTGTGAAAGGGTTTAGTCTTTCCTGTGGGGAAGATTTAACCCGGACATAAAATCTGGAGCGTTTAAATATTATGAAGAATATTGAACCAGAAATTGCCGTATTTTCTAAAGTATAGAAAATAGATACTCTTATGACGGATTGTTTCACAGAATTTTAACAATTCATCAAATTTCGAAATCAATTTTTAGTTTATGTGTAAGTTCTATTCGAGTTCTAAAACAGTAAGAAAAACAAACATTCCTAGACGGCCAGCTTAGTCCAGTGATGAGGCTCTTGACTCGCAATCCGAAGGTCGCGGGATCGAATCCCGGCGTGGCAAATAAATTTAATTTGATTAATTTATGTAATTCACAATTTACTTATTTAAAAATAATACATAGTATATTTGCGGCACGTTCCAGAGTGGAAGATACTCTCAGTATCTCAGTTGCTTGAAATGGCTTTAGCCATGTTTGGTTGATTTGAATAGCCAGGTACTTCCAACTTTCCTCAATCCTCTCTCCTTCCCCTACTACCTTCAGCCCCACAACATACCCCCAGTGAGACTGGCTCCAGACGGGAGCAGTTGGGACTCTCGAGCGGTATTCATATAAAAAAAGGTTACGAATAACATGACAATATTAAATCTCCTATTACCACCAATTTGGGAGGCGGGTG
Source organism: Limnephilus marmoratus (assembly GCA_917880885.1). Classification (NCBI taxonomy): domain Eukaryota; kingdom Metazoa; phylum Arthropoda; class Insecta; order Trichoptera; family Limnephilidae; genus Limnephilus; species Limnephilus marmoratus. Next base: position 6,954,175 of record OU862922.1, on the reverse strand, counting down.
TGGGTACCGCCGCCCCGGGAATTATTTATCGGATAACCAACACCTCTGCCACAGGTCACCCCAAGTGGTTCGCTACGTTCGGTGACTTAGCAGGAGTGCCCAGGTTCATGGGTTAGGTTTGTCCCGATCTTGGCGGCGGATGCATCTACCCACCAACTGCGTGGAAGTCCGGATCTGGAGAGACTGGTTGAGGGAGATCTTTTGACCTCTTCAGCAGGACCCTCTCGGAACATTGCCTTGCACCGCAGTGGGAGGGATAGATGCATTCGTCCATCACGCCTGGACACACTGACTCCCAGATTCCTACCCAACCTTCATACCTTTTCCTTACCAGAACTTCCTCTCCTTCCTTTCCTTAAAAAGACCCTCCACACAGCATCCCCAAAGATGACATAGGCCCTGAGGGGAATTATTTTCCTCAGGGCCTCCTGTGTGTAGCAAATGTAAAAAAAAAATTAAAAAAAACACCATAGTAAGCGGAAAATGTTGCTTGTGTCGTGATGCAGGACTTAGCCAGCCGAGGAATCGAACATGCGACGCGTTGGTAGGACTCAAAAACGAGTTCAACTCAACCACTGACGTTCTTTCTCTATCATGCGTCGTTTGTGTACTATATTTTCTAGTTCTCTATGACGCACCGTGTTGCAGAACACACATTAAATATTGATTGACTAAAAATAAGAGATATTCCACAATTCCCTCTCCACCAGTTTTATGATAACTATGGTAATCTCGCATCACGAAACACTTTCGTCGTGCATTGTACGTAATTAAAAGTGAATCGGGTAAGGTTCACACAATCGTCTCTCTATAAACAGTATCACATACGAATTATTAACAAAGAATGTCTGTTATATAAGGAAAGTATGCGTGTAACACAGATTGCGTACATTTTTTCAAGAAAGTAAAATATAAAAATAATTTATAATGAGGCTCAACTGAAGTGACTTGTAGTGATGGATTGTCAACACTTGTGGGAGTTTAGATTCTTGGCGTGCTTGTTTGAAAGGAGTCCCACCGATACAACCTGCAAAGAGAATGGGAATAAAATTAAATCAAATAAACTATAAACCTGAACAGATTTGTAACTTTAATAAATTCACTTAAAAATATCGGAATCTATAGCCCCGCTGTGATTTGGATTTCGGATGAAACGGAAATGACGATTACTGCACCTGGGACGCATCAACTGCGCTCATTGACCGCTTTGATTATGATGTCACTTTTAAAGGCTCCTATTGGTTAAAATATGAAACAGAGATTACGCTAGGTCTGCGCTCATTGACCGCTTTGATTATGACCTCACTTTTCAAGTATTAGTTGAGATTGTTTTGGTAAAGTTTCGCTTCTACCGCGTGTAAACTGCACAATTTTTTTTTTTACATTAGCACCCCACAGGAGGCCCTGAGGATAATTATTCCCGTCAGGGCCTGTGTTATCATTGGGTGTGCTGTGTGGAGGGTCTTTTTCGGAAGGAAAGGAGAGGAAGTTCTGGAATGAAAAATTCTATCCCTATAATGAAAGAGTCCTGCTAGCTAGTCTGCTAGTCCTGCTAGTCTCTCCCGAACTGGCCTGCCACGCTGTTGGTGGGCAGACACATCCGCGATAAGATCCGGACAAACCTCACCACATGAACCCGGGCACCCCTGCTAAGTCACCAAACGTAGCGAACCACTTGGGGTGACCTCTGGCAGAGGTGTTGGTTATCCAATAAATGGTTCCCGGGGCGGCGGTACCGATACCCTCCTCAATAATCCTCTTCCTTAATTTGGTAGATAAAATATACTTAAGGTAAAAATGGAATACTTCTCTTTTATATGTATTATCAGGCGTGTAATTGTTTTATGTGAATACCACAAATGTGAGTCCCAACAACTCAACCCTGTCATCTTTGGGGATGCTTTGTGAACGGTCTTTTTATGGAAAGGAAGGAGAGGAGAAGTTCTGGCAAGGATAAGGTATGAGGGGTGGGTAGGAATCCGGGGTTCAACATGTCCAGGAATAACGTACGCATGAATCCATCCCACTGCGGTGCAAGACGATGGATCGAGAGAGTCCGACTTGAGAGGTCAAAAGGTCTCCCTCATCCAGTCTTTTCCGTTCCGTCCCGCCGCGCAGTAGGTGGGCAAACTTATCCGTCGCCAAGACCTAGACACACAAACCCAGGTACGAACCCCACGAACCCAGGCACCTCTGCTAAGTCACCAAACGTAGCGAACCACTTGGAATAACCTATGGCAGAGATGCTGGTTATTCAATAAATGGTTCCCGGGGCGGCGGTACCCATATCGGCCTTCCAAATTACTATAACGTTGTCAATCATTCAAGTTCTGAGTTCCAATGGATCGAGAGAGTCCGACTTGAGAGGTCAAAAGGTCTCCCTCAACCAGTCTTTTCCGTTCCGTCCCGCCGCGCAGTAACTAACCTAACCTAACCTATGGCAGAGATACTGGTTATCCAATAAATGGTTCCCGGGGCGGCGGTACCCATATCGGCCTTCCAAATTACTATAATGTTGTCAATCATTCAAGTTCTGAGCACGGGTAAAGCATACAAAGAGACCGAAATTATCAAATAATGTTATAATTATGTAAATTTATTATATCAAATGAAAAATAAAAAAGCATTCTTAACAATATGCACTACACACGTATTGCGAAAATATTGTTTTCAACAGCAGTGCGCGGGGGTTGATTGTGAAATGCGACAAAATTCCTATAAAACTTGTGATACATCTTGTACTTAAATATTGTACACATTGAATGCTGCCAGCTATAGTACATTATCAAAAAGGTATCAAGAGTCTCTAAATGCAAACAGTAGATAAACACATGATATAAAGTATGGGGACGGGAGGGGGCGGTAAAGTGTGTCATACAGAAGCACATCGCCCCCTCCACCCCTCGCACTGATAGAATATTCCCACTGACATTACTAAACTTAATTACCGTGTACGTCAACTACCTGCAGCTATATGGATCACTGCATAATATTATTAATGTAACTAGGTTACTCAAGTGTGAGGGATGCAGCACGAGAATGAAAATAACTGACGTTCTTAATCGTTTTCACGAATATATAACAATAGCGAATCGTATAAGCTTGGTTTGAAGCTAACGCGTTTTTTTCACACAGAAATCATTATAACTCCGTTTTTGTTCTAGTGACAACCCCAAAACCAGCAAAAAAATACAAATAATAAACCACCCTAGAAATAGATATAAACACTTATTTTGTAGTAAGAGTTTTCACCCGCTAAATTGCGTAACGCGCGTTAATTAATTATTAAATATTTGTTATTAAATATTGAATGAGATTGTGATTGTTTAGAGTGGATTGATATGTTTGTGTAAAGAATGACTGGCGAAGGACCTTGATTTTGTGTTACTATCACTGCTTGAAATGATAAAAACACATGTTACATAGAGAGGAAAGGACTCACCGAAAAGGATAAAAGTTATTTTATGCTGGCAAATGCACTTGTCTGCTTTCTCTTCCATCCAACAGGCACAAACAGCAATAGGCGTGAGTTTCGTTTATTTTATAGTACACGGCGGAGTTATTTTGGTATTTTTACCGATAGCGGAAGCACAGTGGCTTTATGTTGCGGCGGGCGTTTATTACAAACTGACTATGGGTAAGATTAACGGGTAGGAATAGGGATAGGTATGAAACGAATTTGCAACATTATTAATACCAATCCCAAGCAGTGACAGTATGTATGCGTGCTATGTAGGTATGTGTATGTGTAGGTATGTTTATGGGCGTAACCAAATATTTTTGTATGAAATGGTAGGAAAATGAGGTAATAAAATTGTGTATTTTACGTTTGTATGATAAAATAAGTGTGTTAATTTTACGTTATCCGTGATTTTGGTACCGTTTTTACATAAAAACATCAAGTAAGTCATTTTTACAATATTTAAAAAAAATTATATCTCTTTACGATAATACAATTTGAAAACGTATTTCACCACCTTTCAAAAAAGTTTTTAGTATTCGGCTAGAGGTATTTCGTTTATTGAGCTTTAATTTCAAAGCGGATATAACACAAAATTTTTATCAATCTGACACAAGTGGTTAAAATAAATTGTCAACTATTAGAAAAGCTTTTGTAGTTTTATATAAATTATTTTTCATGTTTTATAATAAACTTTCTTAACGACATTTTGATGTTTTTTGTAAATAAAACATACGAAGAAGATTCCAAAACTGTAGAATTAATCTAAGATAATTAATAGAACAACCGTTTACAGTTGATATTGGCTTTACGAGAACGGGTCGTTTTTTAGGCTCGTTTTTGTGAAAGTCGGCTCGTACACGAAGCAGGAAAAACAGTGCTACCGGCATCTGTTTTTCCTGCTTCGTATAATCCGGAAATCTTCAAGACCCAAAATAATAAATATCTTCCTAGAGCCCAAAAACGCTGCCCAACTGGGTGGCGACATATTTCCCCACCTTTTACACGGAGGCGTCTACTAATATCTACAGGAATTCCAAAAACAGAACCAATCGGAATAATATCTTTGAGAACCAAAGTGCGTACGAATATCTACAGCTCAAACTGCTGACTAATATCTATGAAAACCAAAGTGCGTACGAATACCTACAGCTCAAACTGCTGACTAATATCTATGAGAACCGAAGTGTGGACGAATATCTACAGCACTGGCAGAGGTTGGATTTGCAATTATGTATAGCATATTGGAATAACGTAAAATTGCGTATACAGTTTAAAAAACTAAATTTATATATGTTTGTATGTAAAAATCCCTAATATCGGACTATTGGACACATTTAGCTGATTATTAAGGATTAGGGTTTTTGTTTTAACAGCTTTCTTTATTTCGAGTGCTTCTAAATTATTTAGTCTGTTACAACGACCATTTCTATGTCAGTTAGGTTAGGTTAGGTTAGGTTAGGTTGTGGTGCCGTGTATTTCGAAATAATAAATATCTTTGTATTATGACCTCCATGTTTGTTAAATAAATTATTGTCCTCGTAAACAGCAAAATAAGTAATATATCTGGAATATCTTATATATTTATAGCTGTAAGTAAAACTATCTAATATTACTATGTGATCTATTCTAATGTTTCCTTAAAAATATAAATGTATTTACAAATTTTTTCTTAGATATTATATTAAGAATGTTTAAATTGTTAGAACCTGCAGAAAAGCTGCCAAATGACAGCTTTGTGGGTCTACTCAAATTTTTTTGTACAAAATGTATTCTGAAATTTAATAAATAAAAAATAAAAAAATAAAATAAAATAAACGTTTAAGCCTTTACTTAATTAGTAATTACGTAATTGAAGTAATTTATGCTTTTCCGTACAACCTCTTGCTCAGCTGCCCTCTGTAAATATTAGTCCAACCATTAGTCACCACTGCGACCGTCATAGATATTCGTCCGACCTTAGCTCTGTAGATATTAGTCAACACTCTGAAGTTCGTAGATATTAGTCCAACATATGAGCTGTAGATATTCGTCCGACATAAAAGCATATTAGCATATTAGTATCTGGAGTCCTTTTACACTATTCAGCGCTCTTGTGAGGTGTCACATAAAAAAATAATAAATAAACACATCCTCTACAGTGCACATTAATATCGTCATTTCATTATGATGATAGTGATCGCATTACGCCGGCATAATCGACTCATGTATTTGCTAAAGACCTCATATTTCACTTCCAATATTATTTATGATGAATTTCCTACCATGATTAATGGTTTCTGCGTAACAGTGTAATCGAGATTTTTTTGTAGTAAAGAATCGAAATTACATGTAATATTGTGATTAGTTTTAGCAATAATCGAAAGAAAAATGAATTAATGTGGTCGCTGGGTTTTAATTTGCATGAAAATGTTTTTCAAATATTCGTTTTTAAAGTATCCATAGTATAAAAGCTGTAAAACTAAATGAAATGTTAGGTCGCTGTAAGCATTCGATAAAAGTTACACTATTGAATAAAAAATATATGTCATACTCATGATTATTGTCCAACCTGAACATTATCTGATAGTATTAATACCTTAGCGTCTGTATTGCTAGTAATTTATATTTTTTTCAGATTTCAAGCAAGGAATGCGCCAGGGCTTTCCGTAAAATAAGGTCTACAGTCTGCTGCGGTCGCGAGGAACGATTTTACGGGCAATCCGGCTGCACTGGCGTGTAGCCCGGTTGCGTATTTACAATCCCTACCGCGTTTCAGTCGCTTTAAATTTTCAATGTTAAAATTTAAGAACGTCACGCTTTTCGGTTCCCCAGGCCTAATACTTACCACGCTGCACTCACTATGACGCTTACTCTCGACATGGCAGCCGTTCGCGATTTAGCTTCCGCTCGCCACACCCGCCAGGTGTGAATGATAATTTTCATACATAAAATTATGAAAAACCAATTGCCAAAATACTTTAAGTAAGGTACCCTTGATACGTCATACAAATGCCCGATAATGTTTTATTATCATGAAAACAAGCTATGGGTTCAAGTGGTTAAAGATGAAATCGTTTTTAGTAAAAATGTACATAATTAGATTGCCGCATATATGATAAAATCGGAGTCACAGGACTGCTTTAGATAGAAGACTAAAAATGTATGATGAAATGCCTGAAAGTCTGAAAAATGAATGTTTAAAAAAACGGTTGTTAAGCTTACGGTAAAAAATAATTTTACAAAATTAAATGTTACCGTGAGTATATAAGTCTTTACACGTGTTTGGTTCTGAAACAGTCTTTTAGAAAACTAAATCCATTTTCCTCAAGTCCTTCAGCAATCATGCATTCCTTTCTCTTCCTCCTTTCCTCAAAAGTCTCTACCAGGAGAAGAAGATGAACCTACCTACATGAGGAAATAATGGAACAATATTATCGCCCAAGTTTACCCTACCTACTTGGGCAGTTGAATTTTGATCGTGACATGGGTCACAGCTCTCTCGTGGATAATATTGCAAATATCGCAAGATTTCGTCTTTTTATCGTAAAAAACTGTCGTTCGTAGAAGCCTGGTGTTGTGTCAGTGCTGAAAGCCAGGATCGATCCTGCATCGCCGTAGTACGTCGTCAAAAGGTAAGAGATTTCCTCTCAATTCCTATTTCCTTACGATTGAATTTCAAAACACAATTATTTGGTATTTACTCAAAACAAAAAAAAAGGGATTTACAGTCATCTTTTCGGGTCTCGGTATCGGCCGTGACATTTTTGGTTCCTCTCGCCGGATATTTTCGTTTTTTTGTCGTTTTTTGGTAGACGTAATTTTGAAGCTGGAGTATTGTGTTTTGAAGTTTGAATCGTTCCATTTCGTTGACCTTTTTCCGGTTTATAAAAGCTGTTTCAGAATGATACATTTAATCGTGAATATTGGAGTAGCATTTTAAATTTGAATTGGTTATTATAGTCGTTTGGGCGGCTTAACATTTGAATTCATAGATAGTGGGTACCTTGTACGTAGGTACAAATTAATCGCAGCCGCACGTCGGAAGTTGGTAGGTACCCAAAGCGTTTTCGCAACATTTTCGTATCTCGTGTCGGTAACGTAGGTCGCGTTAGTTTATCGCGTCAGCTGTTTATAACAGCCGACATTAACATTTTGTTTACAAGTTGACGTTTGACAGTGTTATTATTTGGTTTGTTGTTAAAAATATTCATAATGGCAGCTAACACCATTAAGTACAAACTAGCACTGTTAGATATGGAAAGTGTGCGTTCTTCTGCTATCAAAGCTATAACAACGTTGAATATTGTTGATAAAAATATATTCAAAGCACGTTTTTCGGATGTATCTGATATTAGAGATAGTTTCGTCGCTTCACATATTTTAATTGAATCAAATAAGAAAGATGAATTAGAAATTAAAGTTTTGCAAGAAAAATATACTGAAATCCAAAACATGTATTACGAGATTCAGTCGTATTATAACCAATTATTTCCAGAAGTTTCTAAAAGTGAATCGGATCACTTAATAGCCAACAATAATGTTTCGTTGCCAAAATTAAAAATGATTATTTTCTCTGGAATATCAACAGATTGGACAAATTATATAAACACCTTTAATTCTTTGATCGATTCTAATAATGGTTTAAATTCTATTCAAAAAATGCATTATTTATTAAGTACCCTTTCGGGTGAAGCCCTAACACACGTTAAACATTTGCCGATTTCTGAGGAAAATTATTTTGTTGCATATAATTTGTTAAAGGAACGTTATGAAAACATACGTTTGATCGCTGATAGACACGTAGAATTAATTCTGTCGATTCAACCTGTAAAAGTTCAGGATAATTTGAGGCAATTTATTTCCATTTTGAAAGAAAATCTTGCTGCGTTAGAAGCTTTGAATTTTCCAGTTCGCCAATGGAGTTTTCTTTTATTACATATTGTATTACGTAAATTAACAAAAGAATTACGTATTGATTTTGAAATTCAACACAGTTCGGAGAAAATCCCAACGTTTGATCACTTATTGAAGTATTTAGAGGGGCAGTGCTTAGCAAAAGAAATGGCACTTGGAGTTTTTCCTGAAAACCAGTTACAGGCTCATAAAGGTCAATCTAAATCATATGATGCAAAACATCGATCGAGCAATAATATTAATGCGTTTGTATCAAACATTGAAATCAAGTGCATTCTTTGTAAATCGCCACACTCACTGCACAAGTGTGAAAAATTCTTAAGCCTTACTCCAAAGGATAGGTACTTATTCGCAAAGGAAAATAATCTATGTCTCAATTGCTTAGCGCAAGGAAAACACATCGCAAAAAATTGTCATTCGCGTTTCACTTGCAGACAATGTCAATTAAAACATCATACCCTATTACATTTTCCAAAAAAAATCGTGGAAAATTCAGACCAGCAAGAAAACTCTTCAGAACCCTTGGTGTTGACCACATTTTACAATAAAACTCACAAAACGGTTCTTTTGTCTACAGCTTATGTGGAAGTTTTAGATAAAAATGGAGTATTTCAGAAGGTTCGTGTTATGCTCGATAGCGCAAGTCAGGGAAACTTTATTTCGGAAAATTGTGTCAAAAAATTAGGTTTTACTCGTTCTAAAAAACAACCACTTACCGTGATAGGTATTGGAAATATTCCTACTATTAATTCTAACGGATTAATAAGAACACAATTTCGTCCTGTCGATTCGAAGGAATCTGGAATTATGACAGATTTCCTTATTTTAAATAACATTTGTTCGAATATGCCATCAAATCGTATCGTCGATCATCATTGGGATCACATCGTGGGTCTCAAATTGGGAGATCCAACATTCTACTTATCATCAGCTATTGACATACTGCTTGGAAGTGATATTTTTGCGTCATTGTTATGTTCAGGAAAATTGATGGGGAAAGAAAATGAACCCATAGCTATAGAAACTAAATTGGGTTGGATTTTGATGGGAAATGTTGGACCATCAAATCATTGTATAAATTCATTCTTCACGTCAATGGAGGAAAATATTGATGAAAAGCTTAAATGTTTTTGGGAAATTGAAAATGTTCCAGCTTTGAAGAAAATTCAATCGCCTGATGAAATTCGTTGTGAAAAAATATACACGGAAAGTACCTACCGTAACCAAGATGGAAGATACGTCGTTTCGTTGCCATTTAAGGAAAGCCCGGAAAAATTGGGAAAGTCATATGACATAGCATTGTCACGCCTCAAGCATTTAGAAAGGAGACTGAATAGAGATTCTGATCTCAAATCTCAATATATTTCGTTCTTGAGAGAATATTTTACATTAGGGCACATGATCGAAGTGCCACCTCAATCGCCAATTATTGCTAATTATTTCATACCCCATCATGGAATAATCAAAGAAACCAGTTCTACAACTCGTTTAAGGGTCATTTTTGATGCCAGTACCAAATCGTCTTCGGGTACGTCATTGAACGACATACTTCTGGTCGGTCCCAAATTGCAAAGGGACATTGTCGAATTAATGTGTAATTTTCGAATACACAAAATCGTTTTTACAGCTGACATCCGTCAAATGTACAGGCAAATACTGGTGGATGAGAAATCTCGCCGTTATCAACATATTTTGTGGAGAGAATCATCTGATCATCCTGTAAAGGAATTTGAATTACAAACAGTAACATATGGCACCTCAAGTGCTCCATACCTATCCATTCGTTCACTTCATCAATTAGCAAATGATGAAAAATTGAATTTTCCAAAGGCTGCTACTATATTAATTGAAAATACCTACGTAGATGATATTATCAGTGGTGCGCAATCTTTGGAAAGCGCTCGACATTGTATAGTGGAATTAATTGCATTATTTCAAAAAGGTTGTTTTGAATTGAGAAAATGGTCTAGTAACCATCCTGAAATATTGGAAGACATTCCTGTCAGCTACCGGGAAGTACCCTTAAGTTTTGAGTCGGATACTGACAAGAAAAACATTAATATTTTAGGTATTCAATGGATACCGTCGCTTGATCAATTTACATATAAAATTCATAATGTTTTTAGTGACCACTGTACCAAACGCATAATTTTATCGACAATTGCACGTCTATATGATCCATTAGGTTTTATTAATCCTGTCGTTTTTATTGCTAAATGCTATATGCAAAACTTATGGAAAATTCAAATTGGTTGGGACGAAGAAATCCCTTCGGACATGAATTTGAAATGGAAGAAATATATAAAAGAGCTTCCATCACTCGCCAATTTAAAAATTGATCGATATGTCGCAACTTCTCCCACCAGTCGATGCATACTTGTTGGGTTTGCGGACGCCTCTGAAAGAGGATACTGTGGAATTGTTTATCTGGTAGTGATTAATAACACAGAAATATCCAGCCACATTTTATTAGCAAAATCTCGTGTTGCCCCCATAAAGATAACATCGATCCCGCGACTGGAATTGTTAGGAGCAGTTTTATTAGCAAATTTGTTGACTTATTGTCAAGAAGTATATAAAGACAGACTTCAAATAGAAAAGACTGTCGCGTTCACCGATTCAACTATTGTATTGGCATGGCTGAAGACACCTTCCTTTCTATTGCAAACTTTTGTAGCAAATCGTGTTGAAACAATAATACAAAATATACCTTATGAACATTGGTATCACATTTCATCGCAAGAAAATCCTGCAGACTTGGGTTCGCGAGGAGCTTTTCCTAGTGAAATCGCAGACGCGTCGTTATGGTGGAAAGGACCTAACTTTATATCAACACCTTTGGAGGAATGGTTATTTGTTAGGCCTCCAAATATCTCTGTGGATCAGTTACCAGAGTATAAGTCAAAAAATTTAATTTCTCTATCTACAAATATATCAACGTGTGACGAAGAGTTTTTATTGAAGTTTTCATCATTATCGAAATTACTTCGTGTTATATGTTGGTGCCGTCGGTTTATCAATAGATTACGTTCGAAATCGATTATCAATTTCAATGGGTTATCCCCACTTTCGTTAAAAGAAAATAATTTAGCCTTGCAATGTTGCATTAAGCTTGTTCAAGCAATTTATTTTCAACAAGATATGAACAATATATCTTCCCATCGCATGTGCTCAACACAGCTTCAAAAACTCGCCCCATTTATTGATGAAAATGGTGTTTTGAGAGTCGGTGGTCGAATTCGCTTTGCACCGATTTCAGAAAATGCTCGACATCCTATTATTTTACCCAAGCAGTGTCATTTGACAACTTTAATAATTGATTATTACCATAGCATGTACCTTCATCCAGGTCCTCGTGCACTCCAATCCATAATATCATTAAAATATTAGATAATTTCGGCTAGGAACGTAATTCGACATCGATTGAGTAAATGCATTTCTTGCTTTAAAAATAATCAGTGCGATGGCTTATCGAAAGGGTGGTGGAATTATTTCCCGGTGCCGATGAAATGGTTCGTGTTGCTACTTTACGAGCCCCCTCAGGGCATTTTTTAAGCGGCCCGTAGTCAAATTGTATAAGCTACCCATCGATTAATTAATTTTAATTTTATTTTATTTTTGTCTTGTTCAATACTTAGGTTAATTAGTTATTTTCCTTTCGTTTTTCATTGCTTTTCTTTCGCATATAGTTGTTGAGAAAATATCATATTTCCTCAAGGTCGGCGGAATGTTTGGTTCTGAAACAGTCTTTTAGAAAACTAAATCCATTTTCCTCAAGTCCTTCAGCAATCATGCATTCCTTTCTCTTCCTCCTTTCCTCAAAAGTCTCTACCAGGAGAAGAAGATGAACCTACCTACATGAGGAAATAATGGAACAATATTATCGCCCAAGTTTACCCTACCTACTTGGGCAGTTGAATTTTGATCGTGACATGGGTCACAGCTCTCTCGTGGATAATATTGCAAATATCGCAAGATTTCGTCTTTTTATCGTAAAAAACTGTCGTTCGTAGAAGCCTGGTGTTGTGTCAGTGCTGAAAGCCAGGATCGATCCTGCATCGCCGTAGTACGCCGTCAAAAGGTAAGAGATTTCCTCTCAATTCCTATTTCCTTACGATTGAATTTCAAAACACAATTATTTGGTATTTACTCAAAACAAAAAAAAAGGGATTTACAGTCATCTTTTCGGGTCTCGGTATCGGCCGTGACAACACGAATGTTGTATACACTAACTCAATGAATAATAAAAGTGTGGCCTCTTTCTCTCTCTCCTCAAAAAATGATCAAGTTATTGAAGTTTTCTTCTTTATGCATATCTGGATATTTGGTACAATCCCCTAATGATTGGCCATTTGATAAACGTCTAAATCAATTACCCTATCTTTTGAAGGTATCTATATTATAATATCTTCCATAATATTCTCATTTAAAAGGTTTATAATTTCCGATAAATGCTTGGTTTAGTGTTCAGCTATCAAAAGTTGGTACAATATTGAATACCAATAAAATAGCTTGATTTGGGAAATGAAGAACGTAAAATGTACCTACTAGCTGGTTCTCGGCATGCGCTACTGCCATTTAATAAAGAAATTGTTTCTCCCTACGTCTCCTTTCCCATTCGTCCCGTTCCCCTTCCACATCCCCTTCCTCTCCCGCGTCCCCTTTCCATCTTTTTTTTTTTTTTTTACAGTGAATACCGCACAAGAATCTCAACTGCTCCCGTCTGGAGCCAGTGAGACTATGGCATCCCCAATTGGGGTATGTTGTGAGGCTGAAGGTAGTGGGGAGGGGAAGGAGGTGGGGAAGAGGAAGGTTGGGAAGTACCTGGCTATTCAGATCTGGTCACTAAACACGGCTAAAGCCATTTTCAAGCAACGTTTCAATTCTGAATGGTGGTCTTACACCAGGGCGATACTGATAGTATCTTCCACTCTGGAACATGCCGCAAATATACTATATATTATTTTTAATTAATTAATTGTGAAATAACACAAATTAATCAAATAAAATTTATTTGCGCATGCCGGGTTCGAACCCGCGACCTCCGGAATGTGAGTCAAGAGTCTTAGCCACTGGACTACGGAGGTCGTCTAGCGTTCCCACTCCGATTCCTCCACCTTCCCTCTCCCCACTCCACTCCCTTCCAGGTTTACCTCCCCCTTCCGGGTTCCCCTCCCCCCTCCCCAGAACCCCCTACCCGAGTTCCTCTCTCCCTCCGACATTCCATACATTCATTCCCGGTACATTCAGTTTTCAAACAGCTCGTATGCCACTTACTGCATAATGCCAGAGGTCACTAGTAGTTTTATTTGTATACCTTGTCCTAAAATAACGAACACAAAAAAAAAGAATTATCCAATTTGATGCAGTCGTTCGGAAGTTATGCGCGTACATACATTTCGGCAATTCATTTTTATTTATATAGATAGATATTAACTACCACGCCAAATTTATCAACATGGTTTCAATGACAACGATTTGTTTTGCTTTTCGTCTGACGTTAGCAATAACTTGCTTTTGTCAGGAAATTCATTTGACAGTTTAGGTACGTATTAATTAGATATTATATATAGCCCTTATTTTATTCTGATGTGTGAGCTATATTATTGTAAAGTTTCATTAAAATCCATTTAGTAGTTTTTGCGTGAAAGAGTAAGAAACACACACACATACATCCATACAAACTTTCGCGTTTATAATATTAGTAAGATGTAGGTTCGAATTTCTTCAAATAATAATCAATAAATCAGCACTCCACTTACTTCATAAACTCCTTCAAAGCCAAGAAAACGACGAAAATTGTTACCGAATTTATTAAATTTATATCAGACCTAGTCCAACATTTCACCAAAAAGTAAAACGTCATTAAAAAAGCGAACCATTGAATGATGGCGCATAATTCTTACTAATCGGCCATCTCGACATCTTCAGAACTCTTTAATTCGTGTTCAATCTATTTAATTCGACACTCCCAACTCCAATAGTCAAATTATTATAGCTCGAAGCTCGCACAACAATCAGAGAAAGATCTGCCAATACAATCATTTTATTATTCACCGTCAAGCACTGGCGGTGTCATGACTCTCAAATTGAAAGAGTAGAGTGATCTGCGTGCGATTAGCATCAGTGTGGCCAGTGATATAATGCCTGGAATTGTCAAATACTTTCGGAAAGATGGCCACAGCGACTCGCCGGGCTGCGGGCGGACTGAAAAAATATTTAATAAGTTTAATACGACAGTCGTGAAAGGCCGGGAACTCTCTTTCGCAGCGAAACTTCTGTAGCTGAGAAACAGAAGCGTCTATGTTAAAAAAAAATTTGAAATGCGTTTTTCTAATTTTCTCTTTTTAAACGACTTCAAAAAGGAGGAGGTTCTCAATTAGACTGTATTTTTTTTTTTTTTTTTTTAATAAATCAAAATCAAATTTTCCTCTGAAATAGAGGGAATAACCAGACAAATAAAAACCAGGAAATATGTCATTTTTAAATCAAATTTTAGAAGCATTGACTCTTTTCCACAAAAATTTATAAATTGATTTCGAAAGACTGTTCTTTTATCTACTAAAGTTATGTTTTAAATTTTAAGAAAATATGTTTATTTTTAGTACAATAAGGTTTTACCGTAGGTCGTTGGCAGATTTGTTAAATTGCTATATTTCAGAATTTTAATTTTAGTTTAAATAAAATCATTTTAAAAAAGATCCGCGCACATGTTTGTGACGAAAATACTTCAATTTGTATATTTATTTATGGTCTTACAAACTAACATATTCAAGATTTTTTTACATTCTTATTTTGCTTAGACATTATTGAAAATTATAAATACTTACGATCTAAAAATAATTACAAAAAGTACATTATTTTAATAATTTAATTTTTGAATGTAGGTATAAATTAAACAAAATTTGAATGAAATAAAATCGACATTGAGTTATTATTTAAAAAAAGCAGGTACGGAGATAATTAATCTTTCTCATTGGAACCGCCCTGTACGATCTTAAGAACATCTTTCGACGAAATATGAATTCTCGGTCGCTGGCTGGTTAATGGCCCATAATTATAAACCATATATTTCATGTAACATTTTTTTAAGTGAAACTTCTTCCGCACTGTTGTGATTTGAAATTCGATGAAACGGAAATGACACTAAAAAAAGACAAACATATACGTCTATAGAATTTTGCCTGCGAGAGAATGAGATAGAATGAAACCTTACCGCATTGACCGCTTTGATTATGAGCTGATTTTATTTAAATTTAATCTGTTGTATCGAAACCCGGTCGGCATAAAGTATAAAAAATGAAAGTGTTGTTTACAAAGTTATCGTTGTATTTTAATTTTTTTTATAATTTTTGCCATCGAAAATCGAATATCATTTCATTTGCGTAAGTAGAAAAAACAATCCAACAATTTTCTTCACCAAAATGAAGCAGTCAAATTATATTTACATTTAAAAAAAAACATAGGCCGGTCTTCCTCTCACTCACTTCAACCCATCCATCTTATTATACTTCGGTGTTCTGATAGTTTTCTTCGATTCCTCGGCAGAAAATCACATCTTGTTAAGTCAGTGTCCCAACGCTAAGTTAGGCTGGATTGCATCATGGCCAATTGCTTCCTTATTTGGGTTGAGCGATAATTTATATCTATTCGAGCAGCCATCTTCGTGAGTGAGATGTATCTATAGACACTGCAGACTCGCTCGGAGAATGCAAAAGAAATTGACAAGTGAATTCGTGATGAATACTTCAAACTGAATTTCACGGTGAATTTATTACAACTAGATAGTTATGGAATTTCAACCAAGTGTTTGAGATTTTGAGCAATGTAAGATTGCTTTGAATCGATGATCGTAAATATGTTTTTTGGTTTAGTGTAGCACGACAGTATAATGGCATTTTTGCGCTAAGAGGTACGCAGACATATTTCTGTAGCCTACTCTCGCAGTTGTAAATTTTCACTGACATTTTTAAGGCATTTAAACTGATACATTCATGTTACTGCCTAAGGAGCTTGTCTAAAACAATTGATTTATGGTTTATTTTTTTGTCTGCCATTTGATTTTGATGAAATGATTGTGATAATGTTTTTTTTAAGTTCCAACGAACATTTCTCTTAGTAGGTAGGTATTTCGGGTAATGAGATGCTTTTTCCAAGAAACCAGCTGCAGCTACATCGGTAGATATTAAGGTTTAAAATAAACTGTCGCTAAATTGCATATACTAGTATTTCTTTGTTTAGGGTTGGTTTTAACTCGGTTTGCAGAAGTAGTTAGAAATTTTGAAAAAAAACATACGATAAATCAGGTATATACAGGCATATCATTGAAAAGAGGACACTTTTGAAAGTATCTATGTACACCGATAATATCGAAAGTTAAAAAAAAGGTATAACACTAAATTACAATCTACAAGAATTTAATCTAAATTTATTTTCTTTAAAATCGCGTGGTAAGAACCCCGCAAATGTCCAAATATAGTGGGTGTGTAGCGACTTATCAGTTTTAATCAGTTCCGTTTAAATTTAGACTCGCGATTCTATTAGACAAAGTCCTTTTATGTTTTTTTTTTGTTTCATTCCTAACCAAGGGGCATGAACGCAGTGGCGTAGCGTGGATTTCGGCCGCCTGGGGCGGAGGAAAATTTTGCCGCCCCCCCCCCCCCTCCCTACATTCTACAGGTACTTTTTCCGCAGATTTTCAAGCACTGACCGGGGGGGGGGTAGATATCCAATTTTTTATGCCGATTTTTATAATCCTATGTGCCGAGTACTATTCCAATAAAATCATGCTTATAAATTCTACTACAAATTTATATATAACTGCTCTCAGAAATCGAGAATTGTATGCTTGTAATAGAATTTCGCATCTTCATCACGCATATGGAATGCAACTCAAATGCAAAGCTTCACTCGGTACACGATGAATCGGCAACTTATTGATATATTGATAACACAAATTCAGCCGGCAATCACATTCTAAATATAAAACTGGTTTTAATTAAATCTATACGCGGTGAATTAAAACTACACTCAAAACAAGAAAAGGGCTTTTCTTTGATTCTGCCGGCATTTACATTCTAAACACAAAACTGGTTTTAATTAAATCTGTTTGTGGTGAATTAAACCTACCCTCAGAAAATCGGGGCGGAGGAAAATTTCGCCGCCTCCTTATTCGGAACTTCAAAAGCGGTGAGGGGGGGTGGGGTTGTGTATGGAAATCCTATTTTTTTATTACGAGCTATCTATAAACGAACCGGATTTATTGATAATCACATTATATAAATTCTACTCCAAAGTTGATTGATTGATACTGCGTTAGAGTCCCCAAACAATAGTTACACACGCAACAATCAATTTCTCAGAATTTTACAGCATTATGTAACTCAAATGTAAAGCTTCACTCGATGCAGGATGAATCTGCAACTCGTTATTTAATTTATCGTTGTATTCTGAACACAAAACCAGTTTGTATGCGGTGAATTAAAACAACACTCAGAACATGAAAATGTTTTTTTTATTTATTTTGGCAGCACATACATAGTCTGCAAATAGAATTTAATAACTGAACTTAGAATAAAGTAATGTTTTCCTTTGAATTGTGTCAGCAGATGAATTCTCAAATGGAATTTTACATCCTGAAAACTAGTTTAACCCTTCGAATAATAAGAAAAAAATATCTATAAACTTTTGCCTGTCAATGTTTACGCACAAAATTTCCGGTTCTTCCCATGCAATGTTCCTTTTTATTTAAACAAAACTGTTCTAAAGTCTAGGGGTGGGTTTCTTCATTTACCGAGAATGCTAAATGCAATGCTAATTGTAAAAGTAAACGATCGAAATTTAAAAATGTCTATGTATTTTGACCGTTTATTTTTACAATTAGCATTGCATTTAGCATTCTCGGTAAATGAAGAAACCCACCATAGATAAAGTAATTTTTTTCGACGTGCTTTTTAGAACATTATTCATTCTAAACATAAAAATTTTCATATTGGAAATTTGAATTGGCTCAAAAATACACGCAAAATAGAATAAGCTTAAATTTTAAATACAGATTCCTTTTTTTTTAATTGTAATAAAATTGTATCTTAACTATTTATCGCAATTACAAATTTATTTTAATTAAATGTGTGGGACATAATTTCACAATTTTATTTTAAAATTAAATGTGTCGGATAATTTGCGTCTCCTGTGATTAGACGGGTCAAATAAAATCTGTATTTGCCGAATTAAAACTACACCCAGAAAATGAAAATGGATTCTCTTTGATTCTGGCAGCACATACATAATCTACAATTAGAATTTTATAACTGCACTTCGAATAAAATAATGGTCTCTTTCGAAATGTATCAGCAGATGAATACACAACTGAAATTCAGTCGTTAATACATTCTGAACACAATTCTGGTTTTAATTAAGAGTGAATCTGTTTGCGAGTTATCAGCTTTAATTAGTATTATTCTCAATAATATGCATACGGTTTTCCTACGAATTGCGAAATTCGCAGCTTAAAAAATATAGTTATTGATATTTTTGATGAATTAACAAAAGAGTTGGATTCGTAAACGAAAGGATCGTAGAACATGTTCAAATAATGATTTAAAATGTTTTAAATTTTTCCAAGTTAATGTTATTATTTATTGTGAAAATTTGCCGCCCCCCTTAAAAGTGCCGCCCGGGGCGGGCCGCCCCCCCCCGCCCCCCCCACGCTACGCCACTGCATGAACGACAAGAGGCATGCTGAATGTTTCCTAGTGTTGCCCGTTTCTGAGTAGGCAAATAATATGTCCCACAAATTTAAGCAATGCCGCATGCGGATTTGACTCTCATGATTTGACCATGTTGTTTGCCGTCTGTGCTTGTAGAATGCGTCTTGAACGATCACTGAGGCAACATCATTTAGGTGCAACATATTTTTGCAAAAGGTTGTGGCGGCTGCATATATTTAAAACAACATTAAAAAAAAGTAAATATAAAACCAAATTCTAAAAATAAAATTCTCAAAGTAAAAGTAATTAATTTAAATCGTGTTAAACCTATTTGCCTACAACCCACTTGCTAACTGCTTCAGCTTTTTTATCCTGTTTTCTTTACGACTACTAATTTTATTAATCCACAAATAACGATGAATTATGATAATCTTCAATAAAATGGAAGTTTTTTTCAATAATCCACTCAATGTCGCGCAGATCCGCTGATTTTTGGAAAAAGGCAACATTTTTTGACAAATTGAAACGTGATGCTGACGCATGCGTCCCGACAACAACAATCGACGCGTGACATGATTCTTCAAAATGATTTACCTGTACTACTTTTCAATTCTTGCATTTTAACAACTGGTTCACCGATCAATATCTACAGGCCTGTTCATACGGCGCTAGTAGAGTGATTTAGTGACAACTAAACTGTTTAGCTAATTTTAAGGCACTGTCCGCATGTAAAGTGCTTTTAGTGATAAGTAGTAAGCTACCGTTTTAAATATTCACTAAATCACTTTAGCAAACACTGGGCTCTTGAAAACAGGCCTTTTCTTTTTGATACCGCACAAGAGTCTTAACTGCTTTCAACCTCTAGAGTCAGTGAGACTATGATATCCCCAATTGGATTATGTTGTGAAGTAACTTCCTCACCTTCCTCTTCCCCATCTCTTTTCGTTCCCCTATCATATATCTTCAGCCTCACAACATACCTTATGGCGAGGCATCCCGCATTTCTACCGATTTAATACATATTTTCGTTAAACACTTTTTGAGCTCTAAAAAGAATATGTTATTTTTGAAGATAATATTTATACATACCAACGCCGAAGCGGCAATTATATGAAACTCCCTTAAGTACGTTTCGAAAATGATTGTAAGGGGGCATACATTAATAACGTGAGCTCAACAGGGGGGGGGGGGGGGGGCACCAAAATCTCTTAAAAACTCTGCTTGAAAAGAATCTACGAAATGGCCCAAATTTATCTCACCAAGGGGCCGGGGGTCTAGATTGAAAGAAAAACTGCTCACGTAATTAATGTATCTCCCCTAATCACGTTTTTTTCAGTTATTTTACAAGTTACATGTATGAAAAAAATCACAGTGTTTCATTAAATGCTATTTTAGACATTCTCAGCAGAAATTTTGCTCTATTTTAAACGAGTCGTGTTTTATTAAACGTTTTCGCCATTTTCGCTAAAATATTATCGTTTTCAACATTAGCGCGCTCCCTCTAGCACTCGTATTTACAAATATGTCGTTCTTTTTGAGCGGGTTCATCTACCGCGCCTTTGTTGGGTATTTCAAGTCTCAGTTAGGGGTAGTTTGTTACTCTAGTGCGGTACTAACATAAAAATCAATAAATGAACGCTGTTTGTAATCCAAATAAAACACTGTATCAACCTGTGAGGTCATGTTATTCAATCGAGTGCAGTCTGATTTAGAATGTAATAATTGAGATGAGTCTAAGTAGCATTTACTTCTACAAGAAGTAGCATTCGAACTCCGTTTTGGCCCACATACAAAGTTTGGAAGAATTCACCTGAAGAGTACGAAACAGCCAATTTATGCGTGGGTAAAAACACGATTGCTGGTTGCATAAGAGAAGAGGAGATCGAGTAATCTCATTGTTTCGCCACGGCTGACTTCCGGACTGGAGTCACTGGCGGAGTGTAAAGTGATTGTTTGGAGGATGGGAAGATGGGAAATCGGAACTCCCAAGGGCAGAGATGGATTTCTAATTCGATTCGTTAATCGCTGTTTAGTTTAAATTCAGACGCATTCCACTGATAGTTAAATGCACTACAAAGCAATCTTTAAATACGAGTAAATGCGTGATGTTTGTCAAAATTTCGCACTTACGCTGCAGCATTCTATATTAGGCCCTTTTTGTTGTTATTTTATTATTAATCTTTTGGAAATCAACAGTTAAATTTGATCTTCTTTTTTCAGTTTCAATTCTCATGTTTATTCGTTTTTTTATTTGATTTATGTGTTGTTATTTACTTTTTACCATATCTCATTATTTGTCTTTCTTTTGTTATATCAAAAGATGGAATGTATTGCATTACACTTCCCCTGCATACATTCTGGAATAAACTATTATTATTATTATTATTGTTGGTATAACGGCCTCTGTGTTTGAGTGGTGAGGCTCTTGATTAGCAGGTTGTCGCAACTTGGTTCGGAGGCGTCTACTAATATCTACAGGAATTCCAAAAACTGAAAAAATCGAACTAATATCTATGAGAATCAAAGTGTTGACGAATATCTACAGCTCAAACTGTTGATTAATATCTACGAGAACCAAAGTGTTGACGAATATCTACAGCACTGGCAGAGGTTGGATTTGCAATTGTGTATAGCATATTGGAATAACGTAATATTGCGTATGCAGTTTAAAAAACTTAATTTATGTAAGAATGTATGTAAAAATCCCTAATATCGGACTATTGGACACATTTAGCTAATTAGTCCAACCTATGCTCTGTAGATATTAGTTCAACCTAAGCTCTGTAGATATTAATCAACACTCTGAAGTTCGTAGATATTAGTTCAACATATGAGCTGTAGATATTCGTCAGACATACAGGCTGTAGATATTAGTATCTGCAGTCCTTGGTTCTTGTAACTTCAAATCCCGTCGTTGTAATGTTCAAATCCCGGCGTTCGCAAATAAATTCAATTTGACTCATTTGTGTCATTTCACAATTAATTAATTTAAAATATTATATAGGATATTTACGACACGTTGCAGAGTGGAAAATACTCTTAGTATCGTCATGGTGCAATACCACCATTCAGAATTGAAATGTTACTTGAAAATGGCTTTAGACGTGTTTGGTGACCAGATCTGAATGGCCAGGTACTTCCCCACCGTCCTCTTCCCCGTCTCCTTCCCCCTCCCCACTACATTCAGCCTCACAACATACTCTAATTAGGGATGCCATGATCTCACTGGCTCTAGGCGGGAGCAGTTAGCACACTTATGCGGTATTAACATAAAAAAAGTAAAAAGGTACCAAAAATACGACTAGTCATAGATTCCGTCATTGTAATCAGAAATGAACTTCTGTATCAAGAGAATTATATAAAGCACAAGCAAAAACCAAATTATAATTATGTGATAAGAAGATAGGATGTAAAACAAATTTAATTTACAACTAAAATTATATAATTTTGGGAGGCAAGAATGGGTACCACCGCCCCGGGAACCTTTATTGGATAACCAATACCTCTGCCATAGGTCACCCCAAGTGGTTGGCTACGTTTGGTGATTTAGCAGGGGTGCCCGGGTTCATGGGGTGAGGTTTGTCTAGGTCTTGGAGGCAGACATACTGAACCCCCATCCTACCCACCCCTTAAACCCTTTTCCTTCCCAGAACTCTCCACTCCTTCCTTTCCTTAAAAAAAAACCCTCCACACAGCATCCTCAAAGATGACATAGGCCCTGAGGGAAATTATTTTCCTCAGCGCCTCCTGTGTGGAGCTCATGTAAAAAAAAATATATATACAACGTGTCCGGAAACTCGTAGTACAAGCGGGAAACTGGTGAATCTACATCACGTAGAGAACCCAAAAAACTTATTTTTTTCGATCTGAGCTTTTCGATTTTAATATTATTTTTTTTCTATTTTTCCATTTTTTGGCAACTAAAGGGTTAAAAAAAATTTTGAGCCCGGTTTACCCTTCAATGCATTTTATAAGACATTACACAGCTGAAATCAACCCCCTGGTGAATTTTTTTTTTTCAAATTTAACCAAAAAAAATCCAACTTCGGACCCGATTTACTCGAAAACGAAAGCTCAAATCAAAAAAGTTATATCACAAATCGACTCCGAATGTGATGTAGATTTACCAGTTTCCCGCTTGTACCACGAGTTTCCGCACACCGATATATACAGGGTGTCCGGGGGTAAAGTGCATTAACTTCGGGAGGTGATTCTACGTGATAGTGTAAGTAAAAAAGATAAATAACTTTTTCCGAAATTCTAACTTTTAGGGGTAGTTTTGTGGTAAAAAGATAAAATTAGTTCGGCGTGCACGGCCAGCTTTATTATTTTCCGCTGTTACGATACGGGCGAATCACCACCATTCATTGTTGCCACGATCGTGCCCGGCAGGCTCCTGGCAAGTAAGATCGTACCTCACACTAAGGATTTTTAATAGGTAGATCTTTTTGCATGGGAAAAAAAAGTTGGAATATCCGAAAAAAGTTGGAATATCCGAAAAAAGTTGGAATATCCGAAAAAAGTTGTTAATCTTTTTTACTCCTATCATCGTGTAGAATCACCTCCCGAAGTTAATGCACTTTACCCCCGGACACCCTGTATAAACAACAGCAGAAAAGTTTCTCACGACAAGTCAGAAAAACAGTATTTTATGGATTTTTTATGTTTGTTCGGCTCGCAATTGTTGAAAGATATCCCCTTTTGATTTAACGTTATTGAAATAATTGCACAGTCCATTCAAGTAAGAATTTTGTTTAGAGTTTATTGAATTGATCCACTTTAAAAAGGAGATCGTGTGGAGCGTGCAGGAAAATAAACTAAATCTTATTTAGTAACTCGGGACCTAATTTATAAGGCAGTCATACATGTGATGTATGCGTACACTCAATGAATCAATTTTAAAGTATGTAGGCTGCCGGCTGCCTATGCAAAATTATTTTCTCTGTTTGTCCTTATAGAACCTTACAGCTGCCGTAACGGAAAATGAGAATCATATTAATATCATTATTGGCACTGGAAAGTATATTATGTTAGTTAAAAATGATTCTGGAGTCCTGAAAACCCTTTTGGGTGGAAGGAGATAGGCTTCTTCAGGTAACCTTCATTTCATAAGATAGGTGGAAACTTAAGTTGCAATCTGCTGACGTGAGAATTATCCATCTCGTACACGATTCCACTTAGAGACAGCCTGCGTTCTCTAATCCAAAATCAATAAGATTAGATGCTCCCACTGTCGCTGATACCACGTGATGCATATGGAATGTGTGAATGCCATGCAGTGCAGACAACCGAACATAATGGACAACGAACGCCCGCTCCATTCATTCCCACCAGGGATTGATGAGGATCACAGAACGTGCCCGAGGCCCTAGACTGGTTCGCAGACAGATGACGACCTCCGTAATCGAAGGGCAAGACTCCCCTACTAGAAATCCGGATTCAAATCCCGGCTTCGACAAACAAATTTTATTTGCTTAATTTGTGTTATTTCACAATTTTATTAATTTAAAAATAATGTGTAGCATATTTGCAGTACGTTCCAGAGGGGAAAATACTCTGGTGACAGAATTGAAACGTTGCTTGAAATTGGTTTGGTTACCAGATTTAAATAGCTGGGTATTTCCCACCTTCCTCTTCCCCGTGTCCTTCCCCTCATCTCTACCTTCAGCCTCACAACACACCCCAATTGGGGTTGCCATAGTCTCACTGACTCCAGACGGGAGCAGTTGGGAATCTTGTGAGGTATTCACATTTAAAAAAGAGCTCAATGCTACCCTGTGATGATTCCAACATACGAAAGAAGAAAAATAATAGTGCTATCGTTCCACTTTTATGGGAAGAAAGCTTAAGGATGCCACCTTGAAAAAATGTAACACGAAATTGTACCTTGTTAATGATGCAGGATAGAAAGCTTCTAAAATAGGGAGTCAAATTATGAATGTATTTATAATACATATAAAAATTAAAATAAGTTTGCTTCTATGTATATTAGTTGTCTATGCATTGCTATATTAAGCATAGGAAATGTTTGAAACTTTCAAAATTCCTTCTTCTCACCCTCGCGAAGGTTTCTGGATTATTATAACCACATGACTACACGTCTGAATTTTTTTTATTCATTACAAAAACTCTTACGAAACTGTAAAAAATGTCACAATTTGAGAATGACATTTTTCAAACCATGGATTGTTAAATCAAAATTGATTTTCGAATAAACTCTTTAAACTAACGAATTTAATCGAAGTACTCATCTATGGTACTAACCAAAATCGAATACTTTGAATCTAATCAAAAAATATATTTATTTTAAACGGGTACTTATGTTAGGTAAGAAATTTGATTGATTCTTCTTATAAGGGGCCATTCATTTATTACGTAAGACGATTTAGAGGGGAGAGGGGTCGACCTTTTTTGTCTGTCTTATTTTTTCTTACAAGGGGGTGGGAGGGAGTTTTGATAGTTCTTACGTAAGATCACAAAAATGAGCAAAGTTAAAATTATACTTTGAAAAAGCTCGGGTAACCGCGCGAGTGCCGAGGTTCGCTCGGATGCGTATAGGTAAACGATTTCCATTGCCATTTCATGGCAACGGACCCGCGCAAACAAACATTAAAACAAACCAAACGTGTATTCATTTTTTCCTTTAGATTCTTACGTAATAAATATTAAACAGGGGGGGAGGGGGTCGGCCTATTCTTATTTTTTCTTATAATAGGGAGGGGGGGGGGTCGAAAACTAGCAAAATTCGTCTTACGTAATAAATGAATGGCCCCTAATATACAAAAATGGATGTTTGTAATATATGAAATATTAAAACTTGTAAAAAAATTATTGCAATAGGTGGCACGCGAGCTGTTTGAAAATCTGAATGTAGCGGATATCGGGATAGCGGGATCGCGGGAGGGGGATCGCAGGTGAGGGGTAGCGAGGGAGTTGGAGGGGGAACGCGTGAGGGGAAGGGGAAATGGGAGGGGAAGGGGAACGGGACGAATGGGAAAAGACACGTAGGTAGAAACAATTTCTTTATTAGTGGCATTGCAACGCATGCCGGAAACTCGTTTTTTTTAAATTGGTGTCAGTTCGGACCTGGTGGAAGGAAAGTGCCAAAGGTCAGATTACCGAATACAAGAGCGTGGACTGAAATTCACATACACAAACACGCCGCGAGTTGCACAGCTTCATATTTCATACCAAACTACATTATACATAATACAGCCATAATGCAGACACTTTATGTGGTGTAAACAGAAAAAAATATCTTTTCTTGGTTAAGACGAAGTACATTCTTTTCACAGAAAAATCAGAAAAAGATATTGGCACTTCAACGAATCTTAATTCTTAAAATGGAGATAATGTTGGTCGGTCTTCGTTGAAGTATGATACAGTTAAAAACGACCGAATCGGGTAGAGACACCTTAGTTCAGTGATTAGAGCCATCGCCCGGAAAGCGAGAGGTCCTGGGTTCGAGTGCCAGAGGTGCCAATATGGGACATACATTAATTACGTGAGCTCAAAGGGGGGGTTCAACAAAATATCACGTTACTTGAAAAGTATATACGAAGTGGCCCAAATTTATCTTAAGAGCGTTTAACCAGCCAGCGGACGAAAATCCACATTTCGTCGAAAATTGTTCTTCCGAAAGATTGATTATTCTCCGTACCAGCTTTTTTAAATTATAACTCAATATCGAATTTATTTCAATCCAAATTAGCTTTAATTTATACCTTCATCCAAAAATGCTGAAAGGCGTGATGATAAAACTATTAAAATAGTGTACTTTTTGTAGTCATTTTTTGATTATAAGTATTTATCATTTTTTAATAATGTCTAAATTTAATAAGAATGTTAAAAAAATCTGAAATATATTAGTTTGTAAGTGCGCAAATAAATACACAAATGGACCAATTTTTGCCAAGAAACACATGTACGTACATATTTTTTAATGAATTTATTGAAACTAAAATTAAAATTCTAATACATAACTCTGCTAGATAATGTATTGATTTATTTTACTGCATGATTACATTATTTGAAATTTGTGTGGTATAATACAAAAACTTTTTTGAAAATTTAACAAATCTGCCAACGACCTATGGAATAACCTTATTATACTAAAAATTAAAAAAAAATCTAAAAATTTATTACATAACTATGCTAGATAAAAGAACAATCTTTCAAAATCCATTTATAATTTTTTGTGGAAAAGAGTCAATACGTCTAAAAACTTTTTTGAAAATGACGTATTTCCGGCATTCTCTGGTAATGCCCTCTTAACAAGGGGGGAGGGGGGGCTAGATTGGAAAAAAACTGCTCCTGTAATTAATGCATGCCCTCTATCTTTTTCTGATTTTTCTGTCTCCAGATTTTCGATAGAGTTTCGCTAATATTGTCTTTACTCTGATTTTACTCATATAGTTAAAAATAAATATTCTTCCTGGACTTCCTGAAAAGTCAATAGATGTCAAATATTAAAAAATTAAATGGATAAAAATTTATCCAGACACTATCTAGAAGGCATTTAGTTCGGGTTTGAATCTTGCAATCAGTGGTTAGAGCTGTCGCCCGGAAAACAAAAGTTCAGGGTTCGAGTCCCAGAAGTGCCAATATCTTTTTCTGATTTTTCTGTCTCCAGATTTTCGATTGAGTTTCGCTAATATTGTCTTCATTTAATTAAATATTACAATTTGAGATTTTACTCATAAGGTTAAAAAAAAAATATATATATATATATGTTATGATTAAGGTTTTCACGGGTGTAAGATGTAGAAAAATTTTCTCGGTTTACCCGCGTAACGTAGTCCTTAAAAGGACTTTTTAACTCCTGACGTTTCGGACAGATCACACTGTCCATCTTCAGAGGCCTTATGTCTTGAGTTTTAAGTCTTGAGTTTTAAGTCCTTTTAAGGACTACGTTACGCGGGTAAACCGAGAAAATTGTTCTACATATATATATATATATGTGTATATATTTATCCCAGACTTGCTGAAAATTCAATAGATGTCAAATATTAAAAAATAAAATTGATACACATTTATCCAGACACTATCTAGATAGCATTTAGTTCGGGTTTGAATCTTACGAATGATAGAGCGAATGAATGATCTTAATAGAGCGAATGAACGAGGAAAGGAGTGTAAGGAGAATATATGACGCAAATGTGAATGGAAGAAGGAGTCGGGGGCGCCCGAGGAAGACATGGCACGACCAAGTGAATCAGATACTTGAGTCGGGCCATGTGAAGAGTCGGAATAATAGAAGAGCATGTATGAGACGATGTATGAATGTGAACGAGGCAAGGAGTGTGTGCCAAGATCGAGTTGTTTGGCGGTCCGTCCTTTCTGCCTACTCCTGCGGGGAAACGGCGTGATGGTTAGTTAGTTAGTTGAATCTTACAATCATACATAAAGATAGCAGCCAATAAAATATGCGTTAAGAAAAATTGAGATGATGTTGGTCGTTCTTTGTCGAAGTATGATACAGTTAAAAATGACCGAATCTGATAGAGACACCTTAGCTCAGTGTCTCAGTGTACCTGTCTCCTAGAAAGCGAAAGGTCTTGGATTTGAGTCCCAGAGGTGCCAATATCTTTTTCTGAATTTTCTGTCTCCAGATTCTCGATTGAGTTTCGCTAATCTTGCCTTTCTTAATTAAACATTACAATTTGAGGTTTTACTCATGAAGTTAAAAATGAAAATAAATTTTATTAGTATTTCATGGTAAAATGACACTACTTATAATATATTAAAATATTAATTTCATTGTCGCAGCCTCCCGGGCTTTCAATGATTTTGGGCTGAGCCCCCTTTTAACACGACCGTTTGACATTTCGTTTATCTGTAAACTTTTTTGTACGTTCCGTCTTTGACAGATAATATAGGAACTGTGCAGGGAAAGATAAAACACAAAGATCGGGAAAATATTCCAGAGTAGGTACTAGAACGTGCTGTAAAAAGACCAGTTCTCAGGCGGCGATTTAAACGGTGTAAAATATTTGGTCTGTAGCTGAGTGAGTGCTAGTGAGTTTAACGTTATATTTATTATAACTGTAGTTTTTTAAAAGAAATTGCACGTAAACTATACTATAAAAATATACTTTCTATTAAATGTTCAAAACCGAAATGTTACCTGTCCACCAATCAAATCAATTCGAAACTCAATGGAAAATGATGATATTTCACACAAACACACACACTGTTTGCACCGCAAGTTGAGTTCACGCTGTCACAAATACAAGCCTTCATAATATTATGTGACAATAATACTGTCAGTGGGAAGACATCGTCTACTGACAACATAATCGTGTATATTTACAAGATGACGTATTAATCAAGCTAATGAATAACGATAATTTGATTATTATCACAGACTTTCTCTTTGGAATATTTATACATTAATATATCCCTTATTTAATATTGCATAATTAAAATACTACCAGACAGCAATCTGTCAAGGGGCTCTTTCTTACACACGATCTATGTTTTCCTTCAAAATTAGCGGATTAATTAGTTTTAACTTGGTTTTAACCATGTTTATTGTTAAAAAACGTACATGTTTCGTAAGCAATGCTTACTTCATCAGGGTTATTTTCAACTGAATATAGTTGAAAATAACCCTGATGAACTAAACTTTCAGTTGAAAATAACTCTGATGAAGTAAGCATTGCTTGCGAAATATGTCATGTCAACAATTTTGATTTAAAATGGTGCAACAAAATAAGTTTGCTGCGTTTAAAGAAAAAAATCTATATTTTTTTTAAATTTCCGATCGGTAAATAAATATGATTTTAATAATGGACATTAGATACTTATAGAAAAAATATATATGTAGATTATAGAATCATAAAGAAAAAAATGTAAATTCTAAAAAATAGAGAGAAAATCGAAAAAAAAAGATTAGCACGAAAATTCTTTTCCATTTAACCATTTTTCATTGGCTTATTATTTTTTATTAATTTGGGTATATAATATGTTGTAATAATCGGAAAATTGTAATTTTTTTCAATTACTTCTGGTTTTCACCCTTCAAGGGTGTTCTAGGCCATCATTTAAAATTACAGAGAAAGGAAATGTGAATTCATATGTTAATTTTATTTAAATGAGCAAATTTCAGAATTATATGGAAGATTGGAGTCGAGTTCAGACTTAGAAGAGATGAAATGTTGAATGGAGGGGAGGCAATTTTAGATAACGCTTGATGGGATATTTATTTAGGAAGGGACTACCAAAAAATATGTGATCTAAAGTTCCCACATCTAGACCACAGAATGTACAATCTGGGGAATCAAGGATGTGAATTTTAAAACGGTGAGAAGGAACGGAACAATATCCGATTCTCATTCGAATAAGTGAAGAAATTTCTGTTTTGGAAAATGAGGGAATTTTTGAAACCACGGTTTTGATGGGATAGTCCTTTGTATTGAGGCGTCTTTCACAATTTTATTTTGATATCTATGAGTTACAAGTCCGTCGTTTGCAATATGTTCATGTATTTGTAACGTTGTGTATATTTTCGGTTTATATTATATTGAAAATCGTGAATGTGCAAATCGAGAAAGATATCTCCGCAATATCAATTAATTTGAATGGTTTTCAACTTCACTTTTAAATGTTGAAGAAGGTGTTATAAATTGGTAAAGTTGCCCACTTTTCACTGGGGAATCGTGATCAAACAAGAACGGTGGAGAATTAATTCACCTACCTGCGTATTCCGTGTTGGTACCCGGTCACATCAGAATATTCATTTACCAGTTCAGTCTACGAGTAATACATAATATTTAATTAAAATTCCCACATTATTATGTATTACATATAAGTGTAATTTTAATCATTGCAGCAGCAGAGTCATGCGTGTAAGGACTGTAAAACTGTAAAGCCTGGCAATTTTGTTTAATCTTATTCATCACTGTTCCGTTCGACGGTTTTCTAGATATGTCTTTAAAACTTATATACACTGTTTGACCAATCTCTACATCTCTACATATTAAATTAAAGTCCTCCGCGTCGTCTGTCTGTCTGTTCGCGATAAACTCAAAAACTACTGAACGGATTTTCATGCGGTTTTCACCAATAGATAGAGTGATTCGCGAGGAAGGTTTAAGTATGTAATTTGTCAAGGTTTTTTGTAAATTGGTTGAAACATAACGATAATTGTTAGACGTGTCGGATAAAACCGAGCCGCCTGGGAGCTTTCATCATCAAAAACACTGCCTAATCCCTTTGAGATACAACAAAACAATGCATGGTGGGATATTCCTCTTTTGTAGATCTACAAAAAAAGTCCGTGATGGCATATATCTTTCTTTTACGGATAGCTTACTATACCCATTCTATCTTCTAAAAAAATGGTCACGTACAATGCGGTAATTGGAAAGTTATTTAGGCGTATACAGTTTTAATCCTTATCAACTTAAATACGTTAGTTACCTCAAGCATTTCATGCACATTATTATAATCTTTCGCACCATCTATACGTATTATAAATTAACGTCCTCCGCGGTGTCTGTCTGTCTGTCTCTTCGCGATAAACTCAAAGATGGCGGTGTTATAAAGGAACGCGTGGCCGGGTCAGCTAGTAAAAGTATAAAAAAGCGTATGGCGCCACGAGTAAACTTAAAATCTTAATATATACATAAAACAAAGTCGGGTTAGTTACACCATTTATAACTCGAGAACGGCTGGACTGATTTTTATGGTCTTTGATTTGTTGGACTTGTCTCCGCCCGAACAGCAGAATAGCTATTAAAACATCGAAAAAATCCACGAAAAAAAAATTATGAAGAAAATTTTTTTCCTTATACATTTTGTACGGAACGAATTCTCATCTTTTGAAAGACCTGCAGCAATATTGTGATAAGTATAATATTGAATAGTGAGAGAATTCCAAAAATTCAAAAACGTCAAATGTCAATGCGCTAATTGTTTTGCTTTTTGTTCTTAAACATATAATGCGCCCCTCTTTCTTACACACTTAATCTCAACAGTCGAAAATGATACAAACGGTGAACGTATGTCTGCACCTCTCCAAAGGAAAAATACAAAAAATATAATAAATCTCCCTCACACGCAGGTAAGTGGAAAAGTAAGAAAATCACAAAAAATATAAATCCGTACACAACGCTATCTCTGATACTGACGAAAACAAAACATGGACAGTTGCGCGTCGATAATTGCTTCATTGTGTAATTTTTAACTTAATAAAAAATCTGAATTTAGATAAGCTAATAAGTTAACACAGCAATTATTGATTCTGAGGCGGTACGAAGTTCGCCGGGTCAGCTATTTATTCAAAAACTGCTTTTCATGGTTGTCACTTGTCGTTTTAGGAAATAACACTTTTTGCAAGTTATGCTTTAAACTTTAAAGTATTAAGATGATTATGTATCTGTGATTTATTAATATTATATAAAATAATTCACTCGGTCCTGGATACCCCTGATTTAATAGAACTAATACGATTTCATTGCCCTGGTCGCAACAATAGACTGACTCTACCGTTCTACTATAATAACGCACATACATTATCACATTATTACTCACCAATCAGTCGATTACACATTTTGGGAAATGAATATGCTAACATCGGCGACATTTATTTCTTAAAATTAGCGCAATATAAACATGCACTCAAAAATTATTTTTCCATAAGGTAACATATACGCAATATGGACATGTTGAAATGAAATGATGATATTTCTCATTGTTCTTTTTTGTTGTAATACACAAAATAATTGTATGTTATTTTTAAGTTTAAAACTACTATTATGTAATGATATTATTTTTCTTACTTTTGTACTCTATTATATGTTTATTTATAAAAGGCAGTATAGCCGTTTATGTATTTAAAAAAAAAAAAAGTATTTGTGCCCGTACATCGTACATAAGCAATATGAATATGAACAAATAGTTTTGTCCTTATAAAAACTCAGTTCTTTCAAGAGAGGTATACAAATGCAATATTTTATCGCTGATTGAATGCAATACTAATAAGGTACAGCATTAAAAGAATTTTTCTTTTAGAAAACACTGAAATCCAGGAAAAAATTGAAATTTTTCAAGTTAGTGAAATTGGTGGTAAGTATTTTCCGAATGCAAATGATTCTACATTAAATTTAGTTACCTGTATATTCTAACTACTTTGTAAACGGGATTACCAAATAAAATGTTATTTTTTAAGTTTTTTTTCTTTTTCTTTTCTTTATTCATCATATAACTTTTTATACAGTTTTTATAGGTGATTCAACTACCACGCTAGGCACATGCCCGTATTATAAAACTTCTTTAAGCACGCTTGACTTGGGGAGTAAGCTGGTGAATGCGTGACGAGAGCATTACGAAAAGGGTGATCGGGCGAGGTGAACGGTCGGGCCTTTACGCACGCTTGACTTGAAGAGTAAGCTGGTGAATACGTGACGAGAGCGTTATGAAAAGTGTGATCGGGCGTGGCGAACGGTTGCGCGAGGTGAATGGAAGTTGAGAGGGAGATATAAGTTAGTGAAGTTTTACTTCAGTCGTGTGGTCTAAAGCACACTCGTTGTTTGAATTAAAACTTCTTTTCGCACGCTTGACTTGGGGAATAAGCTGGTGTATGTGTGACGAGAGCGTTACGAAAAGTGTGATCGAACGAGGTGAACGGTCGGGCCTTTACGCACGCTTGACTTGGGAGTAAGCTGTGAGTGAATACGTGACGAGAGCGTTATGAAAAGTATGATCGGGCGAGGCGAACGGTCGGGCGAGGCGAACGGAAGTTAAGTGGGAGATATACTCGTAGGTTAGCGAAGTTTCACTTTAGTAGTGTGGTCTAAAGCACACTTTTTTTTTAATTCTATGTAGTCAATAACCCATTTATTAGGTGATGTTAAATCAAAATAATAACCGAGCTCTCAAATTTTTGTTTTAATAAAAACATAAAAAAATTACTTCATTATGTTTGTGGTGCCTTCTGCCAAATTTCAATATCAAATTTGAACCTCACATCTGAATGTACGTGGGTAGTAGGAAGGTACTATAAATTTTCGAAAATCGGCAGTAGGTAGATACTTGGTATTACCGTAGTAATAAAAAAACATTAATTTCACTTTATTAAATATTTACATTTTCGTAGGTTATTGATGTGTTTGTTTCGGGTGAAATGCAGATCCCGCCAATATCAGGGAATTTAATAAAAATGCACTTTTTAGATGAGAAAAGTGTGGAGAAGATGAATAAAAAATAAATTAAGGCGCGCTCGGCAAAATTGAGGGAGATACAACCGTTCAAAGTATTTAAAATTTCACTTCGCGAGTTGATATTGACAGTCCGTTCGCCATTTTTTCATTGCTTATGTTGGATCCCAGACCTAATACAGAATTAATAGTACGCCAGAATCACAAACCATGTTACTCAAACCTAGCGTAGCCGCTAAACTACTTGAAAACTGGGATGTTTTTCTTGCCTTGACGTGAGTAGGCGTTATAAAGGGGCACTTTTTTGTATCACAAACCATGTTTAGCGTATTAGGTTATGACAAAATGGCGGGCGGACTGTCAATATCAACTCGCGAAGTGAAATTTTAAATACTTTGAACGGTTGTATCTCCCTCAATTTTGCCGAGCGCGCCTTAATTTTTGTTTTATTCAGCTTTTCCACACTTTTCTCATCTAGAAAGTGCCTTTTTATTTAATTTCCAGACATTGGCGGGATCTGCATTCCTCCCTTTGTTTCTGTTAGATGACAAAAACTTATAACATATCCAATCAAACGGCCAATTGACCATTAGGTACCACACATACGGAGAACATCGTCGTTGTATATTTTAATCTGTCGTTTTTAAAATAAAATTCTAAAATCGTTAATTCTTGAGGTCCAAGTGTGGCAGTTACAGATACTGGATAATGCGAGATTTTTGCATTAACAAACGGCTCACTGACGCCTTAAGGTAAAACTAACTGCATTTAATTATAAAGTTCCATGAGTTATACATGGCCTACTTTTTTCCAAAATAATAAAAAAATACTTACTTGCTAATAAAACTTTTTTCCGATATCATCACCCAGAACCCCTCTAGGGCTGCTAGAAGTTTATGATTCCATGACAGTTGATCCACCTACAGTTGGCAACCTTTATTGGATATCCAACACCTCTGCCATAGGTCACCCTAAGTGGTTCGCTACGTTTGGTGATTTAGCAGGGGTGCCCGGGTTCATGGGGTGAGGTTTGTCTAGGTCTTGGAGGCGGATGACCAGGAAACACTGAACCCCAGATTTCTACCCACCCCTTAAACCCTTTTCCTTCCCAGAACTCTTCTCTCCTTCCTTTCCTTAAAAACCCTCCACACAGCATCCTCAAAGATGGCATAGGCCCTGAGGGAAATTTTTTTCCTCATGGCCTCCTTTGTGGAGCTCACGTAAAAAAAAAAAAACCTTCCTCATGAATCACTCTATCTATTGGTGAAAACCGCATGAAAATTCGTTGCGTAGTTTAAAAGTTCTAAGCGTACAGACAGCGGGAGCGACTTTGCTTTATACTATGTAAAGATTTTGTAAACTGTGATTTTTATTCAAGTAATAAAAATTATTTAATTTTAACTATAAAACTTTAGGAAAAATTAGAGCCATCTTCATCCATTACTATGTTTTATGATTTTTTTAGTGCTTGCGGGCGGCTTTCGGCAAAATGAGCTATATTCGTTCGGCTTGCTGAAACTGATATTGTGAAATTTGCGACAAGTTTCAGTAGAGTCTGACCTAGACCTCACATTGATTGTTAAAAAAAAATCAGCACTTTGGCAGAAAAGTTGGCCTATAATTTCCATATTCGTGGTGCTACG
Organism: Limnephilus marmoratus; assembly: GCA_917880885.1. NCBI lineage: Eukaryota > Metazoa > Arthropoda > Insecta > Trichoptera > Limnephilidae > Limnephilus > Limnephilus marmoratus. The sequence goes on along the minus strand of OU862922.1, from coordinate 6,918,306 downwards.
CCCAAAGATAACAACAATTAAACCCTTGTGGCCCGCAATATTATTTCCACATACGCATGGGAACACCTTAAGAGGGTATAACCAGAGAAAACTGGAAATATGTCATTTTTAAATCAAATTTTAGACGTATTGACTCTTTTCCACAAAAAATTATAAATTGAATTCGAAAGATAGTTCTTTTATCTAGTAAACGCATGTTTTAAATTTTGAGAAAAAATGTTAATTTTTAGTATAATAAGTTTATACCACAGGCCGTTGGCAGATTTGTTAAATTTTCGAACGAAAAATCTTCTTTTACGAGACATATATGTAATTATACACATAACATGTAATTATATATATTATTGTAAATCAATACGTTATCTGGTAAACGAACGTTTCAAAATTTTAATTTTAGTTCAAACAAAATCAAATAAATAAAGTATACGTTTGCCCTGAAGAAGGAACGGTCGTTCCGAAACCGGTTGGCTTTACTCAAATATATAAGTGGTTCGAACAAAGTAACATTGTTTCATTTATCAAATAAAATCATTTTAAAAAAATATCCGAACCTCATTTATAACGAAAATTTCACTAATCTGTCTATCTATTTACGGTCTTACAAATTAATATATTTCAGATTTTTTCGCACATTTATTTTGCTTAGCCATTATTGAAAAAATATAAATACTTATGATAAAAAAATTATTCCAAAAAGCACATAATTTTAATAGTTTTATCATCACGCCTTTCAGCATTTTTGGATGTAGGTATAAATTAAAGCAAATTTGGAATGAAATAAAATCGATTTTGAGTAATAATTTTAAAAAGCTGGTACGCAGAATAATTTTTCTTTCTCATTGGAATCGCTCCGTACGATCGTGTGAACATCTTTCGACGAAATGTGGATTTTCGGCCGCTGGCTGGTTAAAGGCCCTTAATTGAAAAAAAATTAGTAGGTGTGTGTTTTTTTGTTCGTTTATATTTTAGATTTATCGAATTTAACATTATTTAAGTGGTTTTATTGCTAAATCACTATGAAAACAGGTCAGTTGAGTAAAATTGGTGGCTTTAGTTCAATGAACGCAAGGGTTCATATACAAGTCATAAAAAAGGTTATATGTAAAGCAGATAATAAAGTGCAGTTGGATCGGTCATTGGAACCACTTCTTCTTCTTCTTGTGCCCTGTCAGTTCAACGGACGTAGGCTATCATGTTGGCTACGCGGGCTTTCAGTGCGACGAATCCAATTAAAGTTAAGCGTTTGGTGTTTAGTTGTAGTGTATACTGTTTTTTGGCTTTTTCACTGACTGTGCCAGGGTGCTATTTGCCAGTTGCGGTTCTTCTCTTAAGGGCCCGCAACCCGGATTTGTACCGATTTATTATTTTTTTTACATATTTCCCTTAAACACGGTAAGTTTCAAAGCTCTTAAAAAAATATCTGTTATTCTTAAAGATAATATCTAGACTTTGCCCGCGCCGAACCGCAAATTATATAAAATTCCCTCGCTAGAAAAATATCGCAAAGTATGCTCCAAAAATTATTATTAACACGTTTGTTTCAGTTATTTTACAAGTTATATGTATGAAAAAATTCACAGTGTTTCTTTAAATGCTATTTAAGACAATGCCCGCGAGATTTTTGCTCTATTTTAAACGAGTGGTGTTTTATTAAACATTTTCGCAATTTTCGCATGGATTTTGTCGCTATAAATGTTAGCGCTCTCCTCTAACATTCGTAATTTCGTATCTCTCCATCTTCTTCTTTTCGGGCCCGGTTGCAGAGCCTTAACACCGTCCCTATCAAAGATATTGAAATATAAGAGATGTGCTACCCGCAGTTTTTACTGGATGGGACTGTGCTTGCTGGTGTCGCCGTCGTCGCCGATATTGTTAACCAATTAACGAATACACTAAATGAACGAATAATTGACGAATAGACTAAACGAACGACTAAGTGTAAGAATTCATTCCGTATTGAAACTATATTGTCGGCCAATATTACTGCACACCTTTAAAAAAATCGACGAAATCAACAAATTCTTTCCGTATGCAAACTATTCCCATTAGGTAGTAGTCCGCCGACAGTCGGGCGTGGTCGGGCGGACATCACAGCATATCTCTTTTGTATTTCAATATCTTTCGATGCCGTTTCTCGCTACCCCACTACATCAGGCAAAAAACTAAATTGAAATCCGATTAGTATAACACTAATCAAACCAAAGCAATTCTAACAATAATGTTGCAAGAAATCGATAAAATGTAATAATTTCTACTGAATTGCAGCGAAAATTAAGTCTAGCGCCTTTCTTTTCCGGTCAAAGCTCTCTTCGCCGCTCTTTCGCAACACATCATACAAATGATCTAATTTTAACTTACTATAAAATATATATAACATAAGTTCAAATGCCAACAGATGTAACGGTATTTTTTTCCAAGGAAGTTATCATATAAATGCGTATCTCGGATCGGATCGACAGACCTGAATTAAACAATTTTCGCTTTCGCGAGGTAACTTCGTGAGCCGATTGTGTCATGGCTTGCACTTTTCAATCAACTGTGATCGTTTTGATCAGTTGTTAAAAACAATTCAATTTGTTAGGTAAAATTCGTTTTTATTTTTGATTAACACTGTCTAGAATTGTAGCTATCTATCGCGGGAAGACTTGTGAAAAGATAACCTTTAAGGAGAGCGCTTTTGGTCGAACAAAATTGATCGAAATAAATAGTTTTGTGAGATAAAAATTTCATGATCAGATGAAAAAAGTTCCAATTTCTCTTACCTTTCCTCTTCTCTTTTGTTTTCCTATTTTATTCTGCCACACAACATCTATATATACACGGTATCCGGAAACTAGTAGTACAAGCGGGAAACTGATAAATCTACATCACATCTGGAGTCGATTTGTGATATAACTTTTTTGATTTGAGCTTTCGTTTTCGAGTAAATCGAGTCTGAAGTTGGAATTTTTTCAGTCAAATTTGAAAAAATCGGTCACTAGGGGATTAATATCAGCTGTGTAATATCTGCTAAAATGCATCGAAGGGTAAACCAGCCTCAAAATTTTTTTTAACCCTTTAGTTGCCGAAAAATTGAAAAATTGTAAAAAAATAATATAAAAATCGAAATGCCCAGATCGAAAAAAATAAGTTTTTTGGATTCTCCAGGTGATGTAGATTCACTAGTTTCCCGCTTGTACTTCGAGTTTCTGGACACGTTGTATATATAACAAATCAAAATATGCTTGCTGGCGGGTACGTATATGCGCGTAGATGTCTACGCGTTGCTAAAACATTCATCTGGTTGCGACGAAACTTTGGGGATTTGATGTGCGCATTGCGCATGCCCTTGATGGTATCTATATACAATAGTGAGCTCTGGTATCATGAAATAATGCGTTGCTAACCATTCATCCAATTGCGATGAAACTTTGGGGATTTGGTATGTGCATGCACGCGATGTTTTCTCTGTATAATAGTGATCTCTGGCGTCATGAAATTATGCGTCGATTGCGACGAAACTTTAGGGATTTGACGTGCCCATGCCCAAGATGGTTTCTATATATATAATAGTGAGTTCAGGCATCATGAAATTATGCATTGCTAACCATTTATCCGAATGCGATGAAACTTTGGGGATTTGATGTGCGCGTGCTCGCGATGGTTTCTATATATAATAGTGAGTTCTGGCATCATGAAATTATGCTTTGCTAAACCGTTCATCCGATTGCGATGAAACTTTGGAGATTTGATGTGTGCATGTCCGCAAAGATTTCTATATATACTGATGAGCTCTGGCGTTACGAAATTTGTCTAAAAAATTGCAATAGGTGGCACGCGAGCTGTTTGAAAACTGAATGTAACGGGACTGAATGTATGGAAAACAGGAGGGGCGAGGGAAACTCAGGAGTGGAAATGCGTGAGGGGAAAGGGACGCGGGAGAGGAAGGGAAGGTGGAAGGGGAACGGGACGAATGGGAAAGGACACGCCGGGAGAAACAATTTCTTTATTAAGTGGCATAGCATCGCATGCCGTAAACTTGCTAGTTATAGACAGACGTATTAATGCACCACCTAAAATATTAGTGCAATTTACTGATAAAATAGTCAGAGACAAGATTATACAAAATAAAAAAAATATTGATTATGCAAAAATTAAGGATATATCCACTGAAACCATATACATTGCGGAAGAGATAAGCTTTTACCATAAGGAACTACTATGGAGAACGAAACAAACTGCAAAAGAAAAAAACTATGCATACGTATGGTTCAAGGATGGAAAAATTATGGTAAGAAGAATGCCGAATGAAAAATTAATATACATTAGACACGTAGACGATTTAAAAAGAATTGTATAAATTAAAAGGAACAACGTAACAATAATTCGAAAAGTAAAATAAAAATGACTGACACTATTGTTACCACGGAACCAAGTGATCTATCAAAGTTTAACAATATTTACTTCAATATAATGCACAAAAATATAAGAAGTATCAGAAAAAATTTTGATGAATTGCAAATTTTAATGAAATATTTAAATATCAATCTACATATACTAATTCTTACTGAGTGTTGGATAAACCAGAAATACTTGAATTTGGAAATAGCTGGATACACAACCTACTCAAGTTTGAATAACATAAAACAAAATGATGGTGTAATTGTATACATAAAAAACGAAATAAAAGCTGAAGTTGAGGAAATTATTGTTGCAAATGCCAATTGTTTAAAAATTAAAATCAGTAAAGAAAAGGCTATATTAGCAGTCTATCGGTCTCCTTCAACAAGAAATATAGACCCATTCCTTAAATCGATAGACGAAGAACTCTGCCTACTGAAAGACACAAAAAACATATTTTTTTATTGGAGATGTAAATATAAATATACTAGAAAATGGACATCCCAAAAAAATACAATATCTGCAGATGTTAGCCTCCCATGGACTGGAAAGCCTAATAAATGTACCTACTCGAAAAGTGGACGACACACAAAGCTGCATAGACCATATTATGAGCAAAACAAAAGAAATTACTCAAACTGTTGTATTTAACTCGACTATTACTGATCATTATAAAACTATGCTTTTAATAAAAATAAACAAACCAAATAATATTATGGAAAGACCGCTAACAACAGAAAAAACACAAACCAACTGGAATGTCATTAAACAAAATCTACAATGTACCGATAGGAATAAACTACAAAGTATGGACAATACAAATGAAGCATGGAATTATTTAGAACTCATACAGCAAAACATTTTCTCTAATACTGTAAAAATTGTTAAAAAAATTTCACATAAAAATATACACATCAAACCATGGATCACACAGAATGTTATAAACTGCATAAGAAAAAGAGACGAGTTACCTAAGAAGCTAAAAAATAATCCATACGATATACACATGTTAAGATACTACAAAAGATATAGAAACATATGCAAAAAAGTAATTACACATACAAAAGAAACTTACTATAAGCAAAAAATAGATGATTGTAAACAAAATCCTCGTAAGATGTGGCAAATAATAAATGAAATAACTAGTACTAAATCTACCAACGCCACATCAATTGACGAGCTGAATATAAACAATGTCCCCAGGAAATACGCTGAGAATCCTGACGAAATTCTTGAATATGTCAATAACTTCTTCATAAATATAGGATCTAATTTAGCTGCGCAATGTGATGGAGCAGTACAAACAAATGAATCTCCTGAGCAAGGAAAAAAGCTCGAGTTTAAACAAATCACAGCTGATGAAATCAAAAATACAATTTCTTCTCTAAAATCAGATGTATCTTCCGGGGAAGACTTAATAACAACAAATGCAATAAAATTTCTCTGTAAAGAACTTATCGTACCTCTAACATATCTAGTAAACATGGCTATAACTGAAAGCGTATTCCCCACAGCTCTCAAAAAAGCTATTGTAATACCAATATATAAACAAGGATGTAAAAGTGACATAAACAACTATCGACCAATAAGCCTACTCAATACATTTTCCAAAATATTGGAGAGAATATTAAAAAACAACTCCTTTCCTACTTAGAAGAAAATAAAATATTATCAGAGGATTTAGGGAGAATCTAAGTACTGGTGACGCCATAGAAACTATTACAGATATGATTATAAAAAGTTTAGACAGAGGAGAAAAAACACTGGCAATCTTCATAGACTTACAAAAGGCATTTGATACAATAGATCACAAAATCCTTTTTGCAAAACTTTCAAAAATTGGTATGTCATATAGAACTCTAAACTTATTAAAAAGCTATATGATGGAGCGTACACAGAGCGTTCAAATTAACAAGAAAAAAAGCAAACCTCTCCTCATCAACCATGGAGTACCGCAAGGAAGCGTACTAGGACCGATATTATTTCTAATATACATAAATGATATCGGTAGCCTAGGAACGAGAGGAAAAATCATAAGCTTTGCTGACGATACAGCAATTGTATTCAACGAAAAAGACTGGAGAAGTACCTACAAAGAAGCGGAACATGGACTTGGTCTACTGCAAAACTGGCTTAAGAGAAATTCCCTTACACTTAATGTCAATAAAACAAAATATCTGACATTTTCTATAACAGCCAGAGGACAGCCAGAGGATGACTTTAATCTCAAATTACATACATGCCAAGAAAACAATCAAAATCAAGGCTTATCATGTCACTGTCCTACCATAGCACACTCCAAAGGTATCAAATATCTTGGTATTGAAATCGATGATAATCTCCGATGGAACGCACACATTGAAGTAATCACAAAAAAACTCACCAGATACATTTACTTCTTTAGAGCCATCCGTAACATCCTCAACATAAACGACATTAAGAAAGTGTACTACGCTTTATGTCAATCACAAATAGAATACGGGATAACTGGATGGGGGTCGGCTTTGAGCACTCACACAGAGCGACTCAATATAGCCCTAAAAGGAGTACTGAAGACAATACTGAAAGTTCCGCTTAGAACTCCGACGGAAGAAATATTTAATAACTTTCAAGTCTTCAATGTACAGAAACTTTATTCAAAAAATATTTTATTTAAACTGATAAAAAACATATATGTATACTCCACTGCCCAACATAAATACTCAACCAGGTCAGTAAGCAATAACATCCTGGTTACTCCCAGTTTGAACACATCTTTTGGACAGAGAAATAATAAATTCCATGCTATAAAATTATACAATGCTCTACCAGATCAAATCAAAAATATAAAGGAAATGAATATATTTAAAACAAAAGTAAAAATATGGCTGAGAGATCAAAGTGATAATAAAATTACAAACATCATGAAGACGATATAAAGACAATCCATAACCAAATACAAATATTTTAAAAAACTACAGGCCACCTCAGAACAGGAAATCCTAGTGAGGAGGTCTGTGAAAAAAAAAATGAATCCATACTTATTATATACATCATACATACATGTACAAACCTTGTTATTGAAATTTAAAAAAAAAAAAAAAAAAAATACATACAAACATAACAAATAAGTAACATTCCCGTAAAAATCAAATCCGGTAAGTAACTTATTTTTTAATTTAATTTTATTTGTTTGTTATTAGCTTTTTTCCAAAGTTTACAGTACAAAGATCAGCAAGGCTAAGGTCCTGACTTTAATTAATAGAAGCGACCGAATCTTTTCTGATTTTTCGTTTAAAATTTTCGGATGAGAGTCGCTAATGCCGGCTCCAATAATTAAATATAATGCATAATATAAGAATAGCATCAATGCTTTTTTAATATTAAAATTGTTGTTATTATTTACTAGAGTAGATCCGTGAAAAATCATGGAATATTATAATTTCAATGTTTTTAAAGAAATTTTTAAAATAATGTTGTGTTAAAATATTTTTCAAATAATTGTCTGTTAAAATATTATATTATAGGAAGAAACCTACTTTATCGCTTGTCTGAATTTTTCACACAAGCAGTTCCAATTTTGAAAATGACACTTAAAATTAAAGAAAATTCGGGGTTCATTGAACCAGATTTCACTAAAGCACAATACAGACAACCGAATTTAGTATGATTGATTTTTTCAAATTTTTTCCTGAAGCGAAAATAGCTGCCTTTTGAGTATGAGATTCTCACTAAAATCAATAACCCTTTTTATTATTTTTTTCTGTTCGTTTTTCTAAGACACAATTTAATTTATGTTATTGATGTTTTTTTTAAATCATTTTGATTCCATCGGTAATATCCCGAGTGAATTGAAACAGGCTAATTCGGTTGTTTGCTACGCTACTAGTCCTATTAGAGATATTATTTATGGCTTTCCATATTCAAGGATAAAATGCAAACCATCAATTTTCCATTGCCAATGCAAGTAGGGGCACCTAAACAGTTAGCAGCTGATCTACTATACAAACACATAATTACTTACTGCGATCGTTTAGGAACAGTGCAAATTTCATCATTGCTCTATTATTCTACACACGACTCTTTATCTAGAAATCTACACAAAACGTGGAAATAAATCATAATACCTCACAACTTAAAACCCTTTCTCAATATGTTTCAATTTACTTTTTGTAAATATTTTATAATAAAATTCAATTTTATTGGATAACTTTTTTAACACCTTTAATAAACATTAAAAAAATAAAAAATGAAACAAAAACATATTTTTTACATTAGTAGGTACTAATATCGCAAGATGTCGACCGATTTGTGTAGATTTGGGAGATAGGGGGAGGGGTACTTCGTTTGAACGATCGCAGCTGTCTTTTTTCGCGCTTCCACATACCATAAATCGTATTTATTTTCACCCAAGTATATTCGGGAGTGACATTTTCTGCAGGTCAAGTTTGCCAGAGTTGTCTCGGGTGTGGGATTTTTCGCAACATATAGCCGACCGAGTATACTCGGGCGTAGTCTTTAAGCGGTTAATAACTTTTAAAGATTATACCCATCAAAAAAATATATCATTGAAGATAGAAATCATACTTATAAATCTAAACGAAACATTAAACAGAACAAGACACAGAAAAATAAACTAAAAATAATAAACTTTTAGAAAAAGATAACAGGTATCATATATAAATAAAATCAGATAGGTTCATCCAAGACGCTCTCTAGAATACAAATTTATTTATTTATTTAAGGAACAGTCTTTATACATATACTTTTTTACATGAGGCCTGTGTCATCTTTGGGGATGCTGTGTGGAGGGTTTTTTGAGGAAAGGAAGGACAGGAGAGATCTGGGAAGGAAAAGGGTTTAAGGGGTAGGTAGGAATCTGGGTGTCCCGGTCATCCGCCTCCAAGACCTAGATAAACCTCTCCCCATGAACCCGGGCACCCTTGCTAAATCACCAAACCTAGTGTACCACTTGGGGTGACCTATGGCAGTGGTGTTGAATATCCAATAAAGGTATCCGGGGCGGCGGTAACCATTCCCGCCTCCCAAATTGAGGGGATAATTAAAAACAGACCAATTTTTTATGTTCACAGATAGGTATATTGAAACATAAAACTAACTGAATGTAAACTAGAATATTTAAAAAAAAAAAACAGAATTAAAGGGGCATACATTAATTACGTGAGCTCAAAAGGGGGGGGGGGCAGCAAAATCTCAAGTTGTTTGAAAAGAATATATGAAGTGACCCAAATTTATATCACCATGGGAGGGAACTAGATTGGAAGAAAAACTGCTCACGTAATTAATGTATGCCCCTAAGCAGCAATTTATAAATAAAAATAATGCAAATGTAAATTTTACAAATGATAAACCTATAATACACAAAAATAAAAGAAATGTGATTATAACTATACTATACTCGGGCGGCTATTACGTGCGAATATAGATATTCCTCATAATAATAATCCTTTCTTATTTGCTTGCTCTATAGTACCTACTTATTTTCATTTATATATTTTATAATTACATACTTTTTATAATCTTTCATGTGTATGCTTTTTATGTTATATATTTTACTATATTTTTCCATACTCTTTTATGTCACTATATAGACATTTACATTCTTTTATATTCTTTTGTATTCTTATTCTTTAATATTATTTTTTTTTTATATTCTCGCACATTCTTTATATTGCATATGTTAATGTACTGTATATAAAATCGACCTCCACAACATGGGCATGTGCCTAGCATGGTGATCGAAAAATCCTCAATTCACGTAACAAATAAAATTAATCATTTCATATAATGAATAACTGATTACTTTGTATAAACCACTATTTTTAAAACAATAAAACAATATCGACTGGTCAGTGGTTGAGTGGGCATAGCGCTTGGGTCCCACCCGAGCGTCGCGTGTTCGATTCCTCGGCTGGCTAAGTCCTCCATCACAACACAAGCAACATTTTCGGCTTTCTGTGGTGGTAGTAGGAGATTTTCAAACATTGTTGGGTTATGCGTAACCCGGGAATGTTTGTCTTTCTTTTTAAAATAAAAAAAAAAAAAAAAAAAAATGCTTCAACAACAATGTTGTCTTCATCAGGATATGTTACTAAACATATATTAGACAACATTGTTGTTGAAACATGTTGATATTGTTTTAAAAATAGTGATTTATACAAAGTAATCAGTTATTCATTATATGAAAAATGATGCCACAAAGTAATTTTGCAAAGTTTGAAGAAGTAATTAAACATTTCAAATTAGAGAGTCTGGTTAAAAGACGTAACATAAATGACCTCTTAATGCTTTATAAAATTGTGAATAATCGTGTAGACAGTAACTTAGTCAACCAAATCAAGTTATACGCCAGGCCCAAATCTACAAGAACCCTTAACATATTTTGGACCGAAATTTTGACGAATAATACTGGATATTTTAATCCTATGTCTAGAATTTCTTGGTCATACAACGATCTTGTTAAGATACACAGTTTCATAGATATTTTTGTAAATAGTTTAACATGTTTCAAAAACTATCTCCACAATTTGAGCACTTAAAAAAAAAATTGGTTTTTTATTACTTTTCAGTAAATACTTCGTTATAAATATTGCATACTTGTTATTATTGTGTATTTCAATTTTGTATTTAGGTTTTCAAGTTATGTATAAATAATACTTGCATTGTTTTTCATGAGTTTGCTTATGTTAAAATGCATATGTGATTACTGCAGACACATTAGTCTAGGGATATTTATATGTGTATTCTAATTTATTATATAGGTATTACCCACAAAAATGTTGTATAAATATCCTTTATTAATTAATTTATGATCAAAAAGAAAAATGAAATCGGATTCCAATCTTCTGCCGGATAGCTTTATTAATTTTAGATTTTTCGTTAGACAGTTATGGTTTATATTTTTAATAGGAGTATATTTTTTTTTAATTTCAACAAAATAAATCATACACCTAACCACAGTCTTTACGTACGTCAAACAGTCCTAGCCCAGTTCACCTAAACTTTCCTAAACCCATTCTAAGACCAAAGATTTAGAGTTATTAGGTTCAAATGAGAAAGGGTTTAATATGTGATTCGTATTATATCACTCAGAGTTGCACCACTCGGTTTAATTAACGAAAATTTCCAGTTAATGACTGCAGGCACTAAGCAGCCCGATACAGTCTGATTGTATGAGATACAACAGTATGTGCGGTCGGTTGCGATATTCCACTAGTCTAGAGGAAGAATGCCAGATCGCTCGGCCAATTTTTGATTATTCAAATCCAAAAGCCATTGTCGTTTTTGTCTCACGTTATTTGAGAGTTTCGGTTTAATCCGCGCCCCCCCCCCCCCTCTCTCCTACTCCTGCACGTTAACGTTAAACAAAGACAGAGTTGATGTAGCCGTCGTTATATGGGTGCAATTTTAAGATGCTTTCTGATTTACAATTCAGAAAGAAAGTAAAAGTACATCTATCTATATAAATTCTTACACAAATAAAAATGAATCGGCGAAATGTATGTACGCGCATAACTTCCGAACGACTGCACCAAATTGGATTTTTTTGTATTCGTTATTGTCAGTACAGGGTTTGTATAAAACTGCTGGTGAGCTCTGGCATTATGAAATTTGTATAAAAAAATTGCAATAGGTGGCACGCGAGCTGTTTGAAAACTGAATGTACCGGGACTGAATTTATGGAATGCGGGAGGCAGGAGGGGGGGGAGAACTCGGGTAGGGGGTCGGGGAGTCGTAGAAGCGACCCGTTCTGACGTGAAAAATTTCGACCGTGTACATATGTTGGACGCGAGTTCGGCGTTATTTTTTTTTACATTAGCTCCACACAGGAGGTCCTGAGGAAAATAATTTCCGTCACGACCTATGTCATCTTCGGGGATGCTATGTGAAGGGTTTATTTGGGAGAGGAAGAATAGGAAGTGCTGGGAAGGAAATAGGTATCAGAAGTGGGTAGTGTGGGGTAGTGGGGTCTGTGTGTCCAGGAATGACGGACCTATGAATCCATCCCTTCAAGTGCGATGCAAGGCGATGGGTCAAGGGATTCCGGCTGGGGAGGACAAAAGACCTCCTCAACCAGTCTCTCTCGACTCGTAGCAGGTGGGCAGACACATCGGCCGCCAAGACCTCTACAAACCTCACCTCATGAACCCGGGCACCCCTGCTAAGTCACCAAAAGTAGCAAACCACTTGGGGTGACCAAACCACTATGGCAGAGGTGTTATTTAGGTACGCATACCCGCCTCCCAAAATGAGAACTTTCCCAACTGTGTACCGATGCCAAAGTGATCAATAACGCTATTTCCTCGGAATACCTTCCATCGTAATACCGGTAGAACAAGGACAGCATACGTACCTGACGCCTATGCTCTAAAGATTGCAATCCATTTATTAAGATAGGAGAATCTTTCATGCTTCAGACCAGAGGTGGCTGCCAAATTCAACAGTGGGGGGCGCACTTGCGATTTGCACAGGATCAGTAGTTGTGCACTATTTAAGTATCTGTGATAATCCGAAATATTCTAGAATTTAAAAAAAAAACTGGGCAGATTAGTAAGATTCAGACCCAGATAATATAAAGACGAAGAAAAAGTAGATACATATCGCTCAATTTCAACATTAAAACAATACAAGTTATCGATAAAAACATCAAAATTAGTACTTATCTGTACGGTACTCGTATTGTGTACAAAATCACATCATAGCATGTGGATACCTACAAGGAAAAAACTGTCAGTTTGTCTAATTTTGTAGAATAACTAGCCATTCAAGCGGGCATATTTAAATTAATCGTGTGAGAATTTCGAGAGAAAATCCACCCAAACGTTACATTTATTACTTCCCAAAAAGTGTTTTCACATTTCATCACTTTGCCCGCGAGAATTTTGCACGTCATAAAGCCATTTCAATTTCAGAAGTAGGTACCTTCGCACCGCATTGTTTCAATCAACCATCTGATTGGGTAACATCCGACAATTGATTAAATGTCACATACCTATGTGCAATAATGTAACAGCCGCCTGTATTAAATACGATACTGTGAGCTTCAGCATTAATTTTAATGAAACTGCGAAATAATACATTACATTATTATATATATGTTAGAAGTCAACTTGAGTACAATTCTCCCGTCTGGAAACCATAATATTATAATATACATGTACAAGCTGTTGAAAGAATTCAAAACAAATTCTTATGTTTTCTTAATTTTCAAATGGGTGTTCCAGCAATTATGTTGAACTACAACACTATTTTAAATGATATGAATATGCTTAAATTGTCAGACAGAAAAATTTTCACTGACTTGGTATTTCTGTTTAAAATTCTAAATGACTTAGTTGACAATCCGGTATTGCTCGAATTAATAAGCTTCCGAATTCCACTACGGAATACTAGAAGTCAGGATTTATTTCAGTAAAGTAATTCTGGAACTAACTACCATATGTATTCCTCTTTGCCCAGAATACTAATGGAGGGAAACAATTATACCAAGTCAGTGGACATCTTCAATTTATCTTTAAACAAATATAAAATATTGTTACTGACGCAGTTCAGTTATCTTTACATAGTATAAAATGAAGTCGCTCCCGCTATGTGCGCTTAGATCTTTTAAACTAGGCAACGGATTTTTATGCGGTTTTCACCACTAGATAGAGTGATTCAAGAGGAAGGTTTATATGTATAATACATGCATATTATGGTAGAGAAAAGTCGCGAAATTCAAAGATTCAATTCAGGCAGCGGGCACCGGGCAACCGGCAAGCGAGTGGTATGAATTTGATGTGTATGCAAATTAACAGATGGCGTTGGTTATAAAGGTTGGGTACGCCACAGCAACGTGTGGCCGGGTCTGCTAGTGTATAATGAATACTGTATATTCCTTACTATTCATAAGTAAAAGCCGCGTCAAAGGGCGTAAATAAATAAATAAAATAAAAAAAATACCTTAGTAATGAAATTTGGTCCGACTTATGTCGGTATTTATAGTGAAATGTTTATAAATAAGTAGGTACAAATGATTATAAAAGACAATATTAACACAGCCATAATTCTCACATAACGTTTAGTGTACATTATCAAATTCATGCATCACGTGGAACTGCTAAAGGAGACAAATTATCAAAGCCTGGAGACCAGGCGTAATGCCGGACTCATGGTATTCCAATTAAAGTTAATAAAAAACCTTATTGATTGTCCGTATCTCCTGTCATGCTGTGGCTTATTTGTTCCTGACAAATACTGTCGAAATCGTAGCCACGACCTATTCTACATACCGCAGGGTCGGACAGATGTCATGGCCCAACACAGCATGACAAGAGGTATGACATTGCTTAATGCCCTACCAGCGGATATAGATGTGTTTGATATCACCATACCATCTTTTAAAAAGAATATATACATGTATTGTTAGTTGTTAAAATTAAAATTGTACTATAATTGGACTAACCTGTCTGTTGTACAATAAAAAAAAAAAAAAAAAAAAAAAAAAAAAAAAAAAAAAGTGGGCTCCATCGAAGCCAGAGTTAAGTTAGCCTCTCAGAAACTGGGCGTACTGTACAGGGCCCGCAGATATTTTAATAGTACACAACTGCTGACCCTGTGCAAATCGCAAGTACACCCCACGGTTGAATTTGGCAGCCACCTCTGGTCTGGGGCCACAGACAGAAAAACCCTCGACTCTGTGCAGAAACGGGCGGTCCCTTTTAAAGGTCCTCCTATCTTTAAACGGATTGCAAACTTTAGATCACAGGCGTCGGGTGGGAATGCTTTCCTTGTTCTACCAATATTGCAATGGAAGATACTCCGAGGAACTAGCGTCATTGATCCCTCGGCACCGGTGATAGGTACTCGGGAAACACTGGAATTTGGAATTAATTCAATAAAAAAAATTAAGTTTGTTAAGATTTTTTCAGAATGCTTGCGCGTCAAAAATGCTCCCATTGACTCTCCTTTCCCCGTACTCTAAATGTCCCAAACAGTAATGCGTCCCTTTCTTAATCGTGTTCTTTAATCGCCTTGCACTATTCTCGGATCTAATTCGTAATACGAAAATGGTTGTAGTCAACCGAGTCAACGAGTCATACGCCTTAGGGATGTCATTCCACTGCAATCGGTCTATTTTCATGGCTTTCTGCCATACATCAGGATTGGTATCAAAACTCAATAGTAGACTGCATTCAGACCACTTGCAATGAAATCTAATTGACTGAATAAGTACTTTTATTATTTTCAAATAATAATTTACCGAGCGTATCGAAGTCCGGTTTAAACTCGAGCGCTTTGCATTTCGTCTATCTTTAAATTTGTTTGTGTGTCCGTGTCCGATCAACCTGTTAAGATAGTAACTCGGATACGGAGTTCACGGGAGAGTGAGAAGGGGGGAGTGTAGTGGGGAGAGGGAAGGTGGAGGAGGCAGAGTGGGAACACGAGAGGGGAAGGGGACGCGGGAGATGAAGGGGTGGCAGAAGGGGAACGGTACGAATGGGAAAGGACACGCAGGAAGAAACAATTTCTTTATTAAATGGCATAGCAACGCATGACCAGCTAGTATATCATAAAATTATTTTAAACAAGTAAGTTTTTAGAAGTCTGAAGAAATAGGCGGTGATGGACTGCCTTGATTGTAAAGAATAATATTGGATTCCAAACATTTCATTTATTTATCTATAAAGGAAATCAAAGAGGAACAAATTTGGCAGTTTTCTTGTCTGGGAAAGACTATAACACCTTACAATATAATTTTCTTTGGAGTTCACACCCATTCATCATCTTCAATGACATGCTCGTCTTAAATGCGACGTGCGATACTATCACCCACATTTTGATCGATATATCAAATCGGTTTCTAAGCAAATAAAATAACTACATCTATTAAGAGCGTTTAACCAGCCAGCGGACGAAAATCCACATTTCATCGAAAGTTGTTCTTCCGATCGTGCAGGGCGGTTACAATGAGAAACATTAATTATTCTCCGTACGAGCTTTTTTAAATTATAAGCGCCCTTGAGGTGATTTTTCACAAAAACAGCGCTATACAAATTATCCAATTATTATTATTATTATTATTATAACTCAATATCGAATTTATTTCAATCCAAATTAGCTTTAATTTATACCTTCATCCAAAAAGGCTGAAAGGCGTGATGATAAAACTATTAAAATAGTGTACTTTTTGTAGTTATTTTTTGAGAATAAGTATTTATCATTTTTCAATAATGTCTAAATTTAATAAGAATGTTAAAAAAATCTGAAATATATTAGTTTGTAAGTGCGCAAATAAAAACACAAATGGACCAATTTTCGTCAAGAAACACATGTACGTATATATTTTTTAATGATTTTATTGAAACTAAAATTAAAATTCTAAAACATACGTTTGCTAGATTATGTATTGATTTATTTTACTGCATGATTATATTATTTGAAATGGGTGTGGTATAATACAAAAACTTTTTTGAAAATTTAACAAATCTGTTAACGACCTATGGAATAACCTTATTATACTAAAAATTTAAAAAAAATCTCAAAATTTATTACATAAGAATGCTAGATAAAAGAACAATCTTTCGAAATCCATTTATAATTTTTTGTGGAAAAGAGTCAATACGTCTAAAATCTTTTTTGAAAATGACGTATTTCTGGTTTTCTCTGGTAATGCCCTCTTAAGCCGGGTCTCCGGTGACAATATTACTACAAACATTGGACCAAATATTTGTGTAAACATATAACATCGGGGCAGGTTGCACGCGAGGCCCTGAGGAAAATAATTCCCCCTTGGGGCCTGTTTCCCTTCCACCCAGCACCTTTGGGGTTGCTGTGTGGAGGTCTTCTTAGGGAAAGGAAGGAGAGGAAATTCTGGGAATTAAAAAGGAGTGACGGATGTCTGAATCCACCCTCTCACTGCGGTGCAGAGCGATGGGTCAAGAGAGTCCGGATGGAGAGATTGTTATATAAAAGCATTTGTAACAAGGTGTGTGCACCCTCTTATAGGTCTCAGTGTGTGGCACCTCTTGTACTTGTACATTGCCATTTGGGCATTGATTAAAGTGCGAGCCCTGCAATATTTTTGAATGCAACAGTAGTTGTCGAACCTGTAGGAGATTCAAAGCAGCAGATTTGCAAAGAAAGCGGGCCAATCTTTGTGCAGCAGCCAAGAGCTTTGGGCGGTTCTCTCGACCGCAACACGACGGATCATTTTTGAAAATCGCTACGATCGTTATTGTGGACCTTGGTCGTGATACTCGCCATCTTGGGAGCTGGCTGGGAATCATCCTGGAGGGATGATTGGCATCTAGAGTCTCCGCCTCCGCGGGAGCCAATTCTCTGGGGTCCTTCTATTCACAAAGGGAGATTTGGTCATGATACATGATACACTTCAGCTTCATTTCAACTTACCACGGTATCAACACGATCTTATTAACCTAAGCAAGCCCTTTAGGCCAGACAACCCTAACTTTTAGAATGTCATTTTATTTTAATATATATATGTTATGGTTAAGGTTTTCACGGGTGTAAGATGTAAAACACTTTTCTCGGTTTACCCGCGTAACGTAGTCCTGAGAAGGACTTTTTAACTCCTGACGTTTCGGACAGATCACACTGTCCATTTTCAGAGGCCTTATGTCTTTAGCTTTTGTCTCAAACTGATAGCTTTCGCATGTCTACCCACAATTAGCCTAACCAATCAGGTCTCTACATGTAAACCGCCTGAGACTGCCGGTCCCACCTCCTACCCCCAGCACCATAAATCACAATCAACCCGGGTACTCCGTTCTAGCCATAGGAATTGATTTGCACTCACTTAAGTCTTGGATTCTGGACCGAACAGACATGCGAAAGCTATCAGTTTGAGACAAAAGCTAAAGACATAAGGCCTCTGAAGATGGACAGTGTGATCTGTCCGAAACTTCAGGAGTTAAAAAGTCCTTCTCAGGACTACGTTACGCGGGTAAACCGAGAAAAGTGTTTTACATATATATATATATATATATATATATATATATATATATATATATATTTTTTTTTTTTTTTTTGTATTTCTAATACCTTCTTTTCTTTCAAAATCTATAACCTATATCTTACATCTGCCATGCGAGTCAATCTTGCTCAAAATAATCTACTATGTACATTGTTGCCACCTCAACCCCGGTAACAAGGTCAAAGGGTCTCCCTCAACCAGTCTCTCCCGATCCAGCTCGCCACGCAGTAGGTAGGCAAACTAATCCGTCGCCAAGACCCGCTAAGTCACCAATCGTAGCGCATCACACGAATGACTTGTGGCAGAGGTGTCGGTTATCCAATAAATGGTTCCTGGAGCGGCTGTACCCATACCCGCCTCCCAAATTGAATAAAGTATTATATAGAAGGTTGATGGTTCTTCCCTGGTGTAAAATTATCACATTCAATTACTAACAAAGGAAACATCTTCATATAAAATGTAATGAAATTCCCATAAAAATGTTATACCACCGCTGCAAAACTGCATATTGGTTACATTTCCGTGGTATTAAAACGCGCGGGTTGAAATAATACTTTCATCGATCTTCACTAAAAATGAATATATATTATTAAAGAAAGAATACAAAAGTGTGCGTCCCGCTAAAACTCACGAACGAGTCCCGGAACGATCAAGGGAGTT
Organism: Limnephilus marmoratus; assembly: GCA_917880885.1. NCBI lineage: Eukaryota > Metazoa > Arthropoda > Insecta > Trichoptera > Limnephilidae > Limnephilus > Limnephilus marmoratus. The sequence goes on along the minus strand of OU862922.1, from coordinate 6,899,291 downwards.
ATATGGTGTGGTAGCCCTCCATCCCCTATCCACGAAGAAGGTTCCCGTTTTTTTCCTGAAGGGCGTGCTTTTGAAGATATAAGAGCTGGAAGTTTCACCCTCTAGAAATTTCAAGAACAGTCCAGGACATTCGAGAGGATTCCACAACTTTCCAGAACATTCCGAAACATTCTGGAATGTTCGGGAATAGGGAATCGGGAACATCAATGTTAAAAAGATTCCAAAAGACTCTCGAATCTTGTAGAATGTTCTGGAACATTGTGGACCATTCGAAGCCTTTTTTGGTATGAGTGGGGCTACCCAACTGCATTATTTCAACTATATTTTTCACAAGCAACATATTTGGTGCAGATACAATCATATTGTCTGTGCAGGCATTCTAGTAACTTTTCTGTAGAAAAATCTGCTTACGATAGCGGGTCTTTTAGGTTCATGATGTAGCAATATTAATTTCCCGACTGAAAACGAGAACGATGCTGACATCTTTGATCAATAACTCTAAGTTTTTACGATTCATCTGACACATCTGACATTACTTTCATTGTTGTGCTAGCTGGCTTTTTACAGCAAAGCACTTAAGAGAAAAAAAATAGCTGAGATGTCTAAAATAACTAAATCAGAAAACATAATGTCTAAATATTTGAATAATAAAATGAAAGAAACGTCCGACCGAGAGGAGAAGCTAAATGCTGATCTGCCTGTCTTCAGTGTCTTCTGACACTCAGGTGATTTCGTTTGGACCTTTGGCCGCTCGCCTTGTGGTACTATGATACTGTGGCACTGAGGCTGGGTAGGTAGATTCTGGCAACTCGGATAATGATCGGGTCACGAATCTCATCGCATAACTATGCTGACATTAATTGCATTGAAACCGTACTTTATTTCATATTCCGCAAGTAATTATATAGATAGCGGGTAGGTAACGTCTTTTCGTTTGTAAAGACGGATGGCTCGGTGTGCGTAATAGTCGCGACAATGTCATCCAAGCTTTCTTTAATATTGAGCTTCTGAATCTTCTGAATGTTTGCAAATATCTGCGACGCACAGTTTCTAGATATAGCGAAACGACAACTCCACATCGGGAAATGCTCAAATATGTGATAGATGTGATGTAGATTCATCAGAATAAAATTTATGAAAAGTATGACTATAATTTTTGTTATATTCGGCCCTTTCCGTCGATGTTCAATTATTACTTGGTACTTGTTCGCAGGTTTTTTTCACATTAACTCTATTCAGGAGGCCCTGAGGAAAATAATTCCCCTCAGAGTCTGTGTTATCTTTAGGGACGATGCTGGTCTTTTGGGGAGTGAACTATAGGGAGTTCTGAGAAGAAAAAAGTATGAGGAGTGGGTAGGAATCTGGAGGTCAGGAGTGACGGACATATGAATCTAAAACTCTCAGAACGGTCCGGGGTGATGTTCCGAGGAGAGTCCGGCTGGAGAGGAAAAAAGGCCTCCCTCAACCCTTTCTCTCCGGCCTGCCACGCAGATGGTGGGCAGACTCGTTCGCCGCCAAGATCCGGATTAACCTCATCCGATGAACTCGGGCACCCCTGCTAAGTCACCAAAAATAAGTGGCAAAACGTAAAATAAGTAGCGAACCACTTGCGGTGACCTACGGCAGGGATTGGAGGTTGCTCACCACTTTACCACGGCGTTCTAAGGAAACAGATGGTTTCCTCCTTCACCGTACTCGTCAGGACTCTAATTTTTTTTATTTATAAGGAGCTACTTTTTAATTAAAATGACTCTAGACCCCCAATGTCCGGGCATACATTGTTAGCAGGCAGTATGCGAGTGCGTACATGTTGTTAGTTATTTATTTCACAGTATCAGTTTAAAAAAATAAAAGTTTGTTAATATGTAGGAAGAAAAGTTAATAGAATAAAAAAATTACATATTATGATGAGATTGTTTGACTTAACCGAAGCAGCTGAGCTATAGTCATCCGGCAGTCCCATCGAGGATAAGCGGAGCCATCAGTCCAGTCGCAAGCGAGATTCGGTGTCCGCGCCCCTAAGCCGGCTTCCCGTGATCCTGTAGGTACCTACATACACTAATAATCCTATCTCTACACCCATTACCCGCCCCCCAATTTGAGTTAAGAGCCATTAACCAGCGGCGGCCGAGGATTTAAATTTCATCAAACGATGATCTTGCGATCATACCCTTGCAACTATACAGGGCGGTCCCGATGAGAAGTCAAGATTAATTATTCTCCTTACCAGCATTTTTAAATAATAACTCAATACCGATTTTGTTTTAATAAGAATTTGCTCTGATTCCTATATTCAAAAGTGCTCAGTTTGTAAGACCGTAATTAAATTGACAAACTGAAGTATTTTCGTCACAAAACACGTGCTCGGATATTTTTTTAAAGATTTTATTTGGACTCAAATTAAAATCTTGAAAAGTAGCTTTTCTAGATAATTTATTGATGTATTTGATTGTATGATTGTTTAATTTGAAATGTGTGTTGTTTAATACAAAATTTTGATTGCAAATTTAACAAATCTGCCTGAACGACCTACGATAAAACCTTATTGTACTAAAAATAAACATATTTTCTCAAAATTTAAAACTTTGCTTTACTAGATAAAAGAACAGTCTTTCGAAATCAATTTAAATTTTTTTGTGGAAAATAGTCAATGTGTCTAAAATTTAATTTAAAAATTCAAATTTCTGGTTTTTTGGTTATTCCCTCGTGGTGAGCGAATCGTCGTAAGACACGAGACCCATATTATTAGTTTGTACATATTAACTGTTCACTGTATATAGGTACCTACGAATAAGTATGCATTTTTTACAATATTTGCGCATTCCGGGAGGGGGAGGGGAATTCCATACATTCAGTTGTCAAACAGCTCGCGTGCCGCCTATTGCAATTTTTTATACATATTTTTTCATAACGCCAGAGCTCACCAGTATATATAGAAACCTTCGTGGACGTGCTCACAATAACTTACGAAAGTTTCATCGCAATCGGATGAACGGTTTAGCAATGCATAATTTCATGATGCCGGAGTTCACCTACAGAACGAGTATACCTACAGAAACCATCGCGGGCATGCGCACATCAAATCCCCAAAGTTTCATCGCAATCGGATGAATGGTTTAGCAGCGCATAGGCATCTCATATATATACAAACTCAGAAACATACATATTTTGATTTTTATATATGTAGGTAGGTATATAGAGATTGATAAGGTCAGTAAAATATTTCTATATCTCATCGATAATTAATATTTTATGTCTTCGTGCAAATGTTTATTGCTTCGGGACAGGAGCTTCGCAACTTTCCCTTTTCGATTGTCTTAGAGAACTTAATTATCGGAAAATATTGCTCAATTGGTTTAACAGACTGATGGAAAATAGAAAGTATTGACAAATCAAGCTTTATTATGGACGGACAATACGTGATTTGAATGAAATCGTGTCCGAGGGTGTTGGGTGTTAGGACTGTTGGGTTATTACGGCAGTAATGAACAACCTTTGAACAGAAGAGATAATTTGTTAATTTTCCGATCGATAAGCGAGCCGGCAGACTGGCGTCGGGTGCCGGGCGGCAATCTGCCGGTTATTTCAACGCGAACGTTTACCGGCTGCCGGGCGGTTTTCGCCATAGACGTCAGATGGTTCCAAGCCATCTCAAAATCAATTCAACGCCTCTTTGAAAAGTCATTACAAAACATGATTTTTTTAAAATAGCCCACAATCTTACTAATATCATAAACGCGAAAGTTTGAATGGATGTGTGTAGGTTTGGGGGCGTTCAAGTTTTACGTAACGCAATTTTTGAAGATTTTTGACCCCCCCATGTAACGCGCCGTAACGTTTTTCCGTCCTCCCCCCCCCCCCCCTCCCCCCAAAACGTTACGTAACGCCTAAGTGACAATTTTTACCTGAAAGTCACAATTAAGTTGCGCAAAGTACTGGAAAGTAGCTTAAATCCTTTTATCTTGTTTTAATCGCGTTTGCGGTAACAAATAAAACAAGAGATTTCGAGAACGAAACGGATTGCCAACTTGGAATAATACTTGAACGGCCCCTTTGTTACTCTTTCACGCAAAATTTACCGAATGGAATTTAATGAAACTTTACAATAATATAGCTCATACATCAAGATAATATACAGGCAGGATAATATTTGCAATTTGGGAGGCGGGAATGGGTACCGCCGCCCCGGGAATCTTTATTGGATAACCAACACCTCTGCCATAGGTCACCCCAAGTGGTTCGCTACGTTTGGTGATTTAGCAGGGGTGCCCGGGTTCATGGGGTGAGGTTTGTCTAAGTCTTGGAGGCGGATGACCAGGACATACTGAACCCCAGATTCCTACCCACCCCTTAAACCCTTTTCCTTCTCAGAACTCTCCTCCTCTCCTTCCTTTCCTTAAAAAACCCTCCACACATCATCCCCAAAGATGACATAGGCCCTGAGGGAAATTATTTTCCTCAGGGCCTCCTGTGTGGAGCTCATGTAAAAAAAAAAGGCTATAATTTATAAAGCTAGCGAGAGGGGAACGGGGACGCACGGGAAAGGTGATTCAGGAAGAAACAATGTATTTCTTTGAATGTATGGCATTGCAACGCATACCGGGAACCAGCTAGTCTAACCTAATGTAATCTATTTAACAATTTTTTAATATATATTTTTCATCACTTTCATGTAGTGTCCGACCGAAACTAGTTTTTACGGCCGAAACCGAAACCGAAACTGAGTTTCGACTTCGGACTCAGGTTCGGCCGAAACCAATACCGAAATCGAAACTTCCATATTTATAAGGTCATGTTTTCGTGGAAAAAAAATAGTCAATCTTAATCAATCAGCCTTTATTTTTAAATCATTTATTAATCATTCAGTCTCTGATATTTGAACTAAAAATAAACATAACATAATTATCACTCCTTATTTCAAATAAATTATTTATGCTTTTTGAAATCGTAATCGTAAATCGCTTCATGAATAATATTTTTAAAAAAATAGTAGGTTTTACCTATTTGAACATTATTAACAAATAACAAAATAAAAAGTAGAAAACAAAATACTCCTTCATCTTAAGGACAAAATAATTTTTAGAGGCGGGTACGGGTACCGCTGCCCCGGGAAACTTTACTGGATAATCAACACCTCTGATACAGGTCACCCCAAGTGGTCCGCTACGTTTGGTGATTTAGCAGGGGTACCCGGATTCATGGGATGAGGTTTGTCTAGGTCTTTATTTATTTATTTATTTATTGTTTGAAACATTTACAGAGTGTTAATAATAATTACATCAATGTTATTGTGTTGAAATGTGCACATATACATTAACACTCCAATTAAAAATGTTTACAGCATGCGTAATCAAGGTTCAATTGTTAGTAGGCGGAGATGGTAGTAGTGGATAAAACAGAAATAATAATAATCAGAATGAATATAAACAATTAAATATAAAACAAAGTAAGTGTACAGAGAAAGAGAAGACACAATAATAAAGCAATTATGTAACTGTGCTCCTTGAAGGTGGATGACCAGGACACACTGAACCCCAGATTCCTACCCACCCCTTTTCCTTCCCAGAACTCTCCTCTCCTTCCTTTCCCTAAAAAAACCTCCACACAGCATCTCCAAAGATGATATAGGTTCACAGGGGAATTATTTTCCTAAGGGCCTATCATGAACTAAATCATTTTAATAGCGAAAAAACTTACCTATTTCGAAAAAATGTTTAATATAAACACCTCCAATTTTACAACAAATAAACCAAACTACCGCAAAGTTCGCGGAGCGAACACAAACAAGTGAATCAAGTCCTGACAGGACTATGAGCGCGGACGCAGCAAAATGACACTTCGTAGCTCGCAGTTAAGTGCACCGAACACGTCCGATCGCAGAACGAAACCTCCCAAATTCAGTTTCGGTTTCGGCCTTAGTTTCGGCTGGATGGCAGCCGAAACCGAAACTAAGCCGAAACTTGATTTTTGGCCGAAAATAGGCTGAAACCAAAAGTTCGGTCGGACACTACTTTCATGACTTTTCAAAGGAGGTCTCCATTATTAATGGTATTTTTTAGATCGATTTTAGTTTCTCCCTGCATGTCATTTCCCATTCGTCCCATTCCCCTTCCGACCCCCCACTCCTCTCCCGCGTCCTCTTCCCCTCTCGCGTTTCCACTCCGCCTCCTCCACCTTCCCTCTCCCCATTCCACTCCCCTCCTTCCCCCGTCCAGCAAACCCCCCTCCCGAGTTCCCCTTCCCCCTCCCACGTTCCCCTCCCCCTCCCTAATCCCCCTCCCCCCCTCCCACATTCCATTAATTAATTCCTGGTACATTTAGTTTTCAAACAGCTCGCGTGCCACCTATTCCATTTTTTATGCAAATTTCATAATGCCAGAGCTCACCAGTAGTTTTATACAAACCTTGTCCCGACAACAACAAAAAGAGAATTATCCAATTTGGTGTAGGCGTTCGGAAGTTATGCTATTGTTCTCTTTTATGAATTTTATATTTATATTTTTCTTTCTTTTTCTTTTATCTATGTATATTCTGTATTCATATGTAAAATAATTGTTATTCTTTTGTAAAAGCCGTTATAATCGGCGTTAATAAATAAATAAATAAATAAATAAATATAAATTAAGTCAGTTCACCAGTACTACCCGTCTCGTCAACAACCCTCTCTGCTTGCCCGCCCGACCTCGCTCTGACCCTGCATCCATTCGCCTCATTTTCTTCTGACCATCGCTTTACCCTGGACCAGATACGGCTACATCATATGGAAGGAGCCATTGGATCACCTCAGATCAGCTCTTCAACCGGCATTGGGACCTCCAGCCTCTATAGTTCTTGTGTGTCTCATCCTGTCTGGCACACTAACAATAAATTAAAATAAACTCAATAGTAAGGGTTAACCAGTTTTAATAGTGCACAGGTATATAATTTTACATACATGTTGTTTTTATTTTATTTTTTCATAAATACGCTCATGGTAGCATCAATTAAACATATATCAAAATATCAATTGTGTTAGTACTCCCTCCCTAAACACGAGAAATTCTCAATTAGAGAGGTATTATTACCACCATTAAAAAATATTTGCATTACATGTACATAATTAAAAAAATAATTGTACTTATACCCAACTTTGTAAAATTGTAAAAATGGAATAAATAAATAAATAAAAAAATAAAAAAAATAAAATAAAAAAAAATAAAAAAAAAAACCGAGAATAAATTAAAATCTCGGCCGTGACCGAGACTAGATAAATTGAGAAATAAAAATGAAAATGCGCTATATTTAAGAATGTAATAATAATTTGTTTTAAATAGTTTTAATAATCAAAATTGAACAACATGATATTATAGCACATAAAAGGCAATTTTTCTGCATTTTCACCCTTCAAAGAGTGTTGCCTCATGTCGTATAATTGATCAGCTCTGCTAAAGAGCTGTTCACTTGCTACACTAGTAGGCGGTGCAGATAAAAACATTTGTCACAATCGAGAGCTCTCTCATGCACTGACACCAAGTGACGAATGTGGATGCGTGCGGTAGATTTGGATCCCATTATCCTATACCGTACCTGCTTACAACGGTCTCGGTTATGGCCCAGAATCTCGGCAATTTTTCGCCGAGAACCGAGACAGAGTTCTCGGTAGAATTTGTAGCCGAGAATGCCGAGCCCGAGATCTCGGTCGACCCTTACTCAATAGTAACCCAGGGAAAGATGGATGGAAGATATGCAAGATACTTAAAATAATTGTCGGGGACCACAGCCTGAAGATTGTCTTGATGGTAGTCAAACAGGAAATACAACCGAATAGGGAAGTATATAGAATTTCGTTTTTTTTTCTTATATTATATAATTTTGGATTCATATTACTTTTTTACAATATTAATTTACTTATTCTTATTATGCTGTCTCAATAGAAGTAAAGTCACAAGGAGGAAATCCATAATTGGTTTTATTTTGGCTATTTAATACTATGTACTAACTGAAATAAATGTAAACTGTCGATTTCCCGAAAATTAATAAATAAATAATTAACATGTCCTTCGTGGACTCCTCTGACAAGGAGGAGGTTGATCTCTATGATTTATCAAAGGAAGAAGTTACTGTCATAGCGCAGGCACCATGAGACAGAGGTACAAGCAGCAGAGCTCTTTGCCCTCTGCGATAGAACCTGTCAAGTTTTTTTGTATTTATTTATTTTGCTCTAAATTATTCTTCTTCTTTGTTAGAGAGCTGATGGTGACTTCAGAGGAGATGCTGAGATTATTCAGATTTTCGACGGCCTCTGGTGTCAGCCTGCGGGAACTGGTAGAGTGAACACTCTTCAACAATGTGCTCCATGGCTTTAAGCATTCAAAAGCGCAGAGTCCTCTGTCCCCATTTGGGCAACTCATTGCTAAAAGAAAACTTATGTGAATACCGCACAAGTTGAGTCTCAACTGTACGGAGCCAGTTGGACTATGGCATCCTGAATTGGGGAATGTTGTGAGGCTGAAGGGAGCAGGGAGATGGAGGGATGGGAAGTAAGAAAGCACTATATTATGGTAAAAAGTAAAAGAGGGTTGACATTTGACTACATTTATTGATGTTGATCATAAGTAAATGTTACATGTGGGTCTGTGGATAGCACATCTCTATACAGAAGAGGACAACAGTTGCAGTATTGGCATTTGCGAATAGTATTGTTCCCTATACATTGGTAAGAGTTGAAGCATTCCAATACAATATGATATACTCATACATAAATAGATTTCCACTATTGCTACTAACTTACTTCGTATTGTCTTAACGTAACATTTATTTTTATAATCGTAACAGCAATTATTAGTAAATAAATTTTCTTTTCCATAGTTAACGCTTTAAACATTCTGATAATATTCTTATGTTACATACGCAGTGAACCAAGCCCTCCGCAAGGAGACATCCAATCTACTCTAAGGAACCGTGCTAAATATATCATATAATTTACTACCTTACTCTTTTACTTATAATACAATTCAAAAATAATCAATATACGCAGTCGGATAAACTAACTTAACCTTAACAGAACCTTAGCTACGGGAAGTACCCGTCAGGAAACAAACCTAAAATAGAAACCCTTCGTACGAAAGTACACCATCTCTGCTCTGGAATTGGTTCAAACAGTTCATTGGCATTTGCTATCAACATTAATTACCAAATCAAATATACTGCATGCGATGACGTTAAAATATTCTTCATTCAGGTATTTGTAGTCTGTTGGGCAATATATTCCATACTGTATTATTACGTTTTGATTGATTGAAAAACATCTAGAATACCTCTACCAATACTGAGAAATCCTGAGAATTCAGTCATGAAACACAAGTAACTATTATTGCACAAACTAACCGCCAAAATGTTACAAATAAATTATCATTATGCGTGTTTACTACTTCGTATGTAAACAAAAAATTACATTATTTTCAAACACACAATAATAATAAATTAACTTTTAATTTATGCACAATACTCGTCAGTAAACTGTATTGAAAAATGATTTTTTTGATTTAAAAAGCATTTTATTATGTAAAAATTAACAATTTTATTAAAATTATAAGAAGTCAAAACAAGGATGGCAAATAAAATAATAATTAATTTTATTAATATTATTAATCAATATTTTGTACATTACTGATTTATAAACATCTCATTCTAATTAATCCCTAGTCCACGACGCCTGAAAACATAACCTAGTTCGTTACATTACGATTAAAGACAGAAATCAGCAGATTAACTCTGCGTACAAATGTATAATAACATCCAACAGGCGTAATGCACACATAGATTACATTATAACAGATTAATAGTTTTATAGTATGCCAAATGTTTAATTTTAAGTGTTACACTCCAGGCTTGAAGAATTAAATTTTTAAAAGACCAAAATATAACAGGGAGAAAGAACTTTTTTTAAACATTTCATACCTTAGGTAAGATACAACGATTATGACAAAGAGAGTTAAGAATAAATGTTTTGCCTATTTTGGCTCCAACCATATTACCTTTCTTATTACTCCGCTAGAACAACTGTATTCATTATGGGATATAATTAACTTTCATTAATTTGAAGCTATTAGCTCTTTCCTCGCAATATTAACTGTTTATTAATTAATGACACTCATGTTAACGTTTATTAGCTAATGGAATTTATTATGATGATTATACATAATGAGAAGTACTCTTAAAGTAATATGTGGAAGGATCTTAGCTATAGATTGCCCTAGAAAATAATGTTTACCCCAGTTTAGCAGATATGCGAGGTAGGGTTAAGGGTATACTTAAAAGTATGCATAGCCTGCTCTTCCATAGATGGTGCTAATTTAATTTTTGTAGATTATTTTAATTTCTTTTTTAAAATAATTGAGTATTTAGTCAAATAAAAACTGCAATAAAGTTTAAAATCTTCTACTAACGAACCCCTTTTCGGTTTTGCCTTTTTTGTATATTATGGAAAATGAAATTCTTTGGAAAATGATTGTAAAACATTTATACAGGGTGTAACAGGACGTACCCGAGGGATTTTAACCAGCGATTCCTGAGCATATTTAGAGTAAAAACTGTACACGTCATTTTGCTGTTTTTTTTCTATTAAAAATATTTTTATCACACGTCGCCACTGGCGTTACGTCTCGTTCTAACAGTGTGTTAATACTAGAAACAGCATGCGTATCGCTAACATCCATCGTGACAGGATGTCTCTCATAGCGAATGGAACAATAGCGAAGTGTGGTTAAAACACTTTTATTTTGCTTTTAATAGAAAAAAAATGTCATCAGACTGCAAAATGTAAAACATACATTTTTTACTCCAAATATGCTCAGGAATCGCTGGTTAAAATCCCTCGGGTACGTCCTGTTACACCCTGTATATGTGTGCCTGAGCTTCACAAAATAAAATAAAACCCACTTTTTGACGATGTTTTCTCTAGCATAAATAAAATCAAGCGGCTGGTGGAAAATGGGAATTTGAACCTTATCGCCATCTACACAAGGAGTGTTATCATTAGAGGCCTGATTCCGAATTTTACACAATGTGGTGCATCGCCTTAATGGTTTAAAGTATAACTTGCAAAAGTTTTTTTTTCCTAAAATAATGAAATTAGTGCCATCTATGAACGAGCGGATTATGAATAATTTTAAATTGATCCTTAATAAAACATCAATAGTAAGCAATCAAACAATGCCTCCTCCAAACCGTCTTTGCTTTCAAAATTTACTTAACATGTAAATCTACGTTCTTCTTAAAACACTGCATGCTAAGAAATGTAAATCTGCACTCACTTTCATTGAAATTTTACAAACTTTTCCAAACAGGTAAAAAGGATAAAACTCCATTTCTAAAATCTCTTAGGTAAAAAAAAGCATAAAAATATAGTATCTTTTAACATTCTAAGATTTCTATTGAAAAACCTATTACAGATAATTTAAATAATAAAATTCGCGACAATCTTTTAAAAATTTGAAAACAGGCAAATTATTTTTTTATTTATTTTATGGTCCATCTAAATGCTCAATCTTACTTGCACAAACTCTAATTAAGACGACAAAACAGTACACTGCGCAAACAGCTTGCAAAAACATTAATTCGCTCTAATTTGCACAAGTAAACAAATACGGCCGCACAGGTCTACCGTGTTTTTTGTGCAAAATTTTACACAAACCGATTGCGCACTGTTGCAAGTCGCTGCATGTAGACAGACCTTTAGACCTGTGAACAGTTTTTTTTTAAATAAACAATAATAATAATAACAGTAAACTTATTTGAAAGGGGCATAATAAATGTATTTAACAAAAAAAATTACTTAGATCTTACAATAAGCACAAGAATAATAATATACATTTAGATATCACCGTAAAAGAAATAAATTTATTGTGTAAGCACGTCGCCTTACTGATTCAATATGGAAAAGATAACATTTGGTGTCTTATAGCTAGGCCTCATCAGTTGAGGGAATGGAACAAGCTATGTCTATGGATAAAAATAAACTTTTATCTATGAACATCCAGCGTAGATCATCTTGGAGAAATGTCAGTGTGAAAGACAGACTGCTAACTAACAATATATACAGATAATCTTATCAAATAACTAGTTCCACTTGATATCCTGCAAAAACATACAAAACTATTAGTTTAGAAAACACACAATTATATGAAAAACAATTCGGTATGAAATGGCAAAAGGCAAAAATTTGAAACAGAAAAATCAGTTCCAGTCAGTTCAATTCCTAGATGCAACCGTATTTGATTGCGATTGAGAATTGCTAATATTGTTTTCAATGATTAAATATTACAATTGAGATTTTAACCGCATTGATAGAACTAATAATTTTGGTTTCAGTGTCATTTTTAATAGTATGTATCTTAACCTCTTTTTGGCCGGAAGCGCGGTGCGGAACAAATTTTAGAAGAAATAAAAATTTGAATGCGATTTTAACCCTTATGTATAAAGAAACTGTATGAAGGACAAGGTCAGAATCGCTTGCGCTAATATTTTTGATGTAGCCAAAAGTTTCATTCACCTAGCAACACCAGAATATTTTTTAATTAATTATCTATGGAATCTGGGTGTCAGATTTTGCCCCGATTTAAACTGTGGAAAAGTGATGTCTCTTGCAAGATAATTCACAAAAACATTGAAAAATCTATCAATTTATCAAACAAACGCAAGTAATGTTGTTTTTATAGACATATTGTTCAAGGAATGTGTTTCGGTAAATAAAATTACTATAGCTCAAAATAAATCCTCAAAATATTAGTTTAAAGTGATGCATTCCGTAATTTCCAGTATGCAATAAAAGAAAAATAAGAAGTTTCAATAATGACTCTCCACAGGAAACGCTGGCAAACAAGAGGTTTAGAGGCCCAAATATAATCATAATAAGTTCAAAATTATATTCCGATTTTCCGATACACACAATAATGTTGCTATGATATTAAAATATAGGAAACAAATAACCAAGAATATTGTTATTGTTAAAAGATAATATTATGTATTACAATGAATATCAGAGGAAAAACCAGATGCATTATTGAGAGATAATTATTATTATTAGGAGGAATTAACAATATTCAAGAACCACATCCATAATTTTACAGTGTGACAATCACCAGGGAAACAAATCAGTCATTAAAACCAAGGCACCAATACATCACCAATTTCTTTTTATTTACATTATTAAATCGTTACAGAGTTCAGCAGCACTACTACGTATTTGTTTCTACACTAACAATTAAAAAATTATCTATCTGTTAATGAGGAACGGTTGCGCAATCATTTTCACACAAAACTTAAATTTGGATTTTGGGCCAAAATATCAAATCAAACCGAAAGTAATTTTTTTAATCAAAAGATACAGTCTAGTAGGTATATGCAATGACGTTACATACTATATTAGACGAGGGGTAGAAATCTCAAAGTGGGAAGACAATCGCAAGACAATTGTACCGGTCTCGATATCTAGTACTTTAGTACTAAACTGCTACGCGTCGAGTAAGGTTGCGTCTTACCAGTAAGTAGATTGCATTTTAAAAAGTGTCAAAATGCCCTCCTGTGTGATGAGAAAATGTTTCAATTACACTGCAAATAATAGTAAAGGCGAAGGAATAACACTTCATTTGTAAGTACACGCAAATTACTTAATATTATCGATTATTATAAATATTACAATAAATTTTCATGTTTCCCGCTCGCGGTTTTACACGTCATTACGAGACAGAGAACGTTGCATCAAAAAGTAACGAGCATAACAAAGACAACCTGCTAACAGTAGGTCGGTTCACACAGCGTCCCGCACAAGTTTTCTTCTATTGGGAAAGATGGGGTAAAACGTACACAGGGTAAATCGTTAATTAATTTAATTATGTTTGAATTGTCATAACTCATAACGCTCGAACCGAGCTTCCTTGCTGACAATGACAAGACACTATAATTTAATATACGTAAACACGCTAGTTGTAGTTAAGCTCTATTAATAATTATAATTTACGCTGTGACTTTATAAACGTAAAATGACAATTAATTCAATATAAATTTATTATGACTTATCAAATATGAATTTTAGGTTTCCCCGTGATCAACTACGACGACAGAAATGGACCACTGTTGTTCGCATTCAAAGATGCGAACATGATTGGACACCTTCGCTTTACAGCACAATATGTTCAGTTCATTTCAATAAAGACGATTTACATACCACGGTCAAAGGAAAGCGTTTTATAATGTCGTTGATGAAAATTGTAAATAGATTTGTATACTCATTTGAACCTATGACCTGTACTGTATAATAAAATATGTTTTTAACAATACTACTATAATAGTACCAATATTGTATTACTAATGATAACTCATATAATTATAATAAAAAATATTTGCCCGTGTGTCTTGTTTTACCCGCCTTTACCCTCCCCTGTGCGTAGTGTAACCGAGTGAGAGTATCTTGTTATCTCAGTCACACCCATGATGTGAAAGCAGTATTCGGCAAAGAAATTAATACGCCGCCCGCTAATGTATCCGTGCCATTCATACATACACATTATTTGATTGTCTATCTTTATCACACAGGAATAAACTTTTGAATTGAGAAATTATTGAAAATCGCTGAAAACAAAAGAGTGTTCCTTACTTTCCACATTATATTGTGAGTATGTGAAACTATAACGAGTCTATTTATTTTATATAACGTCATTGGGTATATGTGCTACTTTATTTATTTTTGTTTTATATTATAAAATATAGGTCATTAAAGAATGTCATTTTTATGATTTTAGAGGCAACTTTGGCAATTATTTGTTATTATTATGATGATTTAAAATAATAATTTTAGTAAATATACTATAAAAATATGATGAATGTAAAATAAATAAAAATTAAATTGATTTAAAAAGCCATTTTATGGGTGTGAATTTAAATTACAAATGACCGATTTACATTGGAACACAAATTTGTCACAGATAAATTAAAATTTCTCTCCTAAAAACACCCTTTTGGCGATGTTTTATACTTTCAATGCCAAAAATTGCCAATGAAATCATGTAAAATTTAATTCTTTAATGACCTATGTACCATAAAACAAAAATAGATAAAATAGCACATATCCATCTAGAAATTTGCTAAACCTTTTGATTAAGAAAATAATTATTTAGTTTGGTCCAAATTTAAGTTGAAAAATGCCATGCAGCCATTTCTCTTAAGCTTAAATTTGTGATTCAATATAATCACTCAATAAATTATCCATTTTGAATTCACATTCAGACGCCAGTAAAAAATTCTGCAATAAGTCTTTTTGACGTGAGAGTCAATGCTCTCTCATTCACAGGAGAGCAATTTTTACTACAATCACCTGTATTATTTAATTATGATTTTTTTGACAGATGAAGTCTGCAATAAGTCTTTTTGACGTGAGAGTCAATGCTCTCTCATTCACAGGAGAGCAATTTTTACTACAATCACCTGTATTATTTAATTATGATTTTTTTTGACAGATGAAGTCTGCAATAAGTCTTTTTGACGTGAGAGTCAATGCTCTCTCATTCACAGGAGAGCAATTTTTACTACAATCACCTGTATTATTTAATTATGATTTTTTTGACAGATGAAGAGTTAGAGTGCCACGATGATAAAATTATATGTGTTTTGTTTTAAATGAAAATGCTTTAAAATGTACGCTCGAAACAGGCTCAGCCTAACGAGGTGGTTTTTACCAAAAAAAAAATGTATTTTAATATGGTGGGCATATTGGCGAAAAACATTAAGGTGATTGTCAAAAGAATTCATATTCTACACTTTCATAGATGGCGTGAGCTTAATTATTTTAAGGAAAAACACTTTCCAAGTTATTTCAAAAAACACTTTTAAAACATTAATACAGGGTGTTAAGGGACATACTTGACTTACTTTAACCAGTGATTCCTGACATTATTTGGAGTAAAAAATGTAAACGAAATTTTGGTCTCCGGTGACTTTTTTTGACAACTTTTTTTTTTCGAAAGTTTTTTCTTCAAAATGAACAAAAAAAAATTCTTCCGCATGTCGTCACTGGTCACTCAGCCGGGTGTCTGACGAAACCCTTACCCCGCCTCCAACTGTTCAACAACTACCATTTTTTTTATGTTTTTGTAGAAAAAAAAAAAAAAAAAAAACATCAAAAATGTCACCGGAAACCAAAATTTCATTTACATTTTTTACTCCAAATAATGTCAGGAATCACTGGTTAAAGTAAGTCAAGTACGTCCCTTAACACCCTGTATAAATTAATTGTTTGCGCCTGTATACGCAATACGAATATGAATAAATAGTTTTGCCCTAAACAGGCTCAATTCTTTCAAGAAAGGCTAACAAATACAATAAAAATAAAGGCTACTAATCACCGATACAATATTGTATTTGTTAGCCTTTTTGAAAGGAATTAGCCTGTTTGTGGGCAAAACTACTTATTCATATTTGTATTGCATGTATACGGACGCAAACAATTAATTCATCTTAATATTTTAGAGCATAACATGTAAAAAGTGTTTTTTCCTAAAATAATTCTCGCATCATCCATGAAATAGAAAAATCAAACATAGACAAATGAAAAAGACATTCTTAAATGAACACACTTAACGATATCATTTTTTTTCAACACAAATTGTAATTAAATTTAATAAAAAAGTTTGAAGTTGGCACAAAACTTAAATGCTTGCTTTCTCAAAACTGTGAGTGATTTTAGAGTTAACGTTTTTGCCAGAGTACCCACGATGTATATCTATCTTGGTTAATATTAGGCATTGGACAAACACAAAATATGCGTAATGACAACCTTTAATAGCTAAATATGTACTTAGCTTGGTCACATGCGCAAAAGCACTTAACGAATTTGCCAGATCAATAACGCATCTTAGGCGTTGCTGATGTGTTTCAGACTTTTGTCACATTTGATTGACCTTCAAACTTAACGATCAACACACATTTTAGAATTACTTTAATTTTAAGGGTCACCGTTAAATGCTGATTCTTGCTATAGCTTTTGTTCAAATTTTAATCAGCTGTCAAATACAACAGAATTGTTCTTAAGCTTGTCAAGTGACAAAAGCTCTCAATCTGGGAAGCAGGTATGGGTACCGCCGCACAGTGGGCTGAAAATCGCCTTTCATAGACATAGAGGCTTGAATTTTCAAGGGTATTTTTTTTTGCTGGAAATGGATTCTGCTGATCATTACTATGCTACAAATTTCATATGAAGCAATTGCGTGTACAAATGAAGGAGTTATAATTTTTTTAAGAAAAATTTGTATGGCACTGACATTAAAAATGAGGATATCTCTGGAATCATAAGGTTGGCCATTCCATCCTTACACACAGATATACTACTATTTATTTGTATTTTTTTGACATACTTCGTATTGTGGCACAACGTGCGATTTATTTTTTAAAAATCTTCAAAGTTGAAAAATAAAAAAATTTATGTTGATGATTCATTTTAATGCTTAAATGCATTATTATCCTCTTCTACAATATTTATCATGATTACTGATTAATAATTTATGTTGAAGCACCCATTTCCGTACATTACTTCGACCAGAACTGTCAAATATGCCAATGATGCCAATATGGCGCAGTAACTCTAGAGTAACTATCGGTTTCGGAAAGTAGGTAAGTACAAAAGTTAAAAGTAACGTACAACAAGCAGTCAAATTGTTGAAAAACGTATTTTGGTGAAATTTAACTACATTAACGGCCTTTTGTTTAACTTTTATTTTTAAAGTTAAAAACAAAAGGCCGTTACTATAGTTAAATTTTACCAAAATACGTTTTTCAATCAATTTCACTGCTTGTTGTACGTTACTTTTAACTTTTGTACTTACTTTCCGAAAACCGATAGTTACTCTAGAGTTACTGCACCATATTGGCATCATTGGCATATTTGACAGTTCTGGTCGAAGTAATGTGTGCTGGGTTAATGAAAATGGGTGCTTCAACATTGATTATTAATCAGTAATCATGATAAATATTGTAGAAGAGGATAATAATGCATTTAAGCATTAAAATGAATCATCAACATAAAAAGTTTTTTTTTTCAACTTTGAAGATTTTTAAAAAATAAATCGCACGTTGTGCCACAATACGAAGTATGTCAAAAAAATACAAATAAATAGTAGTATATCTGTGTGTAAGGATGGAATGGCCAACCTTACGATTCCAGAGATATCCTCATTTTTAATGTCAGTGCCATACAAATTTTTCTTAAAAAAATTATAACTCCTTCATTTGTACACGCAATTACTTCATACGAAATTTGTAGCATAGTAATGATCAGCAGAATCCATTTCCAGCAAAAAAAAATACCCTTAAAAATTCAAGCCTCTATGTCTATGAGAGGCGATTTTCAGCCCACTGTGCGCCGCCCCAGAAAACATCTATTGGATAACTAACACCTCTGCCAGGTCAGAAAAGTGGTTCACTACGTTTGGTGACTCAGCAGAGTACCCGAGTTCATCAGGTGAGGTGTGTTGGCGACGGATTTACCTACCCAACCGCTGCGTGGTGGGCCGGATCGGGAGAGGCCGGTTTGGGAAACCCTTTGACCTCTCCAGCCGGTCTCTCTCAACCATCGTCTTGTACCGCAGTGGAAAGGATGGATTCTTACATCCGCCACTCCTGGACACACTGACCCCTAGATTTCTACCCACTCCTCATGTTTTTTTTCCTTCCTTTCCTTAAAAGGGACCTAGGCCCTGAAGGAAATTATTATATTTATTTTCCTCAGGGCCTCCTGTGTGGCGTTAATGTAAAGAATAGGCATTTTAACAGGGATTATTCAAATATCTAAAATTCAAAATGGCGCCAATGATCTATTTGATGGTCATCAAATGTTAGGGGGTTTGAAAGACCCCAGCCTAAGAGCTTTACTACTTAAGTGAACTTTTCATTTTCATTTCTTTTCAATCTAGTACCTAAAAAAAACATACGAAATACCTACATTGTGAAACAGATGGCGCTCTGATATCCAGAAAAGTAAGCCCTACCCTTGGGCGGCCACGTGGGCTAACCTTACAGGGCCC
Organism: Limnephilus marmoratus; assembly: GCA_917880885.1. Classification (NCBI taxonomy): domain Eukaryota; kingdom Metazoa; phylum Arthropoda; class Insecta; order Trichoptera; family Limnephilidae; genus Limnephilus; species Limnephilus marmoratus. The sequence continues at coordinate 6,880,239 of OU862922.1, read as the reverse complement.
CAAAAGGGTCCAGGGGGACCCCGGCCGGGGGCGCCGGTGGGCCCGCGCCGGGCGGAGGGGGCCTCGCGGGGGGCATGCCGGACCCCATGGCTCCTACGCCCTGACCCTGCGGTTGCTGCACACCACACCCAAGCACCCAGGTGTTATATTAGTAAAGTGCAAGGGGTTTATAGTATTGTGGGGTTCAAATTCATCTGATTCAACTATTAAATCTAAATATATTTCTAATTGATGACAAAATGTTTTAGTCCAGTTATTAAAAAATAGTTAATTATTATTATGACGTTGCCAATTTTTAAGACACAATTTTATATAATTTATTAGGATTATAAAAATTACATCTGGAACAAATTAAGTGATCTTGCAGAAATAATAATAAAGACCATGTTTGTTTGAGAATAACATTAATTTTAGATTAAAACGCTAATCAGATAGTGATGTTTATTTTTTTTTAGATATAATCAAAAACTCATAAGACAAAAATGTGGATTTTTTCTCATTTGTATGGTATTTCATAACTGTGAAAACACATTGACTTAAATTTTTACCTTTCAACATAACACACTTACAAGGTGAAAAAATATTATTTCTTCATAAGAATTTTCAAAAATATTTAACAATTCAATAGAAGACTTTTCTACATAGCTGAAGAAGAAAAATTTGAACCCCACACAATGTATTATAATTCCAGTGTTTTGAATTAATAAAATATTTCTAATATCCTTTTTTAATAATTATTATAGATAAAGATTTACAGAAGTAAGTTAATAATCAAAACACTAGAAAAGTCATAATAATTGGAAAAAAATTACATCAAGAGATTTTTATTTGTTATTTTCTATTTTTGTTAATGACAAAGATTATTTTCTTACATTAGTCTCGGAGAATATTTTTAAGTGCAAAAATATAATGATTGTGCATGAAGCAGACAATTTTGTTAATATTATTTTAATGTTACTGTGGACCTGTGCACTGCATGCAAAAATAGAGGTAGATTTAATACAAATGATTTAGTTGTACGACACTTTTTATTTTTATATTATGAAATTGGAAAATATTTGATTGACCTCTTGTTTTGGAAATAAAAAGGAGAATGCAAGCAATAATGCTAAGTAAATTTAGTATAATAATAAAAATTAAAAAAAAAAAAAACTAAAAAAAAACAAGCAATAATAATAAAAGTGGAATACTAGCATTAACCAAAATTTTAATATTTTCTACTATAATACAGGCAAGTAAAATGAAATACTGGAATTATTATATTAGTTAACTGAATAATAAGATATAGTCTGTGATTCCAATATTTCATAGTAAATAAAAACTACATATAGTGAAATAATCTACTTGTTACAAAAATAATAATTTTCAATTTCATCATGGTAGACGATAATGAGAAGAGATTGTTAGAGTCACAGGACGGAAGAATCGCAGGGAATACAGAGAGAAGAAAGTCGGAAGAATGGATATTACTGCTTATATGCACATATTGCACACATGAAAAGCCATTTAATGCGCATATAGCACAAGGAATTGCCATAATATGCACATTTTGAACATATAATCTCCACATAGGCCATATGAAATATGGAATATGCACATATTGCACATGGAATAACCATAATATGCACATTTTTGACATTTAATAGCCGTATAATGCACATAGCCCATATTTTATATGGAATAGCTATTCTATGCACGTATTGCACATGAAATGCCATAATATGCACATTTTGGACATATAATAGTCGTGTAATGCACATAGCCCACATTTAAATGGAATAGCTATTCTATGCACGTATTGCACATGAAATGCCATAATATGCACATTTTGGACACATAATAGCCGTATAATGCACATGGCCCATATTTTATATGGAATAGTTATTCTAGGCATGTATTGCACAAGGAATAGCCATAATATGCACATTTTGGACATATAATAGTCGTGTAATGCACATAGCCCATATTTTATATGGAATAGCTATTCTATACACGTATTGCACAAGGAATAGCCATAATATACACGTTTTGGACATTTAATAGCCGTATAATGCACATAGACCATATTTTATACGGAATAGGTATACTATGCACACATTGCGCATGAAATAGGCATTATGTGCACATAAAATAGTGATCAATAATTTACATTCAAATGAAACAGTATAGATCTGTAAGCTCCACAGTGGTAAATTGGCAGAACAAGACTGACGGCCAATTTCATAGTAATATAATGAAGACAGAGATATTATTGTTTTTCTAACAATGTTTTGGAGTTTGTTCATGTTTGCTCTAACTTACCATGTTAAAATGGTGTTGATTATGGAATGTATAGGACATGGGAGGAATCGGCATGCCTTGGCCCTGGAAAACATAAAAAAGAAAATGCGCATGCTCTCAGTGATTTGCTAATTTACATGGTGTATTAATTACATCTCCTTGTTCGGGAGTTTCTTGGAGGGTGCTATATATTCATTGTGGGATATTTTCAATCGCGATGTTGCACTGGACGGCAGAACGTAAAAGGAAACATACAAACAAGTTTGTAATGAAGATGACGGCACTGAATAATTTAAAATATAACAAACGGACAAATTTTGAAAAATATAAATTTCAACTAAAATTTTGATTAAATTGAAAGGCCGTAACGCTGAGTGGTGCATAATTTCTACTATGTCACTCTCAAACAATAAACCAAATCAATCATTAAAACTAAAAACTAAAAATTGAATAATCAAACTATGTTGTTTTTTTTATTGTGAAAAATAGCGTGTGCAAATCAAATCTACAATGAACAATATAAAATACACTAATAAAGTGCAAACTGCAAACCAAAAAGAAAATTATAATTTTGCCAGGAAAATAAATTTTGACTGAGTATGCGTGTAAATTTTGAGTAGGAAAACATTACATATACATGCAAACTATGCAGCAACAAAATATGCAGCGCATTCTACATTTATATTTACATCAAAACTAAAACCTGATCAGTAAACAAATTCTTAATTATCTCAAGAGACAATAAAATGCTCAAAAACTTGTATGTATATAATTTTCCAAAGAGAAACAAACAATATCCCAATTAACTCGTTGAATGCCGGGGAACAACACGGAAATTTCACGACCTTGAATTTGAATTGAATGTTTTGTGGATTAATTTTGACTATTGTATATTTTATTGACTGAAACACGTTCATAACACAATAAACTATCTACCAAAATAACATTATTTTTTCGTTAATTACGTAAATTGATAGGTTTTACGATGTTTTAGTCGAGTAAGACGCATAAATTATGACGCGGCAGAAATGACATTTCGTGTCCAGCGATTCTGACACTGTCCTTGACAAATTTTGTACATAGAAGGGTCAAAATCGTAGATAAAGGAATTTTTCCCGCGCATGCGCAAGAACTGCGCACATCCCCGCGCTCCGGTAAATTATTAATATAAATTATTTGGAGCGACTAGGCGCATTGCAGGTTTCGCTATGGTAAAGGGCGATAATAGAGCAAGCGATTCTGACCGTGTTCTTCATACACTTTCTTTATACATAAGGGTAAAAATCGCGTGTAAAATCTCAGACACACCAGTGCACGAACGGCATTCAACGAGTTAATCAATCAATCGTTCAAACGATCAGAGAAATTTATTGTAATAATTTTCTGCGTAAGATCCTGAGCAATATTGATCATTTTATAAGGGGTTCCAAAATAATAAGAAGAAATATTAAAATGTTGAGTAATATTATCGATATTGATTTTTAACTGAGCAAATTTTAACAAACGAACAAAACATAACACAAACATTGACAACCATAATATATATAAATATTTGTTTTAATCATTATTATTCAGCTTGAAAACGGAAAATTTAATAGGGGGGTACTTTTTAAATAAGCTTAAGCCACTGGAGCGACCACGTGAAATAAATAAATTTGCCTCGATTGCTCGAGATTTCCCTGAAGATTATTTTTTAAATTTTCGCCAACATTAAAAAAATCATACCTTCGAATTTTAACATGGAGACATGAAAACTTATTATAGTGCTATATAGCCAATGAATCAACCTGTATTTTACCGTTTATCTAATATTTGTAAGATTTATAAAAAATATATAAAAAAAATCGTTAAGTTTATAACTGCGCGAATCCTGCGTGTTTTTTACTTTGAAACCGCCGTGAGGGTACTTATTCGAGTCAACATAGAATATTTTCGATTTCTGTATGTTGTCTGTGGTACACTTGATTATGAAAGGTGAATATCTGTGGAAAAAGGACTTAATTTTAACCGTAAACAGCTGTTCATAAATTCGGCGGGAAAAAAATATTTTAAAAATTATTTATAACATCTTTCTAAAATAGTCTACAAAGTTCGGATTTGCGACATCGATGGTCGTAATAGATAAAGCATTTCAATAGATTCGTTTTAAAATAAATGGCTGGCCATGGAAATGTTTTAAATAATAACAATAAATGTTTTACTGATGGTAGGAAAATGTGGTCCAGTTTTGGACCGCTATCAGTCGCAGAAAAATAAAAGTGGTACATTTTTCGACCATAATCGCTCCAGTGGTTAGACATTAGTGAAATTGTTAACGCTGAACAATAATTGTTATTCATTTTCAGAAATCCGATACCTACGTCAGGAAAGTATGCAAGCATTTGGAAAATAAATGATTAAAAAAATCAAAAATTATGGTTTTGTTTTTTAATTGAAAAAAGGGGAGTACGAATAATGTATTTAAATTACAAATATTATTAAAATTGATATGATTTTGGATATACGTAGGATGACATCTATTGCCTAAAGGATAAAAGTTTGCAGGGGTGGTAAATCAGATTGGCGTTTAATCTCACCATGGGGCGGTAGTTGGCGCCAGTAGTGGCGGCCATGGGCTGCGGGCTCCATCCCCCTGCTCCAGGCTTGGCAGCATTCTTAGGAGAGTTCCATTGAACACCCCTGCAAAATAGATCAAAACAATATTATTAGCTTTAACCAAATGGAAAATAACCCTTGCGTGAGAAGAATTGAAGGACTTTTTGATAGAATTCCATTATTTTTCGAATCTTCCTGTAACACACTCTCTCTTAATTAAATTATGTTTTCTGAGTTTTCTCAATATGTATATATTAAAGGATATTTACATTAATAACACAAATCTGAAATCTGAAGGACTGCGGAGATGCCATTTTTAATAACAATCTTGTTTTTTATAATAAAACACCATAAGTCAGGCTAGTTGCTATTTTTTATTTTTTTATTCCATGACGATGACAATTGGGGTTTTATCGTAAAAACAGCATTGTAAAATGGTATTATAATATTGGAACCATTGCTTTAATAAGTCTGTATATTTATAACACAATGTAATAATACGTCAAGTATTAAAGATACATGTGCCGACAAAACTGCAAGCTTGACTCATTTCATAAATTAATAAGTCAGGTACGCCCCTTACGTCATGCGTATGTCTGGTAATGATATATTATCGTGAAAACAAGTAAATGGGTCTGAGTGGTTAAACAGGATTGTATCAAAAAGTCCTTCATGTGTAAAAAGTGTTTAAGGTGATGCACTACTAAGCAATGCAAAATCATGTGATTTTGGTTTCAAAATTAAGACCAATTAGAAATATTTTAGATGTTTTAATGAAATACTGCAAGTGGAGCACATATAAGTCTGTCAAATCAGAGTAGAAAATATAAAAACGGAACTACAAAATTTGTAGGCTGGCAACACCAATTTACCTGTAAAGTATTATTTTAAAGTGCAATGACACTGAAAATACAGAACACTGTATTCACATTTAAAAAAACATTATGCACTTTAAAAAAAAAACCTTTTGATTCACCTTAATTACATTAAAAGGCAACTATTTGCATTGGGGGAAGTGGAAAATATTTCATTCTAAATTTCGATTACGTAAAATTAAAATTAGCTTTCGTCTTGTGAGATTGTACGCCATTAGCTATTAGCTCATTCGCTGTCACTTTGGTATGTTGGTATTCCTGATACACTTGAATGTATAACGAACGGCTAGAAGATTTTGAAGGTACGGGGCACTCTCTTTTGAATCACAAACCATGTTACACAAACCTAGCGTAGCCGCTAAACTACTTGAAAACTGGGATGTTTTTCTTGCCTTGACGCGAGTAGGCGTTATAAAGGGGGACTTTCTTTTGTATCACAAACCATGTTACACAAACCTAGAATTCCCATTAAGTCTGCTACTCTTTGCTCTAGTATCTTTTCGTACAGTAACAAGAATACCAACATAACAAAATGACATTTGAAAATAATGTTTGAAAATGGACGGTCTCGTTTCACAGAATGAAAGCTAATTTTAATTTTACGTAATCGAAATTTAGAATGAAATATTTTCCCCAATGCAAATAGTTGTCTTTTAATGAAATTAAGGTGAATCAAAAGATTTTTTCAAAAAAAAGTGCGTATTAACCATTGCCAGCGATCTCAAAAATTTACCAAAAATTTAAATTGAAAAAGCACTGTTGTTAAGGTACCTACTTAATTACATAATTTTTGATTAAATTGTTAACTTTATTGATTGGCTTTCATTTAATTTTACATAAATTTGAATTTAACAATAGGTAGAAAGAAAGAACCATTAATGGTGAGTTTAGTTACACTACTTTTAGATCTGAATGAGTTAAATATATTCAGATCTAAAATTAGCGACAAGATCTAAAGCCCGGGCAACGCTACGTACTTAAGCTAATATTAAATAAATGTGAGCAATTTCTAAAGCGTGCTTTATATTTTATTACAATATCGTTATTCTCTTATTACGTTAACACAAAATTGCAAAGGTATAATATAAATATACACAATTCTAATTTTGAGATCAGTGGGTGTGTTATTGCAATGAAAAATATTTTTTTCACTTTTATGCCTTTTAAATTTTTAATAAAAATGTAGGTTACATAGCTTTAGATTACCACCGTGATTATACTTTTAGTATTGCCATTTGAACAGCAGTGGCGCCCTCCTATTTTTTCTACTCTTATTTGACAAACTGTATTTGCCTTTGAAATAATCGAGTATTTTTTTTATTTGTCTTTCTATAAACCAAGAAAAAATGAAGTATCAGGCCTATAAACTGCTTTAAACTTCAAAATCTCCTATTTACGAAAATGTGGAAAATATGTGGAAAATTAAATTCTTTAGGAAATGATCATAAAACATTTAAAATAAAACTCATTTTTTGGCTACGTTTTTTCGTGAATAAATCAAACAGGCAGCTGGTGTTAAAAGGGAATTTAAACCATTTCACCATCTACATAAGGCATGTTATTGTTAGTGGCCTGATCCCGAATTTTACATGACATGGTGCATCACCTTAAAAAGATGACTAAGAACAGATTTGTCGCTAATTTGTTAATGTAAAAGTTGAATAGTTTTCTCAATCCTATGGAAGAGAGTTTTATGGTTGGTTACTATGTATATTAAATACTCACTCAGTCCTAGTTCAGGTAAGGTAGGAAAAATATAGAGAAAACTCACTTTATCATGTTCATAGAAATGTTTGAAATTGCAAGTGTTATGTAAGAAATAATGTCTACAATAGAATAGAAGGAAGAGTTAGTAAAACTTAGTGAGTTTACTGAAAAGTGCATTATTTACTAACAAACGGGTAAGTTTCCTACTTAAGGTTAAGTTAGATTTTTAATAATTGTTATAATAAGAATAACGGACAAATGTGCATTAAAATTTTGGTTCGATAGAAGAAATCCGCCAACTATTTATTTCAACAAAAACAAGGTAACAGATCGACCTGTTCAGAATTATAAATATGGTCCGGATATCGATTGTCCAGTTGATTAGTCAGACAACTTATTAGTCAAAAATCAAAATTTGGATATATATATACTATTTTTTCAGTTAGGCACTAGAAAACAAGGGATTTAAAAATATCAAATAGCAAATCCGAACCCTAGTTATGGAGATTAACCCATCGCACCTAAAACACGCTTACGAGGCGATGTGTATCTCAAGTACGCAAACCGAACCCTGCCTCTGTGGCAGTCTATAAACAGGTCAGCCAAAACGCGTAGAACGGACACACCAGTGACATCTGAGAAAAAAAATTAAATGTGAATCGCTCTATATATAAAGAGCTTTCATTTCGTACCATTGCCAATAATAATATGTTTGTAAAGGTTTTTCTTGATATTTACATCTTGGCACACAGTCCTTGCTTCATTAGCGTAGTCAAGGTTCCGAGAGGCGTGGAACGCATTGGCTAGAAAATTGCGAACAAGTATCAAGTAATAGTTGAACACTAATGAACAGACCCGTAACGATTATTATAGTCCGAAATGATTTGGTACACTACATTTTGCCCTTTTGATGTCTTCATTATTTATTTGTTAGTTGGGAATGTGCATCGTGTGAACTCTCTGAATGAAGTTATTCACATTCGCTGTATCCGATTCAAGTATTTGTTCACTGGGTAATTAACTTAGCCAATCACTCAAAAAATATTTTTTTATAATTCTAAGTGTAATGAGTAAAGAGGAATGTATACTTACTTGACAGCCTGCTGTGCGCTCTTATTGATGGTGAGGTTGTTGGCAAGACTGGCGAGTGAAGAGTCGAGGTCCCCCGTGAGCACCTTCCCGGCGGGCGGGGGCGCCTGGCCTGCAGCAGACAGGGAGGGGGCAGGGCTGAGCGGCGCTGCGGAGGGGGGGGCTGCGCTAGGGGGGCCCCCCTGGACCCCCCCAGAGCTCTGGGCCCCGGGGCGCAGCACATCCCCCAAGCCGTCAAAGCCTAGCAAGCAGCCGCCACCCAAGCAGAGTTTAACACGTGCACAGGGACGCATTCAGAGATTATGATATGGGATGCAATTGATTTTAGATGCATTGAAGAGCAACTTTGAAATTAAATGTATTTGAAGGCAAGTTTGAAATTAAATGCATTGGAAGGCAAGTTTGAAATTAAATGCATTGGAAGGCAAATTTGAAATTAAATGCTTTGGAAGGCAAAGTTGAAATTTAGTGCATTGGAATGCAAGCTCAAATTTAGATGAATTGAAATGTAAAGCCTCGTACAGATATTAACAGCACAACAAATTACCATAGTGCTTACATTGCAATGCACAAGAAATGCGCACTGAACGGTCGTGAACACTGTGGTAATTATTGCAACTTGTTGCGTTGCATGTTGTGTTGCTAATACATAATGTACTCGGCTTTAGATTATTTTGCATAGTTTGACGTCCCATTGCAATTCATGATACTAATGCAATTTAATAGACCAAGAGAAAGTAGGGAGAATAAAAATCTCAACTTTACGGTGTTTCAAACTAAATCTCATTTAACGACCATCAAAAAGACGATCAGCGCCATAATGATTTTTTACATTTTAATTGACTCCATTAAACACTGATTTTTGGCACGTTTAGAAGCATAACGGTCATAACCGTTGATCAAAATTCGATCAAAAGCTGAAACAGGTCAAGAATCGACTTTTAACCGGAACCATTCAAACATCAAAAAAATTTAAATAGCGCTAAACGTCAAGTTGACGGACATAGATAGTGATAGAATTTGAAAAAGACTGAATTTTGAATAAGCCTAAAATGATCTGATACCAATGAAAATAAAAAGAAAATTTTCCTTTTTTCTTTACATGCATGATGCATTATTGAGGTTTAACTCGTTGAATGCCGCGAGTAAATGGGGTTGGTTGTAACCAATTAGCGTTCGCAAAAAGCGGCAGCCATGACACCCAATGTCCCGCGATTCTGACAGCGTCCTTGAGAAATTTAGAACAATAGAAAGGTCAAAGTTCAAAACCAAAGAATTTTTCCCGCGCATGCGCAAGAACTGCGCACGCTCCCGCGCTCCGGTAAATCATTAATATAAATTATATGGAGTCACCAATCTAATTGCGGTTTTCTCTATGGTAAAGAGCGATAATAGAGCAAGCGATTCTGACCGTGTTCTTCATACACTTTCTTTATACGTAAGGGTCAAAATCGCGTTTCAAAATCAGGACCCGCCGGCGCACAAGCGGCAAATGACAGGTTAAGATATAAATATATATTTTTTTATAATTTTCTTCTCTTTTTATGTGATAATATGTAATTCAAATCAATATTTTTCATATCATAATTTGTGATTGTCCTCTACATAAAATAAATGAAAATGTGATTTGCAATAGTTATAAAGGTCAAAATGATTCTCAAGAGAAAGATTAATTTTTAAAATTGCTATTAAAAAGTCACAGATTTTTTAAATACTTTAAATTCAAGTCTTGGCAATAGTTAATGCCATTTTTACTTTTGGCTTCAATGGATTTTTATTGAATTTGAATTAATTTAAATACTAACTCTTGATTAACGATTTGGGAATTGAGCCCTTATTAAGTCAGTATTATTTTTAAAAATTATTTAAGATTTAGAAGCATAGAGACCTTGTGCAAAGAAAGACAAAAGCATTACACCACGGCACTTGTATATGATTGAAAATAAATTCCAAATTACGTGGAATGAGATTTAATAAATCTACATAAAAAAAGATCTTTAGAGAAACGCAAAAAACAATGCTGGCTTATCCCATGTAAAAGCCGCAAATATACTATTATAATAATTGTAAAAAGGTAGAGGAATCTACTTTCTAGAATTTGAAGCATATTTAAAAAATAAGAGATTAAAAATGAGCAAATAGTAATTGAAAGAGAAACATGGTTTTAAAAATGTTGAATTTAAATATTTTCATAATTTTTTTATATCTTCGTAAAAGTGTTGTGTAAATAGATGAAGAACCCAACAGAAATTGATAGCACCTTTTCCAGGGTGTTACTTTATTAGATTTTGTGGCAATATTCATTTTGTGCAAGTTAAAACATATAATTAGTGACATTTCCTAGAAGACAATTCAAAAATAGCCATCTTTACCGTAAAACATGGCTTAAATAGACACAAAATAACGACATATTTATTTCATCAACGAAACACTGACAATTATTACCAACATTAATTTTTGACACAATAAAATAAATAATGTACCTATCGATATGCACACCATGAAATTGTTGCACAGAGAATGAATGAATGAAACAACGATTGGACATTGAAAGACATGGAATGTAAAAATATAATTATTAACACCACTATATTGATATATGTAAAAACTTTCGACAAAAGCAAATAATGTAAAGAAGACTTTTCCGTATTTTAAATTATAAATCATGCCGTGAATCCAACACACAATCAACCTAGAAAGTATTATACCATTGTTTGTAAAAACTAATAAATTAAAGAAAGCAATAAATTACAAAATTTGTATTTAACCTAAATAAAAAGAATGACTGCTTAAAAAAATAAAATTGTATAAACACAGTAAAAGCCTAAAATGTCTAGCCTATTTTTAAAAAATCACATCTAATAAAAACACACATTAAATGCAGGCACACAGAAGACAACACAACAGCTATCCTAGATTAGTTATTCTACGGGGAATAAATATACATTTAAGGAGTTTTGAACACAGATCCACTGTCTACCAACTAAGCAATAATACCCCGGCTAAGCGCTCTCAAATCAAGTGAGACCTATCCTCCTCTACTATATACGCAAGCAGCATTATATTAAGTCAATCATCTTATGATAAAGATGCTTCTTTATCACTGAGTTGATTTACAATGGAACACTTTGATCTATGCTAAAATTAGGTACACCAACTTATCAACCTCTATCAAAAGCTGAAAACAAATAATCAAGCTCCATAAAAAATGGAGTATGTATAATAATTAAGTCAATTAAAAAGCTGAAAATGTATAATCAAGCTCTGTCAAAGAGCTGAAAACTCACAGTGAAGATCTACCAAAGAGCTGAAAATTAATAATTAAGCACTAACAAAAGATGAAAATACATAATCAAGCTCTGTCAAAGAGCTGAAAACTCATAATCAAGCCCTTTCGAAGAGCTAAGAATGAATAATCAAGCACCATTAAAAAGATTAGTATGCATAATCATCAAGCTCTGTCGAAGAGCTGAAAACCCATAACGTAGCTCTATCAAAGAGCTGAGAATGAATAATTAAGCACTTTCAAAAAGATGAGAATACATAATCAAGCTCTGTCAAAGAGCCGAAATTCCATAATCTGAGAAGAGTTGAGAATGAATAATCAAGCTCTGTAAAAAAGCTGAGTATGTTTAATCAAGGTATGTCAAAGTGCTGAGAACACATAGCCCAGCTCTGTAAAAAGGTAAAAAATTAAATGTATAATAAATGCCTTTTTCAAAATTTAAATTTTCAAAAATGATCTCATTTCTGACTTACATCCAAGTTGCGATACTTGTGAGAGATCTAAGTCTTATTCAACCATGCAAAAACAAAAATAAAAACAGTTGGGATCAAATAGTTGGTTCTCAAAGCAAATGCAACACCTAAAAAGCCAATCTATCATTCAATCATCATGTTGTGCCTATCCAATACTGTGACCCAAGTAGAACAATGGTAATCTCTCATTAGTCTAGTAACAAAACTGACATTCTTACTAGAGTTACAGGTGGGAGGTGACACTCATAAAAAAACAGATTTTCTTACTAGATTTTTTTTCAAGGGCTTAACCACTGGAGCGACAGCGCATTTTAAAACTTTTTTTTCCATTTGCTTGACATTTTCGGAAGATAATTTTTGAAATTTTTCACCGACATTAATAAAATCATACCTTCGAATTTTAACATGGAGACATAAAAACTTATTACAGTGCTATATAGCCAATGAATTAACCTGTATTTTACCGTTTATCTCATATTTGTAGGATTTATAAAAAAAATATTAAAAATTGTAAATTTATAACCGCGCGAACCCTGCGTGGTTGTTACTTTGAAACTGCCGTGAGAGGTACTTATTCGAGTCAACATAGAATATTTTCGATTACTGTATATTGTCTGTGGTATACTTGATAATGAAAGTTGTCTAAAATCTATGGAAAAAGGACATCATTTTAACAGCTGGTCAGAAATTCCACACTGATTTATTTTTTTATATGGCATCACTTTGATTTCAGGCGAATTTTTGAATTCGTTCACTAGATTTATTGTTTGTTCTCTGCGAACTTATCATTTGGTTTGATTTTTTGACAGTTGTTCTGAAGAGAACCCCGTACAATTAATGGGTACGGGGTTCTCTTCAGAACGTGAAGATGATGTCGGTACATGTTTTAGAGGTGTAATGATTATGGTGCTGATTTTAACAAAATAAAATTTTATAATATTCTTATTATTATTACAATTTACAAGTTCAAGTATATTACATTGAATTTAGTAATATAGACGCTGTACATTATAATGATTTATGATCAATAAGATGGATCAAGGAAAAAATATTTATGAGATGTAATATTTTTGGTATGCCTCGTTATTCTCCTGTGTCATTCGTGTGGAAAACGTTCTTTTTTTTTAAATGATTTTCGGCTATGTAATTATCGTTTTTTCACACCTATATAATTATGTCCCGTCTTTCCGGTTTATAAAAAATGGTCTGATTTTTCGGTTTGAAATTTAAAAAAAATCCCCAGGGTTTCAAAAATACGATTAAAAAAAATAAAAAAAATACAGAATGTCTTAGAATATTTGCCTAAACCGGAAATTTTTTTTAAAAAAAGTGATGCAAGTGGCCTATTGTCGAATAAAGGAGATAATTGCCTTTTTCATCCGAAAAGCAATCGGAGACATTTAAAATGGCGCCAATATATGGCTAAAATCGCTCCAGTGGTTAAAGTAAAACAATGCTATCTACAAAAGTACAACTTTACAAGAGACTCGATACTTTACTCCTGTGATGCCTCAAATGTCAAAGTAGGAGATATTTAGTTCAAAGCTAAAATATTATAAACTTTAACGATTTAATAATTGTAGTGATTGCCCGTTTAGTGATGTCGAGCTGATCACCAAACAAATCTCTGGTTGATGGGTAATAAAATAACCCTTGTAGGTAGAATATTAGGTGTTATTAATACAAGTTATTATCTCAGAAGGTAATGATGTAAATACGAGAGACAAAGAAGTTACTATCTCAGAAGGTAATGATGTAAATACGAGAGACAAAGAAGTTACTATCTCAAAAGGTAATGACGTAAAGACGAGAGACAAAGCAAATTTGGTTAATTAATACTTCGGCATAATCATACTGTCTCATTCATACACAGTGTCTCTTTCATACATTTAGATACATGTTCCTTACAATAATAAATAAAAATGTACTACAAATTAAATATCTCCTTTATTAAGACAAAACAAGTGTTAAAGTGCCGAGTCTCCTGTGAAGTCGCACTTTCGTAGATAATTGTTTAAACTAGCCCTCGATTTGAGAGGTAACTGTTGTTCTATAAAGATCACTAGAATGAGCAGTCTTGTGGTATATATCATGAGTTCTGCACAAACCCATTGAAGACATGGTCTGCTTGGCGGGCGAGCCGAACTGTCCCTGATTGGGGGGCGCCTGTTTGTTAGGGGAGCCCCCGAGAGCCATGCGGATGGTGTCGTTGAGGTCGTCCAGGGCGGAGCGCGGCTGGGAGGGGGGATGGCGGGAGGGGGAAGGGGAGGGTGAAGAGCCGGGGGGCGCGTCGGTGAAGGGGTTAACCAGGCCTCCAGAGGCTGCTTGCGCACACAATTAATAACCCCGTCAAAAATAACCCAATTATACTAGTCCAACATGTAATGTGTAGGATGATGAATATCTAGCTAGCCCAAATATTTTAATGAAAGAACTAACAAATTGTTAAGATAGATGATAACAAATAAGCTGTTACCTAAGATCTCAAAATGTCATTTAGCATTTTTGTAATTTTAATATTTAATCTCAGGTTAAATTATACAATATTGTAATATTATGTACAGGACCAGCCTTGTGCAGGCACAATTGGAGCAGCCCACTCCGGGCGCCGACTTGCCAAAGAGCTAAGGCGCTGATAATATCTAACACATAATACAACACCCCTGAGGTTTTTACTAGCGCCAGGCGCCAGGCGCCGTTTGGCCCTCCAATTTATCCTGATAGAAAATTTAGTTTTTTTTTTTATTGCAACTAATCTGTACTTTTGTAAAACAAGCTGATTTTTAAAGTTACAACAGCCTTATATTGTACTAAATATTCAACTAGTTTAAAAAATCATTATTATAACCTTTTGCAGAAAAATAAATTAATTAATTCAGTTAAATTTTTAAGTGACTTGTTAAACACCCGTGCGCCGTGTGTAATAAAGGTAGCCCACTGCCCAAACATTTTTTGTGAAATATTCGTACTATAATCACCGGTCGCGTACGGGACCGTTGGGCATTGAACAATGCAAATCCTCGGTCCCGTACGGGACCATTGGGCGTCTAAAGGTTCCTTTAAACGCTTGTGCGCCGCGTGCAATAAAGGTAGTCCACTGCCCAAGCAATTATGAAATATTTGCACCATAATCACTGGTGGGCATTGAACGACGCAAATCACGGTCCCGGGACCGCTGGGCGTCTAAAGGTTAGAATGAAGCCCGGAGGACAAAAACTGCATGATCTTTGCTATAGAAACCTATCAATATTAAATCAGTTCTATACATGTACTTCTATATACATTCATGTGTAGTAAAAAACTATAATAAGAGACTATAAATCCAACATAGATTTGAAGTACGGAAAGAAAATAAAATATTCTTTTAGAGTTTATCAGACTAAATAACCAAGTTTAAAAATACATATTATTTATGTGTAAATTTAAAATAACAATCATTGTAAACAACATGATTTAAGCATGCAGTTTGTGAAACCTTTCCCAAACGAACATGTCAGATTCAATTTTTGTTATTATTTCACAAAACATGCCATAAACACACACACCATTGCAACATTATTGAAGTATTTGTCGTGTCGTGTTCAATAATCAACATAGAGACGTATTTGGAAAGAATGCAAATGCGATTTCATCGAGTGAACTAGAAATTATCGACTAAAAGAAATGACCAAACCCCGCATGCCCAACATTCTGTTAAATAATTATAATATCAAGACAATTGAATGCATCGCCCGAATAACGTTGCAAACACTAAAAAATCACTAACAAAAAATCGTAAAGTGATTTTTTGGTGGAATAATGTTCTTTATGTGTATACCTATCTATCCTACTCTTTCACATCATGAAAAAAATCTATCTCCCTCTTTTAGTAGCATCCAAAGTGCGCTGGGGAGCCAGTTTCAGTGGAAAAACGTTGCGCGAGCCGACATGTCGTCTGTACAGTAGGTATGTCTCAATACTTACCAAAAATCAACAGAAGCTTTTATGAAAACCTACCGGCTCAGTAAATGTATGCTCTACAGTGGAAAAACGTTGCAAGTGGCAGCTTAAGCAACGTTATTCCACATTTTTTTTTGTTTTATGTCGATTATTTCCTTTATTTTAATGGTTTTTTTAAAATATTTTTTCACATGTACCCTTGTTTATGTCTAAGTAATATAAAACTGTAAAAAATGGGATGTTTTCTAATAAAAAATCATTTAAAAAACGTTTTTTCTTGTTTCTGAAAAATCTTGTTTTTGTTGTTTGCAAAGTTATTCGGGCGATACATTCAATTACAAAGTACGAAATAAACCATATTTTATTTTATATTACCTCCCAAAACAAAAAAGAATGTATCAAAAATATCAAAGTGGTGTTAATTTTTAACATTCTCTTCAACAACAAAAACCTTTTCTTCTAGACTTGCTAAAAACACATCTCAACAATATTTTATGTATATTTTACACGTTTAAGAATAATTTACATTAGTTCTAACCACAAAACAAAATTGTGCAAGGTTTTCAAACTCCTATTTAGTGATGCAACAATTATTGATTACGATGAATTCATAACAGCAGGTTAAGATTATTGTAACTGCGCCGTTAATCTGTACGATTATGAATGCAATTATCCAAACCTAACTAAGGGAACGTACCCATACTACGTGACCTGCTTAGGGGGGTCAATCTAGAAATCTTTTTATATTTTTTCCACTAACTTTTTAATATTTTTTCCACTTGTAATTATAGGTATGCATGCACTCGTATTAATAAAGACAAATATAAGCCAAATAATTTATTTTAAACTTTTTGTTAGCAAGAAATGATTCAAAACCATATTTATGATTTACTAAGTGAAAACTGGGGGAGGGGGGCGAGGGGGGTGGTTAGGAATATGCTACACGTGGTCACCAGGGGAAGAGGGGAGGGGGGGGGGGGGTAAAAATTGCAAAAAGTGGGTCAGAGGCCGTTCAAGTATTACGTAACACACTTTGGGGGTGGGGGGTCTTGAGAAACGTTACTGTGCGTTACGAGGGGGGGGGGGAGGGTGGGTTACGTAACATGTTTTTCTTTATTTAGATAAAAAACTAGGGAATTAAAATCTTCCAAGTTGGCAACCCTTTTCGTTCTCGAAATTTCTTGTTTTATTTATTACCGCAAACGCGATTGAAACAAGGAAAAAGGTATTTAAGTGACTTTCCAGTACTTTGCGCAACTTAATTGTGACTTTCAGGTAAAAATTGTCACTTGGGCATTATGTAACGTTTAGAGGGGGGGGGAGGGTACGGAAAAACGTTACGGCGCGTTACATGGGGGGGAGGGGGGGGGTCAAAAATCTTCGAAAATTGCGTTATGTAATACTTGAACACCCCCTTACGTAGTATGGATACGTTCCCTAACCTAACCGATAATAAATTTGAAGGTATGTTCTTTACTTGTACAGGATGTTTTTAATTACTCGGCATATACACAATCACACTGGGGCGACTACCACTGAAGAGATAAACTCATAGAAACGCGTGTAACTGTGTACCCGAAGAAAGGTCGATTTTATCTTACTTCAGGTGAAATTAAACAAACTTTATAGATCAGATAATCAATTTAATTGTCCTGTCTGGGATCTAGAAGTGGAAAGGTCAGTTTGATGTCAGAAGAGCTAACATGAAATCCGGGTATCATTTCGACGTACCAGACAAATCATGTGACTATATTAATGGCACCACGAGGGTTCGAGAATGCTTCAAATAATCTACAACATCAGTCGTACATTGAACACCGAAGAGCGCACAAATAACCAGACCCTGAGCAGAGTTGTCTAAAGATAGACAACGGTTTGCAGAGCGGTTCATTGTGGGACTTTTCTGCGCAGGATTGGAATGTTCGTATAAATGGTTAAAACACTGAACCACCTTCAAATCGGGTTGCATAGCGATGCTAAAATGAGTCAGTTTGTAAAATATAATACATTTGTAAAAAGTGTCTAACTAAATAGTGTAACAAAATTGGAAACAAGCCCGAACTTTTGTTCACTCAATTTGAGACTTGTAGTTACGATTTTTACGCTGCTAGCAATTTGGGTTCCATTGTCTATGGCTATGTAAAAGAACTATACGAGGTGCCTGTATAGTGACAGATACATTCATGGACTCACCCACGACACTCCCCTCACTCTGCGCAACTTGGTTTCTTCCCCTCGCCCTTATGGGCACGGCTCTATTTCTTCTTTATCTGTGGTTTTCATTGTAATCATTTTATGAACAATGATAATAATAAGATAAATCAACATTATCTTACATGTATTGCATTTTGGCTACCAATAATTTAATTTAATAAACACGACAATCGTAATGTAATAATTGTTGCATCATCAGCCTAATTACGTTTACGGAAAAAATATTACTTTGAGAGTAACTTTGCATGTACGACTATGCTGTACAATCAACTAAGATTAAATATCACACGTCAAGTCTTGTGCTGACTAGTTAATTGCTCCGTTAAAACAATTGAACGAGATTTTCGGAAAGTGGAAAACCCTCCAAAACAAATGGACAAGATGTTTTAGAAATTAATAATAATTCTATATGTACATTTTAGCCATTTTCAGTCAACTGAAAATCTCAGTAAACTTAAAGAAAATTATCTATCTAGACCTTTCTTTTATGGTATGTTTTTCCATTTTAAAATAAAGAATTTTCCACTATAGTCTTATACCACATCCGAGGTCATTGAGCGAGCCGGCATTTCATCATACCTGACTGATCTGCGTTGCCGAAGACATTGGAGAAGTTGGAGTCAGAGACAAAGGTGTTGTTCTGCTGCTGGGACTGCTGGTGGTTGCTGGAGCCAAAGCCATTGGTGTTGTTGGTCATCCACGGGGGCTGCCCCGAAGTGTTAGAGGCTGGCATGGGCGCGGGCGCTGCTAAATTACATATTTAAGTGAATAATAAACATTGAATTGTGCATCGCCCTATGCTTTTCGTTGCCAGGGTTCTCTTTGTCGTACAAACACTGCGCGTACATGATTCAAATTGGAAACTTGAAAACTCTAAACTAGGTATTTATTATCATGAACTGCATTGGCTGAATGTCGACAAGTTGGTTCATACCACGGAGTGCAAGTTTTCGAGTTGAAGTTTTCTCTCTTATCAGTTCCCAGTGGCACATTGATGCTGCAGAAAGTCACGTCAGTTGCTATTGAACATTCTCCAACCACACGATAAGGAAAAAGAATGAATGTTTAACAATTTAAAATAAGCCACAGACTCGAGAATCTAATAGGCCACTTGCATGGATTTCATAACGACTTGGAAAAAATCATGTGGATAGATCTTTTTACTAAGATTAAGAAAATGTTAGTAAAATTGTTTAGAAATGTACAGATTTTTTTATTTTTAAATAAATAAATCCATTATTTGGGCTCGTGACGTCACTACATGAAAATGTCCCGTCTCCGAAAATGTTCCTATTATTTTTTTAAAATTCCACACTGATTTATTTTTTTATATGGCATCACTTTGATTTCAGGCGAATTTTTGAATTCGTTCACTAGATTTATTGTTTGTTCTCTGCGAACTTATCATATGGTTTCACTTTTAGACAGATGATCTGAAGAGAACCCCGTACTTTTAATGATCTACGGGGTTCTCTTCAGAACGTGCAGATGATGTCGGTACGTGTTTTAGAGGTATAATGATTATGGTGCTGATTTTAACAAAATTAAATTTTATAATATTCTTATTCTTATTATAATTTACAAGTACAAGTATATTACATTGAATGTAGTAATATAGACTCTGTTCATTATAATGATTTATGATCAATAAGATGGATCAAGGAAAAAAAATATTTATGAGATGTAATATTTTTGGTACGCCTCGCTATTCTGCTGTGCCATTCGTGTGGAAAACGTTCTTTTTTTTAAATGATTTTCGGCTATGTAATTATCGTTTTTTCACACCTATAAAATTATGTCCCGTCTTTCCGGTTATAAAAAATGGTCTGATTTATCGGATTGAAATTTTCAAAAAATCCCCAGGGTTTCAAAAATACGAATAAAAAAAAAAAAAAATACAGAATGTCTTAGAATATTTGCCTAAACCGGAAAAAAAATTTTAAAAATTTGATGCAAGTGGCCTATTGTGCATGATACCTTCTTAAAAAAGGTTGGGTAAGAGCTGCAAAGAATCTGTAAAATTGGAGACATTTGAGGAAGGCCTGCATTTAAAGCTAGATGCCAGAAAGCTTTTTTGTATGAATATCTCACAAGAGTCCCAGCTGCTCCCATCTGGAGCCAGTGAGACTATGGCATCCCCAATTGGGGTGTTTTGTGAGGCTGAAGGTAGTTGGAAGGGAGGGAGATGGGAAAGAGGAAGGTGAAAGTACCTGGCTATTCAGATCAGCCGAGCGATTCTATATCTTTTATCGTTATCAAGATAACGGACGTGATCTCCTGTCAGATTTGTGTGATTTTTACATATTTACTGTCACATATTTTAGTTTAGATCCTTTTTAACACAAATTCCTGCAAGTATGCATGTTTATTTATTCATTTAATGTACGTTGTGCATAGAAAATCTCACAAAAGATGTAGTATCGCTCGGCTGGTCACCAAACACGGCTAAAACTATTTGAAGCAACACTTCAATTCTGAATGGTGGTCTTAAACCAGGGAGATACTGAGAGTATCTTCCGCTCTGGAACGTGCCGCAAATATACCATATATTATTTTTAAATAAACTAATTGTGAAATAACACAAACTAATCAAATAAAAATTAATTTGCCCACAACAGGATTCGATCCGACGATCTTTGGATTGGGAGTCAAGAGTCTTACCCCTCGACCACGGCAGCCGTGATGAAGAAGAAGAAAAAAGTTTTGTTACATATTATAAATCTACAATCATTTCAGTACTTTAACTCTAGTCACCACAAATGAAATCTACAGATGTAAGAGGCAATAGATTATTTATGAAAAATATACCAATTAAGTAGAAGTATAAATTAATTATAATATTTACCGCCAAACATATCAGCAAACGGATTCCCCAGCTGCAGCAGGTCATCGGAAGCACGTCCGGCCTGGTTCCCATCTCCCTGAGACTGCGGCGGAGACCCAAACAGGTCCACGATGGACTGCTGGTTGCTGCTGGGCGGAGGGCCGCTGCTCAGGAAGGGGTTGGTGGCCATGGCCGCACTGTTGGTCGGCGACTGCACCTTCGACTGGAATGTTTTCAATCTGTCATTTTTTTTTTACCGGCACAAGGGGGACGGGGATGCTTCACATGCATTTCGGAACTGTCGCTGTTTTGCTGAAGGCAAGGGACAAAACTGACTGATTCTATTAACTCGTTAAATTTGGTCTTATAAAACAGTCAAATTTAATAATGTAGAAATGTAAATCTTTAGAAATCTTGGGTTTCCTATCATCATCAATCATCAATCACCAATAATCAAACATTATTAATAGCCCAGAGACTGTACGGTTGAAATTTAAGAATCTGGCTAAGAATGCAACTCTGAGTTTGTATACAAATGTACTTTTGTAATATAACCGAATTAAAACAATGCCAAGCTAGCTTGATTAGCTTCGCCTGGCAAACGTAAGTTCTATCGGATTTGTAATTTCCTGTATCTCTCCGGATATGGCGAGATTGACGATAATATAATTATTCTAGTAACTGGCAGTTGTGAATAATAATACCACGCGTCTATATAATATATGACATCATTGCCTGTCGCGGTTACTTTTTCCTGGTGATTAGATGTCACTGGGTCCCAGTGGATCCGAGGAACCGGTTATTTTTGGAACCAGTTCCTATCGGATTTATAAAATGGTCACCAATAATCATCAAATTGGGCGAAGACGAACCAAAAGCCGCTTGCAGGGCCTAGCAGCAAAAACCTGCGGAGCAGGTTTTTAACCTGCTAGTCTCAATTATCTATCCCACCATGTATTGCTGTAGATAGATTAACCGGTCACCAACTTAAGCAGATATATGCGTTAGAAATACGACAGCAGTCAAGTACAATAAGCGTGTTTATACGTCAACGCGTGTCTCTCCATAGAAATCGTTCTAACTCCGTTATTCTTTTAGTGACATCCCTAAAAAAAAAAGTAAAAGGTCGATAGTAGATCAAGCTGTACATCCCTATTCAAGTTGTCCATAGAAATACATAACAAGAATATTCTGTCATTCGCGCAATCTGACACATAATTTTTCCCGCCAAATTTCCTACCGACGGCTCGACCGCGCTCGACATTGTTAATTTCCATTAAATATTTTTATATGAAATGATAAAAAAGTGAGGTGACAAAAGTGTTTATTATACATTTATACAATAGAATAAGTATTGTTGTTTACATAATCGGTGATTTTAGTACCGTTTTCACATAAAAACATCATGTGAGTCATTTTTACATTTTTTTAATGTTTGCATTCTAAATTTTAATTTTTACAAATGTTAATATTTATTTGTAATATAATAATTCAAAAGCTTATTTTGTAACCTTTCTAAAACAGTATTTACTATTCGGCTACGTTCAGAAATGTTTCATTTATAGAGCTTTAATTGTGAAGCGGTAATAACACAAAGTTTTCGTAAAATGTCATTTCGTTTGAGACATCATAAGCGAATATTCGCGAAAATTCCGAGGGGTTAAAGGCATAATCAACACTCTGGCAATTTTAACTAATCAAACAATAAATTGCATAAATCAATTGATAGACGAACATACAATATAAGCATCGTTCAATGCAGTTGGTTGCAAATGATATAAAATGTGCAAAAAAAAACATAATTTTTATAAAATTTTACAAAATTATCCTGTTACATATTGTATCTAATCAGACAATGATTGATAGATAATAATTATTTAAATACTTGACATACCAACGATTATAAAAACAATAAAACACCCAACAATCATTATTGATGGCTGTAATTTTTAGGAAATGTCAAAATAATGAATAAAAGAAGACACTGTTTTTGTGAAAATATTATAAATAATCATTAAAACAATTAAAAAATACGTATTTACATTACTAAAATGAATTAAATCACCCATTTCAGTAACTTTACTGCAAGAGCATTTTATTTATGAGACCACCTGTTAGAACCGATTTTCTAACAAAACTAAAAGAAATCAATGATATTAATGTTATCTATTATTTCTTTATCAAGTTTGAGATAAGTTTGTGCAGTGATTATTAAATGGTAAAGTTTTGTCCCAATTTTTTTTATTGAGAATGTGGGTAAAAAAACGTTACAATGTAAACACACATACGACAAAATTATCAGCCGACAAAAAAAATACTTGTCAAAAAATATAAAACCTACATAATAAAATTGGTCTACTGACATTCATATCACAAATATTTATACCTGTTTGTTTTCTCTGCTGCAAAACATGAAATAATTTCAACATTGCATGCAAAGTCAAAAATATGTTAGAGATAAATTACTAAGCATATTTTTAAGGTAAAGATTTCAACGATTTCATAATAGTTAGTATACAGGATTTGGAGCAGAGATGGTACTGGAACACAGAGTAGTGGAGCAAAGAAATTGTTGCACAGAACTCGAACAGTTAGGTAATTATTATTTTTAATTGTTAAACTAACGTTAGGTAATATTACATTTGACACCTCAGCCCGCCTTCACTATCGCCATTCTCACATGTCTCAGATTATTCTTGAGTTTCGTTTATGTGGGAGCCGGGTTTGGGTACCGTTTTCCTGGGAACCATTTGTTAGATAACTGACTCAAATGCCATAGTTTTGTTATGTTTGGTTGTCTACTTAAGTAGTTCGCTTCTTTTGGTGACTTGTCGGGGTGGCTGGGTTCATGGGGTGAGGTTTTATAGGTGGCTTGGTGACAATTGCGCCTGCCTACCTACAGCGTAGCGAGTCAGATCGAGGGAGACCTTTGGACCTCTCCAGCAGAACATCTCCTTGCACCATACTGGGAAAGATGGATTCATATGTCCGTCACTCCTGGACACAATAACTCCCAAATAAAGCATTTTAATGTTTTAAAAGTTTACTCCAAAACACTGTACATTAATAAACAACATGCTTTAAGCGCAAAATCCTATATTTCCGTATTCAGGACAGAAATTTATTATTAATTAAGCCTGATGGAAAATTGACTAGGTATTTAAAATCTGCCAGATATTTTCACATGCACTCAGCCACTAATGAAATCAAAATGTGGACCTAATACATAATTACAATTAGGGGCCTTGTCAAAAAGCAACTATTTCATAAGATTCTCAAAGTGGGAGTCTAAAAGGAAGTCATCTAAAAGGCAAGTCTTCTAAGAAGTATAATCTCTCTATTGATAATACCTTGTACTGATTGAGGACCGCTTCTTCCTCGGCCAGAGCTTGCTGCTTCAAGACGTCGTCGATGAACGCCGCTTGGCTCCCATTGGTCGGATGCTGGTCCAATCGGGTGGAGGCGGCCGCCGTTCCAAACGAACTGCCGGTAGAGGACAGAGCACCCATACCATTCACCACATTCTTTTGCGCACTTTATTCATTCAAATATATAAATTTCCGCATTTTTTTAATTTTAATTTTAACGTAAAGCGCAAAATCATGTGTTTTTGGTAGGGGGGAGGGATCCAGGGAAACGGAGGGGAAAATAATACGAAACAAAATGTGTGCCGATAAAAGCAAATTGCAAAAATTTTGTGCATTATTTAAATACATGCATAAATCAATAGGGATCATACAAAATGTATGGTGAGTTTTATGTGTTTTTTGAAAGAATAATGTAGTGGTTTATTTAATCGGCATACATGGAGTTCACGGAGGGGGGGGGGGGGGGGAGTGGGTGGTGTGGGAAGAAGAAAAAGAAAACAAACAAAAATCAATAATCTGCTAAAATGTCACTACAACTAATTACTGCAAACATCTTAACTAGATATAATAAATTATATTATCACTATGCTAAGCAAATAAAACATGGTTTAATTAAAATGAATAACCAAATTAAAACGTGCTTAAATAATAAAAGGAATAATAACATGAGGGTAGAGAGGATGTGTAATTTTTTTGTTGACATAATGCGGAACAAATTTATAAATTCATCATGTCCAATAATGATTCAAAATTACAAACTGTGATATTATTTATTTTGACGGTCCCGAAGAACAATGTCGGATCTGCTAAAAATTGAAAATCGTTGGTTTATTTTAATGTCTTTTTGTTGATTTAAAAGTCTGAATTTTCCATAGACATATACGAATATTAGTAGACGTGCCCCAAGTGATAAAAGCGTATTATTTCACCCTCCCCATACCGGTTCCATTGGAACCGGCTGGGGTTGAGTATGGTTTCGCGTGAATCTAAAAAATGTGACGTCATCATTCTTCTGCGAGCCAGCGTCGAGCGCTCATCGGTGCATTTTACGAAATAACACCGCAAAAAACATGGTTTGTGTTTTCAAAACGTGTAAATATATACTATCACTCAGATACATGGCGTGTGCTCGTCAATATTTACTGGGGTAAGTAAATTATGAAACATTTGTAAAAGTGTCCTAACTAAATACGACAACAAAATATTGGAGTCTGCAAATAGGCGAACTTTACTTTGCCGTATTTATACGTCGCAAATTTGTACATTACGTGGCGAGCAATTCGCGCTCCCATGTAAAAAGGTCTTTTCATTCAAAAGCAGAGTTTACTTTTAAGAACTAAATGGTGATATTATAATGCGAGATGCCTATATACTGTCATATTGAGTTATTGACATATCTCCAAAGTCATCTTCCCGCTCTGCGCCCCGCTGTAGTTGTTGTCTACCCCTCACCTTTATGTTCTGATTTAGTAATATTCATATGTCTACGGAATTTTCGAATTTTTGGATGAAATGAAATATATGTATATTGCTATAACTCTGGATCTCAAAAACAGTAAAAATGCAAAAATGAAACTTTAAACATTTCTACTGCAAAATTACAAAATGGCACATCCGACATTGTTCTTCGGGACCGTATCAACGTTTGATAAAAAAGAACAAGTGAATGGAATAAGATGTTAAGAATTAAAATGTAAATAATATATGTAATAAAGAGTACATAATTTATAAAGTACTATCGGAAACCTGTGAAAAATCACGAGATAGTTTGAATTCTTGACACATCAGTTACAATTTTGAAAATGACGATTAAAATAATTTTCTGTTAAATTATAGGTGAGGTACTTCATCAATTATCTGAATTCTCTTGAAAGCAATAAAGTCTTTCATCATGGCACAAGCAACATTTTTCGCTTACAATGATGGTAATAGAAGTTTTTCCAATATTGCAAGGTTATTCGGATGAATTTGACAGCCACCTCTGGTCTGGAGCTCCAAAACACCTGAAAAATACCCTCGACCCTGTGCAGAAATGGGCGATACATTTGATAGATT
Source organism: Limnephilus marmoratus (assembly GCA_917880885.1). Lineage (NCBI taxonomy): Eukaryota > Metazoa > Arthropoda > Insecta > Trichoptera > Limnephilidae > Limnephilus > Limnephilus marmoratus. Next base: position 6,853,534 of record OU862922.1, on the reverse strand, counting down.
CTCCCATCTTAACAGACGGATTGCAATCTTTAGAGCACAGGCGTCGTGTGGGAATGCTATCCTTGTTCTACGGGTATTTGAATTTGAAGATGCTCCGAGGAACTAGCATCATTAATCCCTTCGGCACCGGTGCATAGTCGGGAAACACGCCAAACGCGTGCCCAACATATAAACACAGTTGACATTTGTCACATGAGAACAGGTTGCTTCTTCGATTCGTTCTTGTGTTCAACAGCTCGGCTGAAAGGCCCTCCACACAGCATCTCGATGACATAGGCCCTGAGGGAAATTATTTTCCTCAGGGCATCCTGTGTGAAGTTAATGTAAAAAAAAAATCGTAACCTGGGAATGTTTGTCTTCTAAATTTTTATTTTTATTTTATTAAATAAAAAGATAATTTTCATTGAGTTAAAATCATAGACATATGAATATTAATAGACCTGCCCTAAGCGATAAAAGCGTATTATTTCCCCCTCCCCATACCGGTTCCATTGGAACCAGCTGGGATCGAGTATGGCTTCGCGTGAATCTAAAAAATGTGATGTCATCATTCTTCTGCGAGCCAGCGTCGAGCACTCATCTGTGCATTTACGAAATAACACGGCAAAAATAGTGGCTTGTCTTTTGAAAACGTGTAAAAATAGAAGTGCAAAAGAGAATAAACCCAATTGTCGTATTACATTCCATAGGATTTTACTTTATTATAAGCTAATTCAGATCACATAATATGGTCGTTTTTGTAACACACACTATCACTCGAGACACATGGCGTGTACTCGTCGCTGTTTTGTGGGGTAAGTAAATTATGAAACATTTGTAAAAGTGTCTTAACTAAATACGTCAACAAAATATTGGACTATGAAAATATGCGAACTTTACTTTGCTGTATTTGGAATTTGTAAATTTGTTCATTTCGCGGCGAGCAATTCGCGCTCCCATGTAAAAAGGTCTATTCATTAAAGAGCAGAGTTTACTTTTAAGAACTAAATGGTGATATTATAATGCGAGATGCCCATATACTCTCAGATTGAGTTATTGACGAATCACATATCACCGAATTCATCTTCCCGCTCTGTGCCCCGCTGTAGTTGGTTTCTTCCCCTCACCTTTAATTTCTGGTCTATTAATATTCATATGTCTATGGTTAAAATCAATTATGTGGTGGTTAGCAATAAATCAGCCCTTATTGTTTACCTGGCAGTCTGTGTGGGGGTGTTGGCAGCTGAGCCCTTCTTGCCCTCGAGGGCGTTGAGGTGGCCTTCCAGAGCGTCCAGAAGGCTGCTGGGGGCCTTGGTGAGGTCAGGGATGTCGCCCTTGTCGATTCCCACATTTTCTGCCACCTTAAAATTATATGAATCAAGTTATTTATTTATTAAACATTATATCAACAATACATTTTTCTCTACATGTGCTTAGGCCTAATAAAAAGTTTCATATGGTTATTCTTGAGTAGATTAAGGTGGTTAGGTTAGGTTAAGAAGGTTGTATTATATATCACATTATGAAATGTAATCAATATATATTATTAAAAGAAAGTGTACACAAGTGTGTGTCCCGCTAAAACTCAGGAACGAGTTCCGGTACGACCAAGGTATGGTGTGGTAGCCCTCTATCCCCCACCCATGAAGAAGGTTCCCGTTTTTACCTGAAGGACGTGCTTTTGAAGATATAAGAGCTGGAAGTTTCGCCCTCTAGAAATTTCTAGGGAAAAGTTAACTTTCAAGATGTTTTAATTTTTTATTAGGAACATTTACAGGTTAATAACATTAGATACACGCATTAAAGAAAACAACAAATTATAATAATTAGGTTATAACCCAATAAATAACTAATGTTCACATCATGCACAAATAATAAATAAAAAGTCTATAATTAAAACAAATATAAAAACATAGTTGTATTTTACTTTCCTTTCCTTCAATTTGTTGCAACTTTACTTAGTATCTGAGTATCTGATCTTGATTTTGAGTTATGATGTTCACAAACTTCAGAAATGTTGCTTGTGAGAAAACCGGTTTAAATTTTTTTTTATACTCGAAATATACTTGAATCGAGCATGAGGGCCGGTCGCTTGAAACGCTTGCGTTGTACCTTCGTTAGTTTTGCTCCGATTTACTTGAAATTTTGACACAATACTCAACATACTGACATGTTTTACATTCAGAAAAAAAATTAAAAAGTTTTAAAACCTTACCCCCCCCCCCCCCCCCCCTGGATTTGATCAAGGGAACAAGTTGGTCCGCTATTGGTAAAGGGGCCCCGAGACGTGCATTGCCTAGGGGCCCCGACATGGTTAATCCGGCCCTGGGTGTGACTACCCATTGGTAGGGGTATATAAAGCAAGATTCGTCGTGGGTTCGAATGTCAGTTCAATCTCATATCAGCTCCCTGAGCGAAGGCGGGTACCCCAGCTAGTAAAAAATAATTGTTAATTCTGTAATCAAGATTTGTCCTTTACACAATAGAAAATGAATGTGTACTAAATTGTTATCTATTAACCGGTCAGTAGCTGAGTTGGCATCGCGTTTGGGTCCCAACCCGGCATCGCATGTTCTATTCCTCGGCTAGCTAAGTCCTCCATCATGACACAAGCAACATTTTCGGCTTAGGCCCTCCGTTCATGAAGATACTTACAATCTACATAATTGTGACGAAACCACCCTGCTGATATACCACTTTTTTATGCTAGTCTCCGTACATGGCGCTATCCGAAATATACTGAACTTGATTATTTTTCACATGCAGCCGTGGAGTGAACACGCTGTCAAGCGATGTCATATGACTTTTTTTCCAACATCAATCTATGCCTTCTCCATTAAATCGTTTCTTACGTATTCTGGTAAAGTATAGTTATGTAAACAACCATTTTTTCCACTTCCAGAACAAATCTAACATTACATGTTCTGACGCCATTTTTGTCAAACGTTAAACGAATAAGTATCAGACACAAATGATGCGACGCGTTGCGTGCGATCAGCACTGTCGGTATCGTGATACTGATTAGAAACCGGCGGCCACCGCGTAGGGCCGTGAACGGGCACCAGCTAAATCGTACGGGGGTTACTTACGATCGGCGCGTAGGATACGCGCACGAGGATCGAGTAGCTTGTAAGTATCTCCGTGAACGAAGGCACTTACTGTGGTAGTGTTGTAGGAGATTTTCAAATATTTTCAGGTTATTCATAACTAGGGAATGTTTCTTCCTTATACGATACGGTACGATTGTACCACCCCAGCCAGGAGCACTCCTGTCCCGGTGAGACCGGTACACCAAATTCCACTGATTTGTTAGGACTGGGACACATGCTCTGGGGATGGGAAGGAGGTTGGAGTTTATTCGACCAGTATACATGGCAAACTAATAAGCCAATATTGGAATTTAGGAAGGAGATTTTCAAATATTGTCAGGTTATTCATAACTAGGGAACGTTTCTTTCTTAAAAAAAAGGATAAAATGAATGTTTCTTTATTTGTTCCTTATATTACCTATACCATTCATCGAATTGCAATGAAACATTGGTGAATTGTTGCATGCACGCCTGCGAAGGTTTTATATATAATGGTGAGCTCTGGCATTATGAAATTTGTATAAGAATTTTACAAAAGATGGCAAGCAAGTTGTTTGAAAGATGTGTGTGTTTCATATAGTTTAGCGGCAGGGAAGGAAGGAAGGAGGGGCAGGGGAATCCGGGAGGGTGGGAGTGGAACAAAGGAGGAGGCACGAGGGAGGTGGAAAGGCGGGGAAGGTGGAAGGGGCCTGCAGGAGGGTAAGGAATGGGGATACACGGGAAAGAACACGCAGGGGAGGGGTGACAAGAGGGTTGGGAGACGAAAGGGGGCAGAGAGAGGGATTACAAAGGATGCATAATGGCAGTAGAGAATCCATGCTTTTCACACGGACAACTGTATACTTCGATGGGTAAGGCCAAACAGTAATTTATGAAACACAGTGAAGGATAAGTGTTATAAAGGCTTCAAGCAATTCTGTTAGATGACAAAAGGGTTTGAATGCAATCATCATTAGTAATATGATAAAACTTTCTGAAAATGTCTTTGAAAAAATTCTGATACCAATTTTTGTATCGAAAAAGTTGACTTTTTATTATAAACTAAGGAGAATGAACAATGTGATTTTGCCGATGATGGTTCCATTCTAAGCTGTCTTTCTGTTAGAAAGAGGGGGCACTAGGTTACAAGGGAACAATCAGTAGAATGCCTTTACCTTCAAGAACTCGCCAACGCGGTCCATCCTGATCAAGAACTTCTTGTACAGGTCCAGTGCGTCCCGGCACTGCTTCTTGTTCATGTCAAAGTACTTCTCGAGAAGGTTGATGATGCCGTCGTTGTAGCAGGCGAATAGACGGATCAGGTCCCTGAAGAGGAGCATGAAACACATGTTGATGACCCCGTTATTGAGGTCGTTGGCGGTGCAGTCGAACTCCAGCAGCGAGTCCAGCTGGGCCTGCAGCACCGGAAGGGTCTTCAGGAGCTTCTCCGCGTTCATGGTGCGCAGGGAGCCTTCTTCCTTTCTGGAATGGTATCATTCAAATAAATAAAAACGATCTTTTGATGAAGGAATATCACAAGTGCAAGAATGGTGCGGAGGCAAACAGCAGTCTTAAGGCCACTACAGACGACTGGTTTGCCTAATAGTTTATGTATGGTTTCTAAGAAAACATGTGGGAAGGGATTGAACAATAGGCTTGACATAGGGAAAGGACATTAGGACATCCAAGCCTTTCGACATGGTGGCTTCAGTTAGTACCTGGGTCGGCCAGCCGTCTGTAGACGCCTTTAGCATAAGAAACTGAAAGGGAAGTTGAGATCTGCAGGAATGGAGACTTTTCCAAGACTATTGATGGTTCATGTATTATTAATTCTCTTATGTGCATTACTTATAACACGTCACCGTTACCAAAAAACGTGATTCGCGAGAGTCTCGCAGCAAATTGACACCTTTATAACAGCCCAGATTGGTTAACGTGTCTGCAACAGCTATCAACAGTTTACAGCTCGTAGGCGAGTACAAGGCTTATAAGTTTTTGTCTTATATGAAATTGAAATTTTTTAACATTTTTGGTGAATTTTTCGCAATTTCTCGCAAAGAAGTTAAGAAGAAGTTAATGCGTAACTTTGAAGGAGTGCCCGGTGCACCTGAATTATTCCGCATATTTCTCTAGTACACAATAACCATTTGAAAACATTGATATTTGACAAATTTACCAAAATGGGGTAAAGTGCATTAACTTTGGGAGGTAATTCTACATGATAGATAGTATAAATAAAAAAGATAAATAACTTTTTTCGAAATTCTAACTTTTAGGGGTAGTTTTGTGGTAAAAAGATAAATTTAGACCGGCGTGTGCGGGCAGCATTATTATTTTCCGCAATCGCGCCAGGCAAGCTAACAGCAACTTTATCGGGTAAGTTTTACCTTACACTAATGATTTTTAGCAGGTATGTATTTTTGTATGGGAAAAAAAGTTGGAATGTCAAAAAAAGTCATTAATCTTTTTTACTCCTACCATAATGCAGAATCATCTCCCGAAGTTAATGCACTTTACCCCCGGACACCCTGTATAAAAAAAGTAATACTAACCCCCTCTTGACTTTGCAGAAGTCAAACGCAACAGTTCTGTAAGACAGAGCCTTCTCATTCAAGTATTTGGCATAGCGCCGGATGAATGGGGACATGTCATATCCTGAAACATAGAATTATTACATATTAAATAATGTTACATACAAACATAAAAATTACTTCATAAAATCAAAGATGTTAAAATCTTATTCAAAAAATATTTAAGCAACAAAATTTATTAATACTTATGTAAATTGAAGCATGGAAAAAATTACAAAATTTACAATTTACATTAAAAATGTTTTTAAAATATATATATAAATATTTTTAAACAACACAATTTTTACAGTAATAATATTTAAAAATCAAATAATCCCAATCACCATTTTCCTCTTGGGAAAACCAACTAAGTATTATTTAATTCTACTATTCTTTTTTACTACATTTGTTATGGCTAAGTATGCAGTTGTTTGTTGTTTTATCCAAGTCCTTGTGCAATATTTACAAGCTCGAGAAGCGAAGGAAGCTCTCACTGGATTAGTGCTTTGTTAGAAGGGTTGAAGGGAAGAGGGAAGTATTAAACATGTTGAAGTTGAACTCACCAATACGAGCACCGACCGCTCCTTGGGATAGTGGAAAAAGAAGAAAATGATAATGTAAGAAATTTGGAATAAGTATAACATTAATAACAATGGTACAATTATTATTGTTAATAGAAATTTATTTTTGTATGCCATGGTTATTTTCAATTCATTCAAATAAAATTGTAAGATAGATCAAATTCTTATTTTTGTAGATAAGACGTAAATGTCAGCAAATCAATTTTAAAACACCAAATTAAATAATAATAATTAGAAACATTAGTTTTATTTTTAACATTAAAAATCTTGAAATCTTTAAGACAGGTAATAAAAGTGTGAAAATAACAATTAAATATATTAATAAACAATTAATTGTTTTTAAGATTTATTATTAATTTGAATGCTAAGTAAATTTTATTGTATGCATTGAACATAACATGGGTACATTTATCAAGTTCAGGAAAATATCATTCTGATGAATTGTGGGTTGAATTAAAGATGAAAAAATTATGATAAAAACTCAATGATGTAAAACATGATATAATGGCTTATTTTCAATGTATGAAAAGATGTGATGGGCAAAATCAAGATATACATTTCAAATTCATTAAAATGAATTAGCAGAAAACAAATTATAAATACAAATTCCAAATAATTGAAACATTTTTTATAATCGGATGATGTTTTGAATCAATGGCTCAGATATTATAATTCTACCTCGGATGAATAATTTTCGTCAATATTTAAAATGAAGACAATAATAGCGAAACTCAATCGAAAATTTGGAGACAGAAAATTCAGAAAAAGATATCGGCCTCTGGGACTCGAATCCGTGACCTTCTGCTTACATAGCAACAGCTCTACCAAGTTAACTCTACCAAAATCAATAGATGTCGCACATTAAAAATAAAAATGGATCAAATTTATCCAGACACTATCTAGATAGCATTTAGTTCGGGTTTGAATCTTGCAATCATGTATAAAGATAGCAGCCAATAATATGTGCGTTAAGAAAATTAAGATAATGTTGGTAGTTCTTAGTCGAAGTATACAGTTAAAAGTGACCGAATTAGATATAGAAACCTTAGCTCAGTTGGTAGAGCTGTTGTCATGTAAGTAGAAGGTCCTGGGTTCGAGTTCCAGAAGTGCCAATATCTTTTTCTGATTTTTCTGTCTCCAAATTTTCGATTGATTTTCGTTAATATTGTCTTCATTTAATTAAATATTACAATTCGAGTTTTTTTTACTCATAACGTTAAAAATAAAAATAAATAGAGATATAAATAATTCTGGTGTCTGGACAAATCAGAATCATGCAACTTCAACACCTCCTTTAAGAAGTCATTAAGAGCAATGAAAAACATTGGTAAAATAGATCAAGTTAGGTTAGGTCATGAACTATTTTTCTTAAATTTTAGTGATTTTTCAAAGGTGTTAAAATGTCACTTTGTTGACTTGGCATAGAACCAATAATATTATATCAGTATTCTAGCAACTCACTTGCAAAACAGGGTAATGACAAAAAATGAACAACAACAAAAACTGATTTGAGATTTTTGGGGTGTTATTCCATGTTGCGCTATCTCTTTCTTTTTAAAATTAATCATGATAACAAAAAAATTGTTTAAAAAATTCTAAAATTTTTAGACATCCAAATCAACTTTTATTTATAAAATAGAAACGTCATTGAATTGTCAAACAAGGCCTACTACAGAACAGGCCTAGGCGCCCGGCGGATTTTAAAATGTCACGTGATCAATTCAGTGCTGTCAAGATGTTTGGTTTGTTAGTTTGTTTATGCTGTCAAGTTTCAAGTTTGCAAATGGCGGCGGTTGTTGCTTGATGCTCGTTGTGGTGTTGTTTATCTCAGACATATTAAATAAACAAACTGATTCGACTACTTTAAACAGTGAATTTTACTTGGAAGTTGAACTGGTAAGTGGATTTTGTATTTATATTGCTGATTTAGTTTAAAAAAATAACTCTTATTTGACGTTTCACAAATAATCAACATGTTGCGTTGTACTTATATCAATGAAAGAGACTTTTTACTTGTTACTTTTTAAACTGATTTAGATTAAATTTTGAAATGACTTTATGTTAATTACCACATCTTTTATTCGTAACATTATTTTCAACAAAATCATTTTTATATATTTGAGGTTATCTGTCGTTTGAGAGTGGTTAAAATAAACGTTTATCTAAGGAGCGATTTAAATCAAATTTCTACTTGTTATTATTGATACACCTAACCAATGCGCTGTATAATATAAATACAGTGTTGTCTTGATCGATTACAAGGAGCTTTGCACATGTTTTGTCCGAAACGCAAGTTAAATTCATTCAAATTGTTTTGTAAAAATACACTAATCGTGACGCGCTACCCTGAACTAAACCAAATTTTGTATTTTTAAATACCTGTGACTTATTTCGTTTATGTTTTATTTCAGGTGATTTACAAGAACAAGATGGGAAGGTGCTGCAGTGTGATTGGGTGTAAATCCAACTATCGCTCTCAACACGGAAGTGTATCCACGTTTGCCTTACCGAAAAATGATGTTCTACGGAAAAAATGGCTTCGTAGGATTCCAACGGATTTCTCTGGAATCAAAAATCCGTACATTTGCATAAAGCATTTTGAGGAATCATCAATCATACGAAGTGACAAATGCACAGTTCGCGGGGAAGTTATAGATGTGCCTCGCAAAATTCCCAAGCTTCGTGAGGGTTCCACCATCTCCCAGGCGTCAAGGAGACTCTGCGATGTGGAGGCATCCCGGATGGAAGCTGCTCTTGAACAGAGCCTCCAAGACTTTAAGAAGCACAAAGAAGCAAAGGCCATTAAATCTTTAGATGACGTATCAAAATTCTTTTCTTCTGGAAGAACTTCAAATTTAATTAAACCAGAATGGGTTTTGACGGAGACAGCAGCACATAAAGTTTTGTGTTTAATCGGTGCTAGTGATACGCCTTGTGTTTTAGGGGCTGTAAAAGTGATGAGTGACTTACAAATAGATTTATTTTTAGGTGATAAGTTAGTGAGTAAAAGTCGACACCCAAAAAACATTAGTTTAATTCAAAGTGTGGATGATTTAAACGAACTGATCAATTTTATAGAGTCATCGATCCATGACAATACCCCTGCTTTAGATTTAAATGATATTCTCATGATGCTGCAAAGACACTTTCCAGACGCTGATCTGCGAATTATGTTCATTATAGAACAAATTAAGCATGCCGCTACCCTTAAAAATCTCCGTAGGTACAGTGGCAATACTTTAATATTTGCTGCATCTATGTTTGTACATTCTTCGGCCGTGTATCATATGTTATATAATACTAATTATTTGTGCATTCCCCACCCTAGAAATATTAAGAAATTGATTTCAAAATTTAGTTTATTTGATCAAGATATAAAGGGTAGCGTAGAATATTTAAAAACGAAAAAACAATTTTTAAAAAAAGATGAACTTTTAGTGAATTTGCAATTGGATGAAATTTATATAAGTCCGCAACTTAATTTTAAAGGGGGCAATTTGTATGGAAGCAGTAAAACAGATCCATCGAAAATTGCAAAAACAGCTCAAGTATTTATGATTTCTAGCATTTTGTCAAAATATAAAGATGTCGTTAGTATAGTGCCAGTAAATAATTTGACTGCCGAACAGCTGAAATCAATGATTTTAAATGTTATGAAGGAGGTTGAAGATATTGGCTTTCAAATCATTTCCCTAATATCCGATAATAATGCCATCAATAGGAAAGCATTTGAATTGTTCCAACCCAATAAAATTTTACTTCCCAGTGTGCCTCACCCGATAGATAACAGTAGAACATTATTTTTTATTTTTGATCCTGTTCACATAATTACATGTGTGCGTAATAATTGGATATGTAAGAAGGGTGATAATTGCGTAATTAAATTTCCTGATATTGATAACTTTGATGTAACATTGGAAGCTCAATTTCAACATTTGCGTTTAGTATACCAACTGGAGGAGAAGTCACTTCTTAAATTTGGACACATGTTGTCATACAAAGCATTGTATCCTAGTAGCATTCAAAAACAAAATGTTTCATTAGCTTTACAAATTTTTAATGAAAAAACTATTGCAGGGTTAAAGTGTGTTGCACTCAAAAAGCCTGAAACATTTGTAGACCCTGAGGGTACATTACATTTTTTAAATATATTTTGTAGATGGTGGAAAATTATTAATGTACATAGCGCTTTCGAAGGAAAACGTTTTAACGATCCACATAGGGAACCCATGAGAGAAACTAGTTTGGATAACATAAACTTTTTACAGAATATGTTGAGATGGTTAAAGAATTGGAGGGTTATGATTCCTGTCAGCGCTTCCTTAAGTGCGCAAACATGCCAATCTCTCATCACCACGTTAGATTCATTTTTGTCATTAATCCCATACATGTTCTCCGTGTATAAAATAGACTACCTATTGCTGGGCAAGTTTCAGAACGATGATCTGGAAGCGAGGTTTGGTTGTTATCGGCAAATGAGTGGAGCTAACTATTACATTAGCTACGTTCAGGTCTTAGAAAGTGAAAGAAAACTTCGCTTTAAAAGCAGCGTTATATTAGTATGTAAGGGAAATAATATTCCATTGAAAACACTTCTTCCGCAAGCAAGTGCATCAATTAATGACATATTTGTGGATTTAACTATTTATAATGAGATAATAGATTCGGAATTTTCTTTAGAAAACATTCCTGAAAATTTAATGCCAATTATAACTTACATTGCTGGGTATAATGTTAGAAGAGAATTGCGATCAAATAAATGTAATATATGTGTAGCATGGCTTCAGTCGTTAGATAAGGAGGTAGAACTTGAAAATGTACCCAAAGAATTAATTTTGGAATTAGATAGAGGAAAATTAATATTACCGACTGAGAGTCCCACTGTTGCAACAGCATTGGTATGGTTCAGTTTGCAAAAAATTTTAGATTCTTGTCCTGATATTTTTATTAGTGGCCAGAATCAACTCTATATTTTGAATAAAATAAGTGTTTCCAAATTAAATGATTATTTTTTATTTCAAAATGATTTAAATGAATGTAATTGTAAAAAAACTTTGCAAATAATGTTGGAAAATATTTGTCATAGAACCTGTAAAATCCTCTTAAGTAACTTAGCAAAAAACAAAAACGATGAACTTACTGTACAAAGTTGTTCAGGATCAAGTAATAGAAAAGTTCAAAAATTAAATACCTAGCTTATAATATCTTATTTATTTTTTTTATTAGGAAATACATGCCACTAATTCTCTTCTTTTGTAAACTTATTATTTATTATATTATGTATATGTGTCCATCTCATATGTGCTCAAATTGCACTTCCAATCTTCCAGTTTAAACATTACTTTCACGAGGAATTTATTAAAAACAATTATTTCCAATTATACCTACATAATGTATTATTATACTAAATTTTCTATCTGATGTGTGTTCAAATTTCACTTCCAATCTTCTTGTATAAACATTACTTTCATTAGAAATTTATTAAAATCAATTATTTCCTGCATAATGTAATGTGTCCATTATTGTGTGAATATAATACCTATGTAATTCAATTTAATTACAAAAATACGATTTGTTATATATTTCAATTACTACATATGTTTTGTATGTTATGTAATTTCTTAAATAAAAAATACATATTTATTAAAATATATGACTTCATTTATTTCTTTACTCCTTTCCTTTTTTAACTGTGTTAATTTTAATAATTTTAACATTTTAATTTTCGTAAAACTTTAGATTTAAAACCTAAAAACTTCATGGCGAAAATCGACTCCCATGTCGCATACCAACGCTGAAATATGACAGCACTGACTTCGTAATTCGGCGGTAGCGCGCCTAGGCCTGTTCTGTAGTAGGCCTTGATTGTCAAAGGTTGGGAGTAAAAGCAAAGGTATATTGCAATTATTAAAAAGTTTCGAAAATGCATACTTTGAACATTTTGGACACACCCATCACAAATGAAAAGTATAAAAATAAGAAAAACAAAGCCAATAATACAATTTGATAATAAAAAGAAAATAAACGATAATAATTATTATCATTGTTTGTCAGGAAAACTAAATTTCATAATTTTAATGAGGATCTATTTTTAAAAAGGCCTTAATTCTTAGCCATCATCTAAAATATATTATTAATGAATAAAAAAATTTAAGTTAAATTATTGGATTATCCAAACCTCCCCAGAATCACCCACTTCAAACCCCTGTAATTTAATTAAGAAATTAATTAGTTAATTACGGGACCACCACCACCCTTACATTATAATTTCACATTTTTAAATTAAATTTAATGAAATATTGAAAAGAAACAATTGTCAAGATAAAGTTAGATGAAAAAAGATATTAAAATAGGTACCTAGACCCAAGTATATTTATTTTAAGATGTTCCAATATTAAGAGGATGCTATACAGCCCGTTTCGGCCCGTTTCATACAAAACTTAATTTTGGATTTGAAACCAAAATGCCCGACCAAACTGAATAATATTTTTTTAATCAAAAGTTATATTAAATATCTAGTACGAATGTGTGCTACTTTATTTATTTTTGCTTTAATGATGATATACTTTAAATGATGATATACGGGCAATTAAAGAATTCAATTTTTGAGGCAACTTCGAAATTTTTTTTCGTGTCAATTATAATTATTAAAAACACTTATATAATAATATATGATGAAAAATAAAATTTAAGAAAAAAATATACAGATAAATTGTCCAATTTGCCTCTAAAATCATGAAATATTAAAATCTTTAATGGCCTATATTTTATAATTTAAAATACAAACAAATTAAGTAGCAAATATCCGTACTAGATATTTAATATACCGTTTGATTAGATAAATATTTTTTTAGTTTGGTTAGGTATTTTGGCTTCAAATCCAAAATTATTAAGATTTGTATGAAACGTGCCGGAAAAGGTCGCGCATCCGTTCCCCTTGAAATAGTAAAAATGTAATAAACTATCTTGACAATTTTTTAAAAATAATATTTCTACTAACAATAGAAAAACGCGTAGCCTTTTTCGTTGATAAAAATATTATTCAGTTGGATGGGTATTTCGGCCTCAAATCCAAATTTAAGTTTTGTATGAAAAGGGCAGCTCAGCCGTTCCTCTTAATGTTTGTTAACATCTAATTAATAATTCTCTTCCAAAACATAATACATCGAATGAAAAACAAGTAAAATCTACAATCAAACAATTTTTAATTTCAATTAAACCAAGTGATTTAATTTTTTAAATTTGTTTTTTGGGTGTTATGCCGTGTTGCGCTACCTCCTCCTTTAGCCTAAAGGAGGAAGTAGTGCAACACGGCATATCACCCCAAAAACAAATAACAAAAATACTTTTGGCCGTGAAAATCTAAGATCATATATTTAAGATCATATATCCACATTCCATTGTTTTTATTATTTAAAAAAAACATACAAAAACCAAATTGTTTCTTGAACACAAACACGGAAATCGAATTTACAATTAACATGATGGTTATTTAACTAAAAACGACTTTTAAGTTAATTAACTAAGTAACTATTCATACTTTATTAGTTATTATTAGACATCGGATTATATGTATACGTTTTTTTTTACATTAGCTCCACAGAGGAAGCCCTGAGGAAAATAATTCCCCTCAGGGCCTGAGTCATCTTTGGGGATGCTGTGTGGAGGGTCTTTTTAGGAAAGGAAGGAGAGAAAGTTTTGGGAAGCAAAAGGGTATTAGGGGTGGGGAGGAATCTGGGGCTCAGTGTGTCCAGTAGTGACGGACATATGAATCAATCCATCCCTCCCACTGCAGTGCAAGGCGATTTTCCGAGAGAGTACGGCTGGAGAAGTCAGAGGGACTCACTCAACCATTCTCTCTCGATCCGGACTGCCGTGCAGCTGGTAGGCAGACGCATTCGCCGACAAGACCGTGCAAACCTCAACCCACGGACCCGGGCACCCCTGCTAAGTCAGAGGTGTTGGTTATCCAATAAATGGTTCCCGGGGCGGCGGTACCCATATCCGCCTCCCAAATTGCATACGCATAATGCATATTTGAGCCTTTTGGCCATTAGTGCATATATTCCGATGTCTAGTTATTATAAAACAGTACGTTACTATAATTGTCAAGGCAACATGAGAATGTAATGTTATATTACAATGAATCAACTTTCATGTAAAGTAATAAGTTATTAGTTCTTAATTAAGTAATAATTGATAATTAATTTACCTTGTACTCCGCTCTTATCGAGAAAATTACTAAGTTGAAAACTGGAATTACTTGAAGCCAGGTACTGAGTAAAGCGCTGAAAAGAAAATAATTCAATTAGACAAGGAATATAGACACATCAATTATTGCAAATTGTTCAAGTGATTGTTGGGGACATTTCAAGCAAAACAAACCACTTAGTTTACGAGTTCAATTCAAAACAACAACTTTGTTAAAAGGAAATATTAAAATAATGAGCAAAATTCTAAAGAAATAAAAAGAGAAGTAAATAATTGTGTGCTTTCTTTTATTCTCTTTTTGGTAGCAACATTGACTGCCTAAATATCAAGTATACCTCGAGATACGAGTTTAATTCGTTCCGTAACCTTGCTCGTATGTCAATTTGCTCATATCTCAAAGCAATTTTCCCAAGTGAAATTAATTGATATGCCATTAATCCGTTACAGCCCCCAAAATCTCCCATATGAGAAGATGAATACGTACAGTCGTAACAAGCAAAAGGTTTTTTTACGCTATGAATGTCGGAACATGAAAAGGGTTTTTCTCTACCATGTGTCTGCATGTGGTAAAACGTTGATAAAACTACTTTTTACAGTCTGAACATGGGTTTTTACAGGGTTTTTCTCTACCGTGTGTCAGCACGTGGTATGTCAAAAATCATTTTTGATAAAACGATTTTTTACAGCCGGAACATAAAAAGGGTTTTTCTCCAATGTGTCTCAGCTCAGTGGTTTGTCAAATATACTTTTTGAAAAAATTATTTTTCGCAGTCGGAGCTTGAAAAAGGTTTTTCTCCACTATGTATCACATGTGGTTTGTCAAAGATCCCTTTCGAGTAAATTATATTATTGTTTGCAGACGGAACATGAAAAAGGTTTTTCTCCACTGTGAGTCAGAATGTGCTTCTTCAAATCTCTCTTGCTTCTGAATACGTACGGTCATAACGAACAAAAGGTTTTTTACGCTGTGAGTCAGCCGGGCATTCCTCGTGTCTCAAATGTTGCTCGTATTTCAAAGCAAAACTTCGCTCGCTCCACGGCTCATATCTCAAAAAACTCTATATTAGGGCACTCGTATCTCGAGGTACCACTGTAATATAAAAATCGCGTCGGTCACTGTTAACCCTTTTAAAATACTGTTTTTTTTTGGGGAACAAGAAAAAAATAATATCTCTTGAATTTGTGAAACAAATACTCCCGTATTTTGCATAACGCTTTTGAAAGATATTCCTTATGGTGTCTTTTTCTTCTGCTACAGCGACAAATGCCTTAAGTATAATGACAGATGATCCTGTTTTGGGTGATTTATTTGGACTGGGATTCATTATTATTTTCATGTTTTTTTACGATTTCTTTATATTTATG
This sequence comes from Limnephilus marmoratus, assembly GCA_917880885.1. Classification (NCBI taxonomy): domain Eukaryota; kingdom Metazoa; phylum Arthropoda; class Insecta; order Trichoptera; family Limnephilidae; genus Limnephilus; species Limnephilus marmoratus. The sequence goes on along the minus strand of OU862922.1, from coordinate 6,837,760 downwards.
CATGTTACACCGTAAATTAGTATTTTTTTTTAAATTATACAATTTTTGTGTTGTGTTTTTTTCTTACTAATAAAAAATAACCCTTTGAGACCTAAAAATAATAAAAACCACATATATTTTTATATATTTTTAAGCTTAAGTTATTGATTTTTTTGAATGCTGAGATGCTTAATAGATCCATTTCATAAATCAACAGAAAAGCGAAAACATGAAACCATTATGAAAGGTAAATTAATTAAAAAGTAGTGGGTTTAACTAATTAGTGCCTTATAAATAAATATGTTTTAAATTTTACTCAACTGATAAATAAGCATTTCTGTATGGTAAACTATTGTTTATCAGTTATGTAAAATTTATTTTTTATAATTATTTGGGTTAGCGTCTTACTAAAAACCATATTCTTAATTTTACACAACTCAGAAAAAACCATTAATGTAGAGTAAATGGTTATTTATCTGATCTTTAAAATAAAAATAAAAACGTTTATTAACAAGGGGGTTAGTATGTATGAACTTAAGTAAATATTCAGTGTGTACCTAGAATGGTTCCATGCCAACTCAGAATGAAACCAACTCAGAAACACCAAAAGGTCATTAAATAAAAGCTATGAACAAATAATTTTAAAATAGCCGGTAACGCTAACCTAACTTAACCTATTTAACCAATTTTTTAATATTTTTTATCATCACTCTTAATGACCTTTCTGAGGTGCTTCTGAGTTGGTTTCATTCTTAGTTGGCCGGTCACCACGTAGAACATATCACATCGAAATTCAATATAGAGCTTTCATTTTATTTAAGATGTGTATGATAAACCAGCTTATTTTTAAAGCGTACAAAATGATACAAAATTTGCGAAAAATACGAAATTTCGCATTTCGCAATGTGATCAGGTGCGATCCGCCCGTTGAGGCAATTTCGTTTAAAGACAAGCTTTTAAAGGTGACAGTGAAATAAAATTGATTACGCCATTGTGATATTATATTACGTATAAATTTTATGTAAAAAATAAGACAGGAAAAATAAAACGTATCGAAAATTCAGACGATCCGAAAAATAAAATGATGGTGTTATTTGCCAGATGTCACTGAATGACAAGACGAAATATGAGAAAAACACAATTATTATATTCCATGTAACACGATTATTATCGAAAAATGTTCCACATCGACACGCAAAATACATCATTATAATATGATATTTGACAGGAAATAAGGAATAACTGAGCGATAAATAAAGTTTTGCAAATTCGCAAAACGAATGAAAGAATATTATTATCTATCATGAAAAGGCCAACGGCAATTATTTCTCAATAATCAAAGTCAAAATCATAATACCTTTGAGTCAAATTGAGGTTAAATATCATGCTGGTGCAATTATTGAAATCATTGTAATTTTTTATCAGAATTAATGCGTTAAAATGAATTTTTAAATGCATTCTAAAATTATTAATGGTTTCGTCTACGTCAGGTGTGCCCAACCCGTGGCCCCAACTAATAAATTATGCGGCCCACAAAATTGTTAAGGCCGTACACAAACCTAATAATTTTTTTGTTCAAAACTCACATTTTAATCATTTCCGGCGAATTTGTAACTATAATAACTTTTTTATTTCCATGCCGCACAAGGGATGTGAGTTATTTATATTTTAGATGAATAAAAACAGTACCTACCTTACCATTAATATATTTTACGTACAACAATTTAAAACATAAACATTTATACAACGATTTTAAAACTTTATAACCCGTTTTACAACTATAAAGTTAGCGGTAAGCACCAGATTTTATTTTTCTAGACGATGAATTAATAACTTCGTGAGGACAACATGGAGACACATTTTAAACATTTGTAACACGTTCTTCAGAATTAATTAAAATGAAAGCGGCGGAAAGGTCCAATCTCCAGGCCTGCTAGGGTGAATTCCACCGTACGTTCGTCCAATACGCCGTGCCGCGGCGTATATTTGTTTACACGCTTACTTCACTTACGTCGTTAAGATTCCCTCATTATTTGTCTTCTTCTTCTTTTCTTTGATACGGCAAATTTGACAATGGTTCCGTCCAATACACGGGTCACGAGTCGAAATTTGTATACACGGCTTCTTTACTTACGTCGTTAAGATTCAGAATATATTTTAGGGTATATTGTCTTTTTAAATAGATCATGAATCATGACTCTTTACTGGGCTGCTTTTTGCGGTAAGTACCACTAAGATGGATGCCTCTCACGAAAAATAATTTAAAACAATGATGGTTCTTTGCAATTAGTGTGTGGTTGATAAATAACAATTACGATAAATAATAATAATAAATAAACCATTGAAGAAGAAGATAACACTAATAATCAAAACGAAAATATCAATCTCATATTTCAAAATTTTTGAAATATTGTTTGAGTCCCAGTTGCGACCGTTATTTTTTTCTATTTTTCTGTGTCTTGTTTTCTTTCAAATTTTTTAAAATTATTAGCGTTAGGGGGCATTCATTAATTACGTGAGCAGTTTTTCTTCCAATATAGACCCCTCCCCCCCTTTGGTGAGATAAATTTGGGCCACTTCGTATATTCTTTTCATTAGACGTGAGATTTTGCAGGACCCCCCCCCCCCCCCTTTTTGAGCTCTCGTAATTAATGTATGCCCCCTTATCTTCTTCTTCAATGATATATTATATTACATGGGAATAACCCTTCAAAAGTTATAAAAAGAGAGTTATTTTTATTATTATCAAGTGTTATATTTAAGTATAAGACAATATTATAGTCAACACACTAATTACATGTAAAAAATCTGTTCATTTTGACTGTTCTAAAACGGGCAAATTGCCTAGTTGGGACAGCCAAAGATCATTATAACGATGTAATATGTAATGTTTTCAAATAAATAAATTCCAATTGAATTCAATTTTTACAATAATAAAAAATATAAACAAAAATTTTAACAAAACAAAAAAACGACTTCAAAAAATGCACTAAAAAGTAAAAAAATAATTTCGTATTCTTCTACAACTTCATAATCAACTTACCTTTTCTACTCATCAATATGTAGGTACGATTGTTATTTTTGGAGTCGGTGTCGGTGGGAGAGGAGCTGTCAAGTGAACACGCCAGGCCGCGGGTACCTTGGTTGACACCGACTCCAAAAATAACAATCGTTACGACGACCTTCGTAGTCCAGTGGATAAGACTCTTGACTCACAATCCGGAGGTCGCGGGTTCGAACCCGGCATGAGCAAATAAATTTTATTTGATTAATTTGTGTTATTTCACAATTAATTCATTTAAAATAATATATAGTATATTTGCGACATGTTCCAGAGTGGAAGATACTATTAGTATCGCCCTGGTGTAAGACCACCGTTCAGAATTGAAACGTTGCTTGAAAATGGCTTTAGCCGTGTTTGGTGACCAGATCTGAATAGCCAGGTACTTCCCAACCTTCCTCCTCCCCACCTCCTTCCCCTCCCCACTACCTTCAGCCTCACAACATACCCCAATTGGGGATGCCATAGTCTCACTGGCTCCAGACGGGAGCAGTTGAGATTCTTGTGTTGTATTCACTGTAAAAAAAAAAAAAGAAGAATACGAAATTATTTTTTTACTTTTTAGTGCATTTTTTGAAATCGTTTTTTTGTTTTGTTAAAATTTTTGTTTATTTTTTGATTTTCAATGAATCTGAAGTAAACTAACTAATTCGATTAAGATTCGGCCGAGTATCGTAAATTTGTTCTTCAGAATTGGAGAGTTCCGTTACTTTGTCATGGATCCCATAATCAGAACCTAACCAAACTCTCATCAAACTTCCCTTGAAGTACATCCTTTCCAATAAAAAAAGAATCATCGAAATCGGTTGGCGTGATATTGAGTTATTCGTCCATTTGTCGCGCACATACTTGATGCAAATTTAAGACTTATATGATTTTCTCATGGATGCCATTGTCAGAACTGGACCAAATGGGACCACACGGGAAGCACCAGCTTTCAAATAAAAAAAGAATCATTAATATCGGTTCACCCAGTCGAAAGTTCTGAGGTAACAAACAAAGAAAAAAAAAAATAAAAAAAATACAGTCGAATTGAGAACCTCCTCCTTTTCGAAGTCGTTTAAAAAATAAAATATTCCATTTTCTCGGACGTGTTCCTTGTTATCGCCCGCCCGAAATATGTTAATATAATATTGTAAGAAAGTTTATTTTGTTACATAGGGACTCAAAAGGTTGAACACCGGTGGTCTATATCAAGTGGGTTACTAATTTTTGCTCTTGACACCATTCAAAGAACTGGATGGATAGGTAATATAATCAAACAAACGTGTGACATAACTGTATATAACACGAGTAAAGCAAGTATGTAGGTATTATGTTATAATATATCAATGAGGTTTTGTGAGTTGCGGCCTTTACGGTAAATAGAGCACAGAAGCTTATTACGGAGCTTATGAAGAAATTATACAACCATCACGGCGCGCGCTGAAGATTACGTGTTCAGGCAAAATACCTAATACCGCAAATTCAATTCGCGGCGGAATTCAAGCGGAGCAAAAATTAATATACATACACTAGGTATATCGGCACATTATAATAACAAATTAATATTTAAAACAATATTGGCACAACTACGCCGTTTTTGCAGGGGTAGGCAGAGAGGACGGACCGCCAAACAACTCGGTCTTGGCACACACTTTCGGTCTTTGCCTCACTCACATTCATACATCGTCTCATACATACTCTATTATTCTGACTGTTGACATGGCCCGACTCAAGTATCTGATTCACTTGATCGTGCCACGTCTTCCTCGGGCGTCCCCGACTTCTCCTACCATTCACATTTGCGTCATATATTCTTCTTACACTACTTTTTTCGTACATTCGCTCTACATGCCCAAACCATCTAAGGGTCCCTCTCTTAATCTTACTCATTATTAAAGACCGGATTATATGTAACAAAAATAGCCCAAAATATGCATGCAAATATGCAATAAAAATAGCTAAAATATGCACGACAATCCATAAAAAGGACCAAAATATGCAACATCAAATAATACAGGAAGTCATATATTTTTATTTTAGTAAGCTCAGGAATTACAGTCGTATTTTCGAAAATATCAATTACAAAATATATTTAACAATGACATTTACAATTTACCTTTAAAAAGGTATATGACTAAGTACTGTTCTAAATGTTCTGTAGACAAATTGTGTCTACGATCGCTTAATATAAGGGGAAAAGGAGCATTCTTCGTCTACTGATGAGACTGGACAGAATTTAAATTTGGGTGCGATTTTTGAACTCATTGTGCCGGGCAAAATTTCAACTGCCCCGTTGATGAAGCTATCAATTTGGCACAAGGGTTCAAATCCTGGGTTATTGTTCAGTAAGTTTTCAAACTTTTCTTTTAGTTTACTCGGGAATAGCTTTGGCAACGAGGAATTCGTAAGGCGAATTTTCTTCATAACCTGAGTAGATTCATTCAACGCCAATCGATGAGATTCAAGCCTATTCACTAGCCGCGCACTTAGCTATCTGACGTTTATAGTGTCACTACGTGAACGATGAACAAGATCGAGCGTAAATATGCAAGATCTCAATTTTTTTGCTAAAATATGCAACTACCGCTGAAAAGGGTCTAAACATGAAAATGCATATGCAAATATGCGTTTGCATATAATCCGGTCTTTACTCATTATGCTTACATCAGCCTTACATCCCTTGCGGATATCCACATTTCTCACATGATCGTGCATGGTTTTTGGCCCAACGCTAAATTAATTATTTTCCGAGACAATATTACGTAGTCTAGAAATGGGAACTTTAGATCACATATTTGTGGTTGGCTTTTTTATTTTTTATATGAATACCGCACAAGAGTCACCAACTGCTCCCGTCTGGAGACAGTGAGACTATGGCATCCCCAATTGGGGTATGTTGTGAGGCTCAAGGTAGTGGGGAGGGGAAGGAGATGGGGAAGAGTGAGGTGGGGACTACCTGGTTATTCAGATCTGGTTACCAAACATGGCTAAAGTCATTTCAAGCAACGTTTCAATTCTGAATGGTGGTCTTACACCAGGGCAATACTCTTCTCTATCTCTAAGCCAATATCCTCGATTCTATTAAGCCTTATCTAAAATTACCTCACTTCCGTTCAACATCTCATCTCTTCTAATTCTAAACTCGACTCCATATAATTATGAAATTTTTGAAACCCCTTTAAATTAAATTAACTATATAAATTCACCTTCTCTATATACAACCCTTCGGGGTCACTTAAGATATATTTTGTGTAATTAGGTGTACCATATTTTCTCTAAACCGACTGCAGATTGCATATAAGTACGCCGGGGGGCGTATTTACAATCCCTATCGCGTTTCAGTCGCTTTAAATTTTCAATATCAAAATTAAAATATTTAGAAATAAAATTATTAATTTCTAATATACACATTGGAAATATTATTTTATCTAGATTTTAGAACAATTTTTGTTTTCGCAAAGTGATAAAAAATTATCAATATAGAGGTGTATTTACAATATATAGGAATAACATTAAAATTTTAATATTTAGAAATAAAATTATTAATTTCTAATATACACATCAAAAAGATTATTTTATCTAGATTTTAGAACAATTTTTGTTTTTGCAATGTGATAAAAAATAACCAATATAGAGGTATATTTAAAATGTAAATTGTCGTTACCGCGACTGAATCGGTATAGGTTTTGTAAATACGCCGCCGGGGGACCAATTGTCGGCAGATCGACTGTCATGGAACCGCACTGTACTTAGGTAAGGTTTCATCCTATCTCGTTCTCTCGCAGGCTAAATCTTGTAGATTTTCTTTGTCTCTTTTTAGAGTCACTCATTTCCGCTTCATCGAGTTTCAAACCCCAACGGTGCTGAAGAAATTTCACCTCAAAATACAAGTGTCCAGTTCACACGCGGTAGAAGTGAAGCCTTCAGAAAACTAAACAAGACGAGAGTGGGGATGCTACGAAGCACCGCACAAAGAGAAGACCGATTATTCTGTCTCATTCATTCGCAGGATAAATCCTATAGATTTATGTGTTTGTCTCTTTTTATTGTCGCTTTTTCGTTTCATCGAGTTTCAAATCACAACGGTGCTAAAGAAGTTTTCACTTCAAAAACATCGTACAAGGTGAAGTTTCGACGGAAACCATATAACAAGTACCTAACATTTAAAATTGATTTAGCAGGGGTGCCCGGGTTCATGGGGTGAGGTTTGTCTAGGTCTTGGAGGCAGATGACTAGGACACACTGAACCCCAGATTCCTACCCACCCCTTAAACTCTTTTCCTTCCCAGAACTCTCCTCTCCTTCCATTCCTTAAAAAACCCTCCACACAGCATCCCCAAAGATGACATAGGCCCTGAGGGAAATTATTTTCGTCAGGGCCTCCTGCGTGGAGCTCATGCAAAAAAAAAAGAAACTGCAAAATAATTAAACGATGATACCCGTATTAGTACAAAATAAAACGCTAAAAAGCAAAATATTATTAACATAATAACCAACCAATGAAATCTAGGAAAGCTCTTCTCGTGAAAACTCCGCGCAGCAAAACGTGTTCCATCTTTTGAATAACAATATTTTTCCATAGTTTTAATAACAAGGCCACAGAGGGCGCTTAAGCACGTATATAAAATATATATAATATGTATAGTAATAGGTATAAAAATGTACATAAAAGAGCATATCTGATAACATTGCAAATATGTGTATAGACTCTGTACATAAAGAATAATTAGATAAATAAAAACCACATAAAAATGCCTTCTGTAAGTGGAAATGGATACCTATGGCACTTAGTCCGAATATCAGATATCAAAATACAGTTACGTAGGTTTATTATATTCATACATCGTAAATGAGAGATCTTTGATACTTTGATTCAATTCCATTGCACCACCCCCGACTGGAGCACTCTTGTACCTGTAAAGCGGGGGGTACTATATTTTAATTGGTATTTTCAGTGTGTTTATCTCACACCAGTTGCAATTCAGTTACCCTTCTTAGAACAGACATTGTTCAGGTAATTGAAGTAACTAGCTATTAAGATCTGGTCAATAAACACGACTTATAACGTTTCAAGCAACTTTTTATTCTAAATGGTGGTTTTACAAGAGGGTGTTTTTTTTTTTTTTTTTTACAGCGAATACCGTACAAGAATCTCAACTGCTCCCGTCTGGAGCCAATGAGACTATGGCATCCCCAATTGGGGTATGTTGTGAGGCAGGGGAAGTAGTGGGGAGGGGAAGGAGGTGGGGAAGAGGAAGGTTGGGAAGTACCTGGCTATTCAGATCTGGTCACTAAACACGGCTAAAGCCATTTTCAAGCAACGTTTCAATTCTGAATGGTGGTCTTACACCAGGGCGATACTAATAGTATCTTCCACTCTGGAACATGCCGCAAATATACTATATATTATTTTAAATGAATTAATTGTGAAATAACACAAATTAATCAAATAAAATTTATATGCGCATGCCGGGTTCGAACCCGCGACCTCCGGAATGTGAGTCAAGAGTCTTAGCCACTGGACTACGGAGGTCGTCAAACCGAGAGTATCTGATTGTGTTTTGTGTGGATGCGGATGTCGAAGGACCTTCTTGTATGTGTTTTGAGATGTATGATAGACCACTGCACAAGTAAAAATGAATGCACATAAAGGAACAGGAAGGAGGGGACTTACTGAGAAACCTTGTGGCACTTCTCTTCTCTCTTGGCTGTGTTTGTTCATACACTTGTATAATTATTAATCGCGGTATTTACTGTGATACGCGGGATAAGTTAGAGAATGCGGGGAGCGGAAAATTATATGCTTACACGGCGAGTTTCGATTGACGACACTGATTGTTATGGTAACGCCAACAGGTACATAGGGATGGGAAAGGATGGGAAAAAGGAACATGATAGGGATGGATAGGAAGGAATACGTGACAATCAAGCTACAAGCACAAAGTCTGTGATATATGTAAATGTATGTAGGTAAGTGTAGCTATGAATTGTGTAAACGCCCAACCAGTATCTATCGATTTCGATAGGAAGGGGGTTGGAGTCTAATTACTCTAATTAGTCGATATACACAGCAGTATAAACCCGATATAGGAATTTAATATAGTCAAGGATTAACCCCTAGGGGCCGGAGCCCTATATTTGCAGTATCGTGCCCACGCACGGCACCAAGCACTGCAATTGCAGTGTCGTTAATTAAGTTAATTTTGCCTTAGGATATTACCTATACTAGGTTAGTTAAAGACAAACATAAAAGTGTCACATTCAAGTGTGGCTTTAACAAAAATGTCTTTTAATTTATTGAAGTTTCTTTGCAACCCCAAGGGTTAAGGGGTGGATTAAAATTAGTTAATCTTTTTTCAATACATCTTTTTGAATTTCGATTTTATTTTCTTAAATGAATGAATTAATGCGAATCTTGAAAGTGGAAATTAACTAATTTCCCGACATCTGGTCGAGCTGAAACTCGGCAAATAGACTCACTGTCTAATGCATTCTATCAACTTTTGATGGCACTCAAACACAAACATGCACACACACGCATTTTTCTGAAATTGGATGAAATGATGGAGCAACTAAATCGTGCCGTTCAATGTGTAGGACCGTGGTGGAAAGTTGATTGTCTTTAAGGGTTGATTTTTTCTCTTTATCCTTGCAGTATTCATGTGAAAAAATAACAATGGTATTCAAAAACTGTACCATCGCTATGTTCTTCGCTCTTCATCACAGCTATATTCCCCAGAGTCCTTATATATTTTAACGCACTTTACCGTGACATTAGAAGAATCAGCGTATTTTTACTTAAGTACAGAATAATACATATGTATATTATGAGAACTGTAAAAGCGGTGCCACACGCACAGATAAAAGATAAAAGATAAAAGATAAAAGATAAAAGATAAAAGATAAAAGATAAAAGATAAAAGATAAAAGATAAAAGATAAAAGATAAAAGATAAAAGATAAAAGATAAAAGATAAAAGATAAAAGATAAAAGATAAAAGATAAAAGATAAAAGATAAAAGATAAATGATAAATGATAAATGATAAATGATAAATGATAAATGATAAATGATAAATGATAAATGATAAATGATAAATGATAAATGATAAATGATAAATGATAAATGATAAATGATAAATGATAAATGATAAATGATAAATGATAAATGATAAATGATAAATGATAAATGATAAATGATAAATGATAAATGATAAATGATAAATGATAAATGATAAATGATAAATGATCATTTATAAATGATAAATGATAAATGATAAATGATAAATGATAAATGATAAATGATAAATGATAAATGATAAATGATAAATGATAAATGATAAATGATAAATGATAAATGATAAATGATAAATGATAAATGATAAATGATAAATGATAAATGATAAATGATAAATGATAAATGATAAATGATAAATGATAAATGATAAATGATAAATGATAAATGATAAATGATAAATGATAAATGATAAATGATAAATGATAAATGATAAATGATAAATGATAAATGATAAATGATAGAAGATAGAAGATAAAAGATCATCGCACGCCAAATAACGCTCTTCATACAATCCCATCAGACCTGTCACACCCACACCTAAGCGGTTTATGCGCAGATCAAGCGTAGAAAATAGAGATCTTATGCCTTAACCGCTCCTGAGGCGATATACGAAAAGTTATGCAACCCTCTCTCCGCCGAAAACAGGAGGGGGTCATTTTAATTACGGAGCTGCCTAAGCGGGCAGATGACAGCTGTCAAGTTGATAGATTCAGTATAAATAAATGGCATTTCGTGGCAGCTCTGTAATTCCACTAACCCCATCTCCTACCATAGGAAGAAATATTTGATAGCGTCGTGTGACGGTAAAACACATAAGCGCTCGCGGTTCAACAGATATCTGCTCGCGCTTTTTTCTGCGTGTGTGGCATATACAAAAGAGAATTTGCTGATGCGGTTGCGTGGTTTTACTGTGAATATTGTATTACCAAATAATCAGAAGGTCTGTTTTTTTCCCATGCGAAAGAATACTGAATAATTAACAAATTGCCACTCTTACTAAAGTGATGTCTAACGTCTTACATAACACCCTTGTATATAATAATTAGACAGTCATTATGCAGTAGACGAGCCATCAATTTCATCTTCAGGTTGTTTTCGAGTTGTATCACATAATATTGTTATCAGAGCCTTCCGCATTTCATAACAGACTTTCTGTGTCACACAAACCTGACTTTCCAGTGTGATTAGTGTCTGAGAATTTATTACAACCAGCAACATTTGTTAATATGTAAATATATACTGCTGTTCGTTTATATAACAATGTTAAATCTTGTTTTTTATCAATAACAAGCGAGTACCCGGCATGCGTTGCAAGGCAATATAAATTAATTGTTTCTCATTGCGTGTTCTTTCCCATTGCGTGTCCTTTCCCATGCGCGTTTTCCTTCCACGTTCCCCCTCCCCAAGGTGGAAGGGAAACGTTCCCCCTTCCACCATCCCCTCTCTTCCCCTCCCGCCCCTCCCACGATCCAATTCCCCCTCCCGCGTTCTCATTCAACCTTCCCCGTCTTTCACCTCCCGGATTCCCCTTCCCCTTCCTCCTTTCCACCCTGCCGTTAAAAAATGCAAAATAGACTCATTTTTCAAACAACTTTTGTATTTTTTTTAACCCCCGACGCAAGGAGCAGTGTTATAAGTTTGACGTGTCTGTGTCTGTCTGTGGCATCATAGCTCCTAAACGAATAGACCGATTATGATGCGGTTTTTTTTTTGTTGGAAAGCTGACGTGATCGAGACTTTTTTTCTCAGGGCCTGTGTCATCTTTGGGGATGCTGTGTGGAGGGTTTTTTAAGGAAAGGTTCTGGGAAGAAAAATAGTTTAAGGGGTGGGTAGGAATCTGGGAATCAGTGTGTCCTGGTCGCGTATTTCCAATCCCTAACGCGGTTGAGTCACTCTAGCGACTGAGCCGCGTTAGGGATTGGAAGGCGTAAATCGCCTTACGAACACTACCGCATTTCAGTCGCGCTACTGACTGAACCGCGTTAGGGATTGTTATGCATAAATCACCTTACAAAAGCTATACCGATTCAGTCACCTACGCGCTTCGTTGTTCTATCAGTTTCTGTGAGGGCGACGACCGTAATTATAGAGAGGTTAGCAGAGAGGATAGCAACAGCTCGCGAACCACCTATTGCCATTTTTTTTAATATAAATTTCATAATGCCAGAGCTCACTAGTAGTTCTATACAAACGTTGTCCTGACAATAACGAACACAAAAAAAAGAATGATCCAATTTGGTGGAGTCGTTCGGAAGTTATGCGCGTACATACGTTTCGGCGATTCATTTTTATTTATGTAGATAGATAGATAGAAGAAGATAGATAGATAGATAGAGTAGATTGAGTAGGTTATGTAAAACAGTAAAAAAAATTAAAGTCTGTTGAAATTGGTCACGTATTACAATACTATTATATTTATTAAATTAAGAAAGATCTTCGACTGAAAGAGTGGGCTTGTTTATTACTGTGATTAGTTTTCATTTGATTATGAAAGCACAGTGGCGTGCCGCCGCTACGTTCGACCCTGAATCGTCCTTGTAACCAAAAACTAAATTTCTTTTGACCGTGGTTCGGGCCGAGTAGCCTTGCCATTGTTGTGCCTGTAATATAGAAACGTATGACCATAGAACACTGTAATCGTCCAGTCAGGAACCAGTGTTGCCAGTTCTAGGCAATAGGCAATATGCATCGCCTAGTGAAGCCCACTTTCACTCTCCATATTATATATTACGATCCATCAGCTATCATCATACGCAATAACATAACAACGGTGAAACGGAGCGGATTATTATATGCTCAATCATCGCTTTTGATGGGTACAATTGCGTTACTCTATTCTAGCTATCCAATTCCGTAACCGGCGCACGGGAAAAGTTACGTGTTAAACAGTAGACAGCTGATTCTGTTTTGAAATTATCAATCAGCAATGAGAATAATACTTCGGCGAAATAGATTTTCAAATGTAAACAAAATGTTAAAGGAACTGAATTGGCTAACCGTTAAACAGATACTGACCTTGAATATGATGATATTTACACATAAAATAATAAACAACATTTTACCAAAATACTTCTCAAATAAAATTATATTCAACAAGGACATTCACAGACATAACACAAGGACGTGCAAGGAAATCAGGCTTCAAACAAAGGACAAGGCGAATACGCAGAACGGTTTACTATCCAAAGGGATGAAGTTATATAACACGCTACCAGAACTTTAAAGTCCACACCAATTGGAAAGTTCAAGATGTATTGTAGGAGCTACATAAAATTTAGTTAGCAAAATGAAATATTATAATTAATTAGAAATTTGAAAACTTAAATGTACAAATTACTAAAATAAAAATTAATAAATAAAAAAAGTTCAATTCTCTAAGCAGTACTTGGAAAAACTTGCGTGGTAAACAGTGAAAGACAGCAGAATTGAAAAAAAAAGTTATGAGGTACCTAAATAGATTAGGTTCTTAGGTGGGCCACTCTGGGGCAAGGGGGGTAAACGGCGAATTTGACGGTTATTTTTACTGGTCATTCGGTGTCCAAAATTGCTATTATTGTGAAACCGCGATCTTCAACCTTGAAGGCATAAACTGACTATACACGCGCCTATATACGTCCTTTGCACTTACCCTCTCTTATTAAAATCAGGTCAGTTGCATTCGATTTTCCCGAAAATGTGCTAAAAAATTTACTGGTTGGAATTTATTTGGCACTTTTCAAGCAATAAATCAAAACACCCATCGAGGGTCCGAGGTCCAATAACAATAAAGTTCCAATTTCACAAAATACAATATAAATGTGATAAATTTACGAGAACAATTTTTTTTTCTTTTTTGTATGAATACCAAAATCCAAAAAATAAAACGCTGAAAACTTCATTTTGGGCCGCCCAAAATCTTCCGATTGGGCATATGCAAGGTTAGACAGATTCGAGAAAAAATTGAAGCCGCGGGGTGTGGAGGAAGATGTATGAAAAATGCTTTAATCACTTTAAATTTTAATGACATATCCCACTGATTGTCTCATCAAATAACCAAAAAAAAAATCGAAAGCCTTTATAATTGCAAGAGAAATATAAAAATAAATTTCAAATTGTTCGTTTTATACCACTTTGCAGTACAAATCATTTGCAAAGTTTGTCGTTCAAGAAGGCTGCCAGACAATTTCCCCCTTACCCTAGAATTGGCTTCAAAGTCATTCATACAAAATAGTACTAATGCTCTGCTCTGTCCAGGGCTTATCTAATTTAGTAGTCAGCGAATGGGAAAATGGTAGACAGAGGGATTTGGTAACATTTCATGGAGCTAGTAAATGGGAAAACTTTCATGAAACACTAAGCAACATATTCGGAAACGCAAATTCCAAATCCCTACCCCGAAAATTATAAAAAGTTACGCGATAAACAGCAGATACCGGATTCAGTTCTGAAATATAGATCTACAAAATTCGTAAACAGTGCAGAACATCAGAAAAAAAAAAATCAGAAAATGGGAAAACTTCTGTGGTAAACAGATTTTAAAATCTTATACGAATTCACAACTCTTAACCGTTGAGTGGGGAGTAACCGTTTCGTAAACAAACCTGTCAAAATCAATACGCTGCAGATGGTAAATGAGAAACAGCTGAGAGGATTCGAGTTAGAGATAGAGGGGTAAATTATTACTTGTTATTTTGAGGGATGTTTTTGAATGTTGCCATTTTCGTATTATGATATTTATTTTTTATTAATTGAAACATTTATTAAAGTTACAGTTTTACAACATAATATTTCAATCATTCTCCTAATAAAGTAGCTGCTTGTGTTTATGGGGCGTTCACACACATCACTCGGATGAAGGTTTACGCGAGGAAATTTCAATTTTCGTTTGTCCAGTCTCCAGTGGAAGTAGGGATGATTAACATGCACCCCCAAGCCACGATTCCATATTGTAGTATAGAATGCGCAAGTGCAAAATAAATATCTTTTAGTATTTATAATGATTTACTGTGGAGTTTATTTGACTTTCCCATTTGATGTTATTATCGATAATTATTCCAAGATATTTTATTTATTTTTTTCTTTACTAACAATGTGTATACAGTTTGAGTTACAGGATGTGGATTCTAAGAAGGCAGCAATTTCTTTCGTGAATTTTTATGTTTACATTTATATTTGATATATTCCCTGTTAGGCTCTAATGTATAAAATGGGTTTGTTCGACATTTAGTGTCAAAAAGTTTTCGTCAAACGATATTTATTGAATTGTTAGCTGATACTTTGACCTCACTCCAAGAATTTCCTTCAATAGTTATCACTGTATCATCCGCGTAAGATATAGTGTTTCCAAAAAGTTCATTTACATACAATATGAATAGTAAAGGTCCTAATACAGTTCCTTGCGGGATTCCAAAATCTATATTTTCTATTTCACTTAGATATAAACAGATCAAAACTAGGAGACATCAACAAACTCCGGTGGCGATACTGAGGCAGTGAAGCGTAGAGCGTGGAGACCTCCAGGCGTTTAATTCCCTCTGATCGAATAACAAACCATCACCATGGAGATAAATGCACGAAGTTCGTGCACGGAACGACATCTCAGCTATTTGATTGAGATGCAATTCCGTACTGGGAAAAATTGATTCCACCATTAACTTGTTAGATAATTGCAAATTACCTTCCTGACGAAATACAAAGGAGAGAAATAACAGTTTTTTTTAAGTGAAACTTCTATAGCCCCGCTGTGATTTGTATTTCGGATGAAACGGAAATGACGATTACTGCACTTGCGACGCATCAACTGCACTCAGCTTGGCCGCTTTGATTATGATATCAATTTCAAAGGCTCCTTTTGGTCGAGATATGAAACGGAAATTACGCTAGGTCTGCCGCTCATTGGTCGCTTTGATAGTGACCTCACTTTTCAAGTATAGGTTGTGATTGTTTTGGTAAAGTTTCGCTTCTACCGCTTGTAAACTGCACTAGATTTTTTTTTATTTTATGAAAGTACGCAAACCGATCGCCTTGCACCGCAGTTGGAGGGATTGATTCATACGATTGTCACTCCTGGACACATTTACCCCCAGATTCCTACCCAGCCCTCATACCTTTTTCCCCAAAACTTCCTCTCCTTCGTTTCCATAAAAAGACCCTCCAAACAGCATCCCCAAAGATGAAATAGGCCCTGTAGTACAGTCGTTTGGTAGTTTTACCTGGAAAGTTTTCCGGGAAAAGTACACTTTGCGGCGCTCGTACGCCTAAACCATTGGCTTTATAAAAAAAGGTAGATACATAAATTGTAGGTAATTGTCTCTAGTTTCATTTTGTATATAACTGTTTTTATCGTAAAATGAGTGGGAAAGGAGATATTGCCAAAAAACTGCTTTTAGGCGGCATGTTTTCAATATGGCAGTGCAAGCGGCCAAAATACGAGGCAGCAGAGTCGAAATTCGGAAAGAGCACATCAAAATCTATAAAATTACCAATTTTCAAAACTCCCGGAAAACTTTCCAGGTAAGTAACCCCTATTTTTCGAACCTGTAATACTGATGATTTTTTTTCCTTAGAGCCTCCTGTGTGGAGCTAATGTAAAAAAAATACATATATTTTTTAATTCTCATATTTAAAAAAAACATTGAATTACGAGTATAATTATTGCCTACGGCCCTACGCCATAAAAAGGAAACGTTAATTTAACATCATGTAAATTTAATGCAAAAAACATACTAAATTTTCTTCTCGCGCCACGCGTAAAAAGCAAATTTACTAATCCTGAAAATTAAGGTCACACAGGTTATTTGAAGCAATTTCATGAAACGAGATTACCAAAAATAAACTAGCGGGTATTAAAAACAGACACAAAAAATAAATTCAATCTTATTTCTTAATTGGCAAGGCGATAGTAAGGTAATGCGATTAGAGACTTTCTTATGGAAGGCGGCTTGATACCAATTTATCAATTACCAAGTTTTTTTGCGACAAACGAGCCCGTGCCTTGTAGATAAGCAGGATTATTTTATCAATATCGATATCCAAAACACTTTAAAATGACGTGAGGAAATTTCCATTTTAATATCAGATACGTTTTTAGATTTTCACGGCCAAAAGAATTTTCGTTATTTGTTTTTGGGGTGTTGTGCCGTTTTGCGCTACCTCCTTCTTTATTAGAGCACCATCAGGTCCATATTCAGGGCACTAGACACTGTAACGCTTTCCGAAACGTTGGCTAAGGAAGGAGGCGCAACACGGCGTAACACCCCAAAAACAAATAACGAAAATTATTTAACCCTTTCGGACAGCGTGTACTGGCCTTACGCGCAATTATTATTTTAATGGCCGAGGGGTAAGGCTCTCGACTCGCATCCGAAGGTCGCGGGATCGAATCTCGGCGTGCGCTAATAAATTTTATTTGATTAATTTGAGTTATTTCACAATTAATTCATTGATCAATTTAAAAAATATATTTAGTGTATTTGCGGCACGTTCCAGAGTGCGAGATACTATCAGTATCGCCCTGGTGTAATACAACCATTCAGAATTGAAACGTTGCTTGAAATGGCTTTAGCCGTGTTTGGTGACCAGATCTGAATAGCCAGGTACTTCCCCACCCTCCTCTTTCCCTTCTCCTTCAGCCTTATAACATACTACAATTAGGGATGCCATAGTCTCACTGGCTACAGACCGGAGCAAACTGGAACTTTTGTGAGGTATTGACATAAAAAAGAAGAAAAAGCTTCTAGTAGACATTTAGATGGTGGCCATTTTTATATTTTCAAATCTGTAATCTCACCCGATTTTATTTTCCGATCTTTTTAGATGTAAGTTTTGAAGGTATTTTGTCAATTTTTAATTTATATGTAATTTTTTTAATTGGATGAAATGTAATATTTTTGTACCGGTGGAAGATTTGTCATTTTATGGAGAAACACGCCCTCTGAGACCTAAAACGAAATTAGCAATAACTTCTTAGCTACTGAAGAAAAATTAAAGAAAAAGAAGTTACTGCTAATTTCGTTTTAGGTCTCAGAGGGCGTGTTTCTCCATAAAATGACAAATCTTCCACCGGTACAAAAATATTACATTTCATCCAATTAAAAAAATGCATCTTCATCCAACACAACAAATAATCAAATAACTTTACCAATTTATTATCAAGCATAAAACACTGAGTTCTACCGTTGCGAAGGGTTAAAAAAATCGAGATGACGGAATTATAGAGAACAGCGTACGTTTAAATCTGTGCCACCCACAGCTACAAAAGATCAAAGATCATTTGGCTTGGCCTATTTCAGCATATCGTTCGCCATACGAATGTACGGCGAGCGATATGCCAAAATACGCCAAGCCACGTGTTCTTTTATAGCTGTGTGCGGCACACGTCTTATGAGTGTGTCAGACCACGCTATATGCGCGCTATACTTTCGTGGTTTAGCCCGGTTCAGGTGCTGAAATAGTTTACTACAACAGGCTTATCGCGGACGGCTCAGTATAACTGAAAGTTATACGGAGCTATATATAT
Organism: Limnephilus marmoratus; assembly: GCA_917880885.1. Taxonomy (NCBI): domain Eukaryota; kingdom Metazoa; phylum Arthropoda; class Insecta; order Trichoptera; family Limnephilidae; genus Limnephilus; species Limnephilus marmoratus. Next base: position 6,819,163 of record OU862922.1, on the reverse strand, counting down.
AAACGTTGTAACAAAATGCTAAAATGGACCTCTCGGCGGCAAGTCTGTATAGGATAGACCGTCCTTAGACTCCTTAGACGTTGACAATCATAGGGATATTATTAAAAATAAAACCAACTATAATTTTCGGCTTCCCGTAAAAAAATCCCAATGAGATAGCCAAGACAAAGCTGGTTTTCTTTGAAAAAAAATAATTAAAATAAAGGTAGGTACGTTTTAAGTCACATTTACACATCTACCGGATCTGCCCTGATGATGGACACTGCAACGCTGTCCGAAACGTTGGCTAAAGAAGGAGGTAACGCAACATAACACCCCACAAACAAATAACGAAAAATAAAATAAATTCTACTAGCTTATAATTTCGGAATCAAATACCGAATTAATTCGTCTCAAAGTAAAATCACGCTTTACTCAAATGTAATTTATGAGTTTCCTGTAAAATTTTCTTACAGACTCGAGTTTTATTGAGCATATACGAGTATTTAAATAAATTCGGAATCAAAAGATGTGTGATAATCTTTTGACTCAAAGTTGTAGGGAAAGGAAACTAAAACTTTGTGCAAATGGCGTAAAAACCGTACTAGACAGAATTTGAAAGCTTAGCAACCTCTTTACAGAAAGTATACAGTTGACACGGTTTACAGAGTTCACGATCTTCGATCGCCCAGGAAGAGCGGTGCACCGGGCGCTCCGACTCGGAGGCAGCATTTCTATTTTTTGCGTCTCAGCAATAGCTGCTACGTCAGAGCCCCCCTCCCCTCTCTCTCCGCACAACCCTCACACTGCTTGCTACTTTACTACCCCCGCCGCCCCTCACCGTCCTTCTAACCCCTCTAGTGTTAAATCGATCCGCACGGCACCCCCCAACAGACGCCTCCTGACCAATCCCACTAATTTATGCTATAGAAATAATAAAAGGAAGTTATCTACTCTAATGGGTATATCATATAGTACGTGTAACCACCCTAATATATTATATCTAGAGCAGACGTGTTGAGACGAGTGTTGAGATTAATTAAATTTAGTGAAAGTTTTCCCACGTACTTAATTAAATACCGTCACGCTTTTTCTCACTGGGAGGGCACGAGTTATATTATTTCGGGAGGTGATTCTACATGATATTTTAAGTAAAAAAGATAATTAACTTTTTTCGAAATTCCAACTTTTAGGGGTTGTTTTGTGGTAAAAAGATAAAAGCAGACCGGCGTGTGCCGCCAGCTTTATTATTTTCCGCTGTTACGATGTGCGCCAGTCACAACCATGCAATGTTGCCATAATCGTGCCTGGCGGGCGCTCAGCAAGTAAGATCGTACCTCACACTAAGGAATTTTAGTAGGTACGTCTTTTTGTATGGGAAAAAAAGTTGAAATTTCGGAATAAGTTGTTAAACTTTTTTACTCCTACCATCATGTAGAATCACCTCCCGAACTTAATGCACTCTACCCTCGGACACCCTGTATACAGGGTGTAACAGCACGTCCCCGGAGAATTTTAACCAGCGATTTCTGAGCATAGTTGGAGTAAAAAATGTAGACGTCATTTTGCTGTTGGATGATTTTTTTTTTTCAATTAAAAATATTTCTCCATCACACGTGGCAACTGAGTAGTCAGCGGGTCACTTGATAAACATTGCATCTCGTCACATGATCCCGTCGTGACGTACAGGAGTGGAATCAGTGGCGAAGTATCATCGGACAGGAAAATGACATCTACTTTATTTTACTCTCTGGTAATATTAGCTCTATTCACAACTTAACCGCATTGCTTATTATTCTTAAAGTTCCTATAATAACAAGTACTGTAGATATATTCAACAAATTCCATGTATTAGATATTCGATAAATTTACACAAAAACAATCTTAACTTATCTGTTTAAAAATAAAACACATACATTTTATGAAAATACCCAAAATATTGTAAACACACGGCACAAAACCAAAGAACTCATACAAACACCTAAAACAAACACAACATTTGGTCAAAGAAATTTCAAATACATTGCGCCTAAAATATACAATAACCTACCTGACAAAACAAGAAAATCGAATAATATTAACAAAATACAAAATCCTGATCAAACAATTGATCATCGAAAAAGGTCGTGCAATAATTAGTCACCTCACCCAAATATAAGGGTGAAATGCAGATCCGGGCACCGTTTGGAAATTTAATAAAAATGCACTTTCTAGATGAGAAAAGTGTGGAAAAGTTGAATAAAAAAGAAATTAAGGCGCGCTCGGCAAAATTGAGGGAGATACAGCCGTTTAAAGAATGTATGAAATGACACTTCATGAACAGATACTGTCCGCCATTTGATACTAATTTGTTGGTAGGGATACCTGATACAAGAGCCTAGATACGATTGTAGGGAATAAATAATAAGGCGCGTAGGTACTGGAATGGAGACAAACCATTCAAATCCTGGGATGTTTTTTAAAATAAAGATAACATACACAATCCCGTTAGACAAACCATTTAAAACGTAGATTGTTTTTTAAAGTAAAGATAATAGGCATTATACACAATCCTGCTAGACAAATCAGTGCCTGAAGTGGCGCGGGATTCGATCGTTCTGAAGTGTGCGTGTAAACGGCGCTTTAGTATACATACGAAGGGGGCACTTTCTTTTCTATCACGAACCATGTTACACAAACCTAGCTTAGCCGCTAAACTACTTGAAAACTGGGATGTTTTTTTGCCGTGACGCGAGTAGGCGCTACGAAGGGGCGCTTTCTTTTCTATCACAAACCATGTTACACAAACCTAGCGTAGCCGCTAAACTACTTGAAAACTGGGATGTTTTTTTGCCGTGACGCGAGTAGGCGCTACGAAGGGGGCACTTTCTTTTCTATCACAAACCATGTTACACAAACCTAGCGTAGCCGCTAAACCACTTGAAAACTGGGATGTTTTTTTGCCGTGACGCGAGTAGGCGCTACGAAGGGGGCACTTTCTTTTCTATCACAAACCATGTTACACAAACCTAGCGTAGCCGCTAAACTACTTGAAAACTGGGATGTTTTTTTGCCGTGACGCGAGTAGGCGCTACGAAGGGGGCACTTTCTTTTCTATCACAAACCATGTTACACAAACCTAGCATAGCCGCTAAACTACTTGAAAACTGGGATTATTTTTGCCGTGACGCGAGTAGGCGTTATAAAGGGGCACTTTCTTTTGAATCACAAACCATATTACACAAACCTAGCGTATTTGATGTTTTAAATAATTTATAAATAAAGATTATTAAAAAACATTACAGCTTATCATTTATTCATTATTTTTACAAAAAAAAAAATTTAGGGGTATTTTCAAGTAATTTGCCGGTTTCTAGGGGTTTTTGAGTTTAGTTTAGGGATAAATATTTTTGGGAGTTGGCAACACTGACTTTCTTTTCTTAGGTTAGTATGACTGGTTTATTTATAAAATGGCGGGCGTACTGACATAATCTGTTCGTGAAGTGAAATTTTACCGTAATTGAAAATTAATTACTTATTCAATTTTTTTTTTTATTGCTTTCCGCACTTTTTTTCACCTTCCAGGTTAAAGTTCTTAACTTAAAACGCGGTGAAAACATGGTTTTCTGCCAAAAAAAAGTGGTGCCCGGATCTGCATTCCTCCCAAATATAATCCTCTATCTCATTATTGTTACCACTACCTACCAACCTGAAAATTTTTATCAAATATTTTTTCTTTATTGAAAAATGTAGGTACTTTATTTAATATTTATAAAATATTTGTAAACTAGTCTGTCTCGACACAGGATTTCCTAGAAAGACAGGCAAGGCCAAAAAAAATGTGTAAACCTTTTTATATAGATGCACATAATAAATAAATAAATAAATTGACATATTGGCGCAATCCTGGTTTTAAACATTAAGTTAATTTACATAGAATTTTTCGTGGTTGTTCACTCGGGAAACCAACGATTGTGCGTAGCCATTTTTTGCTACTGGAAAATCAACAAGGTAAATGGAAAAATTAAATTTTCACAATTGCGGTCAAAATTTTTAAACCTAAAGAAATCAAATTTGAAATGAAATTTCATGTGTTCGGCTGCTTGAAAATCTGTGGTAAAAACATGTTTCGACATACGAGTAGGTATACTTGACGACCTCCATAGTCCAGTGGCTAAGACTCTTGACTCACATTCCGGAGGTCGCGGGTTCGAACCCGGCATGCGCAAATAAATTTTATTTGATTAATTTGTGTTATTTCACAATTAATTCATTTAAAATAATATATAGTATATTTGCGGCATGTTCCAGAGTGGAAGATACTATTAGTATCGCCCTGGTGTAAGACCACCATTCAGAATTGAAACGTTGCTTGAAAATGGCTTTAGCCGTGTTTAGTGACCAGATCTGAATAGCCAGGTACTTCCCAACCTTCCTCATCCCCACCTCCTTCCCCTCCCCACTACCTTCAGCCTCACAACATACCCCAATTGGGGATGCCATAGTCTCACTGGCTCCAGACGGGAGCAGTTGAGATTCTTGTGCGGTATTCACTGTAAAAAAAAAAAAAAAATACTTAACATGTTAACTTTAAACTGACAACTGACAGCGTACTTGTAACAGTAAGCTGGACGGAAAGAACACCTCCGAGTATTTTCTTCCCCAGGGACTGACTAAAATGAGTGAACAACTAAGCCAAATCCTAATTGGACAGTAGGTACCGAGATTTATTTCTTATATTAACTGTTGTAAATTATTTATTTATTTTTTTATTAATGCCCTTTTTCGGGGTTTTAACATTACATATGAATAGTAAGAAATATACAGTATTTATTGTACATAACTGAACTGCCTCAGTAACAATATTTGTTTATAAATTGAAGTGTCCACTGACTTGATATAATTGTTTCCCTCCATTAGTATTCTGGGCAAAGAGGAAAACATATGGTAGTTAGTCCTAGAATTTCTGCACTGAAATAAACCCTGACTTCTAGTATTACGTAGTGGAATCCGGAAGCTTATCAATTCAAGCAAAACCGGACTATCAACTAAATCATTTAGAATTTTATATAGAAATACCAAGTCAGTGAAAATTCTTCTGTCTGGCAATTTGAGCATATTCATATGATTTAAAATAGTGTTGTAGTTCAACATAATTGCTGGAATACCCAATGGAATTTAAAATTTAGAAAACGTACGAATTTGTTTTGTATTCTTTCAACAACTTGCACATGCATATTATAATGTGGGTTCCAGATGGGAGAATTGTACTCAAGTTGTCTTCTAACATAGGCAAAATATAACAGTTTAATACACTTTATATTGTTAAAATTTCTAGTTAGCCTATTTATAAATCCCAACATTTTTAAACCCTTAATAGAGATTTCTGTTAGTGGTTAATAAAGAAAGATTTGATTGAAAAGTGACGCCTAAGTCTTTAATTTGTGTTAATGTCTCAAGAGCATTGTTATCAATGTAGAGAAAATCTAACTATTTGACATTTCGAGATATTTAAGTGAAGTCTATTTTCATTACGCTAAATTAAGGGGAACGTATGCGCGGCCCATTTCTGCCCGTTTCATACAAATCTTAGATTTGGATTTTAGATCAAAATACCCAACCAAACTGAAAAATTATTTTTGTAATCAAAAGGTACATCAAATATCTAGTCAGGATGTGAGCTACTTTATTTATTTTTGCTTTAAATTATAAGATGTAGGCCATAATATGTTTAAATGTTTCTGGATTTTAGAGGCGATTTGGGCAATTATTTGTGAGTAAATGAAAAACAATAAAAAAAAATATTTTACTGTATTTATCATATAAATATGATGAAATATAAAATCAAAAATAAAATATTTATAAAAAAAATTATTTTGATGGGTGTAAATTAAAAATACAAATTACCTATTTACGGCGGAATAAAAAATAGTCATTTATATATTAAAATTACTACCCAAAAAATGCATTTTCACGAATTTTTTATTTTTATTTTATTTTTCATTCTATTTTTAACATAAATAAAGTAAAATTATTTTTTTTATGTTTTTCTTTTACTCACAAATAATCGCCTAAGTTGCCTCCAAAATCTAAGATTTGTATGAAACGAGCAGCAATGGGCCGCGCATACGTTCCCCTTAACAATTTGTTGATATTATCTTGAAGAATATTGCAATGGAAATAAAGAATATTTTGAATAATTCTAAAAAAATTAGGTCACCAGCAAAAAGTAAGATAAATACCTACATCATAAATTATGTATTTATTTAAAAAAACCTCATCCAATTTCAGAAAAAATGCGAGTGTGTGCGCGTGAGTGTACGTGAGTTTACATAATGTGTTGTCATAGACAAGGAGTCTGTCTGCCGAGTTTCAGCTCGATTGGATATCGGGAAGTGGGTTAAATGATGATCTGAATCAGAAAAATAGACGTTGGATCTTCCACACAATTTTAATGGTATGCTTAGTTTGAGAAAATACCTCATTGGGGTAAGTTCTGTTGTGCGGCTGAATAAAGTATGCAGATGTAAAAAATTAGTAAAAGGAAGGTTGAGAAGTTCCTGGAAATTCAGATCTGGTGTTATCGATTTCAAATAACTTTGTAATCTTAATGGTGTTCTTTCACGAGGGCGATAATGCGTATATACCCTCCACACGGCATCCTCAAAGATGCCTTTTTTATCCTAAATCCCCTAAGGCCTATGTCACCTTTGGGAATGCTAGGTGGAGGGTCTTTTTATGGAAAGGAAGGATAGGAAGTTCTGGGAAGGAAAAATATGCGGGGTGGTTAGGAAACTGGGGTTTAGTGCATCCAGGAGTGACGGACGTATGAATCTAACCCTCCCACTGCGGTGCAAGGCAATGTTCCGAGAGAATCCCGCCAAAGAAGTCAAAAGATCTCCCTCAACCAGTCTCTCCGGCCTGCCAAGCAATTGCTTAAACTTCAAACGCATCCATCGCCAAGATCCGGACAAACCTCACCACATGAACCCGGGCATCCTGCTAGTCATCAAACGTAGCGAACCACTACGACAGAAGTGTTGGTTATAAAATAAACGGTTCCCCGGGCAGCAGCACCCATACCCGCCTCCCAAATTTTAAATAGACTCCTGTGTGGGAGCTGATGTTAAAAATCTGCATACCACTCTTGAAGAGCAGAGCAGCACAGCTGGACGGCAAAGCTTTATTATTGTTTCTACCATTCTAGATGAAATGTTCTAGTTCGTGACGGCATATTAATTCTTTACTCCATGTTCGTGACGCAGATTCCAATAAAAATAACAACAGCCAAGCAATAACAAAACCGTAATATCGCCAGCCCGTGTTCAAAGTTGATTGGTCGATTACAATTGGAACTCATAATAAAACGCGCAACTCAAAAGTGCAATAAGAATAATTGATTTATTTACCAGTGCATTCTGGCAGCGTCAGAAGACCGCCAGTGACGTACATGTCGGAAACTGCGTGGGTTTTAAATAATTGCATCTGAGGAAGTATTGATCCACGCAAACTTGAACTTAATACTTTATCCAGTGATAGCAATATGGTCCTAACCTACCCTTATATTAGGTTCTTACATATGAAATTGGCGTTTTGCCGTACTGGCAACTTTGATCTCGAATATTTTCTCTTTGGTTAGGAATTCCAAATTCAAATTTATACAGCTATTTACTCATGTATTTGTGTTTCGAAAATTATAATTCATTTGTTTTTTCCTTAATTGTTTTTTTTCTTTGCGTCACTTAGTTTACAAAATGGAAAACTTGAAATATCGCGTTATTTACGAGTACGAGTTCCACCGTGGCACCAGTGCTGCAGAAACGGTTCGAATGTTTAATGATGTGTATGGCGACGGTGCAGCAAAAGAAAACACAGTGCGTTTTTGGTTCCAACGTTTTCGTTCTGGAAATTTCGACCTGCAGAACAAGGCCCCGTGGACGGCCGGAGACCAAAGTTGATAATAAAGAATTGAAGGCTATTGTGGAAGCGGATCCATCGCAAACCACGACCGAGTTAGTTGCAGGCTGCGGTGTTAGTGATAAAACTGTTTTAATCCATTTAAAGCAAATTGGGAAGGTGAAAAAGCTTGAAAGGTGGGTGTACCTCACGAATTGAGTGAAGCAAATCAACAAACGTGCGTCAGAACGCTAGACCACACACTGCACAACAGACGGCTACCAAATTAGAGGAGCTTCAATTAGAATGTCTAAGACATCCACCGTACTCTCCGGACCGTGCCCCAACAGATTACCATTTTTTTCGAAATTTGGATAACTTCTTGCAAGGGAAAAAATTCAACTCCGATGGGGCAGTCCAAACTGCCTTCAAAGATTTTATTGATTCCCGTCCGAATGGTTTTTTTTAGTAAAGGGATCGATGAACTACCTATGAGATGGCAAAAGTGCATAGATAGCAATGGTACATACTTTGATTAAATAAATATATTATATTAAAAAAAAATCGACTTTATATTCTTCCCATACAAAACGCCAATTTCATATTTAAGGACCTAATATTATTTAATCATAGTGTAATTTGTAAATTTCATACTTATGTAAAAGCCCCGTAAAAGGGCGTAAATAAATAAATAAATAAAATCGCCTTGCACCGCAGTTGAAGGGATGGATTCATACGTCCATCACTCCTGGACACACTGGTCCCCATATTCCTATCTACCCCTCGTTCCTTTATTTTCCTCAGGATCTCATGTGTGGAAATACTGTAAAAAAATCGACACAACATGTCTATTCGCGAAATGAACATAATTAAATCAATCGACTATTCTTTGAAGACAGATTGGACAATTTACAACAACATATCAATTTACAATGTCATCTAACTGGTCTTTGCATTCCGTTTTAAGTGACGTTTAAGGGGGTATTCTAGCCTAGAAAAAAAAAATTCTTCACATTTTGATAGTTTAGATATCCAAGGTAAGATTTTTCAAAATTCGAATTATTTTTAAAGTTAAAGTTATTTTAGTTCGACCGGTTTAGACGAAATCTAACTAGAATCTAAATAGAGAAAACTTTAAATGCGTATTTCTCGAAACTACTTTTTTCGAGACGGTTGACACGATATCTCAAGTTCTACTCAACCAATTTACTTGAAATTTGAACTGAGCCTTCTCTATACATTACTCTATCGCGCTAAATAAAACTATAACAAAATATCAATTTTTACTATTTTTAAAAAATTTGGAAAATTCAAGAAAACTGATATAAACTGGTCTTTTTCTTTCATTTTGCGAAAATTGTTTTTTTTTACTTTTTCTTAGTTCGGGCCATAGCAGCATTTGTTTGGATTAATAATTAATTAAGTTAATTTTTTTTTCAAATTACTAGGATGGTTGCAATCGTGTCAACCAGGGCGCGCCCTTTTGTTGAGACCCCCCACTTCAACACCCTGTAACTTTTCGAATTTTTAATGTTTTTGTTTGATTTTAGATCGTTAAATAGTTGGTAGAATAATAACTAGTAAAAATATTTTTTTTATTGCACCTAAAAAAATACCTACAATTCATGCCTCTAGTATAGAATACCCCCACTTGAGTGATATTTTCCGATAAACAATATTAATAACATTTAATAAAAAATTTAAAAATAAAAGATTTCGGGTGCCATGGCGCTGGGATTTGAACACGCATTCTTCGCTTTCGGATGGCCGTGTTTATTTACAATTTGTCACCCCTCATCCAATCTGCTATTATCAATTTCTCTGTAACATACTTAGGGAACGTACCCAAACTACGTGACCTGTTCAGGGGGGGGGGGTGTCATCAAAATACCACGCTTGGTCACAACGGGGGGGGGGCTTAGGTTTTTATCACGTAGTCAATCTAGAAATCTCGCGTTTTTTTTCGAGCTACGAGGGGAGGTTTTTAAGTTCGCGGAATGGGAAGGTAAGTGATTAATCGGGTAGAAATTGTGAAATGTGGAGAAAATTGAGTTCCGCGCTGTTATAAAGTTCCTTTAAGTTAATTTAAAGATCGGAAAAATGTATTAGGGTAATAGGTGAATATGTTGAAAAGCAAAAATAATTTTGGTTTTTATTTCCACTCCTTACCCAATCCGCAAACTTAAAAACCCACCCTCGTACATTCAAATAAGTGAAAAAGTTCAGGGAACGTGTTTGTTGAAGATGATTGAGATGAAAAATGTTTATAAAAATAACAAGACTTTCTTTTACATAAATTACGTTCCGGTTTCAATATATTTTGACATAAGTTTTATCTTGATAATATTTTTTCCACTTGTAATGCATGACTCTTGCTGTCACGCAGCAAGTGCCGTATTAATAAAGACAAATATAAGCCAAATAATGCATTTTTTATTTTTTGTTCGCAAAAAATGATTCGAAACCATATTTATGAAATACTACGTGAAAACTGTAGGGGGGGGTCTTGGAATATACTACACGTGGTCACCGGGGGGGGGGGGGGTAAAAAATTGCAAAAAGTGTGTCACGTAGTATGGGTACGTTCCCTTACAAGTACTAGAAAATCATTTTATAATTTTAATACTCTTTATAATTATAATACTAGCTGAAACGGCATTGCCCGGAATTAACACCAGAGTTTTTCGAAATCAGATATAAGTAGACACAAATTTTCTTCGTTTTCTTTTACATTAGCTACACACAGGATGCCCTGAGGAAAATAATTTCCCTCAGGGCCTATGTCATCTCCGGGAATGCTGTGTGGAGGGTCCTTTTAGGAAAGGAAGGAGTGGAAGTTCTGGGAGGGAAAAGCGTATGAGGGGTGGGTAGGAATCTGGAGGTCAGTGCATCCAGGAGTGATGGAAGTGTGAATCCATCCCTCCCACTGCGGGGTAAGGCGATGTTCCTAGAGAGTACGGCTGGAGAAGTCAAAGGGACTTCCTCAACCAATCTCTCCCGATCCGTCCTGCCATGCAGCTGGTGGGCAGACGCATCCGCCGCCAAGTCCCGGACAAACCTCACCCCATGAATCCGGGTACCCCTGCTAAGTCCCCAAACGTAGCGAATCACTTGGGGTGACCTACGGCAGAGGTGTTGGTTATCCAGTAAATGGTTCCCGGGGCGGCGGTACCCTTACCCCCCTCCCAAAATCTTGTTTTGAATGTACAGTGTTCAAAGTTTCACCAAGAAGTATCACAATTCTGCTTTAAGGGGTGGAAAATGGGGATGCGGGTGGTTTTTTAAATCTTATTCCGACAGCGACCTTCCTTCCTCTCGTTTTGAGGATCAAGTTTGCAAAATTTTGTCAATCTCGAAATAAAAAAGTCCCCGACGTTGCCCGGACTTTACAGTTTTTTTTTTTTAATTCAATTTAGAGAGTGTAATTAATCTTCCTCTAGTTTTGAAGGTCTAGTGTGCAAAATTTTATCAGTCTCGTAAAAAAACTTCAGATTTGTATACAACTCAAATGCTTACAACCCGCCCGGTGTCCGCAACAGACACTCTTCTTTACACAAATAGAAAATAAAGAAATATGATTTTTTCTGCTTGAATTGTATTGTACATGCAAAGGAGGTGCCCCTACCAATTATTTTTTGTGTTTACAGTTTCCAGATAACGAAGTTATTAAAGTGCGCATTTCTTTAGAAGATAAAGAAGCCATCAAATAGATAATATATTATTCACTCAGGTAACTTTATACTCAGTAAGCTATCAGCTCTCATGACGGTGGAGATCATTATTTTATATTGATATATAATATTATGTTCAATATCCGCGAGATCTGTTCTCATATTTCCAATGGGACATAATGTAAGATGAGGCTTTTTTAAATTTGTACGTCTTGCTTCCCCCCGCCTCGATTCATTTATACTCCAACCAGAAGAAAATTATTTATGAATCGAAAGCTTAATATGTTATATCTCGATTACCAATTATTATTATAATATTTATTACATTTATCCACAAAAACGGTAGGAAAAAAACAATTCCATGAAAACGCAGAATCATATATAAATTTGTAAAAATAGTAAAAATTGTTAGAAGAATAAGTGCGGCAAGCAGTGTATTGCGTCCTCTCTACAGCTCAGTGATAAGAAAAGCCGAGCAGCATCAAGAAAAGATGGCAGTGTTTAAAATGGTATACCGCTCGACGCTCACTTACGGCCACCAAACATGGATGCTAAATGAACGAACACGCTCTAGAGTGCAAGCTGCCGAAATGAGGTACTTGAGAGGAGTGGCAGGGGTTACGAAATGGGATCATATAAGAAACTCGACGATCCGAGATGATCTAAACATTGAACCACTGCTACTCTTCATAGAAAAATCGCAACTGAGGTGGCTTGGGCGTATACGAAGAATGTCTGATGACCGAATTCCGAGGAAGATACTGAGTGCGATTCCAGAGGGTAGACGCCCAGTGGGCCGCCCCAGGCACAGTTGGGCGAGGCAACTCCAGAAACTGTGTGAGGAGAGGATGGGTCTGCCATGGACGGAGGCCGAACAATCAGCACAAGACAGGGACGTACGGAGGAGCCTTTCGATGCAATGGGTCCCCGACCCGAATAGGACAAGGGGAAGAAAGATGAGTAAAAATCGTAAAATAGACCATAATCTACTAACCTTAAACAGTAGTGATTTGAAACTCAATGAAATGAAAAATAGCGATACTAAAAAGAGACATACACATACATCTTTAGGATGTAGCCTGCGAGAGAATGAGATAGTACAATCGGTCTCCACTTTGGGCGGTGCTTCGAAGCTTATTGGTCTCCTCTTTGTGCGGTGCTTCGTGGCCTCCCCACTCTTGTTTACTTTAAAAGACATGAGAAAGTTCTTTAGAAAATTTCATCTAGAATGGAAGAACCAATAATAAAGCTTTGATTGACATCTGTGAGTGGTTTGTTGATTTGTAGCGTCAGCTCCACATACGAGTCTATGTACAATTCAGATGGCGGTACCAACACCCGCCTCCCAAATTGAGAAATTAACTTACAAAATGAAACCAAAAAAACAATTCCTTATGTGATAAATAATAATTTAGAATAAGTCAGACTGGGACTATTGTTGGAAGTTGGCAGTGTACAGATCGTATGAATAAGCAAATGGGTCAGAAATAAATTTTCCCAGTTTAAAGTGTGGAGTGACCTGGATCCAGTGGCGACATAATGCTCGCAAAACTGTTACGTGTTGTGAATATAATATTATTATATTATTTTAGGTCCCAAATCCTATAATAACCTAAGCTTCTTGCCATCACTAAAAAAATAGGTAGGTACGTTATACACACACGAATCGCATAAAATTTATGAATTTCGTGTTGATTTTTAAATGTAGGTACATCTATTTAACTTGTTGTTTGAATTAATGTATGTATGAAGTGGAATTTTGAAAGTGGAAATTAATCCACTTCCCGAGAACCGATCGAGCTATAACTCGGTAGATAGATTCGTTGTCGATGACAAAGCATTCTATGGTGGTAACGGACACTGTAACTCTGTCCGAAATAACGATGAGAATAGGTTTTGCCAGAATGGTCTCTTGAACGCGGGTTCGTCGCGGGAAGCGGATCCTACTCCTGTTTTTAAATCGACTACTCCTAGAGAACCCGGTGCAAGACTCGGACCCAACCCCGGAACTCAGCGGTCCGAGCCACTCGCGAGTCGGGAGCAGGCCCCGGGTTCGAATACTTTTACGGCTCCGGCCGAACCCGTGCGTCTCGGTAGCCGCAACAGCACCCAGTCCGCACCCAGTCCGCACCCAAGAACTCGGGCTCGGGACCTGCTCCTAGAACCCGAGTACTTCTAAAAGAAAGTAAGTCTCGGAGGTCTCTGCCAAAATGCAGAACTTACCCATCTCTAGTTCGCAACATTGGCTAAACGAGGTAGTGCAACACGGCACATTCGTCCAAAAATAAATTACATTTGAAAATAGAATTACGTGTATTATAGTAAAAAAAACTTAGTTTTTTAAAGGTTGCTTTTTTAATTTTAGACAACACGTCCTCAAAAATCTGAGAGAGAAAAGGTTATATAAAAAAAACACTTAATTATCTGCGTAGGATTGACGTTGACATCCTCACATTATAATAAAATGTACGCAAACATAATAACATGTTGGACTGTTCACCATTGAGCCCGAGACCGCCAGATCTGAATTAATCTCTAGTACCTATGCCACGATTGTCTTTAAAAATTAGAAAACTATTATCTATAAATTTATCATATGAATATGAGAATTTTTTTAGTGACCCGTAATAATTATATTTAATATTCAATACTGAAAACCTTTCACGACTTGCGAGCACAATGAAGTCATTAAAAAACCATTAAAATATGTAATAACCAAAGAGCCCGCGCAAATGCAGAACTGACCATCATAATAACTTGTAGAGCCTTGGATCCATTGTAACGTTAAGTCCCCAGTCGTCCATGACGTCAGACACGCGTTAACAATGGTAAATTGTTAATTTTTACGACGCGCATTTCGACTAACGCAGGAAATTTTCAACCTGCATAAATTATTCTGGGAGACTTGAAACTTCAAACAAAAATTACCTACCTCTATGCCATCCGACTTGAGTCTTTCGAGATGTGGATCTACAGAAGAATATTTTAAAATAAGCTGGATGGACAGGGTTACGAATGAAGATGTAATGGTTCGGATGGATAAAGAAAAATAAGTTATTAAAACACCAGAGAAGTACGAGATCTTGCAACTCATAATGCAGGGAAAGATTGCCGGAAGAAGGAGAACCTCATGGCTGAAAAACCTGAGACAGTGGTTTGGCCAGTCTACTGTAGAGCTGTTCCGGGCCGCAGTAAACAAAGTCCGCATAGCCAACATGATAGCCAACCTCCACTGAACGGACAGGGCACAAGAAGAAAAAGAAGAACGAGAGTAACTGAGAAAGTTCAAGAAACAAAAAATAAAGAAAAAATCAGAATTATGTCGATTCCAAAAGAAAAGTTGATTTTTTATATCAACTGTGCTAATTAGACCCAACTTTGATTAGCTTTTGTCAAAATAATTGGAAAGGTGTATATTGGATATTAATTCGCAAACGCCGCGAACTCTGGATTAAATAAAGGCTATTCGATTTTTAATCCTAAGAGAGTGTTAAAAATACTTAAATCTCTACATCTCTACATCTTCTCTACATATTATAAATTTAAGTCTCCCGCGTCGTCTGTCTGTCTGTCTGTCTGTTCGCGATAAACTCGAAAACTACTGAACGGATTTTCATCGGTTTTCACCAATAGATAGAGTTTTCGTGAGGAAGGTTTAGGTATGTAATTTGTGAAGGATGTTTGTAAATTGGTTGAAACATAACGATAATTGTTAGAAATGTCGGTAAAAGTCAAGCCGCCTGGTAGCTTTCATCGAAAACGCAGCCTAATCCTTTTGGAATATAACAAAAGAATGCATGGTGGGATATTCCTCTTTTATAGATCTACAAAAAAGTCCGCGAAGGCATATATCTATCTTTTACGGATAGCTTACTATACCCATCTCTATCTTCTAAAAAAATGGTCACGTACATTGCGGTAATTGAAAAGTTATTTAGACGGATACAGTATTAATCCTTATTATCCGTTAGTTACCTCAAGCATTTCATGCACATTATTATAATCTTTCACACCATCTCTACGTATTTTAAACTAAAGTCCTCCGCGGCATCTGTCTGTCTCTTCGCGATAAACTCAAAGACGGCGGTGGTTATAAAGGTTGGATAACCATCCAGTAGATGACGTTGTGTTTTATTAGCCACAGCAACGCGTGGCCGGGCAGCTAGTTAAGAGGAAATACTAGCTGCGTTTTTCCATACAAACGTATTCCCCGTTTATCTCTCTGGATTTTGACCTTAGAGCAAAATTTTTTTTTACATAATATAGATATCGACCACTGGCGTGTCGGTACGTTTTGCTTTTTTTGATAATTTACTTCTTATAGAAGTTAGGACCTTCCAAAAATGAATAAAATTGCCTAATTTAAACGCCGTCAAAAAACGTTCAGTATACAAACTAAACAATGTATTTTGAAAAAAAGCAAAACGTACCGACATAGAATATTTTCTTTTAATACAGTTAGTGAAAAAAAAATTTAAAATCGGTCCAGTTTTGGAGAAGAAAAATGGGGAATACAAAACATCGATTTCGAAGATTTTATTTAGGTATTTTCGGCCCGACGTGCAGGTGTCCCTTTCGCTCAGTTCTCCTGGGGGGGCCGGGGAACGAGGGTGTTGACAAATACATATAAAGCGAAGTAGTGATGTAACGAATTTTGTCGGTAGACTAGTGTTGTCCTTGCCCGAGTAATCGATATTTTTTATTCGTTTTTTTTTCTGTTCAGTGACTCATCGCGGTATACCAATACTGACCGAGCTTTCATACTAAAATTGTGCAAAATTAAAATTGTTTATGTCAAGTACTATAATAAATTTTTAATTTGGGAGGCGTTATAGGTACCATCGCCCCGGGAACCGTTTATTGGATACCAACACCCCCGCCACTTGGTCACCCCAAGTGGTCCGCTATGTTTGGTGACTGAGCATGGGTTCCCGGGTTCACGGGTAAGGTCTGCATGGGTTTTGGTGGCGGATGATTTTGTCCACTTACTGCGTGGCGGGCCGGATTGGGAGAAACTGGAAGTGGGAGATCTTTTGATCTCTACAGCCGGACTCTCTCCACCATCATTTCATACTTTTACCTACCCAGAAATTCCTCTCCTTCCTTTCATTAAAAATATCCTCTACACAGCTTCTCCAATGACTTTGCTATACTATAAGGGTATATAACTTAAAAATAATTTTTATATTTCATTTTATATGTATAATTGCATTTTGTGATATTTTTAAGTAATTAATCACCTCTCCCTTTAATATTTTGTCTATAATTCTCATATGCCTATACTTGTTTGTCTTTTAATATTAATCTTATCCTGACGAAGAGAATACTCTGTTTTCGAAATATGTTGATAATATTGATTACATAAAGCTGTTTTTACAAAGTTATTTGTTCTCATTTAACTAAAAATGACGCCACAAAGATTGGACCCATTTGCAGCATTTCAAGCTGGGTCGCCATAACCAATTCGTTTGTGCAATTTCAATCAATGCATTTCTGTGTTTCTCGAGAACCCTTCTATGGGCTTACACGTCATTAGTACTTTTACGCCAGTTTTTTAAACATTTGTGATCAAAAACATCCAAGTAGTGTAGTTTTGTAGCTCTAGCACATATGAAGCTGTATGACTTTTTATTATGGTATAATTATTATTATGCATATATCCAATTGTATATCCGCATATACATTATTTGGCTTAATATAGTAACTATGTTATTTTCCACATCAAGTATATAATAAATAGATGCAAGAATGTTTTTTTTGATAAATTAATAACGTATAAAAAAAAAATATATATATATTTATTCTCAAAACTCTTGAGAAAATATCGTCGTTGCATTCACAAAATATCCCATGTGAGGTTTTCGACCAAATTTTTTTTTGTTTACACCATTTGATTCACCACGGTTTCCTAAATAATCTGACATCCTATCTAATAATAATAATCTATAATAATAATAATCTAACATCTAATATCCCATTTTTCAAAAATTCATCTTTTTAATCATTTTAGAGGCAACTCTGACCATTACTTGTAATTAATGGTAATTATTTAAAAAAATATACTACATATACTACAGAAATATAAAAAAATATAAAATTTTAAAATTAAATCCCTATATACTACAGAAATATAAAAAAAATATAAAACTATAAAATTAAAATGAGAAAAAAAGTCTTTTTGTGTGCAAGAATTCGTATTATTTTTTTAACTCAAATTTGTCGCACATAAATTAAAATTACCCAAAGAAATGTTTTTTTAATAATATACACACAGCATCCCCAAAGATGACTTAGGCCCTCAGAGAAATTATTTTCCTCAGGGCCTCCTGTGTGGAGCTCATATAAAAAAATAATAATAATCTCAACAATCTAAAAAGAGTATACTATGCACTAATCCAGTCATTAATTCAATATTGAATTATTGCATGGGGGGGGGGGGTCATACAACAATATTCTAACCCCGATCAAAGTAATCCAGAAACTAATCATTAAAGTAATCCTAAAGAAACCCTCCACTTATCCAACAGAAACGCTTTTCGCAGATTTCACGGTGCCTCGAGTAGAGAATATCTTCAATAAAAATGCAATTACCCAAATTTACAAAGATAATATCATCAAAAAATTTTAAACTAAAATCAAAAAGATATGAAGATAATATCAAAATACCAAAATTTAATACCAAACTAATGCAAAACAATTACATCTATTTAGGAATAAAGTTTTTCAACAACCTTCCCATTGAAATAAAAAAAACCAAAGACATCAATAAACTGAAACTCAAACTTCATCAGGAATAATTAACTAAATAATTACCTGTTTTTCTCATTCTTTCTATTTATTATTAATCTATATTCACCTCTATTTTATTTAGATTTTTCGAATTTCTCCCAAGTGCACAATATTTTAGTATGTAACCGTATCCTATGTATGTACACCATATGTAATTTATATAACTCCACTGTACTACATCTATATTAAATATTAAAATATATATATTTTCTTCAATATTAACTCAGTAGGTAAAGCAAAAATATTTTTTTAATATTTCTATTTAACTGTCAAAAAATTACCAAAAAATTAAGTTGCATCCAAAATCATACGAAATTCATTTTTTTAAGACCAATATTTCGTAATTTGAAACAAAAATAAATAAAATAAAACATATTTATCAGCACAAGATATTTTCTCTACCTTTTGCTAAAAAAATACATTTTCAATTTATTTGGGGTGTTTTGGTCACAAATCCAAATTTAACCCCCCCCCCCCCCCCCCCCTCGGCTATTTGTTAGCTTTGGGAACAACTCATATCGATCTTGTGTCTCCCTTACTATTATGTTGAGAAATAAGTTTTAAACGGTGTTCGAAAGAGAAAGAGAAAATATCAAACTTTATATTCAAATTCAAAAGTTAACCACAAAATAATGGAATTGTACACCTTTATAAAACCAAAGTTTATGAAACTTATGGAATTTTGTATCTATTAATTATTTTTACATGAAACAATAAAAAAGTGAGGTGACGGAAATGTTAACAATACATTTGTGTAATAAATATCTACGTGTTTTTATTTTTTTCGTTATCAGTAATTTTAGTTAGAAAAAACGTAAGATGAGTCATTTTAAAAAAAATTATGTGTGCGTTCAAAATTTTTATATTCGAAAAGCAAAGGTTTATTTCGGATTTCAAAATTTAAAAGCGTATTTCATCGCCTTTCAAAAACAATTTTTAGTTTTCGGATACTATCAGAAATATTCCATTTATTTGGATTTTATTGCAAAGCGGAAATATTTCGACCTTATGAAAAAATATGCCCGAGGCCTGAGGGATATGGGTCCTATGAGAAAGGTCAAGTTGCCTTTCCTACGTTTGCTACACAAAATATCATATGTGCATAAAAAGTGCGCACAAAAATCCTGAATGCAAAATTTAAGAAAAAATTGTTAGTTTTAATAAAAAAATGTATATTAAGCCCACTTGTTTTCACCCAAACATGGTATCAAAAATAACTCTACAATTAATGAAAATAAATAAAAATATGGGTCCCCAATTTTTTTTTTCGGTTTTTTTTTATTATGTATCCTAATATTCTAAAATACCCACAGGATATTTTGTGCGCGCAACAACGATAAGTAGCTATAATAGCATATTCATAGGACGCTTACAATAGGACGCCCCTGCGAGCGGTCTTGTCTCTACACATTTGCAGATTGGAACATGCGTGGTCGGCAGAAATAATAATTCGACACGGGTGAAGCGCGTAGCCCACACACACAAGGCCTGCATTCACTCACACATCTATAGCGCGATTCTGACTACTGTCAGAGAGTGAAATAAAAGAGATTTTTTAAAATACCTATTCATAAATGTTCGCAGCGACCGGCAGCGCTCTTAATAATAAAAAATAGTTTTTACAGCATGCTTAATTTAGAAAGCTTATAAACCGCAATGATACTAATATCATTATATCCTTTTAACTTATTCAAAGTTAATCCTTGACAATAAGGGACAAAATTTATCCAGTCATGAATTATTCAGGCAAAAGATTATTACATATTTCCTCTGTAATTGAGCAAGTGAATAAATTAAAATATTATGGGTCCTCATCACGTCTGCGACCGAAAATGTGGCGGATTAGCAAAATATAGAACACCCGAAAATTTATCACGCACAGAATTATTCAAGTTTATGGACAACCGTAATTAGAATAAACTAGGTAAGGTTAGAATGTCAATAAGTTAACATATAAAAATACGAGTACTACTATGTATTATGTCTGCCGGCTTATTGATAAGGAAACACTGAAACCAGTTATTGAACAAAGTACGATTTTAACACAATGTCTTTGTAAGCAGTGTTGTGATCCACCAACTCAGAGAAAAAGAAAAGTTTAGAAAGAAATGGAAAAAATACAAAAATCAATGTGACTATGACAGTTTTTCTATCTTGAGGGCTAGAGTAAAAGTATCCATACGTTCATGCCTTAAAGCCTATGTAGATTCAATAGAAAATTCTCTTCCTAACAGTATCAAAAATCTTTCAACTTTCAACCCTCATTAATTCGAAAAGAATTTCTAATTCTCTCCCCAAAATCATGCATCTCCATGACAAATCAGCAACAAATGGAGAAGATACACGTGAACTGTTATCGACTTACTTCTCTTCTGTTTTTAGCTTACCATCCAATTCTAAAAGTGACTCTAAACTTTCATCCCCACTCTATAATTATCCACTGTCTCATATCAAAATAACGTTAAGACGAGGTCAAAGCGAAATTAAACACTATTGATATCAATAAGGATTCCGGCCCAGATGGAATTCCTCCACTATTTATTCGAAGTTGTGCAGATCAGCTTGCAATACCATTACACAAAATATTCATCAAAAGTCTGAACGATGGAGTATTTCCGGATCTGAGGAAGGTTGCCCACGTAATTCCGATCCACAAATCTGGCAGTAAAAATGATGTAACTAACTATCGTCCTATCAGCCTTTTATCTTGTTTTGGCAAAATATTCGAGTCCATTGTATATAAAACCATTTTTAACCATGTTACACATATACTTAGTCCTTTCCAACATGGCTTTGTAGCTAAAAGATCCACAAATACTAATTTACTCGAGTATATGGACTTTCTGTGTAAATCAATGAATAATAAAACACCAGTAGATGCCGTGTACACCGACTTCAGTAAGGCCTTTGACAAAGTTAGTCACTCTATCTTAATGAATAAACTCGATAAAATCGGCATTCACGGAAACCTGCTTCGTTGGTTAGAATCATATTTATCACATAGAAGTCAATTAGTTACTGTTAACGGATTTAACTCTTCCCCAATATTAGTTACGTCGGGCGTACCACAAGGATCTCACCTTGGACTCTTACTTTTCTTAATCTTTATTAACGACTTTACATATAAACTCCGCTGTAATTTTTCTCTATATGCTGATGACCTCAAATTATATAAAGCAATTAAATCTATGAAAGGTTGTGAACTCTTACAACAAGACCTTAACACAATATCTACCTGGTGTGTTGACAATGAAATGGAACTGAATATAGCTAAGTGCAAAGTTATAAACTTCGCCAAGAACACCAACAAAATTCTCTATTCATATAGCATATGTGGTCACAATCTGGAAACAGTTGAATCAGTAAAAGATTTAGGAATTATATTTGACAACAAACTAACATTCAACCAACATATTGAATACATTGTGAGTAAATCAAATAAATTACTTGGTTTTATTGTAAGATCAACCAAACTGTTTAAGAATTCTAATAGCCTAATAATTCTATTCAATTCCTTAATCCGAAGTGTTCTTGAGTACGGGTCAACAGTCTGGAATCCACATTATATTACACAGGTATCTAGACTCGAATCAGTCCAAAGAAAATTTACACGGATTTTGTCTTACCGATCAGGTGTCTATCATCTTCTAGACGGGTACGAACAAAGACGTAAATATTTCAAATTAGAGAGTCTGGTTAAAAGACGTAAGATAAATGACCTCTTAATGCTTTATAAAATTGTGAATAATCGTGTAAACAGTAACTTAGTCAATCAAATCAAGTTATACGCCAGGCCCAAACCTACAAGAACTCTTAACATATTTTGGACCGAAATTTTTACGAATAATACTGGATATTTTAATCCAATGTCTAGAATGTCTCGATCATACAACGATATTGTTAAGATACACAGTTTCATAGATATTTTTGTAAATAGTTTAACATGTTTCAAAAAATATCTCCACAATTAGAGCACTTAAAAAAAAAAAAAAATTGGTTGTTTTATTACTTGTCAGTAAATACTTCGTTATAAATATTGTATACTTGTT
Organism: Limnephilus marmoratus; assembly: GCA_917880885.1. Taxonomy (NCBI): domain Eukaryota; kingdom Metazoa; phylum Arthropoda; class Insecta; order Trichoptera; family Limnephilidae; genus Limnephilus; species Limnephilus marmoratus. Next base: position 6,796,800 of record OU862922.1, on the reverse strand, counting down.
ATTATTGTGTATTTCAATTTTGTATTTAGGTTTTCAAGTTATGTATAAATAATACTTGCATTGTTTTTCATGAGTTTGCTTATGTTAAAATGCATATGTGATTAATGCAGACACATTAGTCTAGGGATATTTATTTTTGTACATTCTAATTTATTATGTATTACCCACAAAAATGTTGTATAAAAATATCCTGTTTGTGTCTCAAATAAATAAATCAATAAAACAAAATTTTTTTTCTTTAAAAGAAAGACAAACATTCCCGGGTTAAGAATTACTCAACAATGTTTGAAAATCTCCTACTACCACCACGGAAAGCCGAAAATGTTGCTTGTGTTGTGATGGAGGACTTAGCCAGCCGAGGAATCGAACACGCGACGCCCGGGTGGGACCCAAGCGCTATGACCACTCAACCACTGACCGGTCATATTATAATTAATTATTATAATTCTATTTTCATGACAACCAAAAACTTTGTGGTGTTTTTTTTCATTAGCTCCACACAGGAGACCCCGAGGGAAAGAATTTCTTTCAGGGTGTGTGCCATCTTTGGGCATGCTGTGTGGAGGGTTTTTTTAAAGGAAAGGAAGAAGATGAAAATCTGGGAAGGAAAAAGGTATGAGAAGTGGGTAGGAATCTTATGAATAGCGTGTCCAGTAAGAGCGAATCCATCCCTCCAAGAGCGGTGCAAGGCGATGGTCGAGAGAGTTCTGCTGGAGAGGTAAAAGGTCTCCCTCAACCAGTTTCTCCAAATTCGGTCCGCCACACAGTTGATAGGCAGACTCTTCCGCCGCCAAGACCTAGACAAACCTCACCCCAAGAACCCGGCCATCCTTGCTAAGTCACCAAACGCAGCGAACCACTTAGGGTTCCCGGGTTCACTTAGGGTTCACTTAGGGTTCCCGGTACCCAAATTGAAAAGATGTCATATTATAAAAAAACATATTTTTCAATGTTTGATTATTTTTTATGGATAAAAACAAATCTAATGGGCGCCTAAGATATGCTAAAGCGTCGATGACACTGAGCGAGTTTACAAGCAACTATCTACTAAGTTAAAAAGCGGGTAAATCGGTGAGTGAGATTGTCATGATGACACACAAAACTGTTCACTCGCTCAGCAGCGTGGAAAACTGAGGTCGCTGCTAGCGCCAGTAACAAGAATAACGACGCCTGCGTGAACTAATTCGGTGATGTTTGACAGTCGAAATCGGCCGTTTATTGGCAACCATCTTGAAAAACAAATAAACCAATCACGAGTAAGCGAGTGGCAAGTAAAGTTGACGACCTATCAACTTTTTTCGTAGATTGTCAACAATCTGCTAGTTAGCAAGTAACACGATGACACTGAGCGAGTTTACTAACAGATAGTGAATTTACCTGATAGTAGCTTGTAAACTCGCTCAGTGTCATCGACGCGTGATGAAAACAAATTTATTTAAACAATTTTTTTCCTAAATCAGTCAATTTTAATTTTCTACACAATGCAAAATTTCACGTGGCCGTACGTAATTTAAAACAAATACAGGTGTGTATTGGTTTCGTTAGCGATAGTATGTGACCCTACTTAGTACGAATTTTCGTCAATGTCTGTGACATTATTTTTGTTTAGAAGTATTATTTCATGTTTTTGTAAATCATGTGATAGGGCGTTGATCTAAGTTTTAGTGAATCATCGCTATAATGACTTGATATAATTAAAACAGACAAAAGCCATGGGCGTGACGGGCAGGAACAATGTCAAGTGTCATGCTCGCCTAGAACCGTGAAACGTGCGCATAATTAGCGCATGCTCCAAACTGATGAAATTTATAATTGACAGTTATTTTTGAAGTGAAAACTTCTTTAGCATCGTTGTGATTTGAAACTCGATGAAACGAAAAATAGCGACACTAAAAAGAGACAAACACGTACTTCTACAGGATCTAGCCTGCGAGAGAATGAGATAGTACAATCGGTCTCCTCTTTGTGCGGTGCTTCGTAGCCCCCCACTCTTGTCAACTTTAGTTTTCTGAAGGTTTCACTTCTACCCAGTGTGGTGTACGAGTAATAAAATAATTATTATCAGTATCACAAAAACTCGTATAAAATCATAAATCTAGCTAGATAAGTAGGTACTGGGTAGGATTGCAGGTACATATTTATTTGTTTTATTTTGTAAATGCTACGCAACGTTCCTTGGATTTATTTTACGTTAGCTCCCCACAGAAAAAAAATCAGAGTGTGTAATTCACATGCGGTAGAAGTGAAACTAGAAAGTCGCTAGATGTCGCTTTCTTTTCTTTTGCACGTTTTTTTTAAAGTGATTTGAAGATTGGATATTAAATTCACAAAAATAAAAATGTTTTTTTTTTTTTGAAGCGCGAATTTACCGCATTACGTTAGAACCGAGTATTTGTGTAGAACGGAGTTGTGACGCATTTCCGTTTCATCCGAATTTCAAATCACAAAAAAAGCTTCACCTCAAAAAATTCCCTCGGGGCCTATGTCATCTTTAGGGATGCTATGTGGAGGTCTTGTTAGGGAAAAAAAAAGAAGAGTAAGTTTTGGGAAGGAAAAGGGTATGAGGAATGGGTAGGAAACTGGGTCAATGTGTGATAGTTTTTTCACAGAACTTGAACAATTCATCAAATTTCAAAGTTAATATTCAAGGTCTGTGAAAGTTCTATTCAAGTTTTGTGAAACAACTGGCCCTAAGTTTTCGGAATGGTGACCGGCCAAATCAGAATGAAACCAACTCAGAAGCACCTCAGAAAGGTCATTAAGAGTGATGATAAAAATATATAAAAATTATTGGTTAAATAGGTTAAGTTAGTTTAGGGTTACCGGCTATTTTAAAATTATTTTTTCATAACTTTTAAGGCTCTGCAACCGGGCTCGAAAAGAAGAAGAGGGAGAGATACGAAATTACGAATGTTAGAGGAGATCGCTAACATTTACAGCGACAAAATCGTTGCGAAAATTGCGAAAATGTTTAATAAAACACGACTCGTTTAAAACAGAGCAAAAATCTCGCGGGCATTGTCTTAAACAGCATTTAAAGAAACACTGTGAATTTTTTCATACATATAACTTTTAAAATAACTGAATCAAACGTGTTAATAATAATTTTTGGAGCATACTATGCGATTTTTTTCTATCGAGGGAATTTTATATAATTTGCGTTTCGGCGCGGGCAATGTCTAGATATTACCTTCAAGAATAACATATTTTTAAGAGCTTTAAAACTCACCGTGTTTAAGGGAGATATGTAAGAAATCGGTAGAAATTCGGGTTGCGGGCCCTTAATGAACTTTCTGAGGTGTTTCTGAGTTGGTTTCATTCTGAGTTGGCATGGAACCTTTCGGAATATATAATCAATCCACAAAGTTATTATGTAAAAGCCCCGAAAAAGGGCGTTAATAAATAAATAAATAATTATCATCTTACAAACATATTCTTGTTAGTTAATCACACAAATTGGAACCTTTTCGTTGTCCACGATATTTGTAAATTTGTATACACCTTGTTAAATCTATGAAAATTGTTAAATCTATGAAAAATTTTAAATCTTGTTAAATCCAATCTGTGAAATACCTTAGTAATTTTTAAGTAAAGATAATTAAATTACAATTATTTTCTAATTTGGTAGACCACCCATAAGAAGAGTTATTTTATAAATGTACGAAGAGATGAGGTAAAGTAGTAAATCCTGTCAAATCTATTTATGGAGTTAGATTATACAGGATTCTATTATTTTAATTTGTTTTATAAGGGGAAGGACGTAAGTAGATTGATATTACTGTCTATTTGTAATTTATTTTACAGATGTTTGCAATAAGTGTGACGTCCAATACTTATAATTCATTTCTTTATATCCTGTTCAAATTTGATCATTGATGCAGTTTGTCTAATCGTAGCTGGTAGTGTATTGCGTAGTTTGCAAGCTATGTATTTAAATTAGATATTAAACCACTCGGACCCAGAGCTTTTTCACAATAATATAACATTACCAGACATACATATATATATGACGTATGACGCGTACTTGACTTATTAATGGTGATTATAAAACAAATATTTTTACAGGCTCAAAAATATCGATCGAACGGCTCTCGTAAACGTTTTCTCTTACCTGTGAATACCGGCATACCACCAGGTAGATTGTACCTGTGGGCCCCCAGGAGATGTTGAACAGGTGATCAAATAAACGATCATCTACCGTTATGAGTTATGACAAACAAAGGAAAAACACCAATCGTTCCATCTCCTTATTTTCTCAACGGTAAGTAATACATTATCATTTGCATCTTTAACGATATGAAAAAAGTGTCAGAATAAACGTAAAAACAACGAAAACAGTTTTATCTAATACCTTAGAAAAAATCAGCTGTTTTCAATGTGATATACAATCTCGTGTGAGTGTGAGTTTGACACTGATAAGGTGATAAGCGACGAGCAAAAAATAGTCATGTCTTTATCTGTAAAGATTACAAATTCTAAAAAGGCACTCAAACAAAGAGAAAAAATCGTTATGACGCATTATTTCAGTGTCACCAACGTGGCTGAGTGGCTCTTCATTTTTTGCCGATATTTGTTTACAAAAAGCAAGCATTTTTATTCAATAAATACAATCGTTTATCATTTATGTTGGATACATATATTTATATAGAACAAAATGTATATTTATTGGCATTCAGAAAAAGTTAAAACCAATAAATAAATGCGCAGGAGAGAAATTCTTCTTAAACAGGGTCTTTCCTTGGGGATATTTTGTTATCCTTCGTTTTCAATGGTAAAAGATATTGAAAATTGTGCTTATTTATCGTACACCATCTCTTTTTACAATGATACAATAAAAAATCTAAATTCATAACATATTATTTATTTATTTATTGTTTGAATTATTCACAGAGAGTTAACAATTATTACAAATGAAATAGCCATTGGGATGTGCATAGACATTCAGCCTTACTAAAAAAAAGTTCGTGAAAATTCTATTCAATTGATAAACGACCGCGGAAGTAAAAACATTACTAATTACAAAATGACAAAAAATTGTTCATGGAAATATATATATATACATTGCGGTTCCATGACAGTTGATCCGGCGATAATTGGCCCGCCGACAGTTAATCACCCGGCAGTTGACCACCCCGACAGTTGACCTCGGACAATAAGGAACTCCAGTGAAAAATATTATGGCTTTAAAAAAATATGTTCATATAGTCCAATAAACGCTGATTCTGAATATATAACTTTTATTTCATAATATTAAACGCAGAGTTTTTAAAAAATTTTTAAAAAGTGCATTTTTAAACCTCTTCTCAAAACACAGCGTTAAGTTGGCATTACTGAAATGGTGAATGGTGACGTCACGCGTCACCACTCACCCACTGTCACCTGGTGATCGCGTGTATTGTATTGTCAGTATTGTATTGACATTTGAAATGACTTAAAGTGCACATATGCAATTCAACATTTCGTGTTTTTGGTTTATTTTCATACTGTTAAATATTTTACTAACTATAATTTCGACTCTCTGAAGGAGCACGCGGTAATAACTATAATATATAAATAACTCAAAATGAAATATTTTATGACTCTTTAAATAACGTTATGAAGTTTTGACTAACAACAACTGTCGACTGGCTAGATTTTGGCGAGCCCAACCAATAAAGTCAGAACCTGTGCTCGAAAACAAAATAACGTTGGTACTACACCGTCGAAAGGTTGTTCACCTCTTGTTCACATTCCTACCGTACACGTAACAAGCGTATCGACGTTACGGAGTAGGTGTACCTCTTCATAAAGCTGTGCTCCGCGGAACTGATTCGCGGGGTTAGGCAGAGAGGACAGAACGACACACAAATCTATCTTGGCACACACTTCCTGCTTAATTCACATTCGTACATCGTCTCATACATACACATATACCTTCTGTTATTCTGGCTCTCAACATTCTGATTTATTATTCTCAAGTATTTGAATCACTTAAGAGTGCTTAATTATTGAAGTTAAACTTCTTTATCACCGTTGTAATTTGAAACTCGATGAAACTGAAACGAGTGAAACATCTATAGAATTTAGCCTGCGAGAGAAAGAGTGGGATGAAACCTTACCTACGTACAGTACTCCATACCAGCATTTGAACATAATCACTGTGAAGTTATATTAATACGAGGGTTCCATGACAGTTCATCCTGCGACAATTCATCCGGCGACAGTTCATCCTGCGACAGTTCATCCGGCCGACAGTTCATCCTGCCGACAGTTCATCCTGCCGACAGCTCATCCCGCCGACAATTCATCCGGCGACAATTCATCCTGCCTGATCATTTAGAAGATTTTTTCTTCAAGTAAGTATGCAAAGAGGATATACGGCCGTACAACCTAACCTAACCTAACCTAACCTAACCTAACCTAACCTAACCTAACCTAACCTAACCTAACCTAACCTAACCTAACCTAACCTAACCTAACCTAACCTAACCTAACCTAACCTAACCTAACCTCACCTCACCTAACCTAACCTAACCTAACCGAATGTTCTTTCACCAGCCGAAAAGCAAACAGTAAGAAATTTTAAAATAATATTCCGTTGTTTAGCTTCAATCACAATTAAATTCCTTCGCATTTAAATTCATTCTAAACTCATTATAAATATTTTTCCTTTCGATCCACGTCAAGTTGCACAAATTTGCACAAAAAATAAATAAATCTGATTACATTCGGTGCGTACAAGCGTTTGGTTTAATTCTGTTTTTCAAATTGAATTACTCCGCAGTGTAAGGTAAATAATAGAAATAACATTCAGGAAAAAAAAAAAAAACCTAACCTTACCTAACCTAACCTATTTAGTAAAAATATTTTTACAGCGGATTTCCACTCAAGATGCCTTCAGATATAAGTATATCGATTTTGGTTGTACGGCCGTATATCCTCTTTGCATACTTACTTAATAAAAATCTTCTAAATGATCAGGCAGGATGAATTGTCGCCGGATGAATTGTCGGCGGGATGAACTGTCGGCAGGATGAACTGTCGGCAGGATGAACTGTCGGCCGGATGAACTGTCGCAGGATGAACTGTCGCCGGATGAATTGTCGCAGGACGAATTGTCGGGTCACCAATACGAGGGCCAGTCAAAAAGTAATGCCTCCTATTTTTTTCTCCTTGAATTGTCAAGAAATAAAAATGCAATTACATAGGTCGAAAACCACACTATTGACGATTAATTTGTCACTTTTCAATATAATCTCCATCCATTATCAAAGTTTTGGTCCATCTTTTAACAAGGGCATGTATCTCAGAGAGGAAAAAAAAGGACGGTCCTGCTTCCTAAGGCCATCCGTCATAGCTTTTGTTGGGCGAAAGACGTTTAAGCTTTTTAAGGGTTGTGACGTATCGGACGTAATTTATTGTGCATCCCTGCACCAAAAAATCAACCATAATCAAACCCTCTGCATTCCTGAACACTGTCGCCATTACTTTCCCTGCCAATCGCACAGTTTTGAATTTTTTCGTGAGTTTGTGTGATGCCATTCCATTGACTGCCTCTTTGATTCAGGTTCCACGAAACCCATGTTTCTCCGGTCACAAAAATTGTGTGTCACAAATTTTCAGTCTTTCATGAATGTGCACCTTCTGCATTCAAGAATTCAATCGCAGAACGCTGACAAATATGATCATTGATATCGGCCATTTTGCATGCGACTGCAGTGTTGCCACCTGTTGACACAGAAAGTTACTATTGCAGTAGATTGTAGATGAAGGTTTGAGGAATAGCGCCAAATTATTTTTTTTCATTGAACTAACTTTATTTAATTATAAATAACAGGAGGCATTAGTTTTTGACCTACCTTAGTAGTATAAAGAAAAGCGAAGGATTGTCATTCAATTTCTGTAAAGAATCAAAATTTCATAATCTTCTGGAGACTCGCTGGAATACACAACATAGCCTAAACTAACAAAAACGCGAATTCTGACGGCTCTTACAACAAAATTATATTACAATACAAGATATCATAATTCACCCATCTTAAAGATTTACCTTGAAGAACTTGCCGACACACACTGAAAAAATACTGGTTTAACAACAATGTTTATTTATAACTCTAGATAAAACATCACCTTACTTTTTCGCCGGTGGCCCAGCTTCAGTTGTTTTATAAAACAACCTCAATTTAACTCAGCGACAGAATAAAAACAAGCGAATCAGAATCAATCAACGAGAATCAATGCACTAACGAAGCGTTGCATTTTATTAATTGGATCGCGTTTTTTTCAATGTCAATACGGCAAAAACAATTATATTTATTCACGATCGAACAAGTTATTCAAAGGTCATCAGAAATGATGATGATACGGAAATGTTTATAGGAAGCGTTCTGATTCCAAAGCAATAAATTTAATTAAATTATGTGTACCGTCAAAATAATTTTATTTATTTACGTTCTGACCCGACAAACGTTGTTCTGCCATATAAATTATTTCTAGTGAATATTTTGGTTGTTAAATATTGTAAGTGTGTGGGGATGGAATCTATGACAGGACGTGGAATGGAGCGCTATAGACGATGACTGCCGATAAAAGCAAAAAAAACACCAACTAAAGTAGGAAAATATATATGAATTTCGAAGAGCAATTGAGTGTAAGATATTTTTTGTTACTCCATTTTTAGCCAACACAAATAAGCTCGATGGTTTGACCACGCGAGAACATGATGCTGAACGAAATATCAAAATGACGCGACGCTTCTCGTGAATGTCTTGCGCATATGTGTATGGAAATTCGATGAGGCGGACGTAGCGCCATCTGTCATTCAATAACTTAAATAATTTCGTTCTGTTTGAAATACGAAAGACGGTTAAATTTGTTCACACAAAAATACTAAAATCGCGATTAAGAAATGGGAGAATGGGGGTAAGAGGGTTAAAATTTGGTGTTTTTTTTATGCCAAATAAAAAAAAATACTTACAAAAAAAATAAATTGCCAAAAAAAAAATTGTTTCTGGGTAGGGTCACCCTAATCACCTAGCGGTATGAAATATACTTAAAAACCTATTCTCATACCTACCTAATATACGTAAAAAAATTCATAAAAATCGGTCAAGCCGTTTCGGAGAAGTGCGACGACAAACACCGTGGCACGAGATTATTACATATACGATTGTTTGAAATATATAAAGAATATGTTAACAATTATTAGGTACAATGATGAAATTGGAATACTTGGAGAAGGTGGATGAGTTCGTGAATCTGTGTAGTTTATTTTCATGCCTACTCAGAATCAAGTGAACTCAACGTCTCTTTGAAAAGTCATTACAAGCTATGAAAAAAATAATTTTAAAATAGCCGTTAACCCTAACTTAAGCTATTTAACCAATTTTTTATATTTGTTCATCATCACTCTTAATGACCTTTCTTAGGTGGTTCTGAGTTGGTATCGTTCTGAGTTGGCCGGTCACCGTGCAGACTGCTTACGAGAGATTGGAAGACTGGTGAAGAGATATTGAAAGAAGGATAAATGCAGGTATCTCCATTAATGGAGGACTGAATGCCGTTGGCGCTAATAAAAAAAAAACTGTCAAAAGAAGCGAAGCTAGCAGTCCACAATGGAGTCCTGGTAAATACCCTGAGTAAAACCATGTATGTTCGTGTGAGAAATGTGGATATCCGCAAAGAATGTAAGACATTCTTTATGTAAGCATAATGAGTAAGATTAAGAAAGGGACCCTCAGATGGTTTGGGCATGTAGAGCGAATGAACGAAGAAAGCAGTGTGAGAAGAATGTACGACGCAAATGTAAATGGTAGAAGAAGTCGGGGACGCCCGAGGAAGACATGGCACTATTAAGTGAATCAGATACTCGAATCGGGCCTTGTCAAAAGTCAGAATAATAGAAAAGTATGTATGAGACGATGTATGAATGTGAGTGAGGCAAACGGTGTGTGCCAAGACCGACTTGTTTGGCGGTCCGTCCTCTCTGCCTACCCCTGCAGAGAAAAAGCGTGATATTTAGTTAGTTAATGAAATTGCCATTGGGATGTGCATAGATACTCGTATTATAACAGCAATTAAAAATCCTCACAGCGTGCGTAAACGAAGGTTTAGTTGTTACTAGGCGTAGATGTAGATGCTACCAGTGAAATAACAGAAATAATAATAAGAAAAATAAAATATATAAGTAGTACAGAGAAAAGGAAGAAAGGAAATAAATAATAAATCAATTACATCATTTTTAGTTCAAGAACTTGTACTCCTATTTACCGTGACGTTATATCTGCTTAATTATGTATGTTTCACAATAGGTAATAATAATTTTACGTATAGTAAAGTATAGCTTTAGGCGTTACAGGAATACGCCTGTTACATCACTTCACGCATGCACCGACAACTGACATTAGCGTGTTTGAGTACATTTGAAAAGAAAAGGCATCAAAAAAGTAGCCGGAGAGCAAAATTACATTTACATTTTTTACTCCAAATAGTCATAACTCAAACGCTTATAATAATGTCAGGGAATCACTAATTCAAGTGCGTCCCGTCATAGATCCCATCCCCACACACTTACAATACATTCGTTATTTTTTATTTAACAACCAAAATATTCACTAGAAATAATTTTTATGGCGAACAACGTTTGTCGGGTCAGCTAGTAATATAATAAATCTTTAAAAGATTTCAATAGAATTGTGTATTATTTTGGAGGTAGAATTATAAAGGAACTTGCCGGAAAATTGCGGGGAATTTTCTATTTAGTTCTCCCCAATTTGGGGAATTAGAACACTTATTGCGGGTATTTTAGAACATAAGTATTGGCATCCCTGAATATACTTGCCGGAAAATTGCGGGGAATTTTCTATTTAGTTCTCCCCAATTTGGGGATTTGGAACACTTATTGCGGGTATTTTAGAACATAAGTATTGGCAACCCTGAATATAATATCTCCCTGAATCATCTATTGAGAATCTCGCTTCCAAAATTTAAATTGAACATTGATAAGACAGTTGGTGACCGGTTAGTGACCATCGGGCATTGATGAGTCCAAATTGGTCCAGAGGTGTTATTCTTTAATCTATGCCCAGAGGTGACCCTGCCAATTGCCCGACATGTTGTGTCTAGTGCCTACTACGCCTACATCTCGCCTGGCCCATCGAAAGTGATATATCTGATTTGATCAGACCTTTACAGATGCCTAATAATAATTAGTTTCGGCCACCTCGACCCGAGATTGAATGAATCTGACTCGTGAAAAGGACGGGGCAAGACGATTGTGCGATTTCTTTTTGCGATACGAGTATCTGATGTATGTGCTCAAAGTGATAGAATATCTTGTTATTAACAGGCAATATCGGACGTTATTAATAGGCTTACGTCTGTACAGTTGAAATTTAAGAATCCGGCTGCGCACTTGAAGCAGGTGGATGAGTTTGTGTATTTAGGAAGTGTGTTTACGAGAGATGGGAAGGTTGATAGAGATATTGAAAGACGTCCTCTCTAACAACCCCTAAGAAGAAACGGGTTGGATTGTAAATTCGATCTATTCTACTTCCCCAAGCCAGTATGCCATATGTGATAATGGATTAACAAAGTGCAAAAAATATGGTCCTGATAGTTATTCTTAGAAATATGTTTTTAATTGACTTTAAGAACAGCACGACTCCTTTGAGTTTGTTGGTGATCTAAGTTATGTGGTCAGTCCAGCGTAAGTTGGCGTCTATTATAACTCATAGGTATTTTGTGTGCTTAACCCTTTCAGTACGCTCGCATAGACATGTGGGAAAAGTTTGTCCGCAGTTGTGTAAGAGACATGGTTAGTTAGATAAAGGGAAATTGGTAGATCTAATTAAATTTTGGAAAAGGGGTTAAAGGAACTTTTATTTTAAATGTACAATAAGTATTGAACGAATAAATACACAATTTTTGTATTAATTTAAATTCACACAACACTTCATTAAAGCATAATAAATCAAGTAGATTTATCTGCGAAATATTCGTAATACAACTCGTAAAAAAGCAACGGTTTTGCATGTCAAATAAACATGATTATATCAGTCTTGTCACGCTAATGCCTCGGGGCGAAAAACGTCAAACACACGGTTTATTATTTTTTCCCGACCTTAACAAAGATTTTCTCAAAACATATGCGGTAAAGTAATTAAAACACGTTTTACAATGTTAACAATGTTACTCGAAATGATTTTAAAATCTGAATAGTAAAAGCGGTATATAGAATCGTAAAAGCGTTGTAAAGGTTAGTAATGTAGTTTTGTGGTATCTCAACAGATGTCAGTTATGTTTTTATTTATTTTTTATATTAACTCCACGCAGGAGACCCCGAGGAAAATAATTTCCCTCAGGGCCTATGTCATCTGAGATGCTGTGTGGAGGGTTTTTTTGAGGTGAGGAAGGAATGAACATTAGTCTTGAAGAGACCCATATAGAAGGAAGGAGGAAACACGAAGGCCGACAAATTGTTGAGTCGAAGAAGCGACCCGTTCTCATGTGACAAGTGACAAGCGTGAACATATATTGGACACGCGTTTGGCGTGTTTCCCGACTATGCATCGTTGCCGAAGGGATCAGTGACGCTAGTCCTTCCATTGAAATACCGGTAGAAAAAGGATAGCGTTCTCACCCGACACCTGTGCTCTAAAGATTGCAATCCATGTGTTATGTTAGGAGAATCTATCAAACGGAGCGCCCGGTTCTGCTGAGTCGAGGGTTTTTTTTCAGGTATTTTGGGACTCCAGACCAAAGGTGGCTGCCAAATTCAACCGTGGGGCGTACTTGTGAGTTGCACAGGTTAACAGTTGTGTACTATTAAAGTATCTGCGGGTCCTGTACAGTACGCCCAATTTTTGAGAGGCTAACTTAACTCTGGCTTGTATTGTTTTAGAAGAGTATCATCTATCGTCGTTTATGTTTAATGTTCGAACAAAGTTCCACAAATAGCCCAGTCAGCCTGTGTTTTTAGATGGAACTAAATAGTATAAAGCTAATTTTTTCCCCATCGACTACTACCATTTAAACAAGTGTTTAGCAAAAAGTCCCCGCCCCTACCCCTCTTGCTTCCCCCCCTGTGCCCCCCCAAACATGAAAAGTGTAAGGGTTTCGTAAATCGCTTCTATCTCGATTACTAAACAACATATCGGATTGAATTTTTTTTATTCTCTTTGCTGTAATATTGTCTACAATTAATGTCCTGTTAACTTTCGTCGTAACTTTTACCGTTTGTTTGTAATTCGCATGATAAGGTAAAAATTTGTATATTTTTTGGCAAGTAATTTTACTTTTTGTCATATAACTTTTTACGCCGACATTTTATGAAAAAATATTTCCCACAAAAGTTGTAGCCCCTATTATTACCTTTAAAATGATATAAAATAGTACTTACTTTGTTGGAGATCCAGCGAAATTATCATGGCGGGTTCGGTCGAGGTGGGGCCGGCCGGCGCGGCATTGCAATGCAAATATTGTTGTATAGTGAGAGCGTTTTTTATCTTTAAGGTACACTATTGCATTTTCTATAAATAAAACTAATCGAGTCTCGGTGAAACCTAAATTCCTCACTTTTTAAATTTGTTTCAAATAATAATAAGTATTCAGCGAAAATAGGTATTTTAAATAGTTTTTGTTTTGAAAATGCATGTAATATTTTTAAAGATGTTATTTTAGAACAAAATAATTGCGGTATCTTAATTTTATGATATCTTAAACTTCCATGAGAAGTTCTTTATTTTCCTCGACTTCAACCAAAGTTAAATTGCTGCATGATCCGCCACAGCTCCAGCACATTTCTGTGCAATCAAGTGATGCTTTAAAGCAGCTACAATTATTTTTGCAAGCCTTTTTGCAGTTGCAGGAAACTAAGTTTATAACTTCTTCAACTGCCGGTGGTTTTTTTGAGTGCACTGGGTACAGCATGTTGTCAGTTAAAATCCATCTCCAGTCCGTAGCGGTGATTTCCTTATCTCCGATCCATTTTTGAAGCAGCACCAGATGTTGGAGGGAGGGATGCCATATTAAATTTGGATTTTAATGACATTATTGCAACAGCTTTAAGGTACATTGAATATCTACTGTCATTCAGACATGCAGACCTTGTGCATCCATATAGTTTCAAGACAAAAGCCTCTCCTACCTCTTTGAGAATATTTTTGTCTGCCTGTTTTTCATAAAACTGTAAAACTTTTGTGCGGAGATCATTTGATGAACTTAGCAATTTGTACGCGTTAATTTTGCCTTTGCCAAATAAATAAGACGTGGTATCACATCCTGTGATAGCATGCAAAAATAATATCACATCCTTCTTATCACCAATCTCTTCACGAATCTTGCTGATGTCATACGTTGATGGTGTGCCAGAGGGTTTGTGAAAGAATAGTCGCACATTTTGACACTGTGGTAGCCCTAACAATAGAACGAAAAGATCAGTATCCTGTCCGACAACAACTACAGGCCTCCCACTTTGAATCTGGGAAACATCTATTGCTCTTCCGACCACTTCAGTATCTGCACCTTCCTCCGCCACAATGGTTGGAATGTTTGCTTCATTAAGCTTTTGAGAGAGCTGTTCAATAAGCTGACTTTTGTTTTTTGGATTTGCCAAAAATTCATTTTGCTTCACAGAGCACTCCATATTAACGTTGAATTTCATTTCTAGAGATGTTTTTTACTTCTCCGCATATGTTCGACCCTATTTGTAGTGGGATAGTCAGGATACCCATCGAACAAAACATGACAATCTTTCCCATACCGTTTCATTACAGTGTCAACATACTTCTCTATGATGCTGCTATATGTTACTTTGTCAGGCCAAATAACACAAAAGATACCCTCCATCTACTACATATATTTTTGGGGGCAAATTCTCAAAAACTTCGTTGCTATCTGTCCATTTTTCAAATATTTTCATAAGACTTGATTTAGTTCCCTTTCTTATCATTTTATTGTTGTCAAATAAAGACAAAGGGTATGGGCTGAGTTCATAGTTGAAGTATTGTTTGAGATTATTTGTTCCTTGAGACATACAAATAACCCTATTAAACAGCTGATCAGGATTAATTGGCACTTCTTCAGATCTCACATTATGCCACTTACTATGGAGCCTATAGTTTTAACTTTATTTTTGCTTTTCAATTTAACATCTGCAAAATTATTTCCTTCGATGTCTTTCAAGCAGTTCATTCCTACATCATACGCTTCATCGCAGTTTACACCCGAACTTATCACTACTAGACCAGAGGATAAAGACATTAAATCTTTGCTCTGTCGGAAAGGATTATGAATACGCAGCCATCCGAGAAATTTACTAATATCTTGCAAGTCCCTTTTTCTTCTACTGCATCTTAGTTCAGTGTGCGGTTCGTTAAACTGAGTCAAGCAGCCAGAGAACTTCTCGAAAGCCTCACAAATTTGTAGGGATCCAGGAGCACAAGCAATGAATTTGGTTAGCGTCCTCTCGCTTAATCCTCGTCCATGAGTAAGCCCACCTATGGATTTTGATGATCGCATTAATGTCTGCTCTATGGTCATGTCCGTCCAGATACCGGTAAAAAATCCATCTGTACGCCGAACTGTAAAGAAACCTTTATTGACGAACTTTTCGAAGTCTTCATTTGACATTTTCGTTTGTACACTCAACATTTGTTGTAAGTATATTTGTGCGGATTTGGCGTAGAGCAAATGTCCAGCAGCATGGAAACACGGTATCATTTGCTTGACTGTATTAATGTGCAAATTCCAATCGCCGATTCTCTCTGCCAGAATAAAGTCTAGAACCAAATTCACCAATTTAAACTCTTGTAGCCACGGTTTTGAAGTTCTACTAGTTTTAACCAAATCTTCATACACTTCTTCTAGTCTTTTCATTATTTCATTTGTTTTACAATCTCTCATGGCGTCTTCAACAGTTGTTTGTTTGTTTATTGTTTGGTTATTAATATCCTTAAAGTCGTTTGTAATCATTTTTTTAAGAGATGAACATTCCTCGAATAGCAGTAATATCAAAGCTGCCTGAGTCATCAAGTGAGCTCTATTAGACCTTGCGTAAGCATGTTCTGACATAAGGTGAGGAATCGTTGATTTTCCATAAACAGAGGTACACATTTCTTCGATTCCATTACCTTCCATAAACTTTCCTAAGCAACCAAGGAAACTCATTAGAAGATGGAATCCGCCTAGTCTGACGATTACTCCAGATATTTCACTTTCTATAGAAGAACTTGCAACAATGTCTACTGCTTTCAGGAAAAGTGGTTGGTCAAATGTCACAATACACGGCTGGCCAGCTAACTTGCTTTCTTTAGAAGCGAAACTAAGGGCAGAGTAAATAGCAGTCGGATTTCCTGGATCTATGCTTATAAAAGGCAAAGCCTGTACATAAGATGGTTCAAAGTTTTGTCTATCATCGTAACAGTTTCGCATGTATCCAGACCATCCAGGTAGTGAAACTGGCACAAAAGCAAAACTACATAACCAAAGCATGTTACGAGCTGAGACTAAGCATTGAGTGGGCATATTTTCAGAAATTTTTTCTATTGTTAAGGACTTTAAGCCACTTTTCTCCTTTTTAGTATACATTAAAACTGGGACATTGAATTTACCTTCAAAGTCGCATGTCTTGACACGTGGAACTCGGACATCACTCGACACAGGTGTTTTTGGAGTCACAGGATTACAGTAGATCCGAGGAACTGGCTATTTTAGGAGCCAGTTCCTGTTGGATTTACAAAATGGTCACAAACACTCAAACCGGGCGAAGCCGAACTAAAAGCCGCCCGCAGGGCCTAGCAGCAGAGTGAATAACTATTATTTCACGTTCACGATTTCCACTAGTACTACAAAGGGCACAGTACAGGCTAGGATAAGTCGGGATGTGAGGGAACAAGTTCCGACATCAGTGTCGCGGAGCGACGCAGGGATGGTGCGCAGCAAGCATTCACGGTTGATATCTGGCGTTTACTAGTACATAAAGGAACATGGAGAACACCAGATGGTAGAAATGTTAACCAGATAGACCACCTACTTGTTGAGGCAAGGCATAAATCTGATTTAATGAGCATACGAACATACCGTGGAGCAAATGTTGACTCGGATCATTACCTTGTTATCTCCAAAATACGGAGTAGAATATCAAACGTGAAGAAACAGAGGGGATCACGCACAAATAAATTTGATATTGAAAGCCTAAAAGTACCAGAAACAGCAGAAAAGTTCATTACAACCATAAATCATAAGTTGGATGACATCAGCGACCATGTGGAACAACATGATATTAACTCATACTGGGATGGTGTTAAGTCTGTGATTACCAATGCAGCTGACGAAGTTCTGGGAAGCAGGCAAACACAACCAAGAGAATTATGGTTCGATGCAGAATGCCAACAAGCAACCAATGTGAAGAATGACGCATATCTAAGAATGCAACAGCGACATCGTACACGGCAAGCAGAGATGGAATACAGAGAACTAAGAAAGCATGAGAAAAAACTGCACAGAAGGAAGAAACGAGTATTTCTCGAGAACCAAATCAAGGAAGTGGAACTAGCCAAGGCCCAAAACAGAAGTCGACTTTTCTATCAGAAGGTAAACCATCAAAGAAAAGAATACAAGCCCAGAATTACAATGTGCTACGACAGCGAGGGAAATATTTTGAATGAAAAGTCAAGAATTCTGAATAGATGGGTGGAATATTTTGATGCTCTGCTAAACGGAAGTGTAGATGAGAGTGTGGGTGAAAATTTGACAAGGGATGGAAACATCACTGATGGTGGTACTAATGATGATGACAATGTCGAGCCGCCACCAACATTAAAAGAAGTAGTGGGTGCCATTAAAAGTCTACATAACAATAAATCACCTGGAACTGACAACATCTCTGCAGAGTTATTCAAATATGGCGGAGAGAACCTTCAAGTCCATATATATAATATCATTAAATCCATCTGGTGCTCTGAGACTCTGCCAAGTGAATGGAACTGTGGAATAATTTGCCCTCTTCACAAGAAAGGAGACCCTATGAACTGCTCTAACTATAGGGGCATAACGCTGCTGAATATCTCATACAAGATCCTATCAAATGTACTGTGTGGTAGGCTTATGAAATATTCGGATGGCATAATTGGCCAATATCAAACTGGGTTCCGTAAGGGGAAATCTACAACTGATCAAATCCTTTCACTGAGACAGATACTGGAAAAAACAATAGAATTTAATGTTGATACATACCATCTCTTCATAGATTTTAAGGCTGCCTATGACACGGTAAATAGAGAAAGACTGTACAGAGCCTTGGATGAATTTAATATCCCAAGAAAACTGGTAAACTTAGTAAGGCTCACAATGTCTAATGTTGAGTGCCGAGTCAGAATACAACAGGATCTGTCAGACACCCTAAAGACCTTCAATGGACTAAGACAAGGAGATGCACTTGCCTGCATTTTATTCAATTTAGCGCTGGAAAAGGCCATCCGAAATGCAGGTATACAAACCACAGGCCATATTTTTAACAAGTCTGTTCAGCTCCTTGCTTATGCTGACGATATAGATATCATCGCACGCTCAGAATATGAACTAAAATCGGCGTTTAAAAGCTTAGCTACGTCGGCAAGGAACATGGGATTGGTCATCAACGAGGGGAAGACAAAATATATGCCCGTACATGGACGCCAGAAACCACCAAGTATACAGATAGATAATTATACATTTGAAACTGTCAACGAGTTTGTATATCTCGGTACTATGGTGATAAATGACAACAATGTATCCAGCGAAATCAAAAGAAGAATAGTAGCTGCAAATCGATACTACTTTGGGCTACAGAAGCATATGAAATCTCGCCACCTTACCAGAAGAACTAAAGTCCTGCTTTACAAGACCCTTATACGACCTGTTCTTATGTATGGTTCGGAATGCTGGACAATCAGTAAGGGTGATGAAGGAGCCCTAGAAAGTTTTGAAAGGAAGGTGCTGCGAAGGATTTACGGCCCAGTCTGTGATAATGGAGAATGGCGTATCAGATACAACCAGGAGCTATACGATCTTTACGAGGACCCTAATATCTCCAAGGAAATCAAAACTGGAAGACTCAGGTGGGCTGGACATATCCAGAGAATGAGCGAAGGAGATATTCCAAAGCGAATTATGGATGGTGCACCTGGGGGTCGGAGAAGAGTTGGAAGACCAAAGCTTCGATGGCTGGATGGAGTGGTGAAGGATGCAAGCACCATCGGCATCCGAAACTGGCGCAACGCAGCACAACACCGACAGTCATGGAGGCAGGCTCTGCTGGAGGCCAAGACCCGACCTGGGTTGTAGAGCCACAGATGATGATGATGACTAGTACATAAAGTACACATTACAATATATCATTTTAAAGGTAATAATAGGCGCTACAACTTTTGTGGGAAATATTTTTTCATAAAATGTCGGCGTAAAAAGTTATATGACAAAAAGTAAAATTACTTGCCAAAAAATATACAAATTTTTACCTTATCATACGAATTACAAACAAACGGTAAAAGTTACGACGAAAGTTAACAGGACATTAATTGTAGACAATATTACAATAAAGAGAATAAAAAAAATTTCAATCCGATATGTTGTTTAGTAATCGAGATAGAAGCGATTTACGAAACCCTTACACTTTTCATGTTTGGGGGGGCACAGGGGGGGAAGCAAGAGGGGTAGGGGCGGGGACTTTTTGCTAAACACTTGTCTAAATGGTAGTAGTCGATGGGGAAAAAATTAGCTTTATACTATTTAGTTCCTTCAACTGGTGTTCTACGACACAGGCTGACTGGACTAAAAGAGGAGACCGATTATTCTATCCCATTCTATCGCAGGCTAAATCCTATAGATGTATGTGTTTATCTCTTTTTAGTACAGCTTTTTCGTTTCGAATTTCAGATCACAACGGTGCTAAAGAACTTTCCACTTCCAAAAAATAAACGAGTGTGCATTAGACCACACGACTGAAGTAAAACTTCACTAACTTATAAAAGAAATATGACATTGACATTGGGGTGACATATGACATTGGGGTGACATAAGACCTTGGGGTTACTTATGACCCTGGGGTAACCTACGACCATGGGGTGACCTACGATCTTGGGGTGACCTACGACCTTGGGGTGACCTACGACCTTGGGGTGACCTACGATGTTGGGGTGACCTACGACCTTGGGGTGACCATATTATCCTTATCACTCCCCAAGTCAAGCGTGCGTAAAGGCCCGACCGTTCGCCTCGCCATCGTTCACCGTTCGCATCGATTACCGTTCGCATCACACTTTTCCTAATATCACACTTATCGTAAGATCACACTTTTCGTAACACATCACCACTTTTTTAAACACATCACCACTTTTCGTAATGCATTCACCAGCTTACCCCCCCAAGTAGAGCGTGCGTAAAGAAGTTTTACTTCAAAAAAGTAAGCGGAATACTGAAAATTTACCCCATTTTACTTAGCACCAAGGGATTAGTGGCATAAACATAAGATACTACTGACTGTAGTACCATGCAGAATTCAAGCAAGAAAAGTAGGTTATCTTCTTTTCAAACAAGATTCGCATTGAAATATAAGTATAAATACAGTGGGATCATGTAGATTGCGGATACGTGGGTCTTTTCGCCTACGTGCCAAATAACGGAACCATTTCCTTGCCAAATATTCATAATAAATTATGCACGCAAAACCAAGTATGGCACAAAAGGAAAGGATAAATAAGTTATTTTACTTGTATTAACAGTAAGAGCAGATCGAAATCAAAAGCTTAGAAATGATTATGATAAAAAAATTTAACCCTTCAGAATTTTGGCATATTTTTCAGGGTTCCATGCCAACTCAGAAACACCTCAGAAAGGTCATTAAAAGCTATGAAAAAATAATTTACAAATAGCCGGTAACCCTAACGTAACTTAAGAGCGTTTAACCAGCCAGCGGACGAAAATCCACATTTCGTCGAAAGTTGTTCTTCCGATCGTGCAGGGCGGTTACAATGAGAAAGATTGATTATTCTCCATACCAGCTTTTTTAAATTATAACTCAATATCGAATTTATTTCAATCCAAATTTGCTTTAATTTATACCTTCATCCAAAAATGCTGAAAGGCGTGATGATAAAACTATTAAAATAGTGTACTTTTTGTAGTTATTTTTTGATTATAAGTATTTATCATTTTTCAATAATGTCTAAATTTAATAAGAATGTTAAAAAAATCTGAAATATATTAGTTTGTAAGTGCGCAAATAAATACACAAATGGACCAATTTTCGTCAAGAAACACATGTACGTACATATTTTTTAATGATTTTATTGAAACTAAAATTAAAATTCTAATACATAACTTTGCTAGATAATGTATTGATTTATTTTACTGCATGATTACATTATTTGAAATGGGTGTGGTATAATACAAAAACTTTTTTGAAAATTTAACAAATCTGCCAACGACCTATGGAATAACCTTATTATACTAAAAATTAAAAAAAATTCTAAAAATTTATTACATAACTACTATGCTAGATAAAAGAACAATCTTTCGAAATCCATTTATAATTTTTTGTGGAAAAGAGTCAATACGTCTAAAAACTTTTTTGAAAATGACGTATTTCCGGCTTTCTCTGGTAATGCCCTCTTAACCTATTTAACCCATTTTTTAATCATAACTCTCGATGACCTTGCTGAGGCGCTTCTGAGTTGGTTTCATTCTGAGTTGGCCGGTCACCATTTTTCAAGGGTCAAAATATTTCCGCTTTACAATAAAATGCAACAAATGGAATATTTCTGAACATATAACATATAATACATACAAAAATCTGTTTTTGAAAGGTGATATTATGAGACGATGTATGAATGTGAGTGTGTGCCAAGACCGAGTTGCTTGGCGGTCCGTCCTCTCTGCCTACCCATGCGGGAAACGGCGTGATGGTTGTTTAGTTAGTTATGAAATAATATGCTTTCAAATTTTAAAATTCAAAATAAAATAAACTTTGTTTTTTAACTTTGGTTTTATTTCATTCAATATGTCAAACCACAAAGTGACTGCTTTGTATCAAAATATTCAAAATAAACATATAATTTTTGAAATTTTGCATGCATACATAAAAAATGTTTTAAAAATGGCTCACCTCACGTTTTTTCTAATCAAAATTACTGATAACGAAAAAAAAATAAAAAGTCGTGTACACATTTCTTTAAATAAAACAAAATAATTTATAAAAAATTCTCAAAGATAATTTTTTTTTGGAATTGCGATTCAAAACTTTGGTTACATTTTTGGGGTGTTATGCCGTGTTACGCTACCTCCTCCTTTAGCCAACGTTTCGGACAGCGTTACAGCGTTAGCGAGGATGTAGCGTAACGCGGCATAACACCCCAAAAACAAACAACAAAAATACTTTTGGCCGTGAAAATCTAAAATCATAAGGTGTACATTATTTACTTATTTAAGTGTGGTGTCTTGCATTTCTAACACCGTTTAGGACATACATGTCTCACTTTGATAGTAAGGGAGTTACAGCGATTTATATAAGACATAATATGTGAGCTGGTCTCCTGCCATTCAACGGGTTAATATAATTAGATGTTGGAAAAAATAGAAAAATCGTTTTTGTAATGCACACGTTGAATAGATATGTATATACACATGAAAAGTTATCATGTACACACTAGAGCAGTGGTTCTTAACCTGGGTTCGGTAAGTCAATCTCGCGGGTTCGGCGGAGGTCAAGACACACTCTCGACTCATATGATTCGGTGAATGAGTGGTGGTGAGAAGGGTCGGTGAATGCGCATATGAAACTGGTGTGGGTCAGTACCTCCAACAAGGTTAAGAACCACTGCGCTAGAGAGAGCTTCAGATGGTTTGGGCAAGTAGAGCGAATGAACGAAGAAAGGAGTGAAAGGACAATATATGACGCATTTGTGAATGGTAGAAGAAGTTGGTTACGCCCGAGGAAGACATGTCACGATCAGGTGAATCAGATACTTGAGTTGGGCCATGTCAAGAGTTAGAAATGACATAACTTAGCTTCACTTTCCTGATTATATTATTGGATTATTAGCTTCATTTGTTTATTTTAGACCGGAGCGGTATTGCAATGCAACAGGCATCTTAGGGAACGTACCCATACTACGTGACACTTTTAGGGGGGGGGTCTTCAAAAGGTCACGCTCCATACAAATGAGCGGCGGGTTCCTAAGGATTTTGGTCACCGGGGGGGGGGAGGGTTAAAAATTGCAAAAAGTTGGTCACGTAGTTTGGGTACGTTCCCTTATATGTAGTCTTGTACAGGTATTTCTCATAGAAATGAACAATTTGGGTATATCACCTACATAGCTGAAAGCGATCTAATGATACCTACATGTTCTACTAATATAAATATTTACTATTTGCTATTATTTCACAAATCGATTGGATTGTTTTTAAAAAAACGTCCTAAAAAAAGGAATTTTTTTGTAATATTTAATTAAACGAGAGACAATATTAGCGAAACTCAATCGAAAAGAAAAAACTCAAAAAAAAAGAAATCTGGAGACGGAAAAATCAGAAAAAAGATATTGGCACCTCTGGGACTCGATCCCAGGACCTTCTTAATGGGAACAGCTCTACCAACTGAACTAAGGGAACGTACCCATACTACGTGACCAACTTTTTGCAATTTTTAACCCCACCCGTGACCAAAAACCTAAGCAATCCAAAGCTCATTTGTACCAAGCGTGGTATTTTGAAGACCCCCCCCCCGAACAGGTCACGTAGTATGGGTGCGTTCCCTAGGTGTCTATATCCAATTCGGTAACTTTAACTGTATCACACATTCGACTAAGAACTACCAAAATTATCTTCATTTTCTTAACGCTCTTATTATTGGCTGCTAACTTTATATCTTTATACATAAAGTTAAAAATAAAAAGAAAATATTTGTAATTATTTCTACCAAAGTATAAGATTAAATAGGATAAATGACTCGTACACTGAGATTCACCAACTTTATACACAACACTCCAAGGGCTAGTTGTTTCACAGGATTTGAACAATTCATCAAATTTAATTTTAAGCTAATTTTAAAGTTCTGTGAAAGTTCGACTTTAGTTCTGTCTCCATTTCAGTTATGTGAAGCAACTGGCCAATAATGACATATTGACAGAACTTGGATAGAACCTTTACAGATATTGTTCAAATTCTGTAAAATAACCCATCCTTAAGCTGTGTACACAGACAGCTATAAAACCGCGAGCAGATATCTGTTGAGCAACGAGCGCTTATGTTTTGTATCGCCACACGATGCTATCAAATATTTCTTTCTATAATAGGAGTGGGGGTCAGATTAATTAGGGAGTTGCCACGAAATGCTGATTTTTTGTACTAAATCTGTCAACTTGACATCTGTCATCCGCCGGTTTAAGCAACTCCGTAATTATAATGACCCCCTTTTCTGTTTTCGGCAGAGAAGGGGGCGATAACTTTTCGTATATCGTTTCAGGAGCAGTTACGGCGCAATATATATATTTTCTACGGTGGATCTGCGCATAAACCGCTTAGGGAACGTACCCATACTACGTGACACGTTTAGGGGGGGGGGGGGGTCTTCAAAATGTCACGCTCCATACAAATGAGCGGCGGGTTGCTTAGGATTTTGGTCACCGGGGGGGGGGGGGGGGTTAAAAATTGCAAAAAGTTGGTCACGTAGCATGGGTACGTTCCCTTAGGTGTGAATGGTCTGAAGGGATTGTATGGAGAGCGTTATTTGGCGTGCGATGATATTTTATAGCTGTGTGTAAACAGCTTTAATGTTATAAATCTTTATTAAACACTTATCAATTTAATAACTTGTGACCTCAAGACATAACAAACGTATAATCTCATTACAAAATACATAAGCAGGTTATCTGAAATAGTAATTACTACTTTCAATCTTATTCATTACTACAAAGAACAGTGCCTAGGTCATGGGCCATCGCCACAAGGACTCTTTACAGATTGCAAAACAATAACAGAATGACACAATAACAATATAAAACCATTATTTTTTATCATTGCATAATGGTTTTAATCATTACGAACGCGGTAAGTGACGAATGCACTGAATTGTGCGATGAAATGTTTTTTAAAAAGGAGCCTTTCCTTCGCAACACAAGACTCACCTTTTCGCAAACCAGGGAAATGAATTTTCAAATGTAACGTCCGATTTAGGAATCTAAACCAGGAAGCAAACTCATCGAAATTTTGCAAAGTATTCTTAAACAAATTATGAATAAGGAATTGAACCTCGTTTACAAACTTTTATTATCATAAATTAGACTTAGACGAACTTTTTCGAAGGTCACAAGAAAATAAATTGAGAAGGGCTAAGAAGGGAGGAGGAAAAATTCAGAAGAACTTAGCTATATTACAATCTTAAGCCATTTAAGCCGCCGCTACCCGAATTTCTATCGATTTCTTACCATATCTTTTTTTATTTTATTTTTTATTTTTTTATTAATATTTATTTCTTTTACATTTACATAATATAGCTTACATAGTTATACACTCTCCTAATAAAGCAAATGCTTGTGTTTAGGAGAGGACTACTTGTTAATAACTTATTTACAAAAAAAAATTCTTATCACAAACTTAAGAATTTAACTTATGAAGGGATTTAGACTTAACATATTTTTAAAGTTCATAAGGGTAATTAAACAAGAAATGTATATAGGATGTACATAAAACATCTTACTTAAACACGTTAAGTTTTAAAGCTCTTAAAAAAATATATGTTATTCTTGAAGATAATATCTAAACATTTCCCGCGCCGAATCGCAAATTATATAAAATTCCCTCGATAGTATGCTCCAAAAATTATTATAAACACGTTTGTTTCAATTTCCGCCATAACACAGGGATATCCCTAGCAAGGCGGATGAAATACCACAAAAAAACCAAACATTGTACAACATTCTTTTAATAAATAAATAAGTAAAGTTATTTTACAAGTTATATATGTATGAAAAAATTCACAGTGTTTCTTTAAATGCTGTTTAAGAAAAGGATTTTTGGTTAATTTAAAAGTGTCGCGTTTTAATAAACATTTTCACAATAATCGATTTTGTCGCTTTAAATACTAGCGCGCTCCTCTAACATTCGTAATTCCATATCTCTCCATCTTCTTCTTTTTGAGCCCGGTTGCGGCGCCTTAAGCAACATCGATTATCTCTCCCTAGCAAGGCGGATGAAATACCACAAAAAAACCAAACATTGTACAACATTCTTTTAATAAATAAATAAGTAAAGTTATTTTACAAGTTATATATGTATGAAAAAATTCACAGTGTTTCTTTAAATGCTGTTTAAGAAAAGGATTTTTGGTTAATTTAAAAGTGTCGCGTTTTAATAAACATTTTCACAATAATCGATTTTGTCGCTTTAAATACTAGCGCGCTCCTCTAACATTCGTAATTCCATATCTCTCCATCTTCTTCTTTTTGAGCCCGGTTGCGGCGCCTTAAGCAACATCGATTATCTCTCTTCAAGACGATACTGAGATATCTTCCTGAACCTGGTTTACTCCGTAAACAATGATTTCAAAATATATTCAACAGTTGCATTGAAATTATAATATTATATTTCATATTACGTGAATTATAATATGAAATTGACCGGTCAGTGGCTGAGTTGGCATCGCGTTTGGGTGCTCCACAAGTGGCCCAAATTTATCTCACCAAGGGAGGGGGGGTCTAGATTGGAAGAAAAACTGCTCACGTAATTAATGTATGCCCCCTTACTGTGGTGGTAGTACTTAGGAGATTTTCAAATATTGTCAGGTTATTCGCAATCCGGGAATGTTTGCCGTTATTAAAAAAAAAATAATTGTATAAATTTACTAAGACAACTGTTAAAACAAATTCGAGATAATATTAAAGAAATTATTAATATTAAAATATGTATGCACAAAAACAATAATTGACGATAACAATAAATTATATCATAATAATTACTGGTTTGCAAGAATGGCTTCACAAACAGGTTATCGCATGATAAAATCATTTTATTATTGAAGGTCAATTCACTAATTACAAAGCAGAATACGCGTGACAAAACCTTAAACTGCATTCTACACCCAATAATAATATTTATGATAGTACGTTGGTTTAATACCACCGACAGATCAACAGGGTGGCCACAAAAAACGGATTTCAGAATTCCCTGATAATTCTAGGTTTTCCAGGGCAGTTTCTACATTTTTCCATGATATGTTTAATTTGATATAAGGGAACGTACCCATACTATGTGACCTGTTCAGGGGGGGGGTCTTCAAAATACCACGCTCGGTACAAATGAGCGGCGGGGGGGCTTAGGTTTTTGGTCACCGGGGGGGGGGGGGGTTAAAAAGTGTAAAAAGTTGGTCACGTAGTATGGGTACGTTCCCTATGGGGATATCGTTTGTTAAATAAATAATAAAGGGAATTCCGTCATCTATAGCATAAATTATTTCTTTGCATTACAATAATCTATTAAACACAAAATACACTTGTTACAAATTTACGATATTTCGCCTGAAGACAATTTGTGAAGAAATGAAAAGATCAGACAAATATAGAAAAATAAACAAAAAAAAACATTAACATTAGAAGAGATACAAAAAAAAAATCACATGAAACAAGCATACTAGGGAACAGTTTAGATTTAGAATATTAATAATTAAAACAATATATCCTTTGGGTAGAAGAAAAGAAAAGAAGTAACCATATCTTAACCATAATAAAATGCTTATAGTTCAGAGAAAACTGAACCATAAGCATTCGACTAAAGTTTAGAAAGAGGTTTATTATGTATTTACACGAAGCTATGGTATAAATAGTGATGCAATGTAATTTTATAAATACTAAAAACCTTGATTTAAATGTTAAAATACCTACACACACAAAATAAAAACACACACACACATCAACTAGATGACATGATTGTGTTGCAAGGGCATTAATGAAAATAATAATAAAAAAACACCTATCTAGTTTGTCTTTGTTGGCATATCTTTTGTTACACAAGTCGCAAGTAATAAAAGTAATAAAACACAACTTTGGGGTTTCACAAATTGCAAAATAACGAATATAGTTTAATTTTTGGAATTCCCTGATATTATAAAAAATTTTCAAAATTCCCTGACATTTCCCTGATAATTCCAGGTTCGGTAAAATTCCCTGATAATTCCAGGTTTTCCAGGTATTCCAGGTCTGTGGCCACCCTGATCAACCCTACATATGGCGTTTTTTACAAATTCGATCGAATAATTCGGCCCAACTATGAGTAATTTTAACTCCCCATATAATTCACCTAGGAGTAATTTTAACTTCCCATCTAATTCACCTATGAGGAATTTTATAATCAACTCCCCATCTAATTTCGTCGCTGAAGAAATTATCTTGGGGGGCAACTATTTTCCTTGCAGACAAACAAAATTTAATAAGTCAGGTACGCCTCATACGTCATACATGTCTGGTAATGTTATATTATCGTGAAAACAAGCTTATGGGTCGGAGTGGTTAAAAAGCAATGTTTATTCTTTTTGCATGCATGGAACCAATAATTTTGATTTCAGTCTCATGTTTAACATGCGCAACCAACACCTCTGCTATAGGCCACCCTAAGTGGTTCGCTACGTTTGGTGACTTAGCAGGGGCGCCCGGGTTCATGGGGTGAGTTTTGTCCCGATCTTGGCGGCGGATGCGTCTGCCCACCAGCTGCATGACAGGCTCGGGATCACGGATCGGGAGAGAATGGTTGGGGAGTCCATTTGACTTCTCCAGCCGTACTCTCTCGAAATATCGTCTTGTACCGCAGTGGGAGGGATGGATTTATACGTCCGTCACTCCTGGACACACTAACCTCCAGAATCCTACCCACCCCTAATATCGTTTTCCTTTCCAGAAATTCCTCTCCTTCCTTTCCTAAAATGAACCTCCATACAGCATCCCCAAAGATGACATAGGCTCTGAGGCGAATTATTTTCTTCAGGGCGTCCTGTGTGGAGCTAACGTAAAACAAAAAATGCGCAGGACCTGTCTAGACTTCGTTGGTCGTTATATAATATTCAAAATGATAATTGACGTGATGGCTTTTTAGGCTAAAAATAATACATTTAATTACCATTTTCAGGAATTTTCAATCCCTTCCATTGGTAAACATTTAATCAAGTAAATTTATTTTCGATAAATTTCGATTAATGTATTATCCAGACATTTTTCGAGATTGTAAAACATATTGGAATATAAATCAAAATGATATCCATATTAAAATTAATGTAAAAGATGATTTACAGGAAATTAATGGAACACGAATTAAACGTCGATTTTATTGCTCAGTTGCACATCGGTCGCATTCCGATTGCGTTAAAATAGAATCTTATAATCAAAATATTTGGATCATCTTGAATTATTTCTGGATCAGAAAAAAAAACGATTTCCTTGGTGTCAAGGTCTGCTCAAATGATTTTGAGTGGAGATGTTATGTTGCATTTCGGCACCCGAAATAAAGAGTATAAAATTTAATAATTTCATACAAGCTACTGAGGGTCTACGTCAGTCTTTCTAAAAGTGGACGATAATGTCTCTCTGTGGGCGTTGGAGGTTTTCAGGGGGGCAGTAGTAGGCTCAAAGAAAATTCGGGGGCGTTAGGGAAATTTGCAGAAGCGAATCTCTCAACTGAACCCTGGTATAGTCGGTTGTTCAATGATTTCTGATAGCATTCCCATCGTCAGATTTGTGTGAACGTGAATTTAGTGATGTAGCGACTTTGCTAACTAAAAATGGAAATTGGTACGGCTGTTTTTAAGTTAATTCGAGCCTGATATTAACAAAGTCGTCGATATGCATCAGATTCATCCTTCATCCTACCGGCTGCGCCACTGTTATTTAGACTATTGGAGTAAGCGTGAGATGAGATCTGATGATCTTAATGAAACGCGCGTGGACGAGTAGGTTATTTATTTGCACAATATTATACGACTGTGTTGTAAAGCTACGTACAAGCTAAAATAGCTGTCGGAGATTAACGAGAGCGAGGAGGAACATCCATCATCTTTTATACCATGTTTCTGCCATCTCGCTCTTGCATATTTAAAAAGCAGGAGTACCACCAAAACCATTCTCACAATATTAGATAAGTTTTAAATTCAGTGCCTTATGTTTTAATGTTAATAAAAACGAATATTATTAAGTATGAGTTTTATTTCCTCTCGTTGAAACATTCTTGATCTCAGAACTAGGATATGGGTCACACCCTATACTATATCCTATCCATATAATAATTCATGTTTAAAAATTATATTTGCTATATTTTAACAGATGGTAATGTAAAAAGGTAAGTTAAGAAATATGGGGGGCACTAGATATTTTTTAAATCTCAAAATGGGCAGTGGCCGAAATAAGTTTGAGAACCTGTGGTCTACGTAGTTTATGGTGAATAAAAAAAATTGTAATATAATAATCTTACCTCATTGCCATACGCTAGCATGTGATGCACTGTGATAAGGGCTTTATAGACGACCACCCAATTGGTGCTCTGTGACCTCTCGACGAGAAGATTGGCTAGCTGTGGTATTGAAACGTTGGGCTCATTCGTGCAGTGGACTAGATCTGGAAAAAATAGTAAAATACAATATTAGAAAAAGAAGAAATCGACAGTTTGGACTGATATGGAAAATAGCCTATTCGTAGTCATACGATTTATGTGACACATCAGCGGAAGAATGAAGTACCAATCTCATTATTAATTTATTCAAAGTAAGGGTTATTTTTTATTGTTATTTTTTGTTGTGATACACAAAATAATTGTATGTTATTTTTTAAGTTTAAAACTACTATTATGTAATGATATTACTTTTCTTACTTTTGTACTCTATTATATGTTTATTTATAAAAGGCAGTATAGCCGTTTATGTATTTAAAATAAAATAAAAAATAAAACCGATACGTTTAACAAATTTGATGGAAATAAGTAGCATGGAACCGAGAATAATTGAGTTCTTCGTTCAGCAGTAGATGACGATGATATTGCGTGATTTAGTCACGATTTATGACTTGAGTATTGATCCAGAATTTTTGGGTTCACGACCCACAAAAACATTTTCTGGGGAACTAACAAAGTACTTTTAGAATATACGTTATGAACCCACGATGAGAAGTCATTAATTCATTCATAGTGTGGGTACACAATGTATACGCGAAGAATCTACCTACTACCTATATATAATTTATAGCCTACGCGTACTTGAACTCTCGGACAATGTCAGGGACTCGATTCCCGACATTCGATTCTGCCATCTCTACACTTTATAAATTAAAGTTCTCCGCGTCGTCTGTCTGTCTGTCTGTTCGCGGCAAACTCAAAAACTACTGAACGGATTTTCATGTTGTTTTCAACAATAGATAGAATGATTCGTGAGGAAGGTTTAGGTATGTAATTTGTCAAGGATTTGTGTAAATTGGTTGAATCATAACGATAATTGTTAGAAGTGGCGGATAAAGCCAAACCGCCTGGGAGCTTTCATCAAAAACACTGCCTATACCCTCTGAGATATAACAAAACAATGCATGGTGGGTATTCATCTTTCATTCTACAAAAAAGTCCGCGAAGGCAAATATCTACCTTTTACGGATAGCTTACTATACCCATTCTATCTTCTAACAAAACGTCACATACAATACGGTATTAATCCTTATTAACTTAAATACGTTAGTTACCTCAAGCATTTTATGCACATTATTATAATCTTTAGCACCATCTTTTTTTTTTTTTTACAGTGAATACCGCACAAGAATCTCAACTGCTCCCGTCTGGAGCCAGTGAGACTATGGCATCCCCAATTAGGGTATGTTGTGAGGCTGAAGGTAGTGGGGAGGGGAAGGAGGTGGGGAAGAGGAAGGTTGGGAAGTACCTGGCTATTCAGATCTGGTCACTAAACACGGCTAAAGCCATTTTCAAGCAACGTTTCAATTCTGAATGGTGGTCTTACACCAGGGCGATAAAATCTCGATGTATTACAAATTAAAGTACTCTGCGGCGTCTATCTGTCTGAGTCTTGGCAACAAACTCAAAGGTGGCGGTGTTATAAAGATTTAATAACCATCCAGTAGATGGCGTTGTGTTTGGTTAGCAAGGCGTGTCCAGGTCAGCTAGTAAATAATGTTTCAGAAGTGTCAATAAAAATGTCACTCAGTCTTTTAATTTTCATGCATTTTTTAAAGTCGTAGTTATACGTTTGCAAGGTGAGAAAACCGTGGCCTTTTGTATGGTTAAGTATGCTGTCAATTTTTGTCGCTTGGGTAGTGCGTACTCAAGAAGTTAAACAATATGAACACCCATTTCGTAGGAAGTAATCACTTTGTGATTTGACATGTTGTTATTAAATGTATAGACTTTGTTTTTAACCACTAATTTATTTAGCTTGTGCTAAGCCGGTTGTTGAATAAATTAGTGGTTAAAAACTAAGCATTTGTTTCCTTTAATAATAAGAAATTTGTATTAATAATTCTAAAGAAGAAATGCAATTAAAATAATTGTAATTCCCTGCGTAAGGTTCACCGTGGTCTAAATTTTACAATATAAAAATATTCTTTTACACGCTTAATAGGCACTTAATGGTTGCTTAGCAGTTGTGTAGGGTTTGGAGCGCATTTATCTGGGGGGAGGGCAGTGGCGGATTTACCAGCAGGCTGAGTAGGTTTGAGCCTAGGGCGGCGGATTTTAGGGGGCGGCAAATTTGCCCCAAAAAATTTTATTGTCTTACAGAAATAAAAAATAAATAAATATCTAAATGTTATTAGATTTCACCACTTAACTTAACCTGTCAAAGTGGGGAAATTGACGTTTGTCAATCTGCTAATACTTTTTTATACTAACGTATTTGCGTAGGTAGTCTTATTTGGAGCGCGGTTCGGGAACGAATGACATGAGACATGACCATTCGTTAACAGTGTCTGGCCGAAATGAAAGCGCGGGCGCGCGGCGCGAGCGTTGAGCATTGAGTTCGGGAGTTGCTAACTCTGCGTCTTTTTACGTAGATCTACGTATTTTAGGTCCTTCCTGCACATCTACTAACTTCAGTCCCAGAATCAACGAATTTTCTTTTAATTTGTACAAATTTGCAAAGTAACATAACACATTAGGCTGAAGAATCATATTTTCTGTTACTTTACATAAAAAAAAACGGTGGCGCCCCCGTCTGCGGGACAAATTATGTGGCGCGGACTCCAACTAACGTTCTATTTCATACTATGAAAGAGTCCACGCCACATAAGAAGTCCCGGGGCGCTAGTTTCGGGGGGGTATAACTCCGATCCAAATTTTCGACAGAAGTACCGAATTCAAAAGAAGAAATAATATCCGTCGTTGTGTTACGTCACAAGTCTGGCAACCAATGGGAAACCTTTATTTCTGTGGTTTATTAAATTGAAAAAAATATTTTTTTTATATTTTGGTGGAAAGCAGTCACTTTGTGGTTTTGACATAAATTGAAATAAAACAATAACTTTGTTTGTAACCACGATTTTTTAAAATACCGACCGGTTTCGCTTATCACAAACATCTTCAGGGTATAAAATTAAACTGATCAAAAAATATGCATTCTGCTTATCGTATAATGTACGAAGTAATTGTTTTATTTTTTAACAATGGTTAAGAGATCTAGGTATTTGTCCATAATATTATGTATATCTCTCTCTCTTTAAATAAATTGTATAATAAAATACTCGTTTTATTCAGTTTCACCTTAACCTAACTTCTTCATTTCACCCAGAAAAAAAATACATACGTAGATCTACTAACTTTTCATATGCAACTTTTACTAATTCTACATAATTTTCTAGTCTGCCCTACGTATTTTACAAAATCCGAGTTGGCAACATTGAACACTGTTCGGGAGCAAGATAGTTTAGAAGCAAAAAATCGTGTCATCCCCAACTGCGCAGAACGCTCTGCGCATAGTCTAGTATGCGCCTAGCCGCCTAGTGTCGAGTCGCGTGTTGTTGCCGGTTGCCGCCGTTGCCGGCCACCGCCGCGGCCGCCGGCTGCATTAGTGTTAGTTTGCCAATGGTTTGCCACAAGGAAGGAATGAGGGCGGTCGCGTGTTCCTTGTTAGAAACTTTTCAAATTTCGATTTTAAAAATTACCCGAAATAATTTTTTAGATTATTTTCTGCAACTATTAATTATTTTTATGTTTAGAACGCATTCATTATTTTTTTGTGAATCAAAGAATTCACATTTTTAATTCACCAAGTAAGCTATTCAGAACTTATCCGTCGATTGTGAAACAGGCCTTTATATTACTGTTTTATGGTAAGCCCACACAGCGGCCAACGTTCCAACTTCAAACGTTTGGACGATCGTGTGGAGGGGTGTTCGTGCGTTGGAAGTTCGAGTTGGAAGGTTGGAGTTCGCGTTGGCCCGGGATCGCCTTCGAGGCGATCCCGACGGCCAACTCACACGAACCAGCCTGCCGCAGCTGTCCACACCGTGCCGCGTACTATTAAAATGACTATATTGTTACGGAGAGTGGTATAACGATTGTTTGAAAACATGTCGTGTATATAAGTATATGATTATACGTACGTAATAATTGTAGGCAACTGAAAAAGATACAGCGTAGCTACAGCTGTTTCATGTCCGCCATTTTGGAGTACGGAATTCGGGGTTAGAGGGTTGGCCGCAGCGACCACACGATCGGCCAACCTTCCAACTCCGAACTAAGTTCGGAGTTGGAAGGTTGGCTTCAGTCTGGACGTAGCATTAGAAGGTTTGCAAATTTATTTTTTTTGTCAAGTATATTATTATATTGTTGTAGTATATGTCAATAAATTTCTATTGCTTATATTAGGTAACTATTCAAGGTCTGAATTTGAATTCTGAACAAAGGATACTGATAATTACGTACGCGAAATAAGTTTATTTAGGAGTTCCTTATACAATTTTTTTTTTCAGTTCTTGTATAAAAAATTGTGAGAATGAGTGATGGAAGAAAGCGACCCAGTGGAGCTGTGTACAGGAAAAACGCCAAAATGTAAAAAGAAGAACAAGAACAGGTGATAAGTAAAACAATGAAAATTGACAGTTTTCTTAAAAGTGGAAGGGGATGCAGTATTGTAAGACCAGGAACTTCAACCACATGCAGTGATACTCTACAATCTGAAAAAGATGAATTTGAATTTGTTCATTCATATTGTGTACGAGTGGTTTACTATGATGTTATACTATGATCTCTAGTTTACATTCATTCCAATAACGGAAAAATCTGATATAATGAAGACAATAATTAATGGTACCTACACATACACAAGCCGTGTTATTCCATGTAAGTTGCAATTTCATTGACAAAAAAATTAATATGATTATGAACTACACGGAGAAAAATATTATACTGAAAATAGTTATCTTTTTTTTTAAATAGTGATAATATTCAGTTTTTAATGTTGAATCAGGAATAAAATGTAACAATAATTATCAAGCTTCAGCAAAAATTATATTTCTCAAGTTACCAAACTTTACTTACGGGAAATTCAAAAACTTACAAACCGGCTTAGTAAATTTTCAAACTATTTATCTGTTTTTGGCAACCATATATCAAAAATTAGTACAAGTATTCTTATATAGTTTAATAATTGTTTAGAAACTGTGCACTTATTTTTTAATCCAATGATGTTAAATATCAGTATCTTCACTTGCTTACTAGAAATTGAGCAAGTTTAAAAATTTCCGCCAACTTGCAAATTTTTGTAAATCCTTTTACAATCAGTTTTGGACTGAAATAATAAATGAATAATGTTTGTAAATAATCAATTACAACTATAACATACAATTTTATGTGTAACGGAAATTACAGGATGACGGAAGGAATAAAATTACAAAAACTACATAATACGTATCCTGAAAGTCTCTAGCCATCCCCCCCCCCCCTTCCCCTAAGATGGATAATTTAAACCGTTAATTTGGCCCGCCTGTGATTTTAAACCGTTAATTTGGCCCGACTGTTGAAAAAAGTTGGGCAGCCTTGGTGTAGGGTATCGAAGGTCAGAAGGGGCGGCAAAATTTGAATAGCCTACTGGCGGCAAATGTGTAAATCCGCCACTGGGGGAGGGGCACTTATTGTTTTTTTTTATATATCTTTTAAAAACGATTTAAATTATTATTGTTGTAGTGTTGTAATGTTAAAATGAATAGGTACATTGAATTTAATAAAATTCATTATCGTAACACAAAACTACGTACGCATTGTGTGTTTTTATTGTTGTGTTATTTTTATTACGGAACGTCTGTTTTGATTTACATATGTGACCCACTCGTTATATTATCGATTAGCTTTTGACAGCGCCAAGATCGAATATAACACAATAAAATTGTGAGCTTTCGATTGTATTTTCCTGATAAACTTGTACCTCGCACCTTCTTTGTGTGCCATATCAGGTCCCCCCGACGTTGGCGATCACTCTTGAAAATGTCTCTGTCTTGCGCTGCCCGGAATAGC
Organism: Limnephilus marmoratus; assembly: GCA_917880885.1. Classification (NCBI taxonomy): domain Eukaryota; kingdom Metazoa; phylum Arthropoda; class Insecta; order Trichoptera; family Limnephilidae; genus Limnephilus; species Limnephilus marmoratus. Next base: position 6,760,314 of record OU862922.1, on the reverse strand, counting down.
TCCTCCACACTTCTAATGCCGGTCCACTCTCGTATATTTCGCAGCCAAGACCTTTGTTTCCTACCAGGCCCTCGGCGACCCTCTAACTTGCCTTTCAATATTAAATAGAGCAAGTGATACTTCTCCCTTTGAAGTATATGACCCAGGTATGAAATTTTCCGTGTTAATGCAAGCTGTAAGCAGTTCTCTATCTGCTCTAGCCCGCCTGAGAATTTCTGTGTTGGTGATCATGTCGGTCCATGGGACCTTGAGCATTCTCCGGTGAAGCCACATTTCAAAAAACCTGTTACTCACGGTATTTACTTTCAAGGTCCATGTTTCACATCCTCGCATGTACGAATCTAACCCCGCAGCATTGAAGAATAGAGTCCTAAGTTCATTTCACTCTTCCAATGGAAGTGATTCTATTTACGGATTCTACACGAACGATGATTAACTCCAGTTAACCTGAGGCAGCTAACGTAGAAAATATCAACGTTAACAGAACTTATATGTTTGAGATGGGTGTTCTCCATTGCGTGCTGCGAAGGTGTCGATAGAATCTAATGATTTTATTTTGTTTTATGTAAATTTCTACAAAGTGGTTCGTGGAATATTATACAGGAAATCAAGAGCGAGTTCACTTCGGAAAATCAATAGCTTTCTACCGAAATAGAAACACTTACCTTCCCTATAGAGTTGCGCATTGATAATAAATAAAAATATGTGACTGCCTGAAAAGAACTCCATCATTATAAATATTTTTTGCAGAAAATTCCCACTTTTTACAGCATTAATAATTAAGTTACAATCTTAGGTTTGTGATAGAAGACGGAGTTTGATTGACACGTGAGTAGCTTAATAAATGAGTCGATAGGTACACAGTTATAAATAGAAAGGAGAGAGATAGTTGGGGAATCCCAGAACTCTCTGTCATCATACATTCTCTAGACTAGATCAATGATGCTATGAAAAACATATTATGTGTTGACTGTATACTATCGATTCAAACTATTTATAGAATGAATATTTTGAGGAGAAACACAAGTAGCCCCACTTCTGTCTTCAAATGCTTAGGTGAACAAAATAATAATATAGTTTTGCAAATATTTATTTATTTACGCCTATTTAGGATTTACATACATATATATAACAATATTAATGAAATTATACTAGTAAATGGTGCAGGAAACGACTGTTTAAAACATTTGCACAAAAATAAATATAAAGTAAAATATTATTGAATTTGAACTACACACTATGTAGGTAAAAAATATAAAAAATCCAAAATAGTTTTTTTTCTTTCAGCCGACAAAATACTGTTAATATGTTAGTCAATTTAAATAGCTTTATCAAAATATTCCCCTATTTGTTGAAAAAAACTTCAATAAGATATGCTTATATATTAAAATTGATGTACTAAATATCTACAGGATGTCCGGGGGTAAAGTGCATTAACTTCGGGAGGTGATTCTACATGATAGTACAAGTAAAAAAGATAAATAACTTTTTTCGAAATTCCAACTTTTAGGGGTAGTTTTCTGGTAAAAAGGTAAAATTAGACCGGCGTGTGCGGGCGGCTTTAATATTTTACACTGTTGCCGAATGCCGAATCCCCGCTCCAAGCACTCAGTGTCAGTGTTGAATTCGAATGTAACAATTTTATTCGCGTAGTAGTGTTTCACTTTAAAAACTTTATTATTGTTAGTCAAAACTTGTTGATTTAATGTGTCTTTATCTGGTGTGTATTTATTAAGACTGACTTAAAGGAACAACTTCATTAAGTGCGGGTTTTTTTCAGACTTACTTTTGTTTACTTAGTTGTAGACGTGCCTAACCTGCCTAGCTGTAAAAATGGTGTTTATTTGTGCGTAATTTTATCATTGAATTATTGTGCCAATACCGCGTAATTTTGTTATTGAATTATTAGGTAAATGCCTTACTTTACCAACAAAGAACGGGCAGACATTCATTAACGAAATACGCCACAACGTACGAATTGATAATAATTACTTTACGTTTACAATCTTGATTGCAAAGTTGAAGGTGGACATTTTGAAAATTTGTTAAACTAGTAAACATACGATCTGTATAAACGTCAAATTCTCGGTCTTGTTATGTTTACAAACGATTTCCATGGATACAGGCCAAATCACACCAAGCAACGTTGCAACAAATGCGCCCGGCAAGCTAAGTTGGGTAAGTGCCACCTTACACTAAGGATTTTTAGTAGGTATCTCTTTTTGTATGGGAAAAAAAAAGTTGGAATTTCAGAAAAAGTTATTTATCTTTTTTACTCCTACCATAATGTAGAATCACCTCCCGAAGTTAATGCACTTTACCCCCGGACACCCTGTATATATAACAATACTAACGAAATTATACTAGTAAATAGTGCAGGAAACGACTGTTTAAAACACTTGCACAAAAGGAAATATAAAGTAAAGATATTATTGAATTTGAACTACACAGTATGCAGATAAAAAATATAAAAAATCCAAAATAGTTTTCTTTTCTTTCAGCCGACAAAATACTGCTAATATGTTAGTCAATTTAAATAGCTTTATCAAAATATTCTCCTATTTGATGAAAAAAACTTCAATAAGATATGCTTATATATTAAAATTGATGTAGGTACTAAATATATCAACAACATCGGAGTATTTGTTTCCAAGCTGTTGTATCCGTCGCATAGGAGAGTAATATTGGGATGTTGACTTAGAATTGCTACAATAATACGGTAGGTACTGTCTTGTGACCGACACTTATTGAAGAAGAAAACAAAGTTTTTCCTTCATTAAAAATGTTATTGATATTTTATAGCTCTAAATGTGACCTTGATAGTTCTAGAAAAGCAGTAATACAGAAAATCCGAATGAACATGTTTTTGAAAAGGCTTTTTGGGATTATTCTATTTCTGTCTTTGGAAGGAACGATCAAATCCATCTATATATTTATACCTTTGATTAAACAAAGATTTATACAAATGAAAATGTCCGTAGCGGGAGGCCGCGTGGCAGACACCGGACGAGCAGGGTAGATTTGATTTTCGTACAAATCTACAGTTTTATTCAGACGTTGATAAAATTTTGGATACCTGACCTTCAAAACAAGAGGAAGGTCATTGTCTACGTCTGATATGGGTTAGTAACTAGTTTTAAGTAGTATAGAGTTAAGTGGCATCATACTTGTTAAGTTCCTTGAAGTAAAAATCATCAGTAATATTTTCATACATAATTATAACAGTGTAAACACGTTTACAGATATTCTTTCTTTACATTCAACAAGTTGATAAAGTGCATTGCACATTATTATGGTTTTGTCCAACTGATTGATGGGTTGGTGAATCCAATATGCTATCAATAAGAACCATAAGTTAAAAAGTTAGTAATAAGATAATTTTAGGAATTAATTTTGTATTGTGTCATTTTGATGTAATTTTCACAAAGACGGTGATGTACAAATTATCCAAGTATTATTATCATTAAAGAGTTGCCATGCAGACCAGGTTTTGACAAATCTAACACTATAATTCTATTTAATTTTTTTATTCACTCTTTATACGCCCGTGGGGCATTGGGTATATAATATTAACATTTTTTTACACAGGAGTTCGTAATAACCACTGTAGCGACAGCGCAATTTAAAACTTTTTTCTCCGATTGATTGAGATTTTTTTGGGAATCATTTTGAATATTTTCCGCCCACATTAAAAAAATCATACCTCCGAATTTTAATATGGAGACATACAAACTGATTATAGTTCTATATAGCCAATGAATTCACCCATATTTTGTCGATTATCCCATATTCGTAGGATTAATAAAAAAATATATATAAAATCGTAAACTTCTACTTAATTACTTACAAATAAGGGAAAATTTGCCAAAATTGGCAGCAAAGCAATCCGAAGTATTTTAAATAGTGTCACATTGTGGAAAAGCGCTCCAATGGAGAAACAATAGGTTGAAAAAAATAATTTCTTACATTACAGTGGATAAAATTTAAAGGAAAAATAATAATAATAAAAATAAACTGAAATTATAAGAAATAATATGTTGACATAAAAAAATGTTTAAGTATGTTTGTTTAAAACATCGAAATTGTGACAAAAAATTGACGATTTGTATAGTCGTCTGTTAGACTAAGTAATCGAAGAATTGATGAGTTTGCTATATAATTTGTTTGTAAATAGTGACAATGAACTAGTGAGTCGGTACTCTTATATTGACTACACTCAGGAATTCAGAACAGTCGAGCAAATTCAAATGAACGGCAATGGTAAATGTAAAACTACCACCTCAACTAATAATTATTATCTTTTACATAGTTAGGGAACGTACCCATACTACGTGACCAACTTTTTGCCGTTTTTAACCCCCCCCCCCCCTGACATTTTGAAGACCCCCCCCCCTTAAACGTGTCACGTAGTATGGGTACGTTCCCTTATGTACTAGCTGGTTTCCGGCATGCGTTGCAATGCCATTTTCAAAGAAATACATTGTTTCTCCCTGAATCACCTTTCCAGTGCGTCCCCGTTCCCCTCCCGCGTCCCCTTCCTAGCTAGCTTTATAAATTATAGCCTGTGTTATTCTGATATATGAGCTATATTATTGTAAAGTTTCATTAAAATCCATTCGGTAGTTTTTGCGTGAAAGAGTAACGAACACACATACATCCATCGCGTTCTTAATATTATAGTAAGAAGTTCTTAAAATACATACTTTTTGTGATTTTAAAAAGCTTAGCAACAAAAAAGCATGTATGCGCAAGATGGCTGAAATTACATCATAAAGCGAAAAAATCATGAGTACGTAATCTGAAACGCAATAACGCCCCAAAAATATGCATTGTGTATTGACATGCGATCACGCACACAATGGCGTTCAGATCGGATTTCCAAACAGGATAACAGCAAATAATTACCTAATAATAATAATGCGGTAGACATTGTCTCTGCTGTTAGATAAATGAATGAAAGTGAATGATTTGTGCCAAGGGCTGGGTTTTGAATAAATTATACAGCGATATGGATATACACGGTTTAACAGCACGTACCAAATTATTATAACCGGCGATTCCTGAGCTTATTTGGAGTAAAAAATATATAATATGTCATTTTGCTGTCCGATGATATATATTTTTTTTATTTTAACCACTCCGACCCCTAAGCTTGTTTACACGACAATATAACAATAAGATTATTTTCAATATAACAATAGGCTTGTTTTCAAGCTAACGCGTGTGTGCCCAAAGAAATCGTTATAACTCCGTTATTATTCTAGTGACAACCCTAAAACAAAAAGTAAAAGATTCATATTAAATCAAGCTTTACATCTCTATTCAAAGTTGTCCATAGAAATACATAAAAAAGATTTATTTTGTATAAACAGTTTTCACCCGCTAAATCGCCAACGGCCGTTAGATATTGTTCATTTTATTAAATATTTTTGTACGAATTGGTAAAAAAAAGGGAGAAAATTGTTTATTATACATTTATACAACCGAATAAGTGTTTTTTTTTTAACATAATCCGTGATTTTAGTACCGTTTTCACATAAAAACATCTCGTGAGTCATTTTTACAATTTTTGTGTGTTTGCATTCTAAATTCGAATATTTAAAAATGTTAATATTTATTTGTATCTAATAATACAATTTGAAAGATTATTTCATGCTTTCAAAAAAAGATTTTAGTACTCGGCTACGTACAGAAATATTTATTTATTATAAGCTCATAATCAAAGCAGCTAATGCGCGCACAGGGACCGTTTTACACAACACCTCGGGTTAGGGAAACAGTGAAATTAATATTTTGTAATATTAAAAAAGAATGCCAAAATGTTTTAAAAAATCACAGGAGAACAACGCTACCACAATCGTGTAAAACTTTCGTTGGTTTTTACGAAGATTATGTTTTGTCTTCCGGTGGATTTATTAAAACGTTATTTCATCTGTATAAATGACAGCTTGATATAGCGCGACGCTTCGTAGGTACTGTACGTAGGTAAGATTTCATTCTCTCGCAGACTAAATCCTATAGATGTATGCATCTGTATCGTTTTAGTGTCGCTCGTTTCCATTTCATCGAGTTTCAAATCACAACGGTGCTAAAGAAGTTTTTACTTTTAAAAAAAATAATCAAACGTCGCCACTGATCCCATCCCACTACGTCACGACGAGATCAAGCGATACGCGCGCTGTTTCATGTGTTACCGTTCTGCTGGAATGAGACGGAATTATCATGTGACTAGCCGCAATGTTATACCCGAATACAAGGTTGCGACGTGTGATAGAAATATATTTTTATTGTTTTTAATTGAAAAAAAATATCATCGGAGAGCTGAACAACATATACATTTTATAAATCCAAACAGGCTCAGAAATTTCTGGTTAAAATCCTTCGGGTACGTGCTTTTACAGCCTGTAAAAACAACATTGTTTTCTTCATTTTATGCTCACTTGGCAAATAAAAAGCTAAATCTCTGCAAAAAGAGTGAGAAGTGTAAATGCTTGTGGTACACGATCGGAAGGTGTTACAACACTTGAGATTGCAAGATACTTGTAGGGTCGTGTGAAATACTGCATCAGCGTTGTTTTCTGTGCGACACCCGATTGACAATATGACTTACATTAGCTCACACATTTTCTGTGTGGAGTGTCTTTTTAAGGAAGGGAAGGAGAGAAGTTCTGGGAAGGAAAAGGGTACTAGGGGTGGTAGGAATCTGGGGGTCAGTGTGTCCAGGAATGACAGACGTATAAATCCATCCCTCCAACTGTGGTGCAAGGCGAAGAGTCGAGAGATTATAGCTGGAGAGGTCAAAAGACCTCCTCAATCAGTCTATCTCGATCCGGCCCGCCACGCAACAGGTAGACAGATACTTCGGCCACCAAAGATTTTGATAAACCTCACTCGGTGAGTTTATCATGAACCCGGGCACCCCTGCTAAGTCATCAAACGTTGCGTAGTACTTGCTTGACCTACGGCAGGATCACATAAGTTGGCATGGATATGAAACGAATTTATTTACATTGTCGATTTTTGTACTTATATACTCTTATATATTCAGAATACAGAGTTTCAACGGACTTACTTGACTTACTCGAACTTTAACAATTGGTTCCCGATATTATTCAGAGTAAAAAATGTTAATGAAATTTCGGTCTTAGGTGACTTTTTGAGATTTAAAAACAAAAAAATTAATATGGGTTTTAAATTAATAAGGGCATCACAACACTCGATACGGTTTTGAGTTTCTCGCCGGTGCAACGGTGTGCAGGAGATGAATAATATCATGTTTCCGTTATCCTTCCCAATTTTTTACAATACTATTTTAGTTTATTACCTACAAGCAGGTAATCATTTCCCTCCACAAAGTTACACGATACAAAATTAGCGCAGACCAGTAAAAAATCACGGGATAGTCTGAATTCTTGACAAGTATAGTCCAATTTTGAAAATGACTCAAATTATTTTCTGTTAAAATATTATATTATTGGTAGGCCTTGTTCGAATTCTTCGAATTGTTAAAATGACACTTCAATTCAAAATTAATCCGAGTTCATTGAACTAGAGTTACGTAACGCACAGACAACCGAAATAAGCATTTTTAATGATCATACAGTTGTCATGACACAAAAAAATGTTAACGTGAAACAAAACTATTAACATTAAGAAAACTATATGAATACAATATATGTCTACTTATATACAAAATAAACAATAAACTCGTACGTACAAACACAGAATTCATTAAAACGTCCCAAGTACACAAACACGTCATTCCCACTAACTATGGTAAACAATCCATTGGTTACGAGGGGGGCAACTTGTATAATTGCCTCCCAAAGGACATTAAAAACGAAAAAAACTAAGTAATTAATAACGTTTTTCTTGATAAACAAAACAATGAAATAGAATACCGCTATATTGAAATATTTAGTTTAGTTTAATGTGTTTAATTATTTCTAATTACATAAATGAGTAAAAATGTAATTTTCTTTGTACTGGAATAAAAAAAGTGAAATTTACGAAGTATGGGAGCATACATTAATTACGTGAGCTCAAAAGGGGGGAGGGGTCCAGCAAAATCTCACGTTATTTCAAAAGAATATACGAAGTGGCCCAAATTTATCTCACCAAGGTAAGGGGGAGGGGAGGGGTCTAGATTGGAAGAAAAACTGCTCATGTAATTAATGTATGCCTCCATTATCACAACGCCTCTTAATTTGTTACATAATATATTATATGTAATAAAAAGTAAAATTATATAAAATGATTAGATATGTAACCTAAAACCTTGACGTTAGCAACAATATAATTCGACTACAAAGCAATCATGTGCATTATTTAATTTCCATTAACAGCTGTTATCATTAAAAACCAGAATACGATCACGTTTCGTAATGGTTTGTGATAAATTAGGTACGTAATTTTAAAGGCACTTAAATATTTTATAATAATTAAATATAATAATTTTTGTGGTGTCTCTGCATCTGTGTATAAGTCGGGTTCAATGAACTCTAAAACTGGGATTACTTTGATTTAAAAAAACGGGAATCAATCGTGTGAACACTGTGAATAATTCAGACAAGCTAGTAGACAAGTAGGTAAGTAGTTATCAAAATCATTTTAAAAGATAATTAATCATTCTATATTCTGTATTTTTTCGACAGTATTTTTTCGTTTTTACTAATAGTGTTCATTCGAAAGATATATTTCTGATAGTCTTTTGAAAAGTAATGAGCCTCAGGCATTTTTTATTAATACTATTTTGTAGCAAATTGATAAGTGTTCAAACTCGAATACTCTCTCATTCCCGCATCGCTTACTAATAAGAGTAATAAGGGACGAGGGATGCTATTGGTTAGAATTTGCACCCCGCCGCTCAGGCTTACAGATGGTATGACCGATGTAAGGTCATGTGAGACATCGAGAAAGTTATGTTGCCTTCCGGGACTGTCCGCGCATCTTCAAGGGAAAAAAATTCTGGCAGGTCTGACATACGTTCGGACAACCTGCAGTGAATAATACTCGTAACCCTTTTTTTACGCGGTTGAGGAAACAACTAGTTTCCTTTGGGCTAAATACCCACAAGGGAAACTTTGGGTACTCCTTCCAGGCTTACAGATGGTCAGACCGATGTAAGGTCATGTGAGACTTCGAGAAAGTTAAGTTGCCTTCCAGGACTATCCGCGCATCTTCAAGGAAAAAAATATCTGGCAGGTCTGACATACGTTCAGCTAACCCGGTGTGAATAATACTCGTAACTCTGTTGTTAAGCGGTTGATGAAACAACTTGTTTCCTTTGGGCTTAAAGTTATTGTTATATGTAGTTTTGTACTGTTTTATTATTTATGAATTGTGTCATACTCGCAAGTTGATTGGACCTACTCCAAATACCTATATATTATAAACTAAAGTCCTCCGCCGCGTATGACGTCTGTTCGCGATAAACTCAAAAACTACTGAACGGATTTTCACCGGTTTTCACCAGTAGACAGAGTGACTCATGAGGAAGGTTTAGGTATATAATTTGTCAAGGTTTTGTGTAAATTGGTTGAAATGTTTAATTTAAGGAGAATATTTGTACGTGGTGGACCAGCGGGTTGGCAAACGGGCGGTGTGGATTTGATTTGTATGCAAAATAACAGATGGCGGTGTGAGTTAAAAAGTTGGGTAATTATCCCGTAGATGGCGTTGTGTTTCGTTAGCCACAGCAACGCATGGCCGGGTCAGCTAGTAAAGATTATTTGTGTTTACCGTAATGTAATAGTGGATTTTATTGAATTACCAACGCTACAATATTATTTATCATTGCGTATAATTTCTAACCCGTCATTAAAAAAATCGCATAAAAAACAGCAAAATTTAAAAAACTGCGTTATAAAGTCGTAGCTTTTTACGAAGAGGGGGATGAAATAAATTGCAAAGTGCAGCGGATGAATCACCGCCCTCTAATAATACAGTGGTAGGCTGTATGAATCAGGTTTTCAGGGGTTAGCGGAATGTTCGCATGCCTTGTCGCCACGTGAGTCACTTTTGAGATCAATAGGGAGCAATATGGTGTGATTCACTGGAAGCATAATGCTGTTTCACCAACGGGTTGTGCATATTTAAAATACCAAACTCTGACGAAAATGTGCGCGTGAAACGTTACCTGCGTGTTATATATAATAGTTATAAATATAATATATGTCGTAGCCTACAATAACTATCAACTGTGTACTTGTAAGGTTCTTAGGGTGTGAATGAATGAAAATCAGTGAATTTTTGTTTCAAATGTATGTTTCTGAAGGCATATTTTTGTTAGTAAACTTAGATCAATATATTACATTATAAAAGAAAGTGTACAATGTGCGTGCCCCTAAAACTCAGGAACGAGTCCCGGTACGATCAAGGGCGTTATATGTTGTGGTAGCCCTCTATCCCCCATCCATGAAGAAGGTTCCCGTTTTTACCTAAAGGGCGTGCTTTTGAAGATATAAGGGCTGGATTTTTCGCCCTCTAGAAATTTCTAGAACAGTCCAGAACATTCGAGAGCATTCCACAACATTCCATATCATCCCGGAAAATTCTGGAATGTTGTTGAATGTTCGGTAATAGTCTGAAACCGTTAGAGAACATCCCAGATCATTGTGGAACATTACAGAACACTCTCAAACACTGTGGAATGTTCTGGAACATCGTGGAACACCGTCGAAGACTTTTTTGTACGGATTTAGCTACCCATTGGTAAGGGTATAAAAAGCAAGATCCGTCGTACAGTACAGTAAAAGAAAAGGCTGGGTTCGTTTCAAAGATCTTATAATGACGTAATTAATAATTTTGATGATAATAGTCATTTTAAGACGTATTCACGTGCCCATCATATTATTAAAAAGATAATATTATGTGGCGAATAAGATAAATTTTCAATCTCCTCAACAATTAATAAAAACAAATTTATTCTGACTCAGCAAAATAAAAAAAAACACAAAAGATATTAAGCAATAAATGGAAAATCTATGAATGGGGAAAACAAAAATAAGGTTGCCGCGTATTACAAGATTATGGTTGCAGCAAGAAGTAACAATGCAAAATGTGCACTCGATAGACAATGCAACGAATCATATAAGGACATATAAAATGTTGTCATACAATCTGAGTAACACAATACGAATGCTGGGATTTCATAGATATAATGCTATGTAAAATAGTATCTAACCACTAAACAATGTCCAGGAAATAAACCACACACATATGAATAAAGGTTTAATAATAAATTGCAGGTTTTAAATAAATTTTATTGAACAGTAGTTTCCTGGGAACCATTTACTGGATAACCGACACCACTGCCACAGATCACCCCGAGTGGTTCGTTACGTTTGGTGACGTAGCTTGGGTGCCCGTGTTCATGGGGCTAGGTTTGTCCGGGTCTTGGCGGCGGAAGCGTCTGCCCACCAACTGCGTCGCAGGTCGGATCGGAAGAGACTGTTGAGGGAGAACTTTTGACCTCTCCAGCTGGTCTCTCTCAAAACATGCACATTGCACCGCGGTTGGAGGGATGGATTTATATATTCATTCATTGACCTCCAGATTCCTACCCACCTCTCGTATACATATATCATAAAACTGGCGCTATAGTAATTATCCACCTTTATTATTAAAATTTAAGGGTGGAAACTAGATTCCACTACAATCATAAAAAAAGTACATTACCGACAATTCTAAAACTAAAACGAAGACTACTTCAAAAAACTTTGCAATGTTCGTTAATTGGTCTATAGTATTATATCCCAAACGCGGGCTCAACATATCTACACAGTTGACATTTTTCACATGAGAACGGATAGCTTCTACGACTCGTTCTTGACTTCAACAGCTCGTTCAATGATTTGCTGGCCTTTGAGTTTCCTCCTTCCTACAACGTGGGTCTCTTCAAGACCCATATTCACTCCTTTCTCAAAATGACCCTTCACACAGCATCTTCAAAGATGATATATGGCCCTGAGGGAAATTATTTTCCTATTAAATTATTTTCGTTTTATTGACTGAGCGTAGCGATGTCCTGTTTTAACTTGACCGTTTTTGTATTTCGTCTGTCTGTAAATTTGTTTGTACTTTCCGTTTCCATTTCAAGACGATGGCCGTTTTAATGGTTCATTGGTTCCTTTTTTCAATGTGAAATCGTAGTGTTTGTTTGAACTATCTTATACTATTTTTTTTTCAATATTACGGTACCCAAACAGCATGAAATTAAAAAAAAAGAATTTTCTTCGACATACTGACATTTTTTTGCACAAATTGTATAACAATTAATTTTTTTGAAATTTAAAAAAATGTTACATACATGGTTTATAATTTAGCAGGTAGATATATAGATACGTACCAACTTACAAATCTTATGATTTTAGAGGAAATTTTGATTTTGAAATGATAAAATTAGTACTGTTAATTACTTTTAAATCTATTACTAACAATATTAAACGAGTATTAGTTACGGGTAACGTGCGCCCATTCGATAAAAAACAGCAGCAGACGACATTGATAGTCCAGCTGGATAAACGCAAATGAACACGTTACAAATAATAAGATGTAAAACATAGTAGTTTGCTGCAGGCGGTGGCGGTATGATGTTTACGTTTGGAATAGCTCTTATGTTTACTGAACGTCGTCGGACAGAATAATTTATGCTGGACATTAACACCAGATGCGGCAGACTCGTCATAATAATAATTCACGAGGAGAAGAAGCAGACAGCCTCGCGGGCTGTGGACAGCCCTTTACGAGATGTCAGAGGGGCAATTCCCGTTTTACTTTAGGATAAGGAATTGTCCTTAACCTTAAAAATAACGACTTTATCGTTAACCACAATTCGAATTCTCTCGGATGAAAGCGAGAAAGTCGTTGATTTTAAGGTTAAGGACATTTCAGCAGTCATCCAAGATAACTAGAATCGCAGATAAATGTAAAAGTCGTTAATAATTTTAAGGATAAGGATTTATATTATTTAGAACCTGAGTATCCCCCGAGTGAGCGAACGGCGCGCGGCAGGATTTTATAAAAGACTAGCACACCCGGCAACACGTTGCTGTGGCTAACGAAACACAACGCCATGCCATTACCCAACCTTTATAACCAACTCCATCTGTTAAATCAAATCCACACCTCCCGCATGCCAGCCCGCTGCCCACTTGCCAGCCCGCTCCCTTTATTTACATATTTCAACCAATTTACACAAAACCTTATCAAATTATATAGCTAAAATCTTCTTCATGAATCACTCTATTGGTGAAAACACCATGAAAATCCGTTGCGTAGTTTAAAAGATCTAATCGCACAGACAGCGGGAGCGACCTTTTTATAAGTTTTCTTTATTCATTGAATTGTTTATTACATTAATTGGGTATTTTTTCGACCACCATGCTAGGCACATGCCCGTGTTGTGGTTCATTTTATACTATGTAAAGATAACAAAACTTAAACATATGACTCATCAGTAGTCGGATTTTAGCAGTTTTTAGTTAGGTATTTTTGGAAAATAAATACACACATTATTATGTCCAACAAATTTTAACCTAATTACATACAAAAGTGACACGCTTTTAATAATGCTATACGTAAAAACTTAAGGGTAATTTAAAAAGTATCGACATGGTGTTAACTGGTTTAATATCAGCATCCTTACGAAATTAAACTAATAATTCATGTTTGGTTTCATTATAAATAAGATATTCGAATGCATCCATATAAACCATCGGCGATAGATAGCACCACAAAGGAATTTAAGACTAGTTTTTTTAAGAACAGGCTTTTATTACGCCATTAATCAAATATATGATTCTATAGTGGAGTGTATCCACTTGCGAACAAAAGCGCCGTTTGCGGTTTCTTGGATCCTTTCACATAATTCGTGCTTCAGCTCGCGTGCGTATACGCAACCTAAGTCAATGCCATACTTAACGGACAAGATATACTATCACAAGTAGGATCGATCAAATACGTTGGTACAGTATTTCTAGAATTGTGTCAAGCCAAGCCAAGCAATAGTTGCGTGTGAGAGAACCCATAAAAGTGTCCACGAGCCAACATATTGGTATAAAGTACAAAGCGATTTAAGATGAATATAAAAGTGCATGCATCAACATTATTAGTTGAGTAAATTCGCATACAGACAAGAGCGAAAACTTTGGCAGCGATACTTTTTAAACGACTTCGAAAAGGAGGAGGTTCTCAATTCGACTGTATTTTTTTTTTTTTTTATGTTTGTTACCTCAGAACTTTCGACTGGGTGAACCGATATTGATGATTCTTTTTTTATTTGAAAGCTGGTGCTTCCCGTGTGGTCCCATTTTAATTTGGTTCAGTTCTGACAATGGCATCCATGAGAAAATCATATAAGTCTTAAATTTGCATCAAGTATGTGCGCGACAAATGGACGAATAACTCAATATCACGCCAACCGATTTCGATGATTCTTTTTTTATTGGAAAGGATGTACTTCAAGGGTAGTTTGATGAGAGTTAGGTTAGGTTCTGATTATGGGATACATGACAAAGTAACGGAAGTCTCCAATTCTGAAGAACAAATTTACGATACTCGGCCGAATTAGTTAGTGTACTTCAGATTCACTAAAAACCAAAAAATAAACAAAAATTTTAACAAAACAAAAAAACGACTTCAAAAAATGCACTAAAAGGTAAAAAAATAATTTCGTATTCTTCTACAACTTTATAATCAACTTACCTTTTCTACTCATCAATATGTAGGTACGATTGTTATTTTTGGAGTCGGTGTCAACCAAGGTACCCGCGGCCCGGCGTGTTCACTTGACAGCTCCTCTCCCGCCGACACCGACTCCAAAAATAACAATCGTTTTGTTTTGTTAAATTTTTTGTTTATAGAACGCCATTTAAACGTTCGTCTTATATTATATTTTATCATAGATTTTTTTTAACATTAGCTCCACACACGAGGCCCTGAGGAAAATAATTCCCGTCGGGGCCTATATCATCTTTCGGGATGCTGCGTGGAAAGTTTTTTAAGAAAAGGAAGCGGAGGAAGTTCTGCAGAGGAAAAAGGTATAAGGGGTGGGTAGGAATCTATCTATCCCTCCCACTGCGATGCAAGGCAATGTTCCGAGAGTCCTGCTGGAGAGGTCAAAGATCTCCCTCAACCAGTCTCTCCCGATCCGGCCTGCCATGCAGTTGGTGGGCAGATGCATCCGCTGTTGAGATGCAAACAAACCTAACCCCATTTACCCGGATACCTAAGTCACCAAACGTAGCAAATCACTTGGGGTGACTTATGGCAGAGGTGTTGGTATCCAATAAATGGTTCCCGGGGCGGTGGTACCCATACCCGCCTCCCAAATTGAGATAGCTGAACAGTGGAGACTTCTAAATTATTCTAACACATCAATGCCATTTAATCCAAAGGCTGGTAGCGAAGTGGTTCAAAGCATCGGGTTCCCAACCAGGCATCATGAATTTAAACATTTTATAGCCAAGTCCTTCATCACCGCACAAGCAACATTTTCGTCTCATAATTAATGAGTACAAATAATTCAAATGTTGTTTTTGCAATTCAATGTGGGTCTTTCTTTTAATGAAAATAAAAATACATCAGTAGTCAATCCGCTTAGTTGGCAAATAATAAGCGCCCTTGAGGTGATTTTTCACAAAAACGGCGCTCTACAAATTATCCAATTATTATTATTAATAGCCTCTCGTTTGAAGTATCAATTCAATCTACGCAAAACGCTCAGATAAATCGTTGGGTTACGAGTCCCGGTGACCGGCCAACTCAGAATGAAACCAACTTAGAACCATCTCAAAAAGGTCATTAAGAGTGATGATAAAAATATATAAAAAAAATTGGTTAAATAAGTTACGTTAGGTTAGGTTTAACGGCTATTTTAAAATTATTTTTTTTATAGCTTTTATTGACTTTTCAAGGAGTTGTTGAGTTGACTTGATACTGAGTTGGCATGGAACCACGAGTCCCATGTGCATTGTGAATGCAGTACATTCCTTACAGAAATTGGATGATGAAAATTGCAGTGCACTAGAAGACCCCCTGTCTGAACGACGCGACGCGACGCTTAACTGCAGTATATATGAGACGTGAAAATACTCGGCGTGCTCGAGAAAGGGTCCTTGAGAGAATGCATTTCATGGTGCATGAGAGAATGCATTTATGGGTGCACTAAGCAAAATTATAATAAAGATAAAATATATCAAAAAGAAACAACATATTATTTATTTTGCATAAACTTTAGATAACCTTGCGAATATTGAAGACTTTAACCCCTCAGGTTAATTTGTTTGGTTTTCGGAACAACTTCGTTATGTCTCCCTTACTATTATAGAGAGAGATACGATCTAAACCAGTGGTTCTTAACCTTGTTGGAGGTACTGACCTACTGACCCCCACCAGTTTCATATGCGCATTCACCGAACCCTTCTTAATTGGAAAGCGGGGCGTGTCATCACGAATCATATGAGTCGGGGGTGTGTCTTGACCTCCGCCGAACCCGCGGGTTCTCCAGGGGTTCGATCTAAACCAGTGGTTCTTAACCTTGTTGGAGGTACTGACCTACTGAACCCCACCAATTTCATATGCGCATTCACCGAACCCTTCTTAATTGGAAAGCGGGGCGTGTCATCACGAATCATATGAGTCGGGGGTGTGTCTTGACCTCCGCCGAACCCGCGGGTTCTCCAGGGGTTCGATCTAAACCAGTGGTTCTTAACCTTGTTGGAGGTACTGACCTACTGAACCCCACCAATTTCATATGCGCATTCACCGAACCCTTCTTAATTGGAAAGCGGGGCGTGTCATCACGAATCATATGAGTCGGGGGTGTGTCTTGACCTCCGCCGAACCCGCGGGTTCTCCAGGGGTTCGATCTAAACCAGTGGTTCTTAACCTTGTTGGAGGTACTGACCTACTGAACCCCACCAATTTCATATGCGCATTCACCGAACCCTTCTTAATTGGAAAGCGGGGCGTGTCATCACGAATCATATGAGTCGGGGGTGTGTCTTGACCTCCGCCGAACCCGCGGGTTCTCCAGGGGTTCGATCTAAACCAGTGGTTCTTAACCTTGTTGGAGGTACTGACCTACTGAACCCCACCAATTTCATATGCGCATTCACCGAACCCTTCTTAATTGGAAAGCGGGGCGTGTTATCACGAATCATATGAGTCGGGGGTGTGTCTTGACCTCCGCCGAACCCGCGGGTTCTCCAGGGGTTCGATCGAACCCACGTTAAGAACCACTGATTTAAACGGTAATGGGAAGAGAAAACACCATGCTCTTTATATCAAAATCTAAAAGTTAAACAAAATAATTAAAATGCACACCTTTATGAAACCAAAGTTTCAAAACCGCAATTAGAAAGAAAAATGTGAAACTTTGTGAATTTTTTACTAATTATTTTTACAAGCAACGATAAAAAAACGGAAAAATAACGTTAATAATGCATTTGTATAATAAAATATATGTTTGTTTTTTTTTCGTCACCAATAAATTTAGTTAGAAAAAACGTAAGGTAATGCAAACTTTAAAACCCTTTAAAGTTTGCATTCAACAATTTTAAACATAAAAAATTACATTTACTGGATTTCTAATAAAAAGAACAGCGTATTTCAACACCTTTCAATTTTCGGATATGTTCACAAATATTCAATTTATTTGCATTTTATTGCAAAGCGGAACTATTCTGACTTACTAAAAATTATATGGGCGAGGTCTGAGGGGTTAAAAAATTCAAGAAAATCTTTAAACCTGTAGGAGTCAGGCCTTGTTCGTGGATTATGACTCCGTACTATTCTGACGTCAGCAGCCGACTGGCGAGAAGTAGAGAAAGGCGTGTGTGTTTATTGACAGAATAATATTATCAATTAATGAACTACTGAATTACATGAGCTAAAATTAGGTCCTATATAGTAAAAATCAGTCACTACCGCTGACGCTTTTACCCTCCGTTAAATTCCGATATTGTGTCATAGAATCTAATCAAAACTCCACCGCCCTCTGTTAAACTCGATCGCTTCGTCAGCCATCTTGGTAAATACTCACATCCAGGTGATTTTCACCTAGTTAATGCTTTAAGTCGGCATATTGGTGGATATCGGCTTCTTAAATTCGATGAATTCTGTATAACTCCAGAATAGTTCATTGTTCACTGACACTGATTTTATGACCTCCTCAAACCTAGGACATAGTTCTAGAGAAAGACAGATTAAGTCGGTTATCGCTGTGGGATTTGAACTCACTCGTACTTGAGTGAAGCAGTGAAAACCGTGCCATCGAAAACATAACATACATTATTAATCCAATTGAAATGAATATGAATCAAATAGTTCAATAATATCTTAAGCATTTCACTGAGTCAAGTCAGGAATATTTGTTGATTCGATATTACGGTAATGAATGGATTATTCATTGGGTGGTGTTTTTTTTTTTTTTTAATTTGAAAGACTTACAAATTTGGCTGTCGTAATCAACAATAATAAACAAATCAAAATGACGACCGTCAATCATTGATAATTTTCTCTTCATCATCTGGTCACATTAATGTGTCATCTCATGTCAAATTTATAACTGTTTAGCATATAACAGCCTAGCGAGTCATATTCGTAAAAAAAACTTCGTCTAGTCTACAGTATTGCGACTATTGATGTTTTAAAACATACCTACATAAAATTATTAGCAATCTTTATTGAGCCGTATTATTTTGATATTTTCGATTAATTCGTCAACCAGAAGAACTATTCTGTATCTTTTGTGGATACGGAATCGTTTCCACGCGTAAATCTCCTGTCAAATTTGTGTGATTGTCTATGACTTTTTTTATGGACTGATATGTCAGCTGTCGTATTTCAACTCGTTTAAAACACGAAATATACAGGGTGTTAAGGGATGTACTTGACTTACTTTAACCAGTGATCCCTGACATTATTTGGAGTAAAAAATGAAAATGAAATTTTGGTCTACGGTGACATTTTTGATGTTTTTTTTTTTCTACAAAAACATTAAAAAAATGGAAGTTGTTGAACAGTTGGAGTAAGGGGTTCAGGTTAAAGTAAGTTAGGGTAAGGGGTTCGTCGGACACCCGGCTGAGTGAACAGTGACGACATGCGGAAGAATTTTTTTTTGTTTGATTTTGAAGAAAAAATTTTTGAAACAAAAAAAGTTCCAAAAAAGTCACCGGAGACCTAAAGTTCATTTACATTTTTTACTCCAAATAATGTCAGGAATCACTGGTTAAAATAAGTCAAGTACGTCCCTTAACACCCTGTATGATTATTTATTCATTTAATGTACGTTTAAAGATTTACACCATGGATTTGGCATTTGCGAAGTTTCGTTACAATCTAAATACTCATGAATGCTTACTTGGCCCAAATTAAGGACCTATTTAAGGCAAAGCTATTGAGGCAATATACACGTAAATAATTTAATATTAGGAGACGCTTTACATTAATTATTTCACTAACCGCCTCACTTTTAGGCACGGACTATGGGAATTACACTTCTTTTCAAGAATTACTACAAGAAACAACTATTTACGTGCACAAAATAGGGTATTAGGTTATAAATTTGGGCAAAAAAAAAAAATTCATGCGTATTTAGATTGAAACTTCGCAAATGTCAAATTCATAGTTTACAAACGAACATTAAACGAATATGTATACTTGCAGCGTTTCGTGTTACTATTTGAACAATTGCTTAAATATGTTACCTGCCGAAATTAAAAAAATGTGCAAATGGTAAAACAAATATTATGTTGAAGAATTTGCTCGCCAAAAGAAATAATTTGTATTAGACTCCAACACAAAAAATTCTAACTGCATAATAAAGTAAAATAAGTTTATATAATGAATAACTTATTACTTTGTATAAAACTACTATATTTAAAACAATATCAACATGTTTCGACAACAATGTTGTCTTCATCAGGATATGTTACTATGATAAATAAAAAACAAGTATAGACAAATTAAAATAAATTATAACATAGACAAAATATTAAAAAGTAGAGGTGATTAATTACTTACTAATCATAAAAATAGTTATACAAAATTAAATTTAAAAATTATTTAAGGAAAAATAAAATTGCATTTAGATAATAAAATTTTTTAAGAATAATTAATTAAAATAATTAGTCTAAATCAAAAAATCAATAATTATAATTAGTTGTAAGTATTAATAAGAAAATAAATTTAAAAGATGGCTATTTTAAAAAAAGGTTTGGTTATTTATAAATTGGAAATAATTACAGTTTAAATTTTTTGGATTTAAATATTTCTATCATTAATAATAAATTTGAATTTAACATTTTTCGTAAAGATACATATACAGATATCATTATACATGAAACATCTAATCATCCATATTCACAAAAATTAGCAGCTTTTCATACCTTACTAAGTAGATTAATTAATGTTCCCTTATCTTTGAGTAATTTTAAAACAGAATTAAATACTATTAAACAAATTGCAATTAATAACGGTTATAATTCAAAATTAATAGACAATATGTTAAACAAAAAATATAAGAAAAAGTTTTTTAGATCTTTTGTCTATCCACATGTTGTTGAAAATGATAATAATTGGAGAAAAATTTTATTTTTAAATAATAACATTTCAAATTTAATAATTAAAAACATGCCAAATAATGTACAACCAGCTTTTTATACAAACAACAAATTAAAAAATTATATATTAAATAATAAGGATAAATGTGATTTTTTGAACAAATCTGGGGTTTATAAATTAATTTGTAATGATTGTAACTTTTTTTATATTGGAAAAACTTCTAGAAATTTTAACATTCGAGTTAAGGAACATATAAGATGTTTAAATAATAATAATTATTCTGAATTTGCCAACCATATTTTGGAAACAAGTCATTCTTTTGATATTAATATAGGTCTTAAAATTTTACATACTAACACTACGGTCATGCAATTGGATAATTTAGAAATTTTAGAAATTAGAAAAAGCATTAATAGTAAATTAAATATTATAAATAACCAAACCTTTTTTAAAAATAGCCATCTTTTAAATTTATTTTCTTATTAATACTTACAACTAATTATAATTATTGATTTTTTGATTTAGACTAATTATTTTAATTAATTATTCTTAAAAAAATTTATTATCTAAATGCAATTTTATTTTTCCTTAAATAATTTTTAAATTTAATTTTGTAAAACTATTTTTATGATTAGTAAGTAATTAATCACCTCTACTTTTTAATATTTTGTCTATGTTATAATTTATTTTAATTTGTCTATACTTGTTTTTTATTTATCATAGTAACATATCCTGATGAAGACAACATTGTTGTCGAAACATGTTGATATTGTTTTAAATATAGTGGTTTTATACAAAGTAATAAGTTATTCATTATATGAAAATGATGCCACAAAATAAATTTGCGAAGTTTGAAGAAGTAAAATAAGTTTATTTATATCTTCAAAAGTAAAAGCACCCATTTAGAAACTACTTAAAAGTAGTTTATTAAGACTTTTCTTTTTCCAGTTAAATATTTTTATTTTTCCTGTCATTGTATTACTTTGTCTTTATAATAAAAAAAATTTAAAAAATTTGGAAGCGACATCATAAATAAACCAATCCGCTGACATTTGTCACAGTCCGTAGAAAAAGCAACTGCAAGCCATAGGCAATCACACATATTTGACAGATTACGTATGGAATCGATTCCACAAAAGGTACAGAATCGCATGGCATAAGTCAGTATGGTCTACCTGCATCCGGAACAGAAAATTTTGAACATTGAGTGGGATGAACTATTTAGGCAGCTAAGGACATTGACGAATGAAAAAATCTCATGGCAGCATTGAAAACCATAGAGGAAGAGAACGGTTAAAAATAATAACATTAACACCATAAAATCCATCCGGTTTCGTAGAATAATAAATAATACATAAAAAGAATAAATGACTCAAAAGCATGATTCATCCACATTCAATTTTCAAAGTTGACAACTAGCTTAATTAAAATTATTATTTAACGGCGTGCACACAATATAATATATGGTGTGGTATTTGGAGTGCTTCCATGGAGAAAGAAAATTAATTAAATAACGTGAGAGTTTTTATAATATTATTCATTGACAATATAAATGAAAGTGAAAATTATTCCGCAATAAATAAATGGATTCACTCTTGATCTCTGCGGGTATTATTTCTTATAACTTTCATTTTGTTTCTGAGTGGTCGATACTCTCTGGTACATCGCCCTGGTCATTCGTTATTTCATTATTTCATTATTCATTATTTGTTCTGTTCAATGGGTTGGTATAGCAAACATACCCAGACTAGCTGAGATCAAATGTTATATTTTGGCATTTCTTCGGGCAGGATTTGAATTCATAACTTTCGGGAGACATAGTACCTAATGGAAATTACTACTGCGTAACTGAGGTCGCGAAAAACACATTAACAGTCAAATCATTAAGTATATTAATTATGTCAAGAATGATTAATGACCGACCAACTATAATATAATCAATTAAATACGGAGACCGGTATTTTAATGAAGAATTAATTGCTCTTAGTAAAATAAAAGGCAGGATTTTTTTAAAAACGAATTTCATCTAAAGGAAAAATATTTTCTTTTCTGGAATTTTCGAAGAAGAGGAAGAAAAATCCACAATAAAATACGGATATGATACAAATTAAAACGATTAATGTAAATATGATCTATACAAATTCAAACAAAACCATCGTATCAATGTAATTGGAGTGAATTGAATCAAATGAATTTAATGTACAGAATTGAGTAAAAAAAATTGAAACAAATAAACTGCATCAAATGAATTGAAACAAATTAAATTAACTATATCAAATTATATAAATTGTATCAAATGAATTGAACCGAAAGAATTGAATCAAATGAATTGAATTCATTGAAATTAATTTAATAGAATTGATTCAATAGAACTAATTCCGCCTATCTCGAAACAGGTACATCCTAGTGAGACAGGCATCGAAAAATATAACGAAAACATACCTTACATAGATAAATAAAATTTAAAAAATTGAATTGAATCAAACGAATTGAATTAATTCAAATTAATGGAATCAAATGAGCTGAATAGAATCAAATGAATGGAATGAAATGAATTGATCAAATGAAGTGTTTCAAATGAATTGACTCAAATCAATTGAATTAAACGCATTTAATCAAATGAATTGAATCAAATAATCTCTTCAGAAGTATTGAACTTCTTGCGTGCGTCATCTATGAAAACTGCAATTATAGTTTTGCAAGAAGTAGACACATGAAGATGACGAATATACCTATACCTACTGATACTATCAACGATCGAGCCAAGTGAGTTATATCTGACATGAAGTCATGACTCAATGCACTTAGAGATGCGTTTTGTC
The DNA here is from genome assembly GCA_917880885.1 of Limnephilus marmoratus. Classification (NCBI taxonomy): domain Eukaryota; kingdom Metazoa; phylum Arthropoda; class Insecta; order Trichoptera; family Limnephilidae; genus Limnephilus; species Limnephilus marmoratus. Next base: position 6,736,924 of record OU862922.1, on the reverse strand, counting down.
AATTTTCCCACGATATCTCAACGTCGACTTTATTTATGGGCCAGTAGTTGGAACTAACGGCGCGCTGTATTTACATTTATTATTATTTTATTTACATTTCTGTTTTCAACCACGATCATAAAAACAAAAAAATATATTTAATTATTGAAAACAATATTAGCGACTATCAAACGAAAAATTGAAACAGAAAAAATCTAGAAATACTAGCGGATCTTTGTCTGATTTTCTGTTTCAAATTTTCGTTTTAGAGTTTCTAATATTGTTTTCAATGATTAAATATTACAATTTGAGGGTTTACTCGCCCTATTAAGGCGCCGCATACCCGCTCAAAAAGAAGAAGATGGAGAGATATGTAATTACAATTACGAATGCTGGAGAGCGCGCTAATATTTTAAGGCTCTGCAACCGGGCCCGAAAAGAAGAAGATGGAGAGATACGAAATTACGAATGTTAGAGGAGAGCGCTAACATTTACAGCGACAAAATCGATGCGAAAATTGCGAAAATGTTTAATAAAACACGACTCGTTTAAAATAGAGCAAAAATCTCGCGGGCATTATCTTAAACAGCATTTAACGAAACACTGTGAATTTTTTCATACATATAAGGGAACATACCCATACTACGTGACACGTTTAGGGGGGAGGGGGTCTTCAAAATGTCACGCTCCATACAAATGAGCGGCGGGTTGCTTAGGATTTTGGTCACCGGGGGGGGGGGGGGGGTTAAAAATTGCAAAAAGTTGGTCACGTAGTATGGGTACGTTCCCTAACTTGTAAAATAACTGAAACAAACGTGTTAATAATAATTTTTGGAGCGTACTTAGCGATTTTTTTCTATCGAGGGAATTTTATATAATTTGCGTTTCGGCGCGGGCAAAGTCTAGATATTATCTTCAAGAATAACATATATTTTTAAGAGCTTTAAAACTTACCGTGTTTAAAGGAAATATGTAATAAATCGGTACAAATCCGGGTTGCGGGCCCTTAAATAACAAAATTGAAGCGAAAATTGTTAAAATGTTTAATAAAACACGACTCGTTTAAAATAGAACAAAAATCTCGTGGAAGGCAAAGTATCATTTAAAGAAACATTGTGAATTTTTTCACAACTATAACATGTAAAATAAGTGAAACGAACGTGTTTATCATAATTTCCGGAGCATACTTTGCGATTTTTTTCTTTCGAGGGAATTTCATATAATTTGCGTTTCGGCGTGGAACGCATCTAGAGATATTATCTTAAAAAATAACGTATATTTTAAGAGCTTAAAAACTTCAAATGTTTAAGGGAGACATGTAAGAAATCGGTAGAAATTCGGGGAGCGGCGGCTTAAGTTATTCCAAAAATATATACATTTTTAAATTACTACTTGTTCATGCTCTGTATCTAAATAAAATGTATACATTATATTATTTGAGAGAAGAATTCGTGAATGACTCTTCACTCTGTACCTCCTTTGACGGCCTCTATGATCGAGGGATAAGGCTCTCGACTGCGGGTTGCGGCATGCGCAAATAAATTGTATTTGAATAATTGGTGATATTTCATAATTTAAAAATAATATAAGGTATATTTGCGGCTCGTTCAAGGAGGATATACTCTCAGTATCGCCCTGATGTAAAACCAACATTCAGAATACAAACGTTTCTTGAAATGGCTTTTGCCGAGTTTAGTCTGAATAGCCAGGTACTTCCCCATCTTCCTCTTCCTTATCTCGTTTCCTCCCCAAAAATTATTAAAAACCGGCTTTAGATCTGACCAGAATTCGAAGTTCTGATTTGAAGTTGGAAATTGTAAAAATATTTTTAACACTATGTCAAAAATGAAAAATTATTAATTACACGTGTTTTCTGTGTCAAAAATCGTATACAAATCTATTGCACTTATGTAACCACCTATGATGTAGATTTACGACAGTAATGTTGGCATACAAATCGGTACACCTATTCTTTTGGCATGGCACAAAGTACAACAAAACTGCATTTGCGCCAAATTTTAATTGGCGCCATATATTTTTTTTAATAGTAACTACTAGTGCTTCGCACGGGAATCGACAATACAAAATTCTAGCAGACATTATTTCTATCCTATTTCAGGTAGTCAAATGGATTATATGAAAACGATTCCATGCCAACTCAGAATCAAGTCAACTCAACAACTCTTTGAAAAGTCATTAAAAGCTATGAAAAAAATAATTTTAAAATAGCCTTTAACCCTAACCTAACGTAACCTATTTTTAAATATATTTTTATCATCACTCTTTATGACCTTTCTGAGGTGGTTCTGAGTTGGCTTCATTCTGAGTTGGCCGGTCACCGTTTTGTGTAAATAGGTAATTATTTGTCTGTACTTGTGGTTTCGGTTTCGAAACATGTTAATAATTTTGATTAAATAAGCAGTGTACACAAAGCGATTTGTTTTAAGTTAATTAAAATGACGCCACCAATTTTTATTTGCCAACTAGCTGACCCGGCCAGGCGTTGGTGTGGCTAACGAAGCACAACGCATTCTACTGGATGGTTACCCAACCTTTGAACTCACGCCGCCATCTGTTAATTTGCATACAAATCAAATCCACACCGCGCCCGCTTGCCAGCCCGCTCGTCTACCACATACAGACATTCTCCTTCATATTTCGACCAATTTACACAAAACCTCGACAAATCTATTGGTGAAACCGCATGAAAATCCGAACAGACAGACAGACGCGGCGGAGGACTTTAATTTATAATATGTAGGGATATTGAGGAAGTTAAATGGATATTTCAAAGCTCCCGATGGAGGTGACGTAAGGACCGGAAAATCATTGCTTTATCCTTTAAATATATTATCACGCGAGAGCTCATTGTTAGTTTTTGCTGTGCAGTTAAGATCTGCCTCAGAAGCAGATTTACGACATTAATGCTCGTATAAACATTGTTTAGCTGTTCCGTTGCATGCCACAAACTACAATAAAACTGCGTTTATGGCGCCGTACACATTTACACGACAGTCATATTTTGCAATACGCCATGACCATTTGCATGGAAACACGCGAAGTGAATTCCACATTGGAATGAACAAATCATTTTAAAATCACCCCCCTGGTAAAGTAAGGTAAAGTAAAGTGGAGGTAAAGGTAAGGCTCCGTAGTTACTAAAAAAGTTCAAAAAGAAGAAGGTAGTTTGAAAGGGAGATAGATACGTTTTTTTTTTAGTAACTACACATTTATTATTTTTTTTATAATATGAAACCTAATATTATAAAATAGAAATTATATTCGTAGTCCTCCTCACCAGGAGATCTTTTCAACTATGGTTTAACTTCATGGTTTAGATAAGGTTTTCCAGAAACTTCTACGACGATGTTTTAACTATACTGGTAAGTTCATTTTCCGATAGTTCCTTCAGCCAACATTTAACTTTATATACGCAATATGGACATGTTGAAATGAAATTATGATATTTCTCATCGTTCTTTTTTGTTATGATACACAAAATAATTGTATGTTATTTTTAAGTTTCAGTTTTTAAGTTTTTTATTTTTTCCATAATGTAACTTTATATATGCAATATGGACATGTTGAAATGAAATCATGATATTTCTCATTGTTCTTTTTTGTTATTTTTTGGTGTGATACATAAAATAATTGTATGTTATTTTTATGTTTAAAACTACTATTATGTAATGATATTATTTTTCTTACTTTTGTACTCTATTATATGTTTATTTATAAAAGGCAGTATAGCCGTTTATGTATTTAAAATAAAAATAAATGTCCTTAAGAGGGCATTACCAGAGAAAACCAGAAATATGTCATTTTCAAATCAGATTTCAGACGTATTGACTCTTTTCCATAAAAAATTATAAATGGATTTCGAAAGATTGTTCTTTTATCTAGTATTTGCATGTAATAAATTTTGAGAAATTTTTTTAAATTTTTAGTATAATAAGGTTAACTCCATAGATCGTTGGCAGATTTGTTAAATTTAATACCACACCCATTTAAAATAATATAATCATGCAGTAAAATAAATCAATACATTATCTAGCAAACGCATGTTTAGAATTTTAATTTTGGTTTCAATAAAATCATTAAAAAATATGTGCGTACATAAAATTGGTCCATTTGTGTATTTATTTGCGCACTTACAAACAAATATATTTCAGATTTTTTTAACATTCTTATTAAATTTAGACATTATTGAAAAATGATAAATACTTATAATCAAAAAATAATTACAAAAAGTACATTATTTTAATAGTTTTATCATCACGCCTTTCAGCATTTTTGGATGAAGGTATAAATTAAAGCTAATTTGGATTGAAATAAATTCGATATTGAGTTATAATTTAAAAAAGCTGGTACGGAGAATAATTAATCTTTCTCATTGTAACCGCCCTGCACGATCGTAAGAATAACTTTCGACGAAATGTGGATTTTCGTCCGCTGGCTGGTTAAACGCTCTTAATGTAGGTATTTTTTGTTTTAATTTATTTGATACTAGGGAACGTACCCATACTACGTGACACGTTTAGGGGGGGGTCTTCAAAATGTCACGCTCCATACAAATGAGCGGCGGGTTGCTTAGGATTTTGGTCACCGGGGGGGGGGAGGGTTAAAAATTGCAAAAAGATGGTCACGTAGTATGGGTACGTTCCCTAAGTGGGAGTTTGTCATATATATGTTTATCATATGTTTGGCATAGCACTTGGGTCTCACCCGAGCGTCGCGTGTTCGATTCCTCGGCTGGCCAAGTCCTCCATCACAACACAAGCAACATTTTCGGCTTTCTGTGGTGGTAGTAGGAGATTTTCAAACATTGTTGGGTTATTCGTAACCCGGGAATGTTAGTCTTTCTTTTAAAAAAAATAAAAATTAAGTGAAAATTGTGAAATTTTTTTATAAAACACGACATGTTTGAAATAGACCAAAAATCTCCCGGCAAATTTCTTAAATAGCGTTTAAAGAAACAATGTAAATTTTTTCACACCCATTTCATGTTAAATAACAGAACAATATGTATTTTTATTAATTTTCGAGTTTACTTTGTGATTTTTTCTATCTAGTGAATTTCAAATAAATTTCGTTTCGGCTGAGCAAATAACATAATTTGTTAAGAACTTAAAAACATAAAGTGTTCAAAGAAAGTGTGTTATAAATCGGAAGAAATTCGGAATGCCGGGTCTTAAGTCGGGCCGGGACACTAAATAAAATCGGCCTCTTAACATTTACAAGAGGTAAAAAAAAATTAAATGTAATATAAGAAAAAATTAATACGATCTCTTAGAAGTTAAGAGGTCGAATTGATTCAGGTTCCGGTCTGGCTGGAGGTGGTTCGGTGGAGGCCACCCGACTTCCGATATCGAACTGTCTGGCTTCTAGAAGGGGCGGTGAATAAACCCATTACTTCGGCAATCTTCCTAGAATTTCCTAGTCGCCGACATGCAGCCGACAGTCGACACCGGCGACAAAAACTCAGACGTGGTGGTATCAAAACTGCGTGACCATTTTGCAATTATAATTTGGTTTACTTTAAGCAGGGTCTCCTCCGACCGAAACATGAACATGAACGTTCGGTTGAACATCACTATAAACATTGTAAATGAGGGCGTGGCTTTGAACAATTCTTGTTGAGTTCAAGCTTTCCATAGGCGATGGAAAACATTCCCATCCCGTGTGAAGCGGGAAGGCAGGCGGGGGGATTAGTTCATATTTTTATTTTGGGGTTATGTCAACAGTGCGAGCATAACAATTATAAGTTTAAATTTGAAATAAATACTGTTGTAATGGATGATTATTTCGTTCGTGAGCTCACTTGTAAATAAGGTCCATTAATTTATATGTAGAGGGCCCATAAACCAATGTAACAATTTATGATAATACTTGTTATTTTTAAATTCTTAAATGGTATATTTAGGTTATGTACGAATGCTAGTAGCCAGAAATATTAACCGACAGAACAAATTTCAACAAACTACGTATTGCCAAATGAAATCGTTTGCACAATGACCAATGTCATTTTCAGTTATACCGGGATTTTTTCTAGCAGTAGTGGCGGTTAGATGCCCAAAATTCAATCATACTAAAAACATTCGTTATGCCGAGAACTGACAACTCTGTAGTTTTCGCAGTGTCTGGCCAATTGGCAAGCGAAGAATGCGGTAGGCACACACACACACAGACACATGTATATTTATAAAACTCCCTTTAGAGCTGTCAAATAATAATAAACAAAATTAAAACATGTATTTATTCACCAATGGTGAAGCCAGGTCTGAAGTACACTGCACATCTCTGTATACGTCAGAAGTGTAGGTAGATTCCACTACGTCCCAATGACGAAAGCTAAAAATTGCTTACAATAATGCTAATTGCCAACTATTCCGCCTACCGAGATACTGCAGCGCTTCGGAAATGTTCTGGGAGGGACGATTGCACAAAGCTAACGGTGCAGACTACGCCAATCGAAAAATACAATCATCCCTGCCATGGTTGCTTGGTTTGAGTCCCCCCTAAGCCCCCTGGAGACGTGAGAAGGTCAAAGATCCTCCATAACCGGATATTTGGATACATATTTTTTTTATTGGATACATATGTGTGTGTACATGTAAGTGTATGTATGTATGTGTATGTATATGTGTATATATATATATATATATGTATGTGTGCATGTATGTATGTATGTATGTGGATATATATAACTATATATATAAAACAGGATAATATATAAAACAGATACCTTATTTATTTGTGTTTATTTTCGAAGCAACTTTGGCAATTTGTGAGTTATTGGAAACATTTCTACCAATTTTCTATTTTTTTATAATTTTACTTAAATATGTTTACACTTACTAGACTTCATTTCAAAATAACTATCCTCTGCTGGTCACCATAATACAGGCAGCTGCCTAGTATGGTGATCTAATGTATCTTCTCAAGTAAATGTATTTTTAATATGTAACATGTACTTATAAATAAAATAAATAAAAAATATTTTGTATTGTCTTGTCTTTTGTGTCCTCTTCTGATTGTAGAGAAACGAATTCCCCCTTTCATAAAAGGAGTTATTACACACGATGCAAATTTTCATCGTTAGCGAGCTAAAACAATAGGTAATATTATAAAGGGTGCAAGTCAACATTGTACGTGAACATTTCCAAGTAAATTTGACGTTGGATGCGAAAAGCGAGGAACAACAATGTTCCGAGCACTCACGGAATTGTAAGGTTTCACGTTGTTATTATCTCAGAGGAATAGCTGGAAGCAAGTCTGAGTTAAAAGCTCCACTGGAGTGATGAAAAACATCCGTAGAATGGTAGAATAATACATTGTATCGATCACAAGGGAAACTGTATTGTGTCTTCAATCTAGCTAGTATGTTTAGTATATCAAAGAACTCTCGTCGTAGTTTTTGAAGTGAAACTTTGAAACGGAAATGCGTCACAAAAAAATATTATTTGACGGTCCTCGGTTCTAATATAAAGCGATAAATTCACGACTACGCGCGGGTCTCCAATAGCGCTGCGGTATGAAGCGCCTGACTCTCAGCGCCCAGAGAGACATCCAGCGAACGGAGGTTCGAAACCTACCAAATCCGAAAAAAAAAATTACATTTTTAATTTTGTAAAATAAATATCCAATCTTCACTAATCCGAAAAAAAAAATTACATTTTTAATTTTGTAAAATAAATATCCAATCTTCACTTATATACCAAATCCGAAAAAAAAAATTACATTTTTAATTTTGTAAAATAAATATCCAATCTTCACTTGTATCGCGTTGTGAATTGCACACTCTGATTTCTTTAATTTAAAAAAAAAATACCGGCAACTTAAGGGTGAAAAAAAAACTTTTGGGGCCGGATCTATGCTTATAAAAGCTGATATAAACCCCCTACTGACCGTTTTATTTTTCTTCAAAGACTTTGGAATCGATTTACTCAAAAACGAAAGCTCAAACCCAAAAAAGTTATGCAACCAAATGCAATATAGATTCTTCGTGCATAATGCGGTGCCCGCTCTAACTCTACTCGTTCGCCTGGTTTCTTTTCCAGGGAGTTCTACATTCAGTTTACCATCTTGTTACTGTATCCCACGGTTAAACGTTTAAACAATATCTATAGCTATTAGCTATATCAATCTCTACCCACAGAATGGGGCACAGTCGAGTTTCCCTTTCATTTGAAACAATGGACACGTGAATGGAGGCGTACGAAATTATATACCGCTACAGACAGAGTATATAGTCGAGGCATGAGCGAAATAGAGCCGAAGTCGCGCACGTCTGGCAGCAGCGAATAAGGAGTCGTAAAAAGGAAACTGGTTACCATACGCGATAGGTGCATAATATAATAAATAATAACGTATTTAATCATACGTAAGTATGATTCATGCACGCATTCCTGATGCAAATTGAACTCCACGCGAGTAGGCGTTCTGCAAATGAACATACACGTGGTAATGCCACTCCCAACGAACAATTAAACATACTAAGGTTAAGGTATTCCAAACCATATGTAATTGAATGCAGTTTGAAAAGATTTTTTGAAACTTAAGATTTTCATGTGCATTTCATTTCGGTGTGCACAAAAACATTCAAATAGGTCTTCTTTAAAATGACTTGCCTGTACATATATATTTAATTTTTACCAGGTTTGTGGTGCATTTTTTTTTTCAAATGTTACACAATTTTTCAGAACCGTTTGGTTAATATTTTAAAGTTTACATCTGAAAAAATACAAATGTGCAGCTCACACGCGGTAGAAGTGAAACCTTCAGAAAACTAAATTAGCTATAGTGAGGAGGCTACGAAGCACCGTACAAAGAGAAGACCAATTAATCTTTCTCAAATCCTACAGATGTATGTGTTATTGTTTTCGATCAATTTGATAACCAACACCTTTGAAATGGGTCATCCTAAGTGGTTCGCCACGTGTGGTGACTTAGCAGGAGTGCCCGGATTCATAAGGTGAGATTTGACCGGGTTTTGGTAGCGGGAATTACGTGGCAAGACGGATCGGGAGAGACTGGTTGAGGGAGACCTTTTGATCTCTCCGACAGGACTCTCGAAATATCGCCTTGCACCACACCACGTCCCGCCGGACGGATTCGTACTTCTGGACACACTGAACCCCAAATTCCTACCCAACCCTCATAACTGTTCCTTCCCAGAACTTCCACTCCTTCCTTTCCTAAAAATACCCACCACACAGCATCCCGAAAGATGATATAGGCCTTAAAGGAAATAATTATTGTGAAGCTAGTGTAAAAAATACCATTGTTACATTTTCTGATAAAACAACTATTTAATTCAGAGTGACAAAAAATAAAAAATTAAAGAGCGTAGGGGAGACCCAGGCAAAGCGGATGTGTTAAGGGAGATATTAAATAAAACACACAATGTTTGCATAACATAAAAACTTTATAAACAGTAATGTTAAGAAAATATCTGTCTTCAGACGTAAAATAAATGAAAAGGTAAAATTAATTATAATTATAAAAATAATGCAAATTTAAAAAAAGTCTTCGTCTTGTTCACTTTGCCCGGGTACCCGGGCAAAGCGAATTTGGACTCCGGGCAAAGAGAATTAGGAATCACAATCGTAGCAGAAGTAAGAACCATATCCACTATATGACGTGCATGATTCGTGAACCCAACTTTTACACTGGCTGCAGTGAATCCAATCCTCTGTTAATGGTTCAACATAATTTTCGTCACAAATAAGGCATTTCAAATTTTTATTTTCATTTGTTTTTGCTTTGACTTTTAGTCCGCTGGTAGATGGGCCAAGTTTTTTTTTCTTTATGATTTTTTTTTTTTTTTTGGATGTTGGCTTCGTTTTTCTCTTTTTGTATGTTTTTTATGGGAGAAGAAGTAAGAATGGTCCATCCGCTTTGCCCTATTCGCTTTGCCCAAGGCAGTATCAAATAACATTTTGTTAAAAAATACTATGTGGGTGCTGTATTTCATAACTAAACTAAGTTTTTTAAATAGGAAACAAATAAAAATTGGATGATATAAACTAATCTTCACATGAAATATAACCAAATAATAATAATCACAAATACCTTACCTTCGTTTATCGTAAGAAAATTTAAAAAAATCGTTTTTTTATCAAAAAAAGCGTGCGTTCCTGCCAAACGACAAATATTCACTGTCATGGCGTCGGTAGCGCTGCGGTACACCGATTGTGAGACTATTAGCGCATTCTAGTGGTAATTTTCGGAAATATTCAAGTCATCCGCTATGCCTGGTCCATTCGCTTTGCCTGGGTCTCCCCTACGTTAAAATAGCTATAGACTTTTGTTCAATAACTGCAATCAAACGATTAATAAAAATAAATGTAATAATCGACAAATTAGGAATCATTACATCGCTGAGTACGCTAATCACTGAAGTAAACTTAAATATTGATCGTTGTATGATATTTTACCTAAAAGTTACACGCAAATACGGTGCAATTTGAGATAACGGCGCTCAGCGACACATTTACCTATAAAATTGAAATACACGATTAACTTTATTAACGGTATTATTTTATTATTAGCCGTGAGCTGGGCGACAAAATACGCGAATGCTTCTCGCAAGGTCGCACTACCTACCATCTGGAGGAAAATACATTAGTAAAATGTAAAATACATAGTGCAGATAAAAATTCTTAACAAAAATAGATTGCGCTTTGAAATGTCATTTAACGTCAATCGATCTAAATTCTAAATTGAAAATGAGGACACATTTTAAAATTGGAATTCCGCGAGAGGACACGAAATTAAAAAGAATTACATAAAGTAATTTCATAAGGAATATTTCAATACTGCTTATGTTTAACGCATTAACTTGCTGTTATTTTTTTATTCTTATTTTAGTTCATTTTTAATTTGGTTTAATTTTATAAAAGAAAGACAAACATTCCCGGGTTACAAATAACCCGACAATATTTGAAAATCTCCTACTACCACCACAGTAAGCGGAAAACGTTGCTTGTGTCGTTATGGAGAACTTAGACAGCCAAGGAACCGAACACGGGACGCCTGGGTGGGACCTAAACGCGATGCCAACTCAGCCACTGACTGGTGGACTCATATATTTTGTTAAAATAATTACATGTTACATGGATGTATGAACCAGCGAAGTTTCTGCATAAAATTCATATTGTACGTATATAGAAAACATAGATTTTTAAATAAAGTGGAGTTGGTAGAAAAAGAAGAAAAAAAAACAAAGATTAAAGTATATAGGACAGATAATTTGAAATTAACCTAGATATATAAAAATAATACATTTTTACATCATATTTCAAAGATAAACATGATTAAAAAAAAGAAAAACGACACAATGAGAATGAGAAAATAACACACAGCAGGGGTAGAGGGTTCGTCATTAACGGTGAACGGCCAACTCAGAATGAAACCAACTCAGAACCACCTCAGAAAGGTCATTAAGAATGATGATAAAAACAATATAAAAAATTGGTTAAATAGGTTAGGGTTACCGGCTGTTTTAAAATTATTTTTTCATAGCTTTTAATGACCTTTCTGAGATGGCTGGCCTGGAACCCTAATTAACAGTTTGGTTTATTTTTTCTAAAATCCATTTATTTAGTTGACCTGAGGACAAATGGAAATTAAGATATTATTGTATTTTGTGCACGTCCTTCTGAGAAATGAATTAAAGAGCAGATTTTCCTGATGGAAAATTCCTGATATGACCTTTCAACTGACTAAAAAAAAAAGAAATGGCGCCGAATGGCCATTTGATGACTATGTCACATTTAAATTTGTACGAAAGAACTGAGCCTTATTAATATTGTATGTTATTATTTTATCGCTTTTTCAGTGGTGCACTGGCTGATTATTTAATAAATTAATTGGAAAACCTAATAAATAAATGAAAGTTTAAGTCCCATTTACGAAAGGCATTATTTAGGCACAATGTCATAATTCGTATTCTTGGTAAATACGGAAACTAACAGGAATTTTCTCACACGAAAGTTTTAGCACCCGTTACATGGCGGATTGTCTAAAATGTTGTCAAACAAGATGGACCGGTTTTGGTTGATACGAAGAATTGTGAACTTTTCAAAGTGAACATTTCAAAAATGCCAAACTCTTTAAAGTTAATACTACCTTTGTTGTAACCCAATTTAGTACTATACGACGCGACAGTGACAGAACACGATATAGTACACCCTAAATCCAAAAAAATATTTTTGGTTTACGTCGGAGATACGACTGTAAGATGTTCAATATAAAGTACTAGCTGGTACCCGGCATGCGTTGCAATGCCATTTGAAGAAATAAGTTGATTCTCCCTGCATGTCCTTTCCCGTGTGTCCCCGTTTACCTCTCGAGTCCCCTTCTCCTCCCGCGTTCCCCTTCTCCCTCCCCAATCACCCCTCCCGCAAGCCCCACCTCCCTATTCCCCTCCTGCCTTTCCTCCCTACCGCTAAAATATATGAAATACACACATTTTCATTTATACAAACTTCATAACGCCAGAGCTTACCGTTTTATATAGCCTATAACCTTCGGGGGCGTGCGCACAACATATCACCCAAGTTTCATCGCAATCGAATCGCAACGGTATGGCTGCGCATAAAACACGAACCAACAAACAAAAATTGATTTTTATATATAAGATATAAGAAGATAAAATAAGCTGGATGTTCAGGGTTACAAATGAAGATGTTATGGTTCGGATGAATAAAGAAAAGGAAGTAATTAAAACTATGAAAATCCGAAAACTTCAATATCTTGGACATGTGATGAGACATCCAGAGAAGTATGAGATCTTGCATCTCATAATGCAGGGAAAGATTGCCGGAAGACGGGGCCCTGGAAGAAGGAGAACCTCATGGCTGAAAAACCAGAGACAGTGGTTTGGCCAGTCTACCGTGGAGCTGTTCCGGGCCGCAGTAAACAATAGTCCGCATAGCCAACGTCTGTTGAACGGACAGGGCACAAGAAGAAGAAGAAGAATAAGAAGATAGTATTTAGCGAACAAAAATCGTCAATTAAAATCATAAGACAACAAAAGGGTATATTTCTGATAGGTTAGCTGAGAAATTTAGCATACTTGACCTTTAAAACAGGAGGAAGATCACTGTAAAACCTCCCCTTTTCCCACCCCAGCAGAATTTTGATACTTGACGAAATTTAATTTAAAAATTACTGCCTACAATTGACTTTGAAAAACTCTGTGTAAAGCCCGGGTAACGACGGGGACTTCCTCTACTTGCATTATAATACACATTTCAAATAAAATTGTCCTTAAAAGCATCGAAAATATTTCATCCCCATTCCTTCGAACCCGTTCAAACTCGATTCGCTTAGCTATTCAAGCCCATCGCAAATCCTCTCAATATAGAACAGAGTCATGTAGAGGTAATCCATTACGTAAATGGTGAAATGCTAAAATTGGATATCGGGAATCTGGGAGCACCAGTCTAGAGTGACTGGTGACTCTGGTAGTCTGGCAGGTTCTATTTCTGCCACCCTCGAAGCGGGCCATAGACACATTACGTATGGGAGTCAATTATGTACTATTATTGTGACCTTTAAGGAACGGCTGCGCGGCCCTTTTCACAGAAAACTTAATTTTGGAAATAAGCTCAACATACCTAACCTTTATTTCGGGTACACTAGAAATTATTGCTCAATATTTGCAGAAATGACATTAAAAACTTAAGCCGTGAATAGCTTTGCTAATATTACGACACCCGAGTTTTTTTTTTATATTTTATTGAGAGAATAGTTAATACATATAAAAAAAACAAGTCCTACTGAGCCAATGGAATTAGCTTTCAACAGGTGCTTATAGTTTAGTTACATATACATTTTAAAAGTTATAATTTACATCTCATATCTACAGATTCAACATTTTTTCATACATATCAATTTAAATATTTTTTTCCGTTAGCCAATATTTCACCATAGAGGGTGTTAAGGGACGTACTTGACTTACTTACCAGTGATTCCTGACATTATTTGGAGTAAAAAAAGTAAATAAAATTTTGGTCTCCGGTGACATTTTTAATGTTTTTTTTTCTACAAAAACATAAAAAAATGATAGTTGTTGAACAGTTGGAGGCGGGGTAAGTGGTTTGTCGGACACCCGGCTGAGTGACCAGTGACGACATGCAGAAGAAATTCTTTTTCTTTCACTTTAAAGAAAAAAAATTTGAAAAAAAAAAGTCGTCAAAAAATCACCGGAGACCAAAATTTCATTTACATTTTTTACTCCAAATAATGTCAGGAATCACTGGTTAAAGTAAGTCAAGTACGTCCCTTAACACCCTGTATATTTAACCTTATTCATAGAATTACATTGCTTTATAGTATCAGGTAATAAATTAAATATCTTCCGTATAATGTATTCAAAAGTTCTCTGTCCGTACTTATTATTAAATTTCGGAACTATTAACCCGTCGTTGCGCGTGAATCTAGTGCTGTATTTATGTTCTAATTTCTCTTTATGCTGCGGGGTAAATATGTGCTGAATTATAATTCTGTGCCTTAGTATTGCCTTAACAGTTCAGTTCAGCTTTCAAGAGGATTTTCTTCTTTGAAATAAAACAATAAGTTTGTTCGTTACCACGATTTATTTATTTAATACCGTGTTAATTGTATAAAATTAAAACTCTGAAGATGCTTGTGTTAAGCGAAACCTTTCGATATTAAAAGAAAAAAAAATCGTGGTTACAATCAAAGATTTTGTTTTATTTCAATTCTTATGTCAAACCACAAAGTTACTGCTTTTTACCAAAGGATTTTCATCTTTATAATGAACAGTTTTTCTGTCTACCCGTTATTTACACAATGTTATACAATTAATCGAAAGTGTTAATGCTTAATTTCCATATATCCATAAGATGTAGGGTGTAGGTATAAAATTGAATAACTCTTCCGCCGCCATTTTGGTATATAATATAATCAACTTATATTATGTATAAAAAAAATACTATAATACAATTAAATATAATCAACCAACTGGACCAACAATCAATATCTCGATAGTTAAAACAAGTTTCAGATCGGGTCCACTATCACTATCCTGACTAGTATGGCGGTGGCGGATCGATACCCCGCCACCACCCCCGCCCTCGTAGCAACGCGCTCCGGTCGTGGCGCCGCCCAACACGAACGGGCGTAATAGTGCCGCCCTATCGACCCGCCTACGTAGAACCAGAGGGAGAAAAATCCTTCTGCCAAACGCCAGTCGTTCATATATATACCAATACATATACATAACCACTAACGACACGGATATTTATAACATTTGAGGGCAGTCTCTGAGGTTGTTCATTAATTTTAAAAGTATAAGAATATCATTAATAGTTCTCCGGGTCACAGTGAATACTGGAACTTTTATATTAGACTAGCTGGTTCCCGGCATGCGTTGCTACGCCATTTAATTAAGAAATAGTTTCTCCCTGCGTGTCCTTTCCCATTCATCCCGTTCTCCTTCCACCTCTCCTTACTCTCCCGCGTGTTCCCACTCCGCCTCCTCCACCTTCCCTCTCTACACTCCCCTTTCCCGGTGGATTCAGTTTTCAAACAGCTCGCGTGCCACCTATTGCAATTTTTTTATTACACATTTTATAATGCCCGAGCTTACCAGTAGTTTTATACAAACCTTGTCCTGATAATAACGAACACAACAAAAAAAGAATTATCCAATTTGGTGCTGTCGTTCGGAAGTTATGCGCGTACATACATTTCGGCGATTCATTTTTATTTAGATAGATAGATAGATAGATAGATAGAAGATAGATAGAAGATAGATAGATAGATTGTATTATAGCAGATATCAATTACAGGTTGTCTCAATTTGTATAAAACATATCTTACCACTGGAGCGGTCATGCAAAATAAATAAATTTGCCTTGATTGCTCGAGATTTCGCAGAAGGTATTTTTTTTTAATTTTTCGCCAACATTAGAAAAATCAGACCTTCGAATTTTTAACATGGAGACATAAAAACTTATTACAGTGCTATATAGCCAATGAATTAACCTGTATTTTACCGTTTATCTCATATTTGTAAGATTTATAAAAAAAATATTAAAAAATTGTAAAGATTATAACCGCGCGAATCCTGCGTGTTTTTTTAGTTTGAAACTGCCGTGAGGGGTGCTTATTCGAGTCAACATAGAATATTTTCGATTTCTGTATGTTGCCTGTGGTATACTTGATAATGAAAAGTGCATATATCTGTGAAAAAAGGACTTAATTTTAACCGTAAACAGCTGATCAACAATTCGGCGGGAACAAAATATTTTAAAAATTTATTTTTAACATTGTTCTAAAATAGTTTACGAAGTTCAGATTTGCGACATCCATGATAAAGCATTTCAGTAGCTTCGTTTTAAAATAAATGGCTGGCCAAGGAAATGTTTTAAATATTTTACGAATGGTAGGAAAATGCGGTCCAATTTTGGATCGCTATCAATCGCAGAAAAATAAGTGGTCCATTTTTCGACCATAATCGCTCCAGTGGATGAAACTTCCTTTGTACATTCTCCAAGCGGTGTAAGTTAGAAGTATGCATAGAAATCAATAACATGTTTAAATCAATAACTGTTTTACTTGCAGTTTTGCAATAAAAATGCATTGACAAGAACCGCAAGGTAAAATACAGCACAACAACAAAATTTAATAACGTTCACGATTTATATACAGAAACACGCTTTTAAATTTCGTGCGTGTCTCATGCAACTCAATAAAATTACAAGTAATCTAATGGGCATATTAGACCTTTCAATTCTGCCTCGCAATTAGGTTGTAGATACCAAATTGCACCGTGTAAACAAGACATTGAATGTTTCCATGTCATTGCGCGTCATTTTTCCACCGCATTGAAAATATTCAACTTGTTTAATATTTTCAATGCGATTGGTTCTGTTGTCCTTCGTGCGCATGCGCGAATGCGGCGTTGCATGCGCGCGCAACACTGTGCGCGCGTATTGAATTGTCAAACTGTGACTGTTTATTTTGTAGGGAGTTGTCAACATAGAAAATGGTTTTTAAATGGAGGGAAGAGCATACGCCTCTGTTCTTAGAGCACTTTAAGAACTATCCAAGCCTGTGGAACATTAAATCAGAGGGATATAATTCCCGCGCGCACGACCTGTTTCGAAGACATTCTAAACTCTATGACAGCAATGTGATTGTATGGTCCACTTCTGTCAAGTACGTCTAAACAGCACACCCTTTCAATTATACGCCGTTCTACCAAATCTCATCAATGTGGTTGATGTGTCTAATATCGCCTTTATTGAAATAATATTGATTCAAACTGTTGAAACTGTGAATAGAACTCAATACATAAAGTTCTGATTTTAAAACGTAGGCGTAGCGAGATGTGGGTAAATTCAGTTTTTTTCAAATCCCAAGTTCTTGGAAGCCGGAAGGGGTAGAACTCTGATTGATTTATAGAAGACTCGTACTTTTCCAACAAAGATGGAGAAAATTCTCCAACTCTTGCTAACTCGCATTAGATATAAATACATAACTTTAAAACATCCGAGTTCCGCCCTGAATAATACATCCATAAGATAAACACGAAAACTTCGTCGAATATTATTTCTACGAACATTATTACAAGACACAAAATTGAATGAGTTTCCCCTCCCATGGCTGGTTGTAGGTGGGATGAGGGACTTATACACTCCGTACATTGCATACATCCTATTAATATTATAAAGGTGAAAGTTTGAATGGATATATGTTTGTTACTCTTTCACGCAAAAAATACTGAATGAACTTTAAAAATTATTTCACTAATAGAGAGCTATTTGCGAGTAATATAGGCTGTATATATTGGTAAGCTCTGGCGTTATGAAATTATTTATTGTCCGGACGAAAAGCAAAGCGTTGCTTGGTAACTATAAGTAATTATTTGACGTGCGCTGTCATTTTGTCATTTGTTTAGGTTACTATGGAGATCCCTTTGATAGTTAAAATTATACTAATCTATACTAATATTATAAATGCGAAATTGCGTGTTTGATTGTTACGCTTTAATGGATGGCACGCGAGCTGTTTGAAAAATGAATGTAACGGGAATGGAGGAGGTGGAGGAGGGGAGGGGGAGGAGGAGGGGCGGGAGAGGGTGGGGGGGGAGTGGAGGGGGGATAGGGAAGGTGGAGGAGGCGGAGTGGAAATCCCCCTAATACTGTGCGAGCGAAGCCGGGGGCAAAAGCTAGTTGAGAAATAAAAATATCAGATTATTCGAATAAAGTTGAGTGTGTTAGTGACACGACAATCAATTTTTAATTTCTATTTTGACATTTACATATCTGATTAATTTAATATGACTGGCAATGTGTTTTGTTTCTCAAAACTTTAAAATAACACCAAAACATGGTTACGCAATTATCATTTTGTAATAATGTTAATTGGATAATTTTAATAGCCCCATTTAACGATATTCGTGATAAAACACAATGAATTTAAAAATAAAAATGAAAGAAAACTGTACAGCGCTTGTAATCTAAAAGTAGACGCTTTCTTTGAGAAATTATAAATAATAAACTAATAACCTACAATTTTCAGCTTAAACACATAACTTACAATTTATTTCAATGACAGAAGATAATATTTTTAATTATTATGTCCACCGGTCAATGCGCGTAGGTGCGCAAACACATCCCCCGCGAAGAAAAACCTCACCCGGCACCCCTGCTAAGTCATCAAACATTGTGAACACGGACATATGAATATATCTGGACCTGCCCTAAGTGATAAAAACGTATTATTTCCCCCTCCACATGGCGCCGGCTGTAGCTCCTCCTTGGAACCGGCTCGCTCCATGGGGAGGGGATATAGCCTCGCTTGAATCTAAAATGTGTGACGTCATCATTCTTGCCGTGAACAGCGAGAAGCTGACATCCATACATTTAACGAAATAACGGCAGCTTGTGCTATACAATATATCTACGTATCAATGTACACATAGCGAATGTGGGCGGTACTCCAATGTGCTCGTCGCTGGTTACAGGGGTAAGTAAATTATGAAACATTTGTAAAAGTGTTTTAACCAAACACGGAAACAAAATATTGATATGTGTATTGGCGCGAGTCTTTTTGGGGCGAGCATTTGGCCTTAGCAAATATGTTTTGAACGTGGCAAGCAATTCGCGCTCCCATGTAAAAAGGTCTATTCATTCAAAGCAGATTTTGCTTTTAAGAACTAAATGGTGATATTGTAATGCGAGATGCCTATATACTGTCAGATTGATTGTTCAACGAATGACAGTCATCTTTCCCCTCTTCGCTCTCCATAGTTTGGTTTTACCCCTCATCTGTAACTGCTTGTCTATCAATTTGGATGTCTATGATTGTGAATCACTCGGGGTGACCTATGGCAGGGGTGTTGGCTATCCAATGAATGGTTATCAATAAATCGATTGGATAAAACCGACATTTTTGTCATAAGGTCATCGAATTTTAGATAAATTAACATTTGTCCGCGCGTGTGTGTGCGAGAGTGCCAAAAAAAGTTGATAGAATGCATTATCATCTGCCGGATTAATTTCTACCTCCCGAGATTTCACTTCATTCACACATCCATTCAATCAATTTGGGAGGCGGGAATGGGTACCGCCGCTCCGGGAACCTTTATTGGATAACCAACACCTCTGCCGTAGGTCACTCCAAGTGGTTCGCTACGTTTGGTGATTTAGCAGGGGTACCCGGGTTCATGGGGTGAGGTTTGTCTAGGTCTTGGAGGCGGATGACCAGGATACACTGAACCCCAGTTCTTACCCACCCCTTAAACCCTTTTCCTTCCCAGAACTCTCCTCTCCCACCTTTCCCTAAAAAAACCCTCCACACAGCATCCCCAAAGATGACATAGGCCCTGAAGGAAATAATTTTCCTCAGGGTCTCCTGTATGGAGCTCATGTAAAAAAAAATCAAAAAAACTAAAATGAAATTCAAATAGAAGTCAAAAGACAAAAGCCAGTAATTCTTACTCTACTTAATTTTTTCCATCAGTTTCTCGATGTATGTGTGTGTAAGTGATGTTTCTAAACAGTAGAATTTCCAGTGGAAATGCCAACATCCTTAATAATAATTGCATAATTGAATTCCCTAGAAATTCATCAGAAGAATCTACTTGTAATAATTGCATCGTGCAATGATAAGCACGAAGACAGCCGTTCTGGAGAGAATACGCAACAATAACTAGTAAGTGATGAAAATAGATCTTTCCCAGAGCAAAATGCACATTTCCACAGTCCGCAGTTCTCAGCATTAAGAATAATTCTATCTTCCTTCAGGTTGATGGACTGCGGAATTCTCCGTGAGAAAACGCTGGGGCAATGAGTATCGTATTGCAAATAGAATTGTGTACTGAAAGTAAATTCGGAATATTATTCAAGATATCCGCAATCCGCATTGCGCCGATTTCCTGACAGGGTGTTATTATTGGTACATTCCGTGGGAGTATTATTTTTACATGAAGAGATCATTTTTATGATAGTCACATAAGCTGGGTGTTTACTGTCTTTCACAAAAAGTTGGAATCTCAAGCAAAAATACAAGATGTTAAAAATATTAAAAACTGTGCAAAAAACCAAACATATTGTGGTGATCGAATCATTAAAATAACTAACTCAATCAAATCAATGTTAAGTGTCGTACAGACTCTGCTATAAAAGCATCAGCGTTATTTGGCTTGGCGTATTTCCGTCGCTCGCCGTACATTCCCAATGGCAATATAATATGGCTGAAATAGGTCAAGCCAAATAACGCTGGCGCTTTTATAGCTAAGTGTGACGACCCCTTTAGTAGACACGTGCCTTGTTAAGGACAAACAAATAAGCACGACATATTTTATATCTTATGATTATATAATCTTATATTTCAATTTAGTATTTGCTGCACCTCTACCATAGGTCACCCCAAGAGGTTCGCTACGTTTGGTGACTTAGTGTCCGGATCTTGGCGGCGGATGCGTCTGCCCACCAACTGTGTGGCAGGCCAGATCGAGGCTGGTTGAGGGGGTTCCACGACAACTCAACAAAGTGGACTTTCAACACCCTTTTTAAAAGTCATTAAAAGTTATGAAAAAAGTAGCCCATAACCTAACGTAACGTAATTAACCATTTCTTTCTGATTTTTCAAAGAAGGTGTTGAAATTGCACGATTTTGAGTTATCCGGTCACCGGTTGAGGGAGACTTTTTGATCTCTCCAGCAGGACTTCTCGGAACACCGCAGTGGGAGGTATAGATTCACATGTCCTTCACTTCTGGACAAACTGACCCCCAGATTTCTACCCACCCTTATACCCTTTTCTTTCCAAGAACTTCCTCCCATCCTTTACTAAAAATACAATTTATAGATATTTTTTTCCTCAGGGCCTCAATTGTGAAGAAAATATAAAAAAAACATATATTTTACTAAGCTATTGACGCGACAAATATACTGATATAAAATCAACCCGTAAAAAACTAAATTTTCTATTTTCAATTTTCGTCCTGGTCGAGCCATGCCTCGGGCTGGCTAATTACTTTATTAGGTAGCCAATTTAATTAGGTAGCCAATTGACAACGAGTCTATCAGCCGAGTTTCAGTTCGATCGGATGGAGGTAAATGGGTTAATTTCCACTTCCAAGATCTGTATTCATTTATTTGAGAAAACAAAGTCTAAATTCAAATAAAAGAAAATTTAATAAGATTTTACAACAAAGTTAATAAAATTTTGTGTTTTAATTTTTGATATAACACACCGATTTTAGCTTTCTACGAAAACAAATTACTTTAGGAATCTAAATAAATAGAAATTCATATAAAAAGAAATTCATCTCAATTTTATCATACAAGTAATTTAATTGCAAACACAATTATATTACATTTTCGTATTATGAAAAGAGATACTTTGTGATGTGCAATTATAATCTATAATATAAAAATGAATCGCTGAATGTGTTGCTAAGCGCAAATCTCGAGAGCAGCTGAACCGATTTCGCTAATTCTTTTTTTAGAATATTCCTTGAAGTACGAGGATGGTTCTTACGGAGAGAAAAATTAAGAAAATTGAGCAGAAAATTGGATAATTTCAGAAAACCTAACGATTATCGCAGGTTTGACAGTTCGCGTGTTTAAGAATGACATTTTGCAAAACAATATTGTTAAATCAGGATTCTATTTTTGAAAATCTTTAAGTTGATAAATTTATTTAATGTAGGTACTCCCCTAATAGTTTGAATCGAATCAAGAATTTTAGATAGTTTAAATAGGTACCTATGTTAGATACCAAATTTAATATACATGAAAAATGAAAATTTTAATAAAAATTGTAAAAGGTGGCACGCGGGCTGATTAAAAACTGAATGTACTGGGATTGAATATATGGAACGCGGGAGGAGGGTTGGCGGGACGAGGGAACGGGAAAGGGAAGAGGGAAGGCGGGGAAGGTGGAAAGGGAACGCGGGAGGGGAAGGGGACGTACGACGGAAGAGAGGAACTCGGGAGGGTGGTTCGCGTGACGGAGGAAGGGAGGGGGAGTGGAGTGGGGAGAGGGAAGGTGGAGGTGACGGAGTGGGAACGCGAGAGGGGAAGAGGACGCAGGAGAAGAAGGGGAGGCGGAAGGGGAACGGGACGAATGGGAAAGGACATTCAGGGAGAATAGTTTTATTTAGCATTATTATTTTTGAGGGCATTATGCTGTGTTGCGCTTCATCAGTGCAGAGTCATCATCATGTCACATCTGTACTGATGATGGACAATATAACGCTGTCCGAAACGTTGGCGGAAACGAAGGAGGAAACTCAACACGACATAAATACCACAAAAAATAAATCACAATATAACTTTCAGCCGTGAAAATCTCAAATTATATAATGTTTATTAACTGTTAATTTCAACAAATTAATTAATTAGAAGCAAATTTATCAGAAAAACACTTCAAAGTGAGACTTAAAAGACCGAAGTAAACACTTCGGTAGTTTATTTGAAAGCCAAAACAATAAAACACCGGCTTTGTTCTATCAACTCCACAATTTAGGCAGTAATAAACTTTGTCAAAGGTTTTCGTCTTATTAAAAAGAAAAAGCCAGACCGTGCTTCAAAGAAAGAACAATAAAACAACAGGTTGGAGAATCTGGCTTATTTTGTCTTTCTACCAAATTACTCAACTATTTCAACACACAGTGTTGGTTAAATTTCAAGCTGGTTTGTGGTCAAAGTATAATAATATGGATAATTAAATTAATAACAGTGTCAATCTACCTACTGGAAATCTGGTTTGAGTTGCACTCAGGAAAAGTTGCAGTACTTAGCGAGAATTTATTACTTGATGGCGAAATTAAATCAAGTCTGAACACCGTATAGAACCATAGACATATGAATATTAGTGGACGTGCCCTAAGTGATAAAAGCGTATCATTTCCCCCTCCCCACACCGGTTCCTTGGAACCGGCTGTGAGTATGGCTTGGCGTGATCTAAAAATGTGACGTCATCATTCTTCTGCGAGCCAGCGTCAAGCGCTCATCGGTGCATTTTATGAAATAACACCGCAAAAAACACGGTTTGTGTTTTGAAAACGTGTAAATATATACATCACCCGAGATACATGGCGTGTGCTCGTCGATGTTTACGGGGTAAGTTAATTATGAAACATTTGTAAAAGGGTCCTAACTAAATACGGCAACAAAATATTGGCGTCTGAAAATAAACGAACTTTACTTTGCCGTATTTAGACTTCGCAAATTTTTTCAATACGCGGCGAGCAAATATAAAAAGGTCCATTCATTCAAAAGCAGAGTTTACTTTTAAGAAATAAATGGTGATATTATAATGCGAGATGCCTATATACTGTCATATTGAGTTATTGACGAATCACATACTTTAAAATCATCTTTCCGCTCTGCGCCCCGCTGTAGTTGTTGTCTACCCCCTCACCTTTGTGTTCTGGTCTACTTATATTCGTATGTCTATGGTCTGGAACAGATTTTCGATCTGACAAATTCTTGACAGATTCAACATTATAATACAAACAGGAGATTACGTTATGTATTTTATAATAATACTAGCGAGTCCCGGCATGCGTTGTTATGCTATTTAATAAAGAAATTATTTCTCCCTGCGTGTCCTTTCCCATTTGTTCCGTTCCCCTTCCGCCTCCCTTTCCTCTCCCGCATCCCTTCCCCTCACGTGTTCCCACTTCGCCTTCCCTCTCCCTACTCCCCTCTCCCGCTTCCCCCGCCCCGTGAACCCCCCTTTCGAGTTCCCTCCCCCCTCCCGCATTCCATACATTCAGCCCTGGTACATTCAGTTTTCAAACAGCTCGCGTGCCACTTATTGCAATTTTTTTAAACAAATTTCATTATGCCAGAGCTCACCGCTTCTTTTATACAAACCTTGTCCTGACAATAAAGAACAAAAAAAGAATTATCCAATTTGGCGCACTCGAAGTTATGCGCGTACATACATTCCGACGATTCATTTTTCTTTATATAGATCTCAAATCCAAATTTTTTGACAGGTCAGTGGTTGAGTGGGCATGGCGCTTGGGTCCCACCCGAGCGTCGCGTGTTCGATTCCTCGACTGGCTAAGTCCTCCAACACAACAAAAGCAACATTTTCGGCTTCCTGTGGTGGTAGGAGGAGATTTTCAAACATTGTTGGGTTATTCGTAACCCGGGAATATTTGTCTTTCTTTAAAAAAAAAAAAAATCTCCGAAAAATCGAAATTTGATTCGAGTATGCATATGTAAAAACGTACCCTCTATTTGGTACAATACTCAGATTACGCATAAACATCAATTAAAATAAAGAAAAACTTGTATTGAATTAAACAAAATGTTGTCTGGATCATTAGTAGGATATTTAAAAATGACATACTAATGTACCGGTCCGTTCAGCTTCCCGATGTTATTTTATAGAATATTTTTATGTAAAACACAGACACGTCTAAACAATATTTGATTTATGGTAAGCATTCGAATATTGATTTCCTCAATATATCAAAACTTTGTATTTGGAGATGTCTGACTAATCAATTGGAAGATCGAATATCTGCAGGCGTCTTGAGATGAAATCCGGAAATATAACAAAAGACAACATACTTTGCTGTCACAAAATTTATAAAACTGGGAAGACTTGGGTGGCTGGGTCATGTGGAGAGAATGACCGAGCATCAAGCACCAAAGTCCCTGCTGAATTCAAGACCGATAGGGCAAAGGAGCCTGGGAAGGCCAAGATTAAGATGGAGCGACAACGTCCTTAAAGACATAATATCTACTTTGGAGCTTCTAACTGGAGAGAGATGGCACAAAATCGAGATGAGTGGAGGAAGACTCTTGAGGAGGTCAAGACCCACCAGGAGTTGTAGAGCCAAGAGTGATGATGATGACTAAACTTAATGTCTCCATTTGTCTGGCGGATTTCCATTTCCACGCCTGCAGATAAGTATATTACGGCCGTATATCCTCTCTTGCATACGTTAGCTGGGAGGAAGTAGAAAATAAATATTTGTGGATCAAGTATCCGAGGGATCGTCTATTCGGGGGATCTACTGTCGGGGTATCAACTGTCGGGGGATCAATCGCCACGAAATAAAAATAATAAATAATCTCACTTCGTAAATCAGATTCAGCCGTAAAACAAAATGTGGCTCAAAAAAAGCTACAGCTAAATTGATCAATCTTTGCTTGGAAAATTTAAATGGACTATTGAAATCAAAACATAAAAATCAACAGTGAACTGATTCTGACCAGTCCCCAAAAAAACTACAACCGTAGTTTTTTTGGGGACTAACGATATCAAAAATTCATAAGCTGTGTCTGCGATTCGTACACTTATTTGTTCAAGTTTTAACCTTGACGAGATGTTTTCACAGCTGAAGAAAGAATGTATAAAAAATATTATAGAATTATAAATATTCACAAAAGAGACAAAGGCAGAGTTGCAAAACTTGTAGGCTGTGGGATTGTAACGTGGAAAGCGATTGGAAATTACAACATTATACTCCCTAGTAATCATCATGGCAGGAAAATAGGAAGAGGACCAGGGGAAAATGATGAACAACCCAACAATATTCTCACATATAATATGAATGATTCTCGAGGTACATTTTCGTTTTTCCAAATTGTAATTAAATTACTCATCTTTATGAATTTTTGTTTAGTTTTTCAATAAACGACCATTTTTTTCATAAGAGTTGGTTTATCGTCGTGATATTGTTATTTTATGATTTAAAAAAAACATAAATCTCACACTTACACTTTCGAATAAATAAATCTTTTTAAATTCTCCCACTCTCTCATTCGCAAAATCCACTTTCCACCCCCATATTAATTAGGGGTTCTCCGGATTCTACCGCATTATAGATGGAGTTACGGCCAAAGTTTTGTGAACACACCAATGCTGTAGCCCACGTTTTTTACTCCAAATATGCCAAGGAAACGCTGGTTAAAATCCTTCGGGTATGTGCTGTAACAACCTGTATACCCACTGCATACGGGAAATCTTCAAATTACCCTAATAACCATCATGGTAGTTTTCAACCCTTCAATGATTCAAAGCTGTTTATTATAAAGTATTTGCGTTGACCGAGAAATTTTAGACAGAAAATAAACTGTCCAATTTCATGACGCGACGCTCATCATAAAATCACGACGTCAGTTTAAATTTGGTCTACACCACTTATTATCGAACAAGCTTCAAATAAATTAATTGTCTTTCTTAAAAATCTTTAATTGTTTTTTATTGTATCATTTAGCTTTCTAATATGTCTCTTCCTGTGCTAATGAAGATTAATAACTAGCAGACTTGACGCTAACGAGGCGTTTGCAACCCAAGGACGCCTGCGTCCATGACCCACTTGGCCCGGTCCTGGAACCGGCACAATGCTATCGATCCCCAATGCTGAAAGAGGAATTTACTCCCAAACTATTATGTAACCCTGGTATTGAGTTTTGATTCTCGCAAAAGGCAAAGTCTTATTTCGGCACCATAGCGTATTACATTTTAGACATTTTACAATACTTCCGATGTTATTTCTTATCAGAGAATGTCTACCATGGGACAACCGATAACAAAATTAAAAAGTGTTGCAACTCGGGGTTTGTCTCAAAAACTCTTTAATCCCTAAGGCCTCGGCCATATTTTTTCAGAGGGCCAAAATATTTCCGTTTTGCATTAAAATCCAAATAAATCGAATATTTCTGAACGTACCCGAAATAAAATATGCTTTAAAATTTTATAAATCTAAATAAACATACAATTTTTTAAATATTAAAATTTTGCATTTTAACATAAAAAGTTTTTAAAATGGCTCACCTTACGTTTTTTCTAATAAAAATTATTGAAAAAAATCACGTACATCATATTTTATTAGACAAATGTGCTAAAAAGTTGTCGTCACCTCACCTTTTTGTCGTTTCATGTAAAAGTAATGAATAAAAAAATTCCCAAAATTTCATTTTTTTTTCAATTTGCGTTCCGAAACTTTGGTTTTATAAAGTCGTACATTTGACTTCTTTTGTGGTTAACTTTAAGGTTTTAATATATGTGTGGTGTTTTCTCTTTCTAACACTATTTATATCATATTTCTCACGATGATAATAAGGGAGACATAGCGATTTCTACAAGACCTTCATGAGTTATTCCAAAAAGCTAATAAAATTAGACTAAGGAGTTAAATAAAACTCCGGGGTCAACAAAACACTTTGAACATTTAGTTAAGAGGGTTTATTAGCAGAGAAAACCAGAAATATGTCATTTTCAAATCAGATTTTAGACGTATTGACTCTTTTCCACAAAATATTATAAATGGATTTCGAAAGATTGTTATTTTATCTAGCATTCGCATGTTTTAAATTTTGAGAAAAAATGTTTATTTTTAGTATAGTAAGGTTACACCATAGGTCATTGGCAGATTTGTTAAATTTTCAAAAAAGATTTTGTAGTATACCCCACATTTCAAATCATATAATTATGCAGTAAAATAAATCAATACATTATCTGGGTATCGCATATTTTAGATTTTTAATTTTCAAAAAAAATCTAAAATCATTAAAAAATATACACGTACATGTTTCTTGACGAAATAATTTTCATACGTGTTTCTTGACGAAAATTGATCCGTTTGTGTATTGATTTGCACACTTACAAACTAATATATTTCAGACTTTTTTAACATTCTTATTTAACTTAGATATTATTGAAAAATGATAAAAACTTATAATCAAAAAATAATTACAAAAAGTACATTATAGTTTTATCATCACGCCTTTGGATGTAGGTATAAATTAAAGCAAATTTGTAATATAATTTTAAAAAGCTGGTACGGAGAATAATTAATCTTTCTCGTTATAACCGCCCTGCTCGATCGTAAGAACAACTTTCGACGAAATGTGGATTTTCGGGCGCTGGCTGGATAAACGCTCTTAATGATAGATTAAGATGAGTTCTGATAGCTATTATTAGCAGGCAGTAGGAATAATTCTAGGTCCCGACCTTGAAGTTGCAATTGTATTTATTATAGTCCAAATTCCTGTATTATCCACAGCGATGTGCCATCTATAGGAAACCTCTTAAACTACTATCTAGAATATATGATACCTCAAAAAATAAGACAAGATGCCATATCGTTCATTTCAAATTTATCAATTGTTCAATAGCAAAAATGATTTCGGATAGAGTACTTATTAGAGTTAGTAATAAGCAGCTCTCGTTTTGCAAATTGTTTTATGTGTAATATTGACAGCGTTCTCGTACAATGCATAAAAATAAATTTAGTCAGCAAATTCTTCAATATACTGCCATCAAAGAGTTATCGACTAGAGAGCGAGTCCGACACAACGATATTTTAGTCGAAGGGTATTCAAAGCAATTCAATTTGCATTTTAAATCAACTACTTAAATGATCACAGGAGAAAGGAACTGCATCTAACTTTAACATTGTATGCAGCTCGTACAAAGGCGGGAGTTGAATTAAATTAATCACTCACAGATGATAACATACTATAAGGCAGGTTCCTACTGTTTATCATGTTCTTGTGTGAATTCATCGAAGAAGATTTTGTTCCGTGTTTAATTAACAATAGTTAACTTGGAAAGCAACATTCGAGAGAAATTAGACAAAATTTAAATTGTGACTAGATATTTTTAACCTTCGAAAACTGAATTAATTATTATAAAAATAAATAAAACACTTTGTATTTAACCACGAATTTATTATATTACATATCGACCGGTTTCGCTTACATCAAGCTTCTTCAGGATATAAGTAATAATAACTAAATGTAAATGTAAATGCATATTACATAAAAATAATATAGGTATAAAACTAGACAATTTAGAAGCTTTAGAGATTAGGAAATCATTAAATACAAATAATATGTCAGAATTCTTACGCAATAACCAAATCAATTTATCAAATCAAAAAAATTCACCTTATAGCCCTATTTTTAACTTATTTCCAGCAATCCATCCTAACCCATGATATTATGTATGTGTTTTAGTGTTAGTCTGATGTCCTTCATTATTAATATTATCATATATCTAAATATCGTCCTTTATCTTATAATGTAAAATACATCAAAATTTGTTTAATATCTCATTTATTACCGTTAACTGTTGGTTTTTATTTGTGATTAGATCTATATATACTGTTGTCTCCCTCCCACTAATTGATTATTGTATTGTTGTCTCCCTCCCACTAATTGATTATCCACTTTACCTCTGTCAAATACTTTGTCTCTTTCTAATTATGTTCTTGGTCATTTTCTTTCTCCCTCCGTCACTCAACTTATAGGTATATAAGCCATAGCTCTCACTTAACATTTAGTTATTATTACTAATATCCTGAAGAAGCTTGATGTAAGCGAAACCAGTCGATATGTAATATAATAAATTCGTAGTTAAATACAAAGTGTTTTATTTATTTTTATAATATAATGTCTAACCACAAAGTAATTGTTTCTTATGAATGAATTAATTATTTTGGTGGTGTAACAGAATAATATGCTCAAATTTCAATGTTATATATGTCTATATATAACATGTTGATATTCGCATTATTGTAATAAGAGTTGTAGACGAATGTTTTTTTAATCAAAATTACACTTTGTGGTGCTGGTGAAGATACATTAATACGGTTCCATGCGAACTCAGAATGAAACCAACTCAGAACCATCGCAGAAAGGTCATTAAAAGCTATGAAAAAATAATTTAAAAAAAGCCGGTAACCCTAACCAATTTTTTTAAATATTTTTTTATCATCACTCTTAATGACTTTTTTGAGGTGGTTCTGAGTTGGTTTCATTCTGAGTTAGCCGGTCACCTAAAACGCATTTTGATAAAATGATGTTTGTACGATTACACGAATTGATATAGCCAACGAATTTATTTAAAAATAATTATATCAAAAATAATGAAAGGACCATTGTTTCTATTTCCCAACGAAAGATGATGTTTGATGATATTGGAACCACAACAGTCATCTGTTAGCTGTCTACAGCCCGGCATAGTCCCAGGTGTGGAGATGTTAAGCTACAGGTAATCCAGCTGCCCGCAGTGACAATAGTTGCAGCCATGCCCTGGTGTTTTTTTTTTGTGGAAAAACTAGCACAAAATGTCAATGTAACAGATTGCGTAATATATTCTCGAAAGAATTTTGTTCCTTTTTGGAAAAAAATGTAGAACAAAACTATAAATAATGCAAATATTATAACAAAAAACTAAGGGTCCATTATCTGTGGGCTAAAATATTTGCAAAAGCGTTTTGTCTGAGATTAGTAGAACATATATGAAAACGAAAAAGAGATTTTTCTTTAGGACATTGAAAATTTAATGGAGAATCATATTAATTATAAAACAACACCCGGGTATCAGAGAGTTAAGAAATTATAACCAGCATTATATTACACAAATTCTTCATCACATATTATAATGCAGTGGCGGCTCGAGCACTTCTTTAGTGGTGGGGATCGACATTTTTTTGCGTACTGTACCGTAATCTCACCACCCGTAGAACGTAATATAAAATTTCTCAAAAAAAATAATTTTATGGTCTAATCATGCTAGTCAGATATCTAAACAGAAAATAATATAAAATGTCTATAGATATATGCCAATTTACAACACAGTATAATAAAAATAAAGCTTTATCTTGCAAGATTATTATCAAACTAATTTGAACCCGAGCGATTCCCGCCCGTAACTTCGCAAACAAATGGTTCTGTGGGGATCCTAAGCATTGTCCCCGCGGGTATTTGAATTCACATACGACTGCGCATGCGCAGGTGCATACGATCGCGTAACAACGCAAGGAAAGTATAGGGATAGTTCGGATCGTCCCCCAAGTGCGCATTAGATTCTGCGCACTGAGAAATAGACCCGCTGTTTAGTGCGCCGTACATTGTTCGCTGTACGCGCGTAGGGTCTTATTAAAATCATCTGGGATAATTATTTGTATTTTATTGCTGCAAATGTTAATTACTTTTATGTTTAAAGCATTCATTCATTTTGGTGAAGACAAAGCATCGACTGTTATTTCCTTTAGTAGGTTTTGAGTGTAACTGGCGGGGACCGTCCCCATTGTCCCCCTGTGAAGAACCGCCACTGTTATAATGTTTAAAACCAAATTATTAAGATATATTCTGCAATAAACGTATGTGTAAATTTTCAAGCAGTCAAAGTTGCATTAATGATTGATAATACAGCTTTGCATTTGAAATGTTTACATTGCGAACTCAGCCAGAATAATATTTCCTATTTGGCAATTGCTTCAGAGAAGTTATCACGTGAGGCAGACAGATGAAGAAACGAACCACTCAAGATTAGATTGTGAAAAGATCTGTTGTAGCGAGCAACAAATAAAAGAATTTAGCAATTAAAAGCTGCATACGGTATCAGCAATCTATAAATTTGACTGACCTTTCCCACGTTGCACACAACAGTCACTTTCAAAACCTTCCTTCAATCATTAAAAAGCAGTGATTCTGTAATAATTATTGAATAACCCACAAAAAACATTTAAAAAAAACTAATTTACATGTTATGTTGGAGGGAAAAGAAATATTTATAATAAAAAAGCAGAAATATTGTTTTACGAGCGTATAATTTGAAACCAAAATCACTTGTTTGAAATTTCTAACTTGATTTTCCACCGTTTTGCTTAAAAAAATTTCCGTGTTTTTCTTATTATAATAAGAATAAAAACTGTTGAAACCCGGACGAAGCCGGGTGGTAACTTCAAAAGTAAACATGTAAGACGACCTGTAAAAGTTATAATATTGATGGTCGCGGGTTCAAATCCCGGATAACAAAAGGAATATTTGCGGTACGTTCCAGAGTGGAAGATACTCTCAGTATCGCCCCGGCGAAAGACCACCATTCAGAATGGAAACGTTAATTGAAATGGCTTGAGTTTCAGCCTCACAACATACCCCAGTTGAAGATGCTAGTCTTTCTGGCTCCAGATTCCAGATGACTGGGAACAGTTGGGACTCTCGTGTCAAAATATTGTGTATTCACATAAAATTAAAATAATAAAAAAGTATGCACGAAATATTTTTAAGGTCAGGGTTTTATATAAAATGATTTTCATGAATTAATTATTAAATAAAGTGGTCAGGAGAATTAAAACACACGGCAATCATATTGAGGCAAAATTAAAATGAATTATTTTCAGATACATTTCATAATCGAAATGTATGTATTTATTATGCATACGATTTTAATTCACATTTCATACGATAATGTCTAATTATCAGTACGATTCATCTTTATGGTCGTTGGCGTGTGCAATGTATATGCATTTAGCTATATCAATTTCGTAATGCATTTTGTAATTCCAATAGGATATTAATGACTTAATTACCAAAATGAATACACACTTAAATCTCATTATTGTAATTAATTGCAAAATGTACGCATTAGGTGTGATATCCCTTAATTTTGAAATAAAGTTCCCGGCATGCGTTGCAATGTCACTAATAAAGAAATTGTTTTTCCCTGTGTGTCTTTTCCCATTCGTCCCGTTCCCCTTTCCTCCGCGTTCCCCCTCCACCTTCCCTCTCCCGCGAACTCCGCTTCCGCGTTCAATATATGTATTCAGTTCCGGTACATTCAAATTTTCAAACAGCTCGCGTGCCACCTATTGCAATTTTTGTTTACAAATTTTCATTTTTCATATATTACAAACATTAATTTTTGTATATTATAGGAACAATCAATCAAACTTGATACCTAAAATAGATACCTCTTTGAAATAAATATAATTTTTGATTAGATCCAAAGTATTCGATTTTGGTTAGTGCTTCGATTAAATTCATTAATTTAAAGAGTTTATTCGAAAATTGAATTTCGATCGATGGTTAGCAAAACGTCATTCTCGATTTGTGAAATTTTTGACAGTTTCGTAAGACTTTTTGTAATGATTAAAAAAACTTTTCAGATGTATTGTCATGTGGTTGTAATAATCCAAAAACCTTCGTGAAGGTGGAAAAAAGGTATTTTGAAAGTTATATTTCCTGTATACAGGGTGTTAAGGGACGTACTTGACTTACTTTAACCAGTGATTCCTGACATTATTTGGAGTAAAAAGTGTAAACGAAATTTTGGTCTCCTGTGACATTTTTGATGTTTTTTTTTTATTTTTTCTACAAAAACATAAAAAAATGGTAGTTGTTGAACAGTTGAAGGCGGGGTAAGGGGTTTGTCAGACACCCGGCTAAGTGACCAGTGACGACGTGCGGAAGAATTTTTTTTTGGTTGATTTTGAAGAAAAAAATTTTGAAAAAAGAAAAAAAATTCGTCAAAAAAGTCCCTTAACACCCTGTATAGTTTAATACAGACAGGGCTGGGCAGTATTTGAAATACTTGTAATTGAAATACGTATTTGAAATACAAATACGTATTTTGTATTTGTATTTCAATTACTTCCTAAAAATGTATTTTGTAATTGGTATTTCAATTACCTGGGGCTGAGGTAATTTGTATTTCAAATACTTATGGCTTCAAAATACATTTTCAAATACATTTAGCGATCTTAATAACGATAATGAAAAATAAACTGACATAGATAATACGTAGACTAAAAACGCTACAATCCAAAGCTATATGTTATGTGTGTTAATATTTAGAGTTGGCAACACGTCCTGTGCTATAATAGCACTGTTATTGTACATTTTCTATCATATTTGTATCATATTATGTAATGCTTGTCATTGCTTTGTATTGTACATTTTTGTGTCATAGTATTAGATCAAGCACTATAGGAATAATTTGACTGAATACTAAGTTAATTTCAGTAGAGCGCACTTGAAGTGAAATAACTAGTGTCCGACCGAAACAGGATTTTCTACCGAAAACGAAACCGAATATTCGATATCTGTCTCAGTTTCGGCCGAAACCGAAACCGAAACTTTTTTAGACATGTTAAAAATCTATTGTTTAGGTACTGAAATTCGGCTTATTTTTTACACTTAGGTATATTCACTATAAAGTAAGGACTTCATAAATTGAGTATTATAATTTTAATTGCGTTTACAATCACAACATTTTTTTACATTAACTCCACATGAGAGACCCTGAGGAAAATAATTTCCCTCAGGGCGTATGTCATCTTTGAAGATGCTGTATGGAGGGTCTTTTTGGGGAGAGGAAGGAGGGAGGAAACATAGAGACCGGGTTCCACAGCCGAGCTGTTGAACTCAAGAATGAGTCATAGAAACGACCCGTTCTCATGTGACTATATAGTATATTTCGGATAGCGCCGTGTATGGAGACTACCATTAAAAAGTAGTATGTATATCAACAGGGTACTTGTGGTTTCGTCACAATTACGTAGATTGTAAGTACCTCCATGAACGGAGGGCCTTACACCAAGCACATCAAAGGAGGGACTGTTCGGAAGATCGCTTCCGTTGAAGGAGACTAGATTTTAATTTTTATTTACACTTGTTAAATAAAATTAAAATTAGAATGAAATAAATAAAAATAATTGAAGTTTGTGATCACATAAACTCACAATACAAGCACGCCGGACCGGCCAACGAACTCAGTTGATGATGGTGGATGACACACGAGCCACGAACTCACCCGAAGTCAGTCAAACAGCACGCGATAATTCACAAATGCAGAGTTTCGGTGCGGCCGAAGGTTCGGCAGATTTTCTGCCGAAACCGAAACTGATGCCGAAACTAGATTATTTTACCGAACCTTGACGAAACCGAAACCGAACCTTCGGTCGGTCACTAGAAATAACACAAAATAGCGCTATACAAATGTCGTGTTATAATAATAATATATTATTATTATATTACCTAACACCTGAGTCCTTTACCACAAATTTTACAAGTGAAGCGGAGATGAGATGTGTCTTTTGAGCAATATGATTGGTCAATTTTTGCACGTCTCTGTTTCACTCTGCTCAAAATTGCTTCTATGTATACGCACCCTTAGATGAGGGCATTTACGACAATTTATTGCAACCAAAGGTTCTTCCAAAACCAAATGTATTTTGTATTTTGTAATTTGTATTTTGTATTTGAAATTAAAAAATGGTTAAAATACTGTATTTTGTATTTTGTATTTCAAATACATGACTTGAATGTATTTGAAATACAAAAGTATTTTGTATTTTGTAATTTGTATTTTGTATTTGAAAGAAAAAAAAAGTTAAAATACTGTATTTTGTATTTTAAATACACGACTTGAAAGTATTTTGTATTTCATATTTTAAATACATGCGAAAAAGTATTTTGTAATTTGTATTTCAATTACAGCAAAGCATGTATTTTGCCCAGCCCTGAATACAGAGAAACATAATATATTGATTTTCGTTAGTCACGTTTTTAGATTTTCACGGCCAAAAGTATTTTTGCTATTTGTTTTTGGGGTGTTATGCCGTGTTGCGCTACCTCCTTCTTTATTGATTTTTATATATGTATATAGATTTACGGTGTGTTTCTTCATCCAAAACATCTTGAAAAATATATACAAACAGTTTTCGTTCATTTTATAACGAGTCATTGTATGTATGTAAATAGTTAAACATTTCAAAGATAATGCAAATATACTTATTACCTAACTTTGTAAAGTGGTGCCCTTGAGGTAATGATAAAATGGCCCTAAATAAATAAGCAAAGTATTACATAAATACTGGTAAATAGGATTTACTAAAGTTTTACATTTCATTAAATATGGAACAAAACTCACTTTATATTATTAAGTAATTCATTAACCACTTAGATGCTTGGATCTATCGCCTTTGTGTAGATTTTTGGTCTTTGAACTGTCAAATTTGATAAAAAAAAATTGTGTTATTTCCTCTATGTAATTAAAGCTCGATAAATAAAATATTTCTAAACGTATTCGAATTAAAAAAAACTGTTGGTCACG
Source organism: Limnephilus marmoratus (assembly GCA_917880885.1). Classification (NCBI taxonomy): domain Eukaryota; kingdom Metazoa; phylum Arthropoda; class Insecta; order Trichoptera; family Limnephilidae; genus Limnephilus; species Limnephilus marmoratus. The sequence continues at coordinate 6,700,577 of OU862922.1, read as the reverse complement.
TGATGTTTTGATGTGAAAACGGTACTAAAATCACGGATTATGTACAAAAAAAACTTATCCTATCATACAGGGTGTTAAGTGACGTACTTGACTTACTTTACCCAGTGATTCCTGACATTATTTGGAGTAAAAAATGTAAATGAAATTTTGGTCTCCGGTGACTTTTTTTGATGACTTTTTGTTTTTTCAAATTTTTTTTCTTCAAAATCAAACAAAAAAAAAATCTTCCGCATGTCGTCACTGGTCACTCAGCCGGGTGTCCGACGAACCCCTTACCCCGCCTCCAACTGTTCAACAACTATCATTTTTTTATGTTTTTGTAGAAAAAAAAAAAAAAACATCAAAAATGTCACCGGAGACCAAAATTTTATTTACATTTTTTACTCCAAATAGTGTCAGGAATCACTGGTTAAAGTAAGTCAAGTACGTCCCTTAACACCCTGTATAAATGTATAATAAACAATTTTGTCACCTCAATTTTTTTAACCATTTCATACAAAAATATTTAATATAAAAATAACAATGAATAATGTTTGCGATTTGGCGGGTGAAAACTGTTTCCACAAAATAAGTTTGTTTTATCTATTTCTATGGATAAAGTTGAATATAGATGTGTAGCGTGTTTTATAATAGATATTGTTCTTTTTGTTTTAGGGTTGTAACTAGAACACAAACGGAGTTATAACGATTTCTGTGGGAACACACGCGTTAGCTTGAAAACAAGCTTATTGGACTTGACTGCTATTGTTATATTGTCGTGTAAACAAGCCTAGGGGTCCAAGTGGTTAAATTCCTGGTTCACAGGTGTTTTAAGTGACTCTAATAACAAATGACTTTACCGAGTGACTTAACTCGTACCTGTAATACGAACGGATGAATCCGATTAGATACGGGAAAGTGTTAGTAGTGTGACTACCATAAAACAGGTTTGTGTCGGTCGATGTAAACGTGTTACGAATATTATGTAAGCATATCGATACCCCAGATTCAAGACTTGATTTACCAGGCGAGCACGTTAAAAGTTACCATAATATTGTAAAAAAATGTTTGAGAAATAACAATTACATTATCGCCAAATTAATTAATAAATAAATAATATTTATAACAAAAGAAAGGCTAAATTAAATCAATTCTTCGTCCCATTCCGAGAAAAAACGCTTGCGTCAAGCGGGCACGTGCTAAGAAAAATGGGCGCCAGTATTACCTAATTCGACACGACATAATTTGGCGGAATAAGACGTAATATTTATGAAATTTGATACTTGGTGGAATAAGATTAATAAAACGGTATCCCAAGATAATAAAATAAAGCTAGCCAATAATGCATCCATTCATATCTCACTAAGTCATTAAACCTTCTAATTGTTCACTTTCGGGAACAACTCATATAGTTTTCATAGAATCGTTGTCTCCCTTACTATCATGGTGAGAAATATAATCTAAACGGTGTTAGAAAGAGAAAACACCACGCTTTATATTCAAATATAAAAATTAACCACAAAACAATTGAAATGTACACCTAGATAACTAGGTATATGAAACTAAAGATTCCGAGCGCAATTTGAATAAAAAAAATCGTTAAACTTTGGGAATTTTTATTAGTTATTTTTACATGAAACGACAAAAAAGTGATGTGAAGAAAATATGTGTTTTTATTTTTTTTCGTTATCAATGATATTAATTAGAAAAAATGTAAGGTGAACAATTTTTAAAACTCCTTGTGTTTGCGTAAAACAATATGAATAAAAAAATATATACTTATGTTTATCTTTACTAAGTATAAAATGAAGTCGCTCACGTTGTATGGGCGCTTAGATCTTTTAAATTACGCAACGGATTTTCATGCGGTTTTCACCAATAGATAGAGTGATTCATGAGAAAGGTTTTTAGCTACATAATTTGTCATGGTTTTGAGCAAATTGGTAGAAATACATAATATATCTGGCCAAGCGGCAGCGGGCAGCGTGGTGTGGATTTGATTTAACAGATGGCGTTGGTTATAAAGGTTTCGTTAGCCACAGCAACGTGTGGCCGGGTCAGCTAGTTTCTAATAATTAAATTTAAGCGTATTTCAACCCCTTCCACAAACATTTTTTTTTACTTTTCGGATAGATACATAAAAAAATATTGCATTTATTTGGATATTATTGCAAAGCGAAAATAATCTGGCAGAATATGCTGGAAGCCTGGGGGGGTAAGAGAAATAACACCGAAGGCTGAATTTTTTGGTCTAGATGACATTATCGATAAAAGAAAATGCATCCACCAAGAAAGGGAAAAAGATTTGAAAAAGAGATTGTTTCCCTTAGGACGGATGTATATGAAATCCGGGGCCCCAGGCGACTGACCGAACTGGCTGGGGGTTGCTACACCACTATGTACATGCAAAATACCAGCAGCCTTACTCATCATAAAACCGTACCACGGCTCTGTAGCGTCGCGGTAGCTACACAGTGGAGTAAGCCTACACTGCTCAGGGTAAAAATCTTTACTCATCATCATAATGTTTCTCGACAGCTGTTATGATTTTTTTACGGTAGCAACACTGCTCCAAAGCTCAAAAACGCGGCTAATTTAGCATTTCGCGGCGTGTTGCCAACTTCACGTTTATTCATACGTCAACATCAGTCAACACAACGTTGACTTTGGTAAATCTATATTTAGACCTAAAATCTCCTTCCGTGAGTGCCGCAAATGGATCGTACCTTTTTTTAAACCTTTTCCGTGGACGTGGTGCACGAATGCCGCGAATACGATCAATATTTGCCAAAGATCCGTTCAAAACATCAAGATTCTCATAAAAGTTCGCCATTTCGTCAGTTACAACGCACGGGGTACTGAGTTAACCCTGGTGATCGGGTGGTTTAAATTCTGACAGCTACTACATCTCCCGTACAGCGACTCGGTAAAAACACGCGCATGCGCGCGATTAACCCACCATGTTGAGTAACAATTTCACCAAACCCGGTCTTGCTCCGAGGTTATATCTTATTTTGCGATGATGAGTAAGACTGCGACGTATTAAAATATGTAACGCATTGCACCTATACATAGTTAACATTGGTGACCGGACAACTCAGAATGAAATCAACTCAGAACCTACTTTGAAAAGTCATTACAATTTAAAAAAAAAAGTTAAATAGGTTACGTTAGTTTAGGGTTATGGGCTATTTTAAATTATTATTTTTTTACTTTTAATGATTTTTTCAAAGAGGTGTTGAGTTGACTTAATTCTGAGATGGCGTGGAACCGTTAACATTATGATGTTAATATTCGGCGCGTTCCCGGATTCCGAGCACTAATAAAAAAACGGATCACCAACTACCGAACGCGACTAGCCTCGAGCGAAAACACTCTTGTGATGGCAGCATTCCAGTTCTGGCAGGGTCCCATTTACAAACGATGAAGCCACTTCCCGATGACATAGATTTAAAACAAAAAGATAACTTATTTAAATTTTATTTTTGTATAATTTTTGTTTTCTTTTATTTCCTTTTATCATGTAAATATTTTTTTTCATCGCGCAATATTTTTATTTTTACTTGATGTACTTATATAATGTATGTATAATATGGAACTCGCAGGACTGCGCCACCCTCCCCGAGATATGGAATAAACAGTGACCAGCTCAGGTATGGGGGCTCCTTTGAAGCCAGAGTAAAGTTAGCCTCCCAAAAACTGGAAGTACTGTACAGGGCCCGCAGATACTTTAATAGTACACAACTGCTAACCCTGTACAAATCACAAGTGCGCCCCACGGTTAAATTTGGCAGCCACCTCTGGTCTGGAGCTCCAAAATACCTGAACAATACACTCGACTCTGTGCAGAAACGGGCGGTGCGTTTGATAGATTCTCCCATCTTAACAGACGGATTGCAATCTTTAGAGCACAGGCGTCGGGTGGGAATGCTATCCTTGTTCTACCGGTGTTACAATGGAAGATGCTCCGAGGAACTAGCATCATTGATCCCTTCGGCACCGGTGCATAGTCGGGAAACACGCCAAACGCGTGCCCAACATTTGTACACGGTTGACATTTGCCACATGAGAACGGGTCGTTTCTTCGACTCGTCTTGTGTTCAACAGCTCGGCTGTGGAATGATTTGCCGGCCTCTGTGTTTCCTCCTTCCTACAACATGGGTCTCTTCAAGACCAATGTTCATTCCTTCCTCTCCTCAAAAAGACCCTCCACACAGCATCCCAGATGACATAGGCCCTGAGGAAAATTATTTTCCTCAGGGCCTCCTGTGTGGAATTAATGCAAAAAAAACGATTTAAATCAGAGTGTGTAATTCACACGCGGTAGAAGTGAAACTGGAAAGTCGGTAGATGTCGCTTTATTTTATTTTGCTTGTTTTTTTAAAGTGGTTCGAAGATTGGATATTGATTTCACAAAATATATATTTTTTTTTATTTCGTGGGATTCGAACCCCCGTTCGCTTGATGTCTGTCTCTCTGGCCGCTGAGACTTGTCAGGCATCTTGCTAACTACGCCATGGAAGGCACGCGCCGAGGTGCGAATTTACCGCGTTATATTAGAACCGAGTAGTTTTGTAGAACTGAGTTGGGACGCATTTCCGTTTCACCCGAATTTCAAGTCACTAACAGCGCTAAAGAAATTTCACTACAATAAATTAACGAGTGAAAGAATCGGCAATAAAAAGAGAATATAAAATTTATCATGTGACATTGTTGCGTTAGGTAATCGTAAAATAAACAATAAAGTATTATCACTATGCTGAGGCCTTCATACTTCAAGTTAATAAATTCACCACGATGACGATGATAGTATAATACGCATAAATATAATTTTCAAATGTCAGTAGTATGTGAAGGCAAACGTTAGTGCATAAGCACAAGTAATAATATACAATACAGTAACCAGTCATTATTATAATCTTCACATAGTGTTAAGTTTATTTTAGTCCTCACCTTGAACTTATCGAATCGAAATGGTTGAATTTCAGAACCCAGCTTCGAGTCGAAGGAGCATGTCTGATGCCACGCCAAAAGCGCCGCGCCACCAAAACATCTGTGTACGTGAAATTTCAAACCAAGCTACCGTTGTAATTCGGTTTCGAATTTAAGAATTCGTCAAAATATATCGCCCCTTCCGTTAGCAGGACGCATGAGAACGTGCCCCAGGGAGGCGTAAGTGCTACGAATATGCGAATTTGTAATACCTTTTCGGATATGGAAAGATGAACGGTTATACTCAGTTGTGAATAATAGTATTAAGCGAGTATATATTACATATGACGTCATTGCCCGTCCCGGTTAATACCTATCACTGGATGACAGTGGATCCGAGGAAAGGGCTATTTTTGGAATTATTTGGGCTATTGGATTAATAGAAAAAAAATAATATTATAAATAATTATCAATTGGAAAGCTTACATCAAAGCCTTGTTTTGCTTTGTATCAGAAACAGAGATGGCGCCAATAAAATTAGTCAAAGGAAGCTAGACCAGCTCCACGTGCACGTGTATAATTTCGACCAATAAACATTTAAATTGCAACTGATAAATTCAATTGAGAATCGTTACTGAGGTCGATTGTCACGTACACAATTCAAGGAAGCGCCATGTATCATACCTACCTACCGCACATCTCGCATTAATATCTCTACATATTATAATAAAATGTAGATATATCGAGATGCGAACATTGTAGGCAAAATAATGATTATATCTTGGTTACTAGAGACGTTATAGTTATAAACCTACGAATAACAATATAGTATAAAACCACAAAATTGGTTGGGGATTTGCATGCGTAATGTTCAAATTCAACGCCAGTATAACGTCACTAAAAATCGATTACAGTAAGTACGATCTTATGTAAAGTCACCTCTCATATACTTTGTTTGAACTTTCGCCTCTGGTAAAAACATAGACAAAATGTCGTAAAATTTAAGATAAAATGGGACACAGACTTTAAATCGAAAGTAAGAGAGTCCATAGACGAAAGTGAATCAAGATAAATGTAAATATAAATTGACAGGTAGGAAATCAACAACCAAAACTCAACAATCACATCTAGTATAATTTGGGAGGCGGGTATGGGTACCGCCGCCCCGGGAAACATTTACTTACACCTCTGCCATAGGTCACCCCAAGTGGTTCGTTACTATTTGGTGACTTAGTAGGGTCCCGGGTCCATCGAGTGAGGTGTGTTCAGGTTTTGGCGGCGGATGTGCTTGCCCACCAGCTGCGTGGTGGAATAAAACGGAAAAGGTCGGTTTGCGGAAACCTTGTGACCTATGTAGCTGGTCTTACACCGCAGCGGAAGGAATGGCTTCGTACGTCCGTCACTCCTGAACACACTGATTCCTAGATTCCTACCCACCCCTTATACCCTATTCTTTCCCAGAACTTCCTCGCCTTCCTTTCATTAGCCACCTACACACAGCATCCCCAAAGATGACATTGGCCCTGAGGGAAATTATTTTCCTCATTTCCTTTTGTTTTACATTTGCAATTTGGGAGGTGGAAATGGGTACCGCCGCCCCGGGAACCTTTATTGGATAACCAACACCTCTGTCATAGGTCACCCCAAGTGGTTCGCTACGTTTGGTGATTTAGCAGGGGTGCCCGGGTTCATGGGGTGAGGTTTGTCTAGGTCTTGGAGGCGGATTACCAGGACATACCCACCCCTTAAACCCTTTTCCTTCCCAGAACTCTCCTCTCCTTCCTTTTCTTAAAAAAAATCCCTCCACACAGCATCCTCAAAGATGACTATATGAAATTATTTTCCTCAGGGTCTCCTGTGTGGAGCTCACGTAAAAAAAAACACAGGAGGTTAATGTAAAAAAAAAAAATAAATTGTGAAAAAAAAAGTTTTGTCAGCTTTGTTCTGTAAATATGCAAGAGAAATAAACAAACTTAAAATTAACAGTAATCCTATGTAATAATTACAATAACTAATAATTAATATGCAGTGGAAATTTTCATACATTGACGGTTGTTTATCAGTTGTGTAAAATTTATAACGTTTATTGGTAAGGTTTGTGTTTAGTAGGCCTATGTATTAGTTCCGTTACGCTGAGCCTACTGATTTCACTATCATGCGAGAAAGTACGTTGTTATGTAGGCTGTCTCTATTGTCCATTAGTGTTAACTGCTTTTTACTTACGTGAAACTCTGGCGTTTTATAAACATAATGAATGCACAATGTGCAGTTTTTATCGTGCCAAAATCTGCATGTAATTGCTGCTTTGTGAAAAATTGTAAAGATATGATTACCTATCTGAGTTAAAAATTCAACTAGCTTCTTATAAAATCTCGCCTTCCTTTTATAGCTGTCTTCATATTTATGAAAAATTGATTAAACGACCTTTGCTTTTTTTTAAAGTGTCAAGTTTTTTTTAAAGTTCAAACTGCAGTACTGTTATAACATTTTTTTTAAATCCTTTATTTTTCCCAATTTCACATTTTATATATAATTATTATGAAAATCTTAAAAATAATGGGAAGCACTAAGGCGCAGCCTGTGCTTGGGTAATATTGTTAAATATTAGGTCCATACATGTGACATTGGCGTTTTGTATGGGAGGAACTTAAAGTAGTTTTTTTTTTTTAAATATATTTATTTAATTAAAGTATGTACCATTGCCATCTACGCACTTTTGCCATCTCATAGGTAGTTCATCGATCCCTTTACTAAAAAAACCATTCGGACGGGAATCAATAAAATCTTTGAAGGCGGTTTGGGCTGACCCATCGGAGTTGAATTTTTTCCCTTGCAAGAAGTTATCCAAATTTCGAAAAAAAATGGTAATCTGTTGGGCAAGGTCCGGAGAGTACGGTGGATGTCTTAGACATTCCAATTGAAGCTCCTCTAATTTGGTAACGTTCTAACGCGCGTTTGTTGATTTGCTTCACTCAATTCGTGAGGTAACCCACCTTTCAAGCTTTTTCACCTTCCTAATTTGCTTCAAGTGGATTAAAACAGTTTTATCACTAACACCGCAGCCTGCAGCTAACTCGGACGTGGTTTGCGATAGATCCGCTTCCACAATAGCCTTTAATTTTTCATTATCAACTTTGGTCTCCGGCCGTCCACGGGGCTTGTTTTGCAGGTCGAAATTTCCAGATTGAAAACGTTGGAACCAAAAACGCACTGTGTTTTCTTTTGCGGCACCGTCGCCATACACATCATTAATCTTCGAGCCGTTTCTGCAGCACTGGTGCCACGGTGGAACTCGTACTAGTAAATAACGCGATATTTCAAGTTTTCCATTTTGTAAACTAAGTGACGCAAAGAAAAAAAACAATTAAGGAAAAAACAAATGAACTATAATTTTCGAAACACAAATACATGAGTAAATAGCTGTATAAATTTGAATTTGGAATTCCTAACCAAAGAGAAGATATTTGAGATCAAAGTTGCCAGTAAGGCAAAACGCCAATTTCATATGTAAGGACCTAATATATTTTGTTGTACCTAGGAAAAACAAAACAGTGGGCACGTTAAGCAAAAACATGATTAAAATTTGTCTAAATAGTTTGTACAAGAAGTGTATACAATATTGTACAGTGTAATAATAAGTTTATAGTGTAAAAATAAAATTTCAACATCTGCATTGTTAAGACACATTTTTAACTCTTTTAGGTGTTGGGGAAGTTTAGTTTCCACCTGAATAAATTTCGGTAAAAGATTACGAGGTCCAATGAAACTGCTGTGTGTTTGCATTGTTTTGGTATTCGTTTGGGGGGTATAAAATACATTATTATTTCTGTTGATTCTGTTTTCATTTTTATCGAATTTGTTTTTGTTTTTAAAGATATATTTCATAGTTTGCTGTATAAATAGTTTACGAAGATTGAATAGTTTATTATTTTTATTTATTAGAGATAATATATTATTACATAAAATTTATAATACATTACTCCCAATGAGTTTAATGAAACTCATTTCGGGAAGGACAACATTATACCTCTAATGGAATTTTAATTTTACATAAGAACACGGAAATCAATGAACAATACACAGATTTTTAAATGGACTACACACACTTGATACAGGTAATTGAAGAATATACAAGAGTTACAAAGGAAGACAACTAAATTCGTCACTGGTTAATAAAGTTGCTGAGAAAATATTCTTTTAGAGCCTTTGCGAATATTTGTTTAGATTCTTTGAATTACGTGAGCAATTTTTCTTACAATCTAGACCCATTGGTGAGATAAATTTGGGTCACTTCGGGTATTCTTTTCAAGAAACGTGAGATTTTGCTGGACCCCCCCCCCCCACCCCCTTTTGAGCCAACGTAATTAATGTCTGCCCCCATAGTCCGTTCAAGCAAGAATTTTGTTTACATTTTGTTTTGCATTGATCCACTTTTGGACAGAAGAGCATGACAGGTGAGCCATTTTAGATTTTTTTTAAATTTTTATCAAAAATTTTTAAAAATTAAACGTTTATTACGAATTATAAATTTTGAAAGTGTGCTAGCATTTCATCACTTTTCAAAAACAGTTTTTAATTTTCAGATATGTTTAAAATTATACCACTTATGTGGATTTTATTGAAAAGCGGAAATATGTTGGCCTTCTGACTAAATATGGCCGAGGCCTGGGGTTTAACTAATTAATTTTTCCTAACCTTCGTGAGTTAGTTACAAAGAAATTCGCGTCTTGTCTTATACACCTGAACATTAAAAAGTCGTTTTATGACGATGGGCAAGATCGTCCTCGCATCAATCGTCAAAGACCGTGAACACCGTCTATGTATGAACGTAAGACCATCTTGTCAGAAGGAAAGAATGCAGAATTAAAAACGTTGCCTTTTCCGCTGATCCGCATCCTAGAATGAAAACAATGACTAACTAAGGCAAACTTAAAAAATACAAATATGCGATCAACCTCGTAGAGGCAGCGCTAAATAATCCATGAATGGAATTCAGCTTACAGACAGTACTTATTACTTACACTGCTTACTGTTAATAATATTTATTGTTTTTACTAGCTGGTACCCGGCATGCGTTGCTATGCCATTTAATAAAGAAATTTATTTTCCCTGCGTGTCCTTTCCCATCCGTCCCGTTCCCCTTCCCCCCCCCTATTCCTCTCTCGCGTTCTCTACCCCTTTCCCGATTCCACTCCGCCTCCTCCATCTTTCCTCTTCCCACTCCACTCCCCCCCTTCCCCCGTCCAGCAAACCCCCTCCCGAGTTCCCCTCCCCCCTCCCAGATTCCCTTCTCCCTTCCTATTTCCCCCCCCCTGCCGCGTTCCATAATTTCATTCCCGGTACATTTAGTTTTCAAACAGCTAGTACCACCTTTAGCAATTTTTTTATACAAATTTCATAATGCCAGAGCTCACCAGTAATTTTATACAAACCTTGTCCTGACAATAACGAACAAAACAAAAGAAGAATTATCCTATTTGGTGCAGTCGTTCGGAAGTTATGAGCGTACATACATTTCGGCGATTCATTTTTATTTATATATAGATATAGAAGATAGAAGAAGAAGATAGAAGATAGAAGATTTGTATATAGATTATATAGATAGAAGATAGAAGAAGAAGATAGAAGAAGATAGAAGAAGAAGATAGATAGATACATAGATAGATAGCAAGGATCACATCTCGGACCTCTCTTGTTTATTTTATATATCAATGATATGAGTGAATGCTTTAAAAATTCCAAATTCCAAATTTTTGCTGATGACACTAAAATTTACAAAAAAATCACTAATATTAATGACAGCCTAGAATTGCAAGATGATATTAATAGGCTTGGAATATATTGTGCGAACAACCAACTGTTCCTTAACCTAGAAAAATGTAACACAATATCATTCACCAAAAGCATAAATCCCCTAATATTTCCGTATAAAATCAATGACGTAGAGATAAAAAGATGTTGTGAAGTGAAGGACTTGGGAATAATTATGGACTCCGGAATGTCTTTCCGAACACATATAAATTCCATCTATGACAGGGCATACAAACTTCTAGGATTCATCTTAAGAGTGACCAAACCATTCAGGTCACCACACATAATCAAAATACTGTATGTCTCTTTTGTTCGCTCAATATTAGAATTCGGATCGGTCATATGGAATCCCCAATACAAAGTTAATATTGAAAGGTTAGAAAGAATTCAAAACAAGATACTGAAACACCTAGACTTCAAATCCTTTCGAACATCAGAAAGCCTAAAAGACTCATTAACATTCCATAATTTATCAACCTTAGAAGATAGAAGAAATATATCCGACCAGCAATTTCTATTCAAAATTATTAACAACGTTGTTGACAACAACTATCTTCTGGAACACATTAATTTCCACTGTCCAATAAGAAACACAAGGTCAAACCAACTATTCCACATCCCACACTCAAAAACAAATTACACACAACATTCATTTCTCCGAAGGACGTGCACAAAATACAATGATATCTTTTACGACGCTAATATTTTACATTTGTCCTCAGGCCAATTCATTAAATTCATAATAGAAATAATCAAAACAAATTGTTAATTATGAACTCTCCACCCCTGCTGCATGTTTTCCTTCTTTTTATAATAATAATAATAATAATATTTGGATGATTTACATATCCCACATGCTTTAATTTGTGTATTTTTTTTTTCATTTCTGTTGTACATATATATATATATATTCTTTTTTTCTACCACTTTATGTTTTCTTTTATGTTTAAGAGCGTTTAACCAGCCAGCGGACGAAAATCCACATTTCGTCGAAAGTTGTTCTTCCGATCGTGCAGGGCGGTTACAATGAGAAAGATTGATTATTCTCCGTACCAGCTTTTTTAAATTATAACTCAATATCGAATGTATTTCAATCCAAATTAGCTTTAATTTATATATATTCTTTTTTTCTACCACTTTATGTTTTCTTTTATGTTTAAGAGCGTTTAACCAGCCAGCGGACGAAAATCCACATTTCGTCGAAAGTTGTTCTTCCGATCGTGCAGGGCGGTTACAATGAGAAAGATTAATTATTCTCCGTACCAGCTTTTTTAAATTATAACTCAATATCGAATGTATTTCAATCCAAATTAGCTTTAATTTATACCTTCATCCAAAAATGCTGAAAGGCGTGATGATAAAACTATTAAAATAATGTACTTTTTGTAATTATTTTTTGATTATAAGTATTTATCATTTTTCAATAATGTCTAAATTTAATAAGAATGTTAAAAAAATCTGAAATATATTAGTTTGTAAGTGCGCAAATAAATACACAAATGGACCAATTTTCGTCAAGAAACACATGTACGTACATATTTTTTAATGATTTTATTGAAACTAAAATTAAAATTATAATACATAACTTTGCTAGATAATATATTGATTTATTTTACTGCATGATTACATTATTTGAAATGGGTGTGGTATAATACAAAAACTTTTTTGAAAATTTAACAAATCTGCCAACGACCTATGGAATAACCTTATTATACTAAAAATTTAAAAAAATTCTAAAAATTTATAACATAACTATGCTAGATAAAAGAACAATCTTTCGAAATCCATTTATAATTTTTTGTGGAAAAGAGTCAATACGTCTAAAAACTTTTTTGAAAATGACGTATTTCCGGCTTTCTCTGGTAATGCCCTCTTAATCTATGTTTATAAATATATATTATAAATTTTAGCGGAAACTTCGCTGGATAATGCAACCATGTAATATGTTACTCTATTATGAAAATATGTATAACTGCTTGTTTCCTTAATAAACTAAAATAAAAAAATAAAAATAAAATAGATAGATAGATAAATAGATAGGAGATAGATAGATTCAACTGCAGAATAAATAATCAAACAAATTGCATGACGAATTATTGCAAAACATAAACAGAATGAAATAGATGTTATATTGTAATAAATGAGTCATTGAGATAATGAATGTTATTTTCATTATCATTCATAGGACACTTACCTACTCAACTCTATTTTGATTTGAAGGTAGAGATAAGAAGAATTTACCATCGTTTTATTTATCAATAATTTCTTACGATAATAATGGTATCAACATTTATTTATTTTTTTGAAAGTGAATACCGCACAAGAGTTCCAACTGCGCCCGTCTGGAGCCAGTGAGACTACGGCATCCCCAATTGGAGTGTGTTGTAAGGCTGATTTAGTAGGGATAGGAAGGATAAGGTGGGAAATTGGTAGCTATTCAGATGTTGTAACCAAACACGGCTAAATCCATTTCAAGCAACGTTTCAATTCTGAATGGTGGTCAGGTTTGACACGCGACTGCCAGCGCCTCGGCGTCTAGAAAAGGAACTATTTTCCGGCTTAATGAGGCTTCAGCAGCAGATTTAGCCCGCTTAAATTTGAGCGAGGAATGTAGTACATAGCGAGGATACGGAGTGGCATATACCTACCGGATCATTGAGTTATATGAGATTACATCATAAAATAATGTTAACAAAGTGATCAAACTTAAACAAAATATAGAAAGAAAAACAGCGTCACTACGTATGAGAAAAATTACTTAAAATTTTCATACAACAGAGGAAATCGAACAGTATTATTACATTAGCGTCTGCGTGGTTGAATTTCAGAACCCAGCCACGAGTGTATGTCGGACGCCACGCTTAACGGGCGCGCCTCAAATAACATCTATGTACGTGAATTTCACACAAAACTACTGTTATAATTCTGTTTCAAATTCAAAAATTCTACACAAGATGTCACTACTTCCGTCAGCAGCTCGCATATGAATGTTTCCCCCATAGGTATAATTGCTACGGATTTATGCACTTTAAGTATCCTTCCGGATTTGGAAAGATTGACGGCAATATTTGACGAAGTTGTTACAAGTTACACATAACGTCATTGCGTGTCTCGGTTACTTTGTCTCGGTGAGTCGTCGACGGTGACCAGCTGTGTCACTGGATTACAGTGGATCCGAGGAACTGGCTATTTTAGGAACCAGTTCCTATCGGATTTATAAAATGGTCACAATGGTTAGTAGTAGTGTTCAATATCGGTACTTTTATTACCCGTCGGTATCCGTTACTTTCACAAAAAGTAATCGTTACTATGTAATCGTTACTGATTACTTTGATTACTTTCGGGTAGTAACTACTGCAAGTATCAAATCGTTACTGAATGCTTTGATTACTTTCGGGTAGTACCGACTACTAGTATCAATTCGTTACTGAATGCTTTGATTACATTTGACTACTTTCGCTTCCGGATACCGCCGGATACTTTTATAATAGATACAAATTGTTACTGGTTACATTTTGACGTTTGTGTATTTCGTTAGCGCGAATAGCGTGTACTTTGGTTATGAATTATTAGGATTCTACGTTAGGTATTTATAGGTACTTTGAATATTTTGAAGAGTTTGTGTGTTTAGATTTTTTAACATTATCTTTGATCGTAAATTACATATTAACACACTGGATTGACGTGTCATTTTCCTTTGAAATTCGAAACGTAATTTTACATGCGTGTTTTGATTTTTGTTTTTCTTGCTTTGAGATAAGTTAATAAAACACTATTATAGGCTGGTGGTAATTTTTTATACATTTTATTTATTATTTACTTAATCTCACATAATGTCATATTATACCTATGATGATAGATGTTATAGGCGGGCTTATTACTTGGCGAAAATTTCTACTAACCAAATTCATCTTTATAATCATAAAATTAAACAATGAAGCGCATATTGTATTATTATTATTTTTTTGTAAACTCCACAGAAATTTAAATCTTAAATTGTGTGATAGAATAAAAGAAGTGTTAAAATTATTACTGTGAAAACTTTTTATAGTCGTAATAATATCTAATAATCATATTTTTTTACACCGTTCGAAAATTGTAGTAGATATACCTACCGTCAAAAAACTTGCATACTTAGTACAAATTGGTAGCAATATAGATATATCAGATAGCAAGGTACACAAACATAAATATCAACTGAAAGCGTTTTTTTACCGATGTATTTTTTGTCTCTGGCAATACCGTAATTAAACGTCGCTGGTGTGAAGCGCCCCAGCGGCACAAATAGAAACGACCAAATAATCGGTACAAAGTGTGGTTTATTTATGAACAGCTGGTATAACGTGGAGCGCCTCTTGCGGCACAAATAACAACCAAGTAATCGGTACTGAAGTATCCGCATCGAAAGTAATCATTTCTAAGTATCAATGAAAGTAATCATATCAAGAGTAACGGATACTCTTCATTTTTAGTAGTCGGTACTTTGATTACTTGGTGAGTACCGATTACTTCAGTACCGAATGATTACTTTTCATGCATCTCTAGGTTAGTAAATTGACTTGAGGACAAAAATGGAAAAATCAGCGTCTGAAAATATGTTTTCGTATTTAAAATGCACGTCCTTCTGAAAAATGAATGTTGTGTGTAGTTAGTTTTACATCAATAGATGTTTATATCAAAATGTATACAATGTTGTATTAACACCACAAATATGATTGTATCAACAGATTTCTGATTTCATTGTAATGAAAAAAAATCAAAACAAAATCAGTCGACCGGTTTCAAAGGTTGAAAATATTATGAAGCTGTGTTAATATACTAACAAAATGAAAATATTCAGTCACCAGTGTGATTCATGACATTTTTTATACATCGGGAGTTCGCCGTTGCTAGGCGACTAATTTTATCGGCAGAAAATCGGGCGTCGCCCAACTAAAAAACGAATACGTGAAATAATAATATGAATATTGAATGCCAACGTGGTTTCACATGAGAAGATGTGATTGACCAGAGATACATGACGCTATTTGAGTACCCTATAGGTAAATACTAACAGTTAAATAACAATAAGTTTAACAGTTAAATACTCGATTATTCCTCATCTTCCTTGTAAACGCGAATTAACTCGATGAAAAATACTTTAATTTGAGATTTTTCAAACTTCGTCACATTTGATTGATGGTCAAATCGACGACTAGCGGCTTTTTGACATTATGTCCTTCCAGGAAGCCTATGTGCAAAGAGAACGAGTGGACAACAATCACACTTTTGTGCATTATTCATGCTGTCTCACTCATACACGCATGTCTCTTTCATACCCTAAGACATACGTTTCAATTTGGGAGGCGGGAATGGGTACCGCCGCCCCGGGAACCATTTATTGGATAACCAACACCTCTGCCATAGGTCACCCCAAGTGGTTCGCTACGTTTGGTGACTCAACAGGGATGCCCGGGTTCATGGGGTCAGGTTTGTCCGGGTCTTGGCGGCGGATGCGTCTGCCCAACAGCTGCATGGCAGGTCGGATCGGAAAAGAGTGGTTGAGAGAATCCTTTTGTTTTCCCCAGCTCGGAACAACACCTTGCACCGCAGTGGCAGGGGTGGATTCATACATCCGTCACTCCTGGACACACTGACCTCCAGATTCCTATCCACCCCTAATACCCTTCTCCTTCCTTTCCTAAAAAGACCCTCCACACAGCATGCCCAAAAGATGACACAGCCCCTGAGGGGAATTATTTTCCTCAGGGCCTCGTGTGTGGATTGAATGTAAAAAAAAAAACACATTCACAAAGAACGGTTCCTTACAAACGAGGTTTTTCGGCCCGTTTCAGCTTTTGATCATTTCAATTATAGCCGCAAGGCACAACGCTCATTCCGTTGAGCTTGACGGCTGACGGGAACCGTTTAAAATGTGAAAAATTCTAAACGGCACTGACCGTGGATTTGATGGTCACCAAATGATATTATAAGTAGAATTTTAAATGAAACTTAATTGTTTTACTGCGATAAAAATTATAATTATAAAACCAAGGAAGAGCGAAGTTCTTTAACCCTAAACTTGAACAGGTCATCAGAAAACACAGGAAAAAAAACTTGTTTTGATTGTTTCTATTGCCGACATTACGGTATTTTTGTTATTGTATCAAACATAAAAGCAGATGAAATATGTTTCGGGAGAACCACGACTTTCGGTCCATTGTTTGCCCATTTTGGAGTTAGCAAAATAAAACAGCGAAACCAAAATACCAGATTAATAAGCGTGATCATTCTTGACCATAAAGTCTTTGAGCAGACTCCGCGGGCGTATGCATCATTTGTGTGTGAGACAAAAACGCCAAAAACGGTCAATCGAAAAAAACCACTAATCGTGATTCAACAGCGCCGCAAAAAAGCGGTACAAAAAGGAACCAGAAACCAGACTGATAGTCGCAAGAGACTGGTACAGTCTGTCAACAAAGTCTAAAAAATAATAGGCGCGATGCTCCTTTTATGTTTTAAATGGCAACACTAAAATGTGTTTTTTGTTAATTTTCTGGCTTCACCCCTTAACGGTGTTCCAGCTAGACCATAATTTTAAATTATGAGAGGGACGGTTAATTTATATGCTAATTTTATTTAAATGGGCTAATTTCATAATTATTTGGAAGATTGGAGTCGAGTTCGGACTTAGAAGAGATGAGATGTTGAATGGAGGGGAGGCAATTTTAGATGTTGCTTAATAGAAGAGAGGATATTTGTTTAGAGAGGGATAACTAAAAATATGTGATCTAAGGTTCACACTTCTAGACCACAGAAAGTATAATCAAGCAAGAGAATTTTAAAAAGGTGGGGAATTTTCTTGATAAAAGTTGAAACCACGGTTGTGATGGGATGGTCCTTACTTATATGGTCACAAAGATAGTTTAAAGGACAAAAATAATGTATAACTAGAGAAACACTGTGGTCTAAGCCAGCAGTCGGCATTTTGTCAAGTGTGAAGATCCAATATGTCAAAGAAACATGATATATCAGAGAGCCATGTTACGAGCATAACAGGGCGGGAGGGGTAAGGGTTGTAATAGTACTGAGGTAAATGTGGTGGAACTATAATTACGTTTTTCTTTGTGTCATCTATATTCTTACTGTAATATCAAGCTTCTGCCCATTTAAATGTTTCTTTATGATAAACAGACTCGTGCATAGATTCCTTAAAATTCTAATTCCAGATAAGTTAACCTTGAACCTTAAACCAGCCAGCCTTGTGTTCCGAAACCATTATCATACTTTAGAAAACTCGTTAAAAAAATCAAGCGTTCCATAGCTGAGTTGGTAAAACTGATGCTGATCGAGTCAAAGTTCGTTCGGCGGGTCTGAAGAGCCGCAGACGCCTATGCAAAATTCCGACCCCCAGAACATCAAACTTGAAGAGGAATTCAGAAATTGTTATTGGTGCTTCTTGAAGGAAGATGATTCGACATTTCTAAGGAAATTTAATATTCAATGTTGTTATTTCTTCAATTAGCGAGATAATTGAACGGATTTTTTTTAAATGTACATAAAATCTGTGCTACTCGGTGTTGCAACAGTAATGAATTTTTTTAGTTCCATGTTATTAATTCAATTTCTTGACGGACTGTACATAGTAACTACGCGTATAATACATACCAGTACTTCAAACACAAGTCATCGAACTGTGTAAACTCTAGCTAAATAGTGGCTCAAAATAACACATACGTGAGGCAGCTAACGTCAGGAGATAGGTCAAAGAGTAAAACATTCTGGACGAACCGTGGGAGGATAGGGCAGAGGAAAAAATAATACGGAGTTGACCCACATGATACACTGTCATACTGTTGTTCCTAGGAAGAGTAAATACTCTTTCATATAAGCAGGGCTATCGAACTGCTGTGGGTCATGAAAAAAACGCAATGCAGAAATTTTGGCGAAAATGTACTCAAGCGAATTCCAGAGATAGTTTGAATGCCTGAAAATTTTAAAATATACTACAAGTGCGCAAGATGTGCACTATTTGATATATGCTGATATTTAATGGGTAATTTGTAATGTTTCTTGTATGACAAGCTAACTTGCTTGTATACTTGCTTGCCTTCACGCAACATGTTCACAACTTTGTAAAAACAAACTCTGTACTTATACGTAATCTTGAACGTTAGGCATTGCAACTTGCTACGCGCGTTAGTTTAGTTTTAATCATAATATAATCGACTAAGGTAAAATGGAATAACCTCATTTACGTCATAAATCAATAACGGAAATTTGAAACGCTGTAAAGGACAAAATGTTAATTGTTCAGGAAAGCGAGAAAGAAGTTTTTTTTTTCAATGAATCATATCTCCTGTATTTGTAGACCTACAATTATGAATTTTTATTATAAAATTAACTGAAAATATCTTTCAGAATACAAAGGGCACAATTTATTTATTTTAATGAAAAGACAAATAACTTTGTTTACATCACTTTTATTTATAATTAATCAACGTGTTTCATGAACAATTATACGGCCATTGAAACAAAGGTTTAAAAATATTATTTATTTTTTTTAACATCAACAGAATTTACTTTGTTGCACCAAAGATTAACTTATTGTAACTTTTACATAATTTCAAGCCATGGTAAACAAAAGCTTTAAGTGGGTAAAAACTAATTTAAAAAATGGTTTGGATTTTCAAAAAATACTTTCGTACTCTTGTAATAAGCAACATTGATAAAACAAATCAAAATAACATAGCATTTTACGCGTGAAGTCTTAGGCTGGCTTTACACTCATAAGTTTTTTTCCCGTATGCGATTTATGGCCAAATTACCAATGTAAACGACACCAAAAGTCACTTAATATAATTTATAGCAAGTTACAGAACTTGTTCTTCCGGAAGTTTTTTGACAGGTCTAATCGCGTCCGCGCGAATTTCCAGCCTTCTTACAGCTTATAAAATCAGTTTGATAAGCTAAGATATTTATTTAAACTTACTTAAGTTTTTTGAAAATGAGCATCCTTCTATTCAATTATCGGTCCAATCCTTTCTATTCTCAATGTTTCTGTTTTTAACATTGCGAATTTGAATTTGAAGTAGGTTGCTGTCACGTTAGCTGTCATTCGGATAAAATTAAAAAACTCTATTAATTTCCGCCTTTGGCGGCACAAAAGCGCATGTATAATTGTTTAATTAAAGACAAATTCTATTTCAACACTTCATTTGGGCCATTTCGTCTTTCTTGAAAAAATCGCGTAAATTCGACAGTAGCAGATCGTTGTTGACAAGAAGCCATCTTACCGCAAATAAATTTACAGATGTAAATGGTCGCATGAGCATTTACACAAGTTGAACTTCCTAACAGCTTCCGTTAAGTCGGATGCATATGTAAACGCTCCTGGGAGAAACATGTGAAAAACTTACTTTAAGTCGTAAATTTTACTTACGAGTGTAAACCTAGCCTTAAACAAAGTGCTTTTGCCAAATTGTCGGCACAATTATTCGAGTAACAGTACATTGTATTGAATTATGGCATAGGCATTGTATTGTTTTCTTATGACATAATAAATAATAGGCCTCATATTTTGGGGGACAAGGGCGAGTGAGTTTTTAAGTTTCGTTGAGGCGAAGTGGGCCACTCACTTTTACTTTCGGCGAATCGTAATACGTGAACGCACTACGTGAGAACACAGAAAACCTTCCTAACAAACTGGCATTCAAACTATAGTCGAACAGAAACTAAGTGAGCGGTCAAAGTCCAAACTCAGTAATAAAGTTTACAGGTAAAGCAACACGAGAAGGTTCACGACTTAAAATTAATTTTACTAAACAAAATGTTTTCATTATGTTCGGGACTGAATTTAATTCTGAATAAGGATTGAATGAAAATGCGTAGGTAATACAAGGTATCCGGTAACTCATATTACATATATATTTCAGAAACAAGGAAATTCTTAGACAGGTTTTATCAGATGCTAATTAATAAAGCTGTAACCAATTTATGAGATATTTTAATTTTAATAATACTTAATTTTTACCCCCGGCTGGGATTTTACAAATTTATTTTTTTAAAGACAAAAATACCTAAATGTGCACATCAACATAAAACAGCATACTTTTTACAATACAATGAATTTTTTACATCGGTAAATTTTTATTTGTGATTAAAAAATATTTATTTTACATTCCAATTACAGAGGGTTCTTCGAGGAATGTCACAAACTGATCTTCAAACCAATTTTTGAAGACTTTGGAATTCATTTCAGAATGGTAATCTGTATTCGACATAACCTTTTTCGTACGGAATATAAATTTACTCCCCGTGATAAAACCCGTTTTTGCTGAACCACAATGCAAAATGATCAGCCGGCTTCCTTTTCCAACTGGCACTTTTAAACCCCCATTGCCCTCACTATTTTGCCACATGTGTGTATTGTATAATCGAGTGATTTTTGTTCACCTAAGTCTCGTCCAAATAGACTATTTGCCGTCAGTCGCTAGTCCATTTTCATTTTGATTCATTTACGGCCTCCGTAGTCCAGTGGCTAAGACTCTTGACTCACATTCCGGAGGTCGCGGGTTCGAACCCGGCATGCGCAAATAAATTTTATTTGATTAATTTGTGTTATTTCACAATTAATTCATTTAAAATAATATATAGTATATTTGCGGCATGTTCCAGAGTGGAAGATACTATCAGTATCGCCCTGGTGTAAGACCACCATTCAGAATTGAAACGTTGCTTGAAAATGGCTTTAGCCGTGTTTAGTGACCAGATCTGAATAGCCAGGTACTTCCCAACCTTCCTCTTCCCCACCTCCTTCCCCTCCCCGCTACCTTCAGCCTCACAACATACCCCAATTGGGGATGCCATAGTCTCACTGGCTCCAGACGGGAGCAGTTGAGATTCTTGTGCGGTATTCACTGTAAAAAAAAAAAAAAAAATTTTCCTCAAAAAATCTACACGCGCTGTAGCAATGTATAATCTTCCATTAAATACTTTCTTCCATCTTTGCGTATTTTGAATTTTAAACCAATATCATGCAAAATACATCGCAATGACTCATGAGATCCAAAAAAAATATTTTATCCACCAGAACTTTGTTAAGATTTGCAAGAGTGGGATATTGTCCATTGTCATAAAAATCCATATCACTGCGACGCACAACATCCTTTTTAAAATCTTCCAATCCCGTTAAGGCCAGCAAGCCTGCTGCCAATAAATATATGGATGTCGTCAGTCCTGCTTCTAATAAATGCACTTGCTTGAAGTTCAATGTTTTGATGTATTCTGGATTGTCACGGATTTTTTGGAAAAACTTACAACATTATCAACTATCGTTTTTTCACCTGCAATTCGTATCATTGATATTAGATCACACAATATGTAATTACAATTACACTGATTAAATAAACAGAGTCAAAATGACATTAAAAAAGTATGGGTATTAAATCGAAAATAAAGCAAAAGACTGGTTTTTGATCTTTTGAAGTCAATACAGTACTTATTACTCAATGTGGAATCATTAATTGTTTGCTTTTATAGTAAGTAGCATGATATAAATAACAATGGAATTTCCAAAGGATTTAGTCGCCTAATTCACGGGAATAACCGCCAATGGAATTTCAAAATTTTGTTTCGCAGCGTGTAATTATTTGGTATCGTCTGAAATATTGTTTTTGGAATCCAGTTTAATGTATTTTCGAAAATAGGAATTTACGAGGGACGTATAAATAATAAGAAATGAAAAATATAAAAATATTAATAATATAATGGTGGAGTACCTTTCGAGTTTGGGTTTTTCGGAGTTTTGACTGTACGTTAATCCCCGTGTGAAATTTTGGGAGTGCATTTGGTATCTGTTTGACTATAATGAATCGACTCGAAGTAAAAAAATAAAATAACTAATGAAAAAATAACGAACTTAATCCTACAGAAAAAAATGGGTTACAAAATGTATAATATTATTTGTCAATCTCGTGTTATCACGTCATAAGACATTTAAACAATTGAAATCTTATTTCTAAGGAAATTGAAACTTACGCCAAGAAAATGTTTTACGCTTGCCTACGCAGAAAACAGGTTTTGCTAGGAATTATATTAATTTAATCATTTAGAATAGCACAAAAAACGTTACTAAATTCAGGACAGAGTTTCAAAGGTACCTACATACATGAAACTACACTTCAATGTAGGTAATCGTAAAGGCAAGTTAAAGTATTCCAAGTAAGTCTGCAAAGGAAACATTAAGCAAAGAGTTGGGTTTTTTGATAGGGGAATCATTAATTCATCCAATAGCTCAAGTCATATTTTTACATTAAAATTGAATAATTCATTGAACCCAAGTGGATTAATTTATTCGCAAAAAACCGTTGGCTCAAGAAGCGTCACAATTTCTCAGAAAGCATGACACCAACCTCACGCAGTGGACATGCTGTTTTCCCGTCTACTAATAGTATATATTGCTAAAACAAACGCGTGTCTCATATTACAGATAACGCAAATCCAATAGAAAAGAGTCTTAAGTAAAAAATTTCTGTTTTACATTTTGTCTCTGGATATTAAAGTGATTGTGGTTATCTATGCCCCACGAAAACCGTATTTAAGTTAGTTTAATCCGTCTCCGCGAAATGTCGTTTGTCTCTTTTCATCTCATCATTCTCCGGAGAAAACAGTAGTATTTGTGATTGATAACACCAGGGTGATGAGTATCTTTCCCGTTGAAAAGTGTACTTTTCCGAAGTAACATTGTTTTCTACGAAATTCTGAGAAGTGGATACGAAGTAAGGAAAAGTGTATTATCTCCAAATGATGGTTTAATGCATTATTTAATAAATTTAATGACATAAAATACTGATTTAGGGTAGATTTTACACCTACTGATAAATAAATATCTTGTGTCAATAAAAATATAGTATTTCGTCAAATAACAGTCTAATTATGAAACTTCAAAAAATTGTTTTCGCTTTATAATTTATTTTTTTTCTTACGACACTTTTCTATGGAATGTGCGACATATATTATATGTGCTGGATTTAAAAATATTTCCCCCCAGCGGAAGAGGGTTCCATGCGGTAGTGTGACTCTAAAATAATATTATAGTTATTATATGAACGATAAGGATGTTAACGTCAATGTCGATTATATTATACAAAATTAATTGGGGGCAACATTGAGATAAGGAAGAAATTACATTAAAAAAACATTTTAACAAATTTTAAGGATGCGATGAAAAGTGCTCAATGGAAAATGTAAGTGATGTAAATTGGTAAAAATGTAAGTTGCTTTTTACAAACTTATTTGTATTTTTCACAAATTTTACCAGAGTGTGTAAGGGCGTAACGGGAGGTTACGGGTTTGGCGCGCCCCGTTTTTATGTTTGGTCCCTGTTTGGCCCCTCCGATTTCAAAATTTTCAAGGACTAGTGGATCGCCTTAAGGTTTTCACGATGACAACGACATTGAATAAATTAGAAATTATAAACCCCAGCATTTCACGCGTAGTACAATCCTTTGCATTAATCATTTTCAAAAACAGCGTCATTTTTATATCATATCAAAGGTATTGATTATTTTTGCTTCCAGCGGGCAGCTGTTATAACTGACCGTTAAATATATTTATACTAAAAAGATAATTCTAGAGCTGACATGCCAAATTAAATGCCATAGAAATCCCTCTCTAATTTTAGGTTTATTTCTTTTGTTGTCACATAGCCGACATTTATACCATAATTTGAACGTCAATATAAAAAAATATAATTAAAAATTATCAATGTAACGAATCAATTTAATACTAATTTGAATGGGATATAATTTATAATAATTAAACCTGGAAGTATTATACAATCCGTGCGGTCATAAAATGTTGAGTCAAAAAATAAACAGATTCGAGTGGTGGCTTTCTCTCTCTCAATTTAGAGCGGAAATTTGGAGGTAAACATTCTCCTAGTGCGGGGTTAAGTGTGTGTAAATAGATCTACTGTTTACTAGAGTGATAGTGTGTATGAGGTATGAGTATAGCAAGACTAGCATGATATTTTCTACGTTTATAGTTTCTACGATTCGTAAATTTTAAACTTAACATCCCTTTAGAGCACATAAATTACCCGTCGTTAATATATACTTTAAATATTCCAACTTTAGAAAACAGACGAAAAATAAACGACCTAACCTTTTTATTAAAATTATTAAACTCTTAATTCGCCGTTGTGAACTCCTGCAATTAATTAATCTACATGTACCTACACGAACAACTAGACAAACATATACGTACATCTCATTCGAACTATGATTTACATTCTCCAATACAACGTTTACACAGTCTTGATAATACTTAAACAATATGGATGTATTCGACAATAATTTGAACTTAGCAAACTTCAAACTCCATGTGTGCCAACTATGTATTTCTACCTATCCCATAAACTAATGAGAACAACAATTTTAAACATTCCCTACTTTATGTCAACTCCTATATTTTATGGACTATATTTTGTTTCTTATATTATTTTATGTTACCGCTTGTTTTTTGTTAACGCTTATATTCTATGTATCCAAATTTTTTTTAGGGCTTATATTTTATGTAACCTATATTTTGATTTTAACATAATATAGTATGTTACTTGTATTTTATAAACTCATTCTTTTCACTGTAATTTAAAAAAATTACTGCATTCTATGTAAAAGTCTAATGCGCGTTTAAATAAATAAATAAATAAAAATAAAATATTACTTTTGAAATAGAAAATTCATTTGTCTCGCTACCAACGATACAATTCCTATCTCAGTGGCTCACAAAGTAAACGTGGCCGACTGACGCTCTGTGTTCTGTTATGTATCCCCGAAAAACACTACTCCAACCATAGATATTCAAGTTGATAGACGAGCCCATCAGGGAAAGGAGGAAAAACAGGGTTCGAGGTGCGGGGAGAGGACGTGATCGTCTACCATTTTGAGATTTGTCAATAAACGAATATGACAGTATAAGCGCAACTCGCATTATAAGGTCATAATTTAGTCGGCGAAAATAAAGTCTGCTAACGAATTACTAGTTATCGGGCTTTTTTATTTGAAACTCGGATGAAACGGAAACGACACTAAAAAGCGACAAACACATACATCTATAGGATTTAGCCTGCGAGAGAAAGAAATAGAATGAAATCTTACTGCATTGGCCGCTTTGATTATCATCACTTTTCAAGTGTCCTACATGGGATTGTGAGGGCGAAGGTTTCACTTCTACCGCGTATGAACTGCACTCGATTTTTTTACGAGAATGCAGAAACGTTCCACAATGGACTGCGCTGCAAACCGTTGCCTTACTTTAGCGAATTTTACTTTTCTGCGCAGGATTCTGATTATTTCAATGTGCGCCCTTCCGATGGTTAACCTACGACTGATGTCATAATTTATTCAAAACATTCTCGAACCCTTCTGGTGCCAAAAATATGGTTAAGTGGTTTGCATCCAGCTCATCGAAATGATACCCAGATTTTATGTTAGGGCAAGTCTGTCAATTTGGATGTGTGTGTCTCCAACAGACTTTATCTCATGTGTCCGCAGATTCCTCTGGGCCAGTTCCGGGCTTATCAGAAGTCTGGTTGACCGGTCAGTTCCGAGGGCGGAAGTACTCTCGCCATGTACACACTAGCGTGTGATAAAAGACACCAAAACGATTTACCATATCTCACCACAATGCACTGAGATGAAATTATTTGAAAAAAAGAATTTAACAAATTGGTGATATTTTTATACAATTTTAGAAAAGGAATCTGAGAGGCGCTGGGTTTTTTAATGGGGTATTCTAGTCTAGAAGCATTATTAATCGTAGTTGTTTTTTCAAGTGTAATAAAAAAATTACAAATATTTATTAAACATTAAAGAATACATAAAAAAAATCAAAATTCAAAAAGTTACAGGGTGTTGAAATGGGGGGTCTCAAAAAAAGGCGCGGCCTGGTTGGCACGATTGCAACCCTCCTAGTAATCAGAAAAAAAAATAATTCGTTTTTTTCGCAAACTGGCGGCTGCCTGAAATAAAAAGGCATTTTTTAATCAGTTTTTTTGACTTTTCAGAATTTTTTAAAAATAGAAATTTTGTTAGTTTTGGTAGGGGCGGTAGAGTAATGTATAGAGAAGGCTTACACCAAATTTCAAGTAAATTGGTTCAGTAGTACTTGAGATATCGTGTCAACCGTCTCGAAAAAAGTAGTTTTGAGAAACACGCGTTTAAAGTTTTGCCTTATTTTGATTCTAGTTTGATTTCATCTAAACCGGTCGAACTAAAATGGGTATAACTTTAAAAATAATTCGAACTTTGAAAAATCCTTTTAATGAGGTATTCTTGAATATCTAAACTATCGAAATATGAAAAAAATACTTTCTTTTGTTTTTCTAGACTAGAATACCCCCTTAAGTTATTTTTTTTTTTTTTACAGTGAATACCGCACAAGAATCTCAACTGCTCCCGTCTGGAGCCAGTGAGACTATGGCATCCCCAACTGGGGTATGTTGTGAGGCTGAAGGTAGTGGGGAGGGGAAGGAAGTGGGGAAGAGGAAGGTTGGGAAGTACCTGGCTATTCAGATCTGGTCACTAAACACGGCTAAAGCCATTTTCAAGCAACGTTTCAATTCTGAATGGTGGTCTTACACCAGGGCGATACTAATAGTATCTTCCACTCTGGAACATGCCGCAAATATACTATATATTATTTTAAATGAATTAATTGTGAAATAACACAAATTAATCAAATAAAATTTATTTGCGCATGCCGGGTTCGAACCCGCGACCTCCGGAATGTGAGTCAAGAGTCTTAGCCACTGGACTACGGATATGTATAGATTGATGCGTTATTAAGTGTCTGTTCCTGGGAGCCCAAGACCGATACGAGTGTAATGAACCAGATTAAGAATGGGAAGCTTAGATGCGTTTGACGAGTACCGCGGAAGGACGAAGAAAGTAGTATCAGGAGAAAATCGGACGTGCAAGTGAAAGCGAGTCGGGGATACCCCAAAAAGACATGACACGATTAAATTACTCAATTTAATCGTGTCAAGGATCGGTATATATGAATGAACGTGAATTAAGACAAGATTGTGTGCCGAAAAGATTTGTTATCCGGCGTTCTATTCTAAAATCCTCATAATTACCTGATTAGACCTAAATAAATCGTAAAATCGAGGTTTTTTATTCCCATGTTTGCTCCTCCAAAACTGTAGTGTATTTTAAGATGTTTTCAACTGTATTAGAGGAAAATACTACATTTCTGAACGCTTTACTATTTTTTTAAATACATCTCAAATGTTTGTACTAAACGTTGATAAACTAGCCAATTTTAAGGATTTTTGGGGGACGCTAACTCCTATAAGAAGTAACTTATAAAAAAAAAACAGGTGTGCTTTAGACCACACGACTGAAGTAAAACTACAAGACAAACCTCGCCCCGTGAACCCAGGTATCCCTGCTAAGTTACCAACCAAACGTAGCGAACGGGGTAACCTATGACCTAGGGGTGACCTACAACATTGGGGTGAAATATGACGATGGGGTGACCTACGACCTTGGGGTGACCATCCTTATCCTTATCACTCCCCAAGTCAAGCGTGCATAAAGGCCCAACCGTTCGCCTCGCCATCGATCACCGTTCGCATCGATTACCGTTCGCATCACACTTTTCGTAACGCATTCACCAGCTTACCCCCCAATTCGAGCGAGCGTAAAGAAGTTTTACTTGTGCCACTAATACTAATGCCAAATTCCAGAGAGGAAATTGTAAAAACGTTTATATGGACAAAACGCCGCCCGCGTTTTCTCAACAGATAGGCACCGTCAGATCCAAATACTTCTACGAATGCCATATTGTAATAAAACGTACTAAGAATTCGCTGATGACTTTTCTGATCATCAGCAACAGGAAGTACAGAGTAAAATGAAGGATGTAGCGATACATTGTGCACAGTTAGAATGTTACTTGTTAGGCGATAAAACAACGTCACTTATTTTTAAAACAATTGCTGATAACCCATTCTAGAAACCGTGAAATTAAAGTTTGATAAAATTGCTGATTACAACTACTCTCTGACGGTTAAAATTAATGTTTAAATAATTATATTATAATTTGAAATGGTTTTAGATGGTGCCATTTGCAATTTTCTAACAATGGGATTTGGCTTAGCAGTCTTCGCACATTTGAGACGATTTAATCTTAGAAGGATTTAAATAAAACAATGCCACCAAAATGCCGACCCTCCGAGAATTACTAACGGCCATGATTCTGTACGAATAACTGTCATTAATAATTATTATCATTGAAATTAAAACGAGAGAAAATAAAATATATTATAGCGTGAAAGCGTATCACACAAAACAAATTTCCAAATAATGCCAGGTTTCCCAAAGCAGTGTAGTACCGCTTGAAAAATGTACCTATACTTCAACAAAATGGATCCATTTTTCCCTCATTTTACAAAGTGGATTTAGAAACTTTCCAGGAAAACATTAATATGAATAATGAAAATAATACATTATCTTTGAAGTATCCTGAAGAAAATCAATAAAAATTTGGATTCAAGGAAATCATTAAAACGCTTTTTTTGCCTTATACAATTCCCGGCATTGCCCAAATGATTTCTGGTTTTCCTGAATTTATGGATACACCCTTTTAAGTCGGGTAATAAAATTGAATATTAATATTATGCAATATTAATACAACACGAAGAAAGTTGAATTACAAGATGTATAAGATATTTACTAAGTTAACTTATTATTCAATGTTAATGTGGACATTACGCTGGTATTATTTATTAAATTTCTGGAATTATTGTGGATTATGTGGAACATTTTTAATCGCAGAAGGTAAGTTTGAAAATAAATCATTGTGCGAGAAACCATCAAAAATATTTAAAAAAAAAAAACGGAAAATGAGCCTAGCTCAAATGTAGAAAAGGGAGAAAGAAATCTCAACAATAAATCGTCGGTGCTTTTCGAAAAACAGTCCTCTTTCACTAAAGTTTTTCATTTTTTGTTAATTGTTCGCATTGAAAGAACCTTGTTTAAACTTTCCTTACAAATAAGGGTTACAATTTAAATTACGTATTATTAGTAAGTATTTTATTTAATTATAATAACCTGATATATCCTTCGTTTCTAAAAATTTAATTACGTTTTCCTCAAAACTTCAAATTTGGATTTAATTATGTTTCGAAGTACACATGCGAAAATCAATCAGCGCGTCATGTGGGTTCAAATTTTATAGTAACTTTGTAAATAAACTATTCAACGTATATTTCATTTATTATAATAATATTGGAATTTAAGAATATATATATATTTTTTAATAATAGCATTTTAAAGCATATTCTATAATCAGTTTTTAGTTTTCGGATACTTTCAGAAATATTTCATTTATTTGAATTTTCAAAGCAAGAATTTTCAAAAGCAAAGCGGGAATTTTCTAACTTTCTGACAGAATATGTCCGAGACCTGATGGGTTAAATTGTTAGTGGGAGTGTTGAAGGTAGTAAAACTAGTAATACTAAACCTAAAATAGAACTAATTCAGAACGTGTGGAGTGTGGAGAAAGAAAGAATAATATACAAAAATACTTTATACGCATTAGAAAAAAACACATCGCATGCGATAAACAAATCAATCTGCAGGAATAGATGTAGTAATTCTAAATATATCTTCAGTCTTCAATGAATGTCTTGACATGGATCCCCCAAGGAATGCCAGCGTACTGTGGAGTTCGACACTGAGCCAATTCACCTACAAGTACCTGCCTACCTACCAACATTTTACATTGACTTTAGGTAGGTACTTACTCTAATTACCAAAACACGCACGTAGAAATGACGTGTAGCGAAGATTCAAACAACGAAATAAATTAACAATATTCATTACAGCTTCTTATTAGTGGATTAATATAAAACCAAAAATGTATCGCCTCTAAATACGTCGATAAGTTGCAGGATTTTAGGTTACTCATAAAAATATGACAATTTAATAGCTAGATCTGAAGATTTACGAACAAGAACGAAAGCTTTAACTAATAAAAAATTAGGTAAAGCTAAGTTGGGTAAAAATTTACCCTTAGCGGAGAATTAGGGAAGAATTACTCAATATCATTTTTGGAACATTTTTGACTGGTCGTTGGTAAATTGAGTAAAATTGAGACATTAGAATATGTGTACACTATTTTATTTACTGTAAATATTCCAATTTTATTTTACATCGTGGAAAGTACAAACCAATATTTATTACTTTATTTTGCACATTTTGTTGATAAAGTAATGGTTATGAGTCGTGACTTCAGGGCGGTCTACCCGCAAAAAACTAGCGGACGTTAACATTGACAGTTTAACGCTCAGCGGAAGTATAAAAATACAGTAGTTGAAAATTAGTAATTAGATACCTGAAAGAGTGAATAATGTTAGAATTTTTTTGAACAAAAATGAATTTTAAACAAAGAAATCAAATTATGTTACTTTTAGCTAATTAATTGTGTAAACAGAAGTAAGCGTACGTATTTCCTAAAATTAGTTATTTAAACATAAACAAAACATTGACCTGTGTTCGGATGTTTTAAAAATGATAATTTATATATTTTTTAAAGTAGATATTATATATATTATAAATAAATTATGCCCACCGTGAGCTTAATTCCCAATTACTGAAAGATTTCTTCGAAAATTTCACACACGTCATTACGTGTGTCACCCACTAAAAATATTAAAAATTCTTCTCACTGTAATAAATTGATACTTTTTCATAGTGTCTCCAACGTACGTTTTCTGCTAAACACAAGCTTTTCCTTGATAATTTTGTTAAAGCTGAAAAGCTGAAAAACACAGAATTCTCCAAGGTTCAATGCAGTCGGGAAAATTCTTATGTTGCAAAGCTTAGAAAGTATAATTCAGCATTTCGTACAGCTTTACTATTCGAATATATCAACAAATTTCCTATTAAATAGCTTCATAAATATTATAGTTTTAACGTAGATTGATCGCAATTCCCTACAGCTTCACATAATATATATTTATATTGAACTCAATTACTTCATAGAGCCAAATGATTTCAGCGTAGATATCAACCCAATTTTATACAGCTCACACTTCATTTCAACTCAATTTCCCATAATTTCCTTTTAGGTTTGACTTAATTTAACTTGTATACCTACATATATGTATCTCTCAAAAATAAATAAATTAATTAATAATTTCAGCGTTCATTAAACTCAATTTCAAACAGCTTGCCATAATTTCAACATAGATTTAACTCAATTTCACACAGCTTCACATAATTTCAGCTTTCATTAAACTCGATTTCATACAGCGTTCCATAATTTAAAAGTAGATTTAACTCAATTTCATACACCTTCACATAATTTCAGCATTCTACAAACTCGATTTCATACAGCTTCCCATAATATCAGCGTTCATTAAACTTAATTTTATAAATCTTTCCATAATTTCAACGCAGATTTAACTCAATTTAATACAGCTTCACACAATTTCAGCATTCTACAAACTCAATTTCATACAGCTTCACATAATTTCAGTGTTTATTAAGCTCAATTTCATACAGTTTTCCATAATTTCAACGCAGATTTGACTCAATTTAATACAGCTTCACATAATTTCAACATTCCACAAACTCAATTTCATAGAGTATCCCATAATTTCAGCGTTCATTAAACTCAATTTCATACAGCTTTCCATAATTTAAACGCAGATTTAACTCAATTTAATACAGCTTCGCATAATTTCAGCATTCTACAAACTCAATTTCATACAGGTTTTAATAATTTCAACGTAGTTTTAACTAAATTTCTTACAGTTTCACCTAATTTCACCGTAGATTTAACTCAATTTCATTCAGCTTCGCATAATTTCATCGTTCATTAAACTCAATTTCATACAATTTCCCATAATTTCAACGTAGATTTAACTCAATTTCATACAGCTTCGCATAATTTCATCGTTCATTAAACTCAATTTAATACAGTTTCCCATAATTTCAAACTAGTTTTAACTCAATTTCATACAGTTTCATATAATTTCACCGTAGATTTAATTCAATTTCATCAGCTTCGCACAATTTCAGCGTTCATTAAACTCAATTTCATACAGCATCCCATAATTTCAACGTAGATTTAACTCAATTTCATAAATATTAACATAATTTTCAGCAAGTTCCATCTCAATTTTCTAAAGCTTCACGTAATCCCAGCACAACTTTAAAGCAATTTGACAAAGCTGCACATGATTTTGTTTAACGTAGATTCAGCGTATTTCCTGCTTCGGG
This sequence comes from Limnephilus marmoratus, assembly GCA_917880885.1. Classification (NCBI taxonomy): domain Eukaryota; kingdom Metazoa; phylum Arthropoda; class Insecta; order Trichoptera; family Limnephilidae; genus Limnephilus; species Limnephilus marmoratus. The sequence goes on along the minus strand of OU862922.1, from coordinate 6,667,578 downwards.
CCACGTGACCCTGTGTGACCTACCGCAGCGGAGGATGCCACAGCCGTAAGTCAATGACGAACCGGGGGTTGGGGTGGGTAGTGAAGGGGAGCTAGGAGGGGGCCAGAGACGCGCATGCGCCACATCGACCGCTGGAATCTTCTCCGCCCGTTGTGTAATAAAAAAGCAACTAAATCCTCAACTGATTTTGTTACATTTACGTACTGCAGAAAATTGGTATCTTTGTGATAAAATTATTAAATTAAGTATATACTGTAACTTTCATTATTTATATACTGCAACGTAATTACTATAACTAGGTAATTCCATAATCAGCATTTTAGAGTTACACATTGAAAATTAAATTTAATTTCCTCGTCTACGAATGCCACAAACAGAAAAATCGTAACGCGATGGAATCATCAAGTTCTTTGAATATGTTTTTTGTGAGTATCTTCAAAAAAGGGTAGCGTTTAATTTTGTAATTCTAATTAACACAAGTGTTAGTTAATCCATGTATGTTTTAACTAGGCAACTAGAATTAGCTAGTTGTGGCATTAAAATTTGTGGAATTGCTTAAGTTGCTTCCAGAGTTACCCAGTTGTAGTTATTACACCACGATATTATCCCTGGCGAAGGCACTGCCGAAACCGGTTGGCATCTTGTCATAATACGTACAGAAAGTCAAAGTGTTCCATTTGATTGCATGTTAACTTAATATGTAGCACCTACATACATAAGTATTTATCAAAGCCCCTATCAAAGTTTTGAAGCATTTTTTTTAAAGGCAGATCAAAGATAACAATCAATATCATGCTACCTTTTCCGAAATCTCCACATTTTATAATTATAATGAAATTTTTTTCTTTATTATTATACATATACAATAGAGTGGGGAAATGCAACCACAACATCCGGAGTCACAGTCCACCAGAGCGTTCATCATTGTGGTTCAATTCCCCTCATACACCTTTCAAGAAAAGCATGCACCTGTAATACATACCAAGTGACTCCAGATACTAATATCTACAGCCTGTATGTCGGACGAATATCGACAGCTCATATGTTGGACTAATATCTATTAAGTAAAATAAAATAAATAAAAAAAATAAATAAAATAAAATTGTATTCAACAAGGACATTCACAGATATAACATAAGAACATGCAAAGAAATCAGGCTTCAAAAAAAGGATAAGGCGAATACGCAGAACAGTTTGCTGTACAAGGGGATGAAGTTGTATAACAAGCTACCAGAGACTTTGAAGTCCACACCAATTGGAAAGTTCAAGACGTATTGTAGGAGCTACATAAAATTTAGTTTGAAATATGAAATATTGTAATTAATTAGAAATTTGTAAACTTAAATGTACAAATTACTAAAATAAAATTAATAAATAAAAATAAACTTCAGAGTGAGGACTAATATCTACAGAGTTAAGGTCGGGCGAATATCTATGACGGTCCCAGTGGTGACTAATATCTATGGAGCGTAGGTTGGACTAATATCTACAGAGGGCAGCTGAGCAAGAGGTTGTACGGAAAAGCATAAATTACTTCAATTACGTAATTACTAATTACGTTAAGGCTTAAACTTTTAAAGTACGTACATGAAGTTTTTGCATAATATTACGTATTTTGCTGTTTACGAGGACAATAATTTATTGAACAAACATGGAGGTCATAATACAAAGATATTTATTTATTTATTTCGAAATACACGGCACCACAACCTAACCTAACCTAACTGACATAGAAATGGTCATGGTAACAGACTAAATAAGCACTCGAAATAAAGAAAGCTGTTAAAACAAAAACCCAAATCCTTAGTAGTCAGATATTAGGGATTTTTACATATATACATACATACATAAATTAAGTTTTTTAAACTGCATACGCAATATTGCGTTATTCCAATATGCTATACATAATTGCAAATCCAACCTCTGCCAGTGCTGTAGATATTCATCCACACTTTGGTTCTCATAGATATTAGTCCGATTTGTTCAGTTTTTGGAATTCCTGCAGATATTAGTAGCCTCCTACTAAGTTTAACCATTCATTAGCGAAATATATCTATTCGTAAATCGTTATCTAAACAAAAGAGATAAGATAATATTTTGAGTTTATCTTCTACAATTAGAAGTCATGATCTTAAAGAAGGGTGCGATCCACGTAATGCATGTTTAATTTAATAACTTAGGGTACTACCAACCTAGACGCACCGTATTAAAACCCCTCGTTCATTGAATATTTACACCAACTTGAACTTGGTCTTCGAGCTTCTATAGATTTAGGATTAGCAAACCAATTTATATTGTAAGTACAAAGCAACCGTAAACATATAGCGCAGGAAGGTTCTACAAACCTTTGTTGGAAAATCCACCAGTACGATAGGGATCTCATTCAAATGCTTTTGTTTACGTTACGGTAAAATAGAATTAATTTCGGAAGGTTTAATAACCCCTCAGGTCTTGAGCATATTCTATCAGAAGGTCACAGTATATCCGCTTTGCAATAAAATCCAAATAAATGGAATGTTTCATATCCGAAAACTAAAAATGCAATAAGCTTTAAAATTTTATAATTAGAAATAAACATATCTATATATATAAAAATTAATTTCTGTTTCCCTTGGTCACGCCATAACTTCAGAACGACGTTTTCTAATACTTTGTAGAAGGTTCTTATGAAAAGAAAAATTAAGAAAATTGGATAATTTCAGAAAACTTAACGACCATTTTAACTTCGCACGTTTGACAGTTCGCGCGTTTGATGAAATTTAATTTGGCAGGCTGTTTTTTTTATGTAACAAAATAATTGTGTTCGGATTTTTTAAATTATATATTTTTTAAACAGGCACCTCTATAAGGTACCTACCTTGTAGAAGGTTATTATGAAAAGAAAAATTAAGAAAATTGATAATTTCAGAAAACTTAACGACCATTTTAACTTCGCAAGTTTGACAGTTCGCGCGTTTGATGAAATTTAGTTTGGCAGGCTGTTTTTATTATGTAACAAAATAATTGTGTTCGGATTTTTTAAATTATAGATATTTTAAACAGGTACCTCTATAAGGTACCAGATTTGATTGTTGTTCTTATAATGTACAAAAAATAATATTTGTAATACATACTTATATGAAAAATGAAAATTTGAATTTTAAGTAGTTTGAAAACTGAATGTACTGGGACTGAATATATGGAAGGGGTTGGTGGGACGGGGGAGCGGGAGAGAGAAGAGGGTAGGCGGGGAAGGTGGAAAAGGAATGCGGGAGGGGAAGGAAATGCGTGAGTGGAACGGGGACGCACGGGAAAGGACATGCAGGGAGAAACAATTTATATCTTTGATGCATGCTTGTAAACATATATATTTTTGAAACATTTAAATTTTGAAAACCAACATAAAAAAGTTTTAAAAATAGATCTTACGTTTTTTCTATCAGTATAACGAAAAAAATTAAAGACATAAATATATTTAACTAGCTTTTTCCCGCGGCTTCGCTCGCATGGTGTAAGGGGGGTTCCCACTCCGCCTCCTCCACCTCCCTCCCCCCCTCCACCCTTCCCCCAACCCCCATCCACCATCTCTCCCTCCCTCCCGCTTTCCATACATTCAGTTTTCAAACGTCGCGTGCCACCAATAACAATTTTTTATACAAATTTCATAATGCCAGAGCTCACCGGAAGTTTTATAAAAACCTTGTCCTGACAATAACGAACACACAAAAAAAAATAATTATCCAATTTGGTACAGTCGTTCGAAAGTTATGCGTTTAGCAACACATTCAGTGATTCATTTTTATATTATAGATTAGACAAATGCTATTGTCACCTCGCTTTTTTGTTGTTTCATGAAAAAAATTCACATAAAAATAATAATTTTTTTCTCAAATTACTGAAGTTACCCAGACATCTAGAACTCCTGTCCTGGCTGGACCAAATGTTACACAGGTAGGTACATCGTTTCTTTTCAAGTCAGTACAAAATAAAGGCTTTCAAATATAAATTGTACGATAGATCACAGCAAACAGCATGGTTCATGTGTTGTTTGCACTGATGACAATTGAAATCGTAGATATGAAAACAGAGATGAAAATAGCGATCGCGTTAAGCGAAAAATTTTGACTTTGGACTCTTAAGTGGAATCGGCGGGCTGAAAAAAGAGATGGTGTAAAACGGCCATAACGAACCTTTTTTCAAATCCATTGATATTTTTGTACGTACAAAATCTACAAAGTGACCCTAGATCAGCAGAGGTAAGTATGTCGATCTATACAGCAATTACCGAACAAGACAAAAGAATAAACCTCAAGTCGGGAACACAATAAAAAGGAAAAATGCAACGCTTTGCATTTTAATTGCGTAAAAGATCTTCGAAAAAATTCATTCGAAACATTGAATTTTATTTAAGGGGGAGAATGGGGAACAGGAATTATTTTGGTCATCCACCTGCCTGAAAAGGGTTACAGAAGTATTTTACAACTGAAGGAAAAAACATAAAACTACACCCGTCTCTTTCCTGTAAAAGAAACTCGGGTATAAACAATATTACCATTCCCGGTCATCCTTCTGGTTTCAACTCCACGTTTGCTATTATTTAGAGTTCCTGCTTATTTCTATGGCATGCACAGGACGACCACAAACAATCTTATCCTCAACGAAACTTCAAAATAATACGCCGGTACCATAGGACCTTCTTTAATATGTGTTGGCAGGAACCACTCCTGATCATAAAACTATAATCATTTTTTGGACTATTTCATATAACATATATATTTTTTACCTTAGGGGGGGCCTCCATAAATTACGTCACACGAATTTAATGATTTTTTGACCCCCCGCCCCTGTCACACATCGTCACATTTGTGAGACCCCCTGCCCCCTAGTGTGACGTCACATATTTTGCAATTTTACATCTAAAAATAATCAAAACAGAAGTAAAAAAATTTTCTTCTTATTTTTTTTCAAATATTTAAGTTTTTCGTTTACATTTAAGTTTTGCGTATTAATAATTTATATTTTTACGTGTGACGTCACAGATCTGATATCCCCCACCATACCCCTTGTCACACTTCTCTACTCCCCCCCCCTCATTAAGGTGTGACGTAATTTATGGATGGACCCAGCTCAACAGGAAAAAATACCTCCAGGGCCTACGTCATCTTTGAGAATCCTGTGTGGAGGGTCTTTTTAGGAAAGGAAGAGGGAGTTTTGGGAAGGAAAAAGGTATGAGGATTGGGTAGGAATCAGAGGGTCAGTTTGTACAGGAGTGAGGAACATATGAATCTATCCCTACCACTGCAGTATAGGTCTGCCTCAACCGGTCTCTCAGTTGGTGGGCAGATGCATCCGCCGCCAAGATCCAGATAAACATCAGCCCATGAACCCGGGCACCCCTGCTAAGTCACCAGATGTATCGGTTAGCCAATAAATGTTTCCCGGGGCGGCGGTACCCATAACCGCCTCCAATATTAGCTCACTTCGTAGTTATATCATTAATTGATAAACAAACTCCGTTAAGTACTTTTAAATAAATTTTTTTATTGTTATTCTCGGCAGATTAGTCATTTTATTACGTACAGAATTGTTATATCAGGTTGACCGAAGGAAACGAATCCTTATCCTTATTATTATTATTGTGGGAAACCGCAGCAATATTGTAGGTGAAATACCTAGTCTAGTATCTTTAGAAGTAATTTTATTTTTATTTATGTTACTTATCTAGGAATTGAAAAGTGGATTATCTGATAGGTAGTATTGTTAACTTTTGATTAATATAGCTAACAAAGAAACACATTTTGTCTAACAAATTCTTACGTTTTCTAAATTTTAAAATGGGTATTCCAGCAATTATGTTGAACTACAACACTATTTTAAATGATATGAATATGCTCAAATTGTCCGACAGAAGAATTTTCACTGACTTGGTATTTCTATATAAAATTCTAAATGATTTAGTTGATAGTCCGATATTGCTAGAATTGATAAGCTTCCGGATTCCACTACGTAATACCAGAAGTCAGGATGGGAGGAATGCAGATCCGGGCACCACTTTTTTTTGGCAGAAAACCATGTTTTCATCGCGTTTTAAGTTGAGAACTTTAACCTGGAAGGTGAAAAAAAGTGCGGAAAGCAATAAAAAAAAAAATTGAATAAGTAATTAATTTTCAATTACGTTAAGAAAAATTTCACTCCACGAACAGATTATGTCAGTACACCCGCCATTTTATAAATAAACCAGTCATACTAACCTAAGAAAAGAAAGTCAGTGTTACCAGCTCTCAAAAATATTTATCCCTATATTATGAATTACAACTATCTCAACGACCGTATTCTTAAACCAAAAGTATGAAAATTCGTAGTCTTAAAAATGCGTAACCTAACCTAACCTAACGCTAGGTTTGTGTAACATGGTTTGTGCCCCTTTATACCGCCTGCTCGCGTCAATTTTAAAAAAACATCCCTGTTTTCAAGTAGTTTAGCGGCTACGCTAGGTTTGTGTAACATGGTTTGTGCCCCTTTATACCGCCTGCTCGCGTCAATTTTAAAAAACATCCCTGTTTTCAAGTAGTTTAGCGGCTACGCTAGGTTTGTGTAACATGGTTTGTGCCCCTTTATACCGCCTGCTCGCGTCAATTTTATAAAACATCCCTGTTTTCAAGTAGTTTAGCGGCTACGCTAGGTTTGTGTAACATGGTTTGTGCCCCTTTATACCGCCTGCTCGCGTCAATTTTAAAAAACATCCCTGTTTTCAAGTAGTTTAGCGGCTACGCTAGGTTTGTGTAACATGGTTTGTGCCCCTTTATACCGCCTGCTCGCGTCAATTTAAAAAAACATCCCTGTTTTCAAGTAGTTTAGCGGCTACGCTAGGTTTGTGTAACATGGTTTGTGCCCCTTTATACCGCCTGCTCGCGTCAATTTTAAAAAACATCCCTGTTTTCAAGTAGTTTAGCGGCTACGCTAGGTTTGTGTAACATGGTTTGTGCCCCTTTATACCGCCCTGCTCGCGTCAATTTTAAAAAACATCCCTGTTTTCAAAAACATCAAACAAAAATTTCAAACAAAACAAAAACACCAAACAAATTTTTTTTAAACATCCCAGGATTTGAATGGTTTGTCTCCATTCCAGTACCTACGCGCCTTATTATTTATTCCCTACAATCGTATCTAGGCTCTTGTATCAGGTATCCCTACCAACAAATTAGTATCAAATGGCGGACAGTATCTGGTTCATGAAGTGTCATTTCATACATTCTTTAAACGGCTGTATCTCCCTCAATTTTGCCGAGCGCGCCTTAATTTCTTTTTTATTCAACTTTTCCACACTTTTCTCATCTAGAAAGTGCATTTTTATTAAATTTCCAAGTGGTGCCCGGATCTGCATTTCACCCGTCAGGATTTATTTCAGTGCAGAAATTCTGGAACTAACTACCATATGTATTCCTCTTTGCCCAGAATACTAATGGAGGGAAATAATTATACCAAGTCAGTGGACATCTTCAATTTATCTTTAAACAAATACAAAATACTGTTACTGAGGCAGTTCAGTCATGTACAATAAATACTATATATTGAGTTGCAAAAACCTATTATATTTCTTTGTTAAAGAAAAAGTATTTATATATTATTTAATCATAGTGTAATTTGTAAATTTCATACTTATGTAAACGCCCCGTAAAAGGGCGTAAATAAATAAATATTCATACAGACTACGGCTTTAGACATGATCACCCTTTCGCTAAGATCTCCGTTATAACTTGTAACCTTTCGTTTTGAAACATGTGTCGTGTACGAGAAAATTTACTCTTAACAGAGCTATCAGCGGGTATACCTAGAATTTACACAAATTATATAAATTTACATCGGGTCAAAAACCACATCAAATTCAAATTAAATGTTCAGATTATCATTTGTAAATTATAAATCACAATTATGAAAAACGTATTTTTTTGTAAAATCCCTGTACCGACATCGTAGCGTCATTTCAATCACCTGTCCCTCTCTTACACCTGATATAAACACACGTCTGTCTGTTACGCTACCCGTCCCACCTGTGCGCCGACACGGTGTAGCCTGGCCCTAACGATCAGGTAAAATAAAGGATCACGCAAAAAGGAATCAACTCGACTATCGGTCTTCAGATCAATACGGTGATTTTAGTGCGGTGTTTTTTACGGAGATTCCTGCCTTTACCCGCAAAGGTGCGTTCATCATTTCAACCGCAAGGTTTGTAGTTTGTAGGCAGGTAGGTATGAATACTACCTAGGTACATATTATATTCTCGAATGTTACGTTCTTTGGAACTTTATATGGCAGTTTTTAACCTGTGTCTTCGGGGAATAACGCTGGGAATTTTACGTGATGAAGTTAAATCCATTTTAGCTCAGTAGACGACGAATTTATCGTAAAACGTTAGTTCAAATTACATTATGGTAGAATTACTAAGATTATACAGAATATCCTCGCTTTACATATTTAACGCTTTCTTGGTAGACAAACTTGATTGATAAATTATACTGTTGTGAATTATTGTCAATTTCTTTGAAAATGCTTCGTGTCCGTATTAAGAATAGAATTTAACCGTCAAATTGTAATGCAAAGAATTTAATCGAATTAATGATTGTAGGTATTTCCAAAAGTACCCAACATTATTTCTAATATTATTTGTAGTGAAAAAATGAAAACCAAACTGACGTAAAGCTGGGGAGTTTAATTTATTTAAAATACGAAATAAATTGGAATTAAATCTTTGGTCTAACATGTATTATAATAATATCTGATTATAAAATTATTTCTAAACAAACCCCACATTCCGTCTAATAGGTACAATCTTTGCAGATAAACGCATAATTCTTGTAGCTACGAATTAAATATTGATTTTTTTGGTTCTGCCAACACCTGTATAAAGATCGACCAAATTGTGGTTGTAACTAAACATAATAAAACGATGGTCAACTATCTATACCAAAATTGGGACTGAAAATAAAAGGTATATGAATGAAAGGGTAATTCACGATTTATGCACCCCTTTGCAGACACGCCCTATGAAAATCTTGAAGAAAATCAAAACCTCACAAAATTTATAAACTACAAATTTCAAACCAAACCTACATTACACCATATGATGTTGACTTTGGTTTCTAATTGGAATCTGGCTGAAAAAAGATGTCGTGTATTGTAGGCATAATGCCTACATTACTTATCAATTGCACAAACGATTTTTGATAAAACTATAGCAATGTATTGGTATAATTTATAATTTCTTATCAGAATATGGTAGGTATCCGAGTATCAGAATGCAATAAAATGATTTTTCATACACAGATAAAAGAATCTGATTGGGTAGGTACCTACCCAGGTTCCCGTATCAATAATGTTTTTTTTTCTTCATATTTTACCTACTGCTTCAGAGCATGATTGCTTGAACATGGTATGTCAAATAGGTAGGTACCTACTTAATATGCATTACGTCTAACGTCTATGAGGTTTGTTGCGCATAGTCATTTATGAATGAGACGATATATTTTTGGGAATTCCTTCAAGTCACATCTGACATCGTGAATACAAATTATAACATGTAGCCGAATGTTTTTTGAAATACAAAACATATCATCCATTCGATTGCTGTGTAGTCAGAAATACCTCTGTAGAATAATTTAAAATTATTAAATACACACTTTTACTAAAAAAAATAGCGTGATACAAAAACAATAATCGTGAAAGAGGGTGTCATGTGGCATTCGGTTAGAAAAAATCGACAATGGTGTGTTAAAAATTGCACAAATAATCATAAAAATAAATGAGAAGAACAAATTTTCAGATTGCTGATTGTGCGTTAAATTCCAATCATGGATGCGTTATCTCGATCAAATAATGCACAATAATGGTTTTAGTGTATTTAGTGCATTTATTACAAAACCGCGTCTAGGTTTTTGTGTTTTTCTTAGCCTCACCTATTATTCTTGATTCGAAGGTCGAAATAATAAATTATTGTTACCCTGAGGAATTTGATGGGTTTTCAGTGTGTGGATTGGTACAATGGTGCAAAAATCATACCAAATAGAACCTAAATGGCTAAACGAAAATTAATGTGAAAATATTCCAACCCACAATCTCAATTGAGCATGTTATATGAATAATTTCTGCATCCTGTTAATAATGAATGGCAATGTTTTAAACATATTTTCCACAACAAAAGGCCACAATGCCGGTTATTTAAATATGTAATAACAGAATGACTCGGCGCGGCAGAGGAACGATTATCACCTGAGTGCTCACTGCTCAGGTTAGGAAAGTTGACACTCTCCTTGCAGTTTGAGCGCCCGTTATGAGGTCAAGGATAAATCGATACAGGCCGAGTAAAGTATTAAATTAACTGGCGAATGATCAAAGACAGACAAGATATTGCGAAAAATATGACTTACAATCTAAATGTTTCTTTTTCGGTCCTATCATTTCCTCTGTAGTGGCTTTGCATACTGATTTGGCCAATCCCTGGCCGGCTATGCTGTGTCTCGCCGCCAGTAACCTGTCGTTTATAGTCTGCCCAGCCATTTTAACACTAATTCTTTACATACACTTATTCACTATTTACACTAATCGGGGTACAGGGACCCCTTTATCACAATGTTTTCCCACAACACAATCACCACTCGCGAAAACTCGACAATGACAGGTCAGCTGTGCTACCAGCGCCGAACCAACTAACGAGCGCCGCCGTACTAATACTAATTTCAAGATGGCGAACTTGCGCAGCTGTGACGTCAAGAATATCAAGCTAGCGACTATAATATCATAATTATTTTTTCTGTCAAATGTCAAATAAGCGTGGAAAATGTGCATGATTTGTTTTCTCATCTGTAATTACTAAACTTTAACAAACTGTTTATTCAATTTGTTCATCAATCAATTGTTAACTTAAATTTTTATTGCCGTCAAATCGAATTAAGTGGGCGTGTCTTTTCGTAAAATTTGTATGTATTGAAACTACTTGAAAACCGCTCGAAAATTAATAATCATGTCGACACGAATAAAAAATCATATAATATCGCAGGTACATATTTCTTTTATTTTTTATTATTATCAATCTTATATCAGTTTCGGCGGATCATAACCCCAAAATATTATGTCATTTTTATAAAATATTTTTTCACTCGACAACTGTCAGTTCAACACTTGCTACTTGCTAGCCATATATTTTCAGTAAGGTAGGAACCTAAACTATGACAGTGTTTTTTCTCCTCTTTCAAGATGAGAGCTCTGAATAAGCCTTTGGTGTTTGAATTAATTTAATTTATCATGTATTGTAACCCCTCCAAAAGGTGGTAATATAATTAATCTCCCATTTATAAAGTTGTATCAGTTAACACCTAGGTAGGTATATACAGTGTTAAAAATCTAAAATATTTTAATTGGCGCCATCTGTGAATGCGTAGATCATAACGTCCGTTACGTTTAACCTTTATACAGAAATTATTAACAAATATTTATAAGCTGTTTAGTTAGTGGTAACTTTATACGGTGCACAGTATCGATAATTGAAAAGTCATTATAAGTTATCAAAATTATGGAAAAAATTCGGTTTAGGGGCGGCGTTCCTAGATAATTTTTTTTTTTTTTTATACTAATTATGGGCCGGAAAATCCGAATCTGAAAGAATTAGGCGTCGGCAAGCAATATTAACTGAATTACACGACTTTAAAATTTTCTATAAACACAAAGGAAAACCAGCCATTTTGAATGCATTGACACAACAAGTCATAGAAAAACAAGAAAGATGTTACACCACATAAAATTAAGTGTTGCCATTAAGCAAAAATTCAATAACGTAAAACTTTCCGACACGATACTTCCTCACATGATAATCCATCACATAACACATTAACCTCAAATATTTATCCCTAAAACTAAATCTACGCTAGGTTTGTGTAACATGGTGTGTGCCCCTTTATACCGCCTGCTCGCGTCAAGGCAAGAAAACATCCCAGTTTTCAAGTAGTTTAGCGGCTACGCTAGGTTTGTGTAACATGGTTTGTGCCCCTTTATACCGCCTGCTCGCGTCAAGGCAAGAAAACATCCCAGTTTTCAAGTAGTTTAGCGGCTACGCTGGGTTTGTGTAACATGGTTTGTGATAGAAAAGAAAGTGCCCCCTTCATAGCGCCTACTCGCGTCAAGGCAAGAAAACATCCCAGTTTTCAAGTAGTTTAGCGGCTACGCTAGGTTTATGTAACATGGTTTGTGATACAAAAGGGAATAAAATTTATAAAAAATAATTACTTAAATTAGTTATTGATATTATTGCTTAATGGCAACACTTAATTTTATGTGGTGTAACATCTTTCTTGTTTTTCTGTGACTTGTACTGTCAATGCATTAAAAATGGTTGGTTTTCCTTTGTGTTTATAGAAAATTTTAAAGTCGTGTAATTCAGTTAATATTGCTTGCCGACGCCTAATTTTTTCAGATTCGGATTTTCCGGCCCATAGTTAGTATAAAAATAACTAGTTTTATTATCTAGGAACGCCGCCCCTAAACCGAACTTTAGCCAAAATTATGTTTAAATTTTCAACAGGTTTCTCATCTCGTCAGTGAAGATCTGCAGCACATAAATAAACCATCATCTTATAAAATATTGACAAATAAGGACCCTAATGTATCATTTCAATTGTACCTTCCTTTTAAATATTTAAGTGCAATGAAACCATTCAAAGCTGCAATGAAAACTAAACCTAAAGGATTTATTAATACTATTCTTGAAAATAAAGTCAAAGGATTCAGGGGACTCAATTTTGAAATAGAACGCAATTTTTTCATTGAAAGTGCATTGAACGATATATTGAATCCTACCATTGACGAATCAAAACAGGCCAAAAAATTAGTTATTGATTACAGCTCTCCAAATATTGCTAAACCGTTCCATGTGGGACATCTGCGATCAACAATAATCGGCAATTTCATAGGCAATATAAATACTTATTTAAATGAAAAGGTGGTAAGAATAAACTATTTGGGGGACTGGGGAACTCAATTTGGTTTGTTGAAAGTTGGAGTTGATTTAGCTAAGTATAGTGAAGAACAAATAAAACAAAATCCCATTCAATTACTGTATGAGGCTTATGTCCAAGCCAACAAACTAGCAGAAACAGATGACACTATAAATGATAAAGCTAAAATTGCTTTTACTCTATTAGAACAAGGAAATCCTGAAGAAATAAGGAAATGGGAAAAGTACCGAGAGTACACCATTGAAGAATTGAAAAAGTTATACCAAAGGCTCGGCGTAACATTTGATGAATATCACTGGGAATCAATGTATGGCTCCAGACAAATTACAAACATATTACAAAATTTGGAATCTCGTGGGATTTTAAAATCGGATGAATCCGGAAAAAAGTTTGTTTCAGTTTTCGATAGAAACGTCACTGTCGTCAAAAGCGACGGTTCGAGTCTTTATTTAACAAGAGATATTGCGGCAGTACTGGATAGATATAACAGGTATTCATTTGACCAAATGATTTACGTGGTGGACAATTCTCAGACGGATCACTTTAGAGCCCTCAATGGAATCCTCGAGCAGATGGATACGCCCTTTAAAAACTCTTGCAGACATGTCAAATTTGGCCGTATTAAAGGAATGAGCACGAGAAAGGGAAATATTGTTTTTCTCAAGGATATTTTAGATGAAGCCAAAGAAAAAATGCATCAACAACAAAAAGAATCCCTAAGTAAGTCAAATTTAAAAAAATATATTTTTGTTATTATTTTGTGAATAATATTAATGTTATTGGTCATTAATCATTGCACACTATGAACATTGTTTTATTTAAGTGCTTTTGTAGGTAAATTTTATAAATTTCAAGCGAAGGCCACGGCATTGCCCGGAACATACAGAGTTTTTCAAAATCAAATCAATTATCACGAAAAATAAATACACGTGATATCTCATTATACCCCCCCCCCCAGTGGCGGCTCCTGCCTTGGTGCATTTGTGCAATGCACTGCCAACGTCAAACGTGTAAATTCGTACAAACGCCAACAAACGTGTAAAAGTGTAAATTTGTAACATTCATTCATGAAGAATTCCCGCCAATTCGTTATAATATCCTTACCAATTAACTTTCGTATTAGACTCACTAAAGTCGCATCGGCGCATACGAAAAAGCAATGCGTGCATCTTCCGTTGTGCCGAGACGTGACGTCACATGAAGTGATATTCCTACTGGGACAGTCTACAGAGGCTGGAACCGTGAAATGGGCGAGACATAAGGGAAGATATATGAGACGCTCGTGCACTAGCGGCGCACATGCGCTGAAGCACCCTGGTTTATGACAAAACCTTTAACATGCGTTATATGTTACCGAACGTTTGGAATGAGTTAGTTAGGAATAACGAATTTTCAACTAATTGACAATGTTATGTATTAGCTCTACCAACGCACAAGCATTTGGCAGATCACTGATCATTATTGACACATTTTTAATGGTTTTCGCTAGTTTTGCACTGTAAAAAACTTATTTAAAAATGAGTGGTAATGAAAACATTGCGATTAACGTCGATTTTTTTAAAAGCAACCGAATTTCATTTGAGAATAAATTGTTTTTGAAAAATAATGGCTCTCCAAAACCTTTGCTAAATATAATACCTACAAGTAAGGTTAAGGGAAAAAAACTATGAATAGAGTTTTTAAAACGAAGTATTAAATATTCGAAAGCATCTTGGCTTTGTGAATGTGATCGCTTGAACACATTATTTTTTTTGTGGTTGATGATAAATTGTGAAGTGAAAGTTGTGTAAACGATACCCTTTATTTTACCGAAAAGTTAATGAATATTCATACTCCCAGTACATATACATAACGTATTGCAATTTAGTTTGTTGAATCGAGTTGATAGGTATACGATTACAACTTGATGTTGGTTTTCGCGAATCTGTGAATCAATTAATTATATTTTCCCGTATTAATGTTACCATTTTTTGTGAAATGCACTGCCGGCAAATTTTGTCACGGGCCGCCTCTGCCCCCCCCCCCCCCCCCCCCCCCGTCGTGATATTTCATGATTTTTTCCGAACCCCCCTCCCCCTTTCGAGCATCATGTGATTAATGGACGACCCCTAATCAGAAATCGAAGAAGATGCGACCGAATCTTTTTCTGATTTTTCTACTTCAAATTTTTGTTTGAGAGTCGTTTAAATTGTCTTCAATGATTATATATTACAATTTGAGGTTTTACTCATTATGTTAATCCAAAAATTAAATATAAATAAATTCATTTCTGTATGTTTTCTATTTTCAGCGACCAAAGTAGATTTGACTGACGAATCGGTCTCCGACATCTTGGGAACAACAGCAGTAATCATAAATGATTTAAAGCAGAAAAGACACAGAGACTACGATTTCTCTTGGGAAAACATTCTCCGCAGTCAAGGAGACACGGGTATTAGACTGCAATACCTCCACTGTCGCCTCTGGAGCATGGAGCAAAAGTGTGGAGTGGAACTGCCTACCGTTTGCAAACCCGAATGCCTTCAAGAGCCTGAAGCTTTGATGTTGGTAAATGAACTTGCAAAATTCACCGAAATCTTGGAGAGGTCTAGAGAAGAAATGGAAGCTTATATCTTAATCGTTTATTTGTTTAGATTGAGCCACAATGTCAATAAAGCCATCAGAGTATTGCAGGTTAAAGATCAAGAAAAAGACATAGGGGAACAGAGACTATTATTGTTTCACGCAGCAAGAACAGTAATTAAAACAGGTCTAGAGATATTGGGAGTTAAACCATTGAATCAAATGTAAATCTTCATCACAGCACTAGATTTTTCCTGTCTCCGGTCCATCGCCACTTGCTTTTAATCCATAGTCCTTCCCTAAAGGCCCGGACACAGTGCGAACCAGCTTGCGAGTTGGCGGTGAGAGTTACTGCAGTGCAGCTACTCGCTACTCCCCGTGTGACCGCATCATTTATTTATTTAACGCCCATAGGACTTTTACAAACATAAAACAAGTTGAAATTTTACATAGTGCAGAAATATAATATATATCAGCCGAGCGATTCTATATCTTTTGTGGGATTGTTATTAGATAACGGACGTGATCTCCTGTAAGATTTGTGTGATTTTTATGGCTGTTATTTGCTTTTTCTACGTACAAGGTATATTAAATGAATAAATAATCATGCATACTTGCAGGAATTCGTGTTTAAAACGATCTAAATTAAAATATTTCACAGTAAACATGTAAAAATCACACAAATCTGACAGGAGATAACGTCCGTTATCTAATCAGTGGCGGACTAAGGGGGGGGCGGCGGGGGCGGTCCGCCCCGGGCCCCCGGTCCTGGGGGGCCCCCAAACACCTTCATGTTCCCTTGATCAAATCCTAAACAAGGCTTTAAGGCACCAGGAAACTGTAAACATTTTTTTTGTGATTTTTTTTTTAATTTTTTTTTTGGAAGAAGCACTTGTTAAGAATGCTCTCACCAATTTTTTTGAAAGAATTTCGAAAAATTGACGGAGATAGAATATTTTATGTGAAGCCGTTTGAAACAGTTTGTACGTTGAATTATCCTTCAGCCAAACTTTGAATGCGTTTTTCTCGAAACTTTTTTAACCCGTTTTTCAACCTGGTTGACGGCATATTAAACAAACTATACATCCGATTTGCATGCACCAATTCTTAAACTGTTCGAAAATCTAGTGTCTCCATGTAGGTGCATTTCAATATCTAAAAAAAAGAAAAAATGGCAGGCCAGCGAATTTTATTTTCAATTTTTTATGGTAAATTTTCGTCATTCATATAAATTTAAAAAGTAGAAGGGGACCCTTTATAAAATAATCCCTACGTAGTGTCTTAGTGAGGGCCGGATTGAACATGTCGGGGCCCCTAGGCAATGCATGTCTCGGGGCCCCTTTACCATAGGTGCCCCTAGCTGATACGTGGCCCTTAGGCAGTGGCCTACACTGCCTTGTGGACAATACGGCCCTGCAAGAGCTGGCTTAAACACGTCGGGGGCCGTTTACACTAGGGGCCCCTACCCAATGCGGGGCCCCTAGGCAATGTATTTCCCAGGGCCCCTTTACCCTCGGGGCCCCTACCCAATGCGGGGCCCCTAGGCAGTTTCATACACTTCTTATGGATAATAAGGCCCAGGCTATAGGGACTGGCAGTGAAGGCAGTGGCCTACACTGCCTTGTGGACAATAGGGCCGTACCAGGGCCGGCTTAAACGTGTCGGGGCCCCTATACAATGCACGTCTCAGGGCCCCTTTATCCTAGGGACCCCTACCCGATCTAGGGCCCCTAGGTAGTGGCCTACACTGTCTTATGGACAAAAGGGCCCTGCCAGGGCCGGCTTAAACATGTCGGGGCCCCTAGGCAATGCACGTCTCGGGGCTCCTTTACCCTAGGGGCCCTTAACCAATGCGGGGCCCCTAGGCAGTTTCCTACACGTCTTATGGATAATATGGCCCTGGCTATAGTGACTTCATTTTCGAACAGTTTAAGACATGCATTTTTTTTACTATCTTAGACCCTTTGCCAAAGGTCATCTTATCATTACAGATAATATAGATAGTTAACAGGGGTGCCCGGGTTCATGGGGTGAGGTTTGTCTAGGTCTTGGTAGCCGATGACCAGGACACACTGAACCCCAGATTCCTACCCACCCCTTAAACCCTTTTCCTTTCCAGAACTCTCCTTTCCTTCATTTCCTTAAAAAACCCTCCACACAGCATCCAAAAAGATGACATAGGACCTGAGGTAAATTATTTCCTTAGTGCCTCCTGTGTGGAGCTCATGTAAGAAAAAAAAGCCTCTGGTCCTGGGGGGCCTCCAAACGCCTACATGTTTCCTTGATCAAATCCTAAACAAGGCTTCAAGGCACCAGGATATCTACTGTAAAAAATGATTGTAATTTTTTTTAATTATTTTTTTTCTGAAGTTAACAATGCTCTCACCAAATGTTTTTTACAGCATTTTATGTGAAACCGTTTGAAACAGTATGTATGTTGAATTATTCTTCAGCAAAACTGTGAATGCGTTTTCATGAAACTTTTTAATTCGATTTTCAACCTGGTTAACAACATATTAAGAAAAACTATACATCCGTCTGTAGGTATTTTTATTGCTTTTGCATTTACATTTGCTTGTAACAAGACTTAAACTTTTCGAAAATTCAGTGTCTATGGCACCACGTAGAGGAATTTTGATATCTAAAAAAAAGAAAAAATGGCGGACCAGTGAATTTTACTTTCGATATATTATGGAAAATTTTCAGCATTCATAAAAAAAAATAAGGTCCCTTTATAAAAAATCCCTATGTGGTGCCATAGTAACTAGATTTTCTAACAGTTTAAGACTTGGTGCATGCAAATCAGATGTATAGTTTTTCTAATATGTTGTCAACCAGGTTGAAAAACGTAGTTTCGTGAAAAACGCGTTCAAAGTTTAGCTGAAGGATAATTCAACATACAAACTGTTTAAAACGGTTTCATATAAAATTATGTATCTCCGTCAATTTACCAATTTCCTTAAAACTTTAGGTGATAGCATTATTAACAAATGCACCTTTTAGAAAATGAATTTTAAAAAAAATTACAATTTTTTTTAAGTGCTCTGGTGCCTTGTTTAAGATTTGATCAAGGGAACACGGAGAGGCTTGGAGGCCTCTCAGGACCAGAGACCCGTGTGAACTGAATAAAAATCTTGTAAAATTACATCACCTTTTTCAACTAGGGGGGGGGGGGCCTCATTCAGCTTTGCCGCCCCGGGCCTCTGACGGGCTTAGTCCGCCACTGTATCTAATAACGATCCCACAAAAGATATAGAATCGCTCGGCAGTACATACAATAAATATCGATAGATACAGTAAATACTTTTCATATTTGTAGTTACATTATTGTAGAAATTCGCACAAAGGACTTAAAAAAGTGAATAATTATACGAATTTATCTTTTAACTCCCTTTAAAAACTTTTGCATTCATTTGTATATTTTATACAATATTTATAAACATAAACGAGAAAGAAAGAGAGAAATTTTTTTATTTTGTCAGCCATCAACCAATGTCCTTTTGCACAATCAGAATTAAACAATTCCATTATATAAATCAGCTCCATACTATCATTTAAAGCCAGCTTGTATTGCAATTTGTTGATATATCTACAACATTGGAGTATATGTTTTTCAAATTTTGGATTCGTCTCATAGGCCTATAATATTGCAACATTGAAGAAGAGTTGTTACAATAATATCGACGGTCCCAAAACACAAAACGAAAATCGTTTGTGTGACTTATTTTAATTTCCTTTCGGTGATTTATAAATTTTTTATTTTCGGAATTTTGAATGAAATGATAAATATCACACTATGTTCCTTGATTTCAAAAACAGTAAAAATTCAGAAACAATCCTTTCAACAGCTCTACTGCAAAACTGCAAAAGCTCACATACAACATTGTTCTTTGAAACTGTCGATATGGTACGTATTTTCTTGTAACTGTCCTGCCAGGAACATGGAAAAGAAATTAAATACAGCAACTCAGGAAATTATGTATAAATTATAACAGTTAATTTAATTGGTGACCGGACAACTCAGAATGAAACCAACTCAGAAGCACCTCAGAAAGGTCATTGAGTGATGATAAAAATATATCAAAAATTGGTTAAATGGGTTAAGTTAGGTTAGGGTTACCGGTTATTTTAAAATTATTTTTTCATGGCGTTGAATGACCTTTCTGAGGTGTTTCTGAGTTGGTTTTATTCTGAGTTGGCATGGAACCATTTAATTATAGGAAATAAATTATAAATCAAAGAAATGAAATGTAAATTATAGAGTTACTGTCATGTGCGAGTCGGTCAGTAGCTCGCATGTGACTTACTACAATATTTTTTGTTTTCACTTGCCTTCCCACACCACATCACAAGACAAAAGCTTGCATGTCACTTGCACGATTTAGCAAAAGGTCAGCAGCTTGTACGCTCAGACCCGCCATGGGTGCATGTGTTTTTTTGTTACGGCAGCCAAGATATCTGTAGTCTCGGGCAATGGCATGCCATTATAAGAGGGCTGTCCATAAAATAAGGTCTCCAAGGTGCTGCGGTCGTGCGAAACGATTTTACGTGCAATCCAGCAACACTGGTGTATAGCTGGTTTCCCCTTGCCAAATCGCCACCAAGTTTCACACTCTGTGACGCTTAGTCTCAGCGTGGCAGCCGTTTGCGATGGAGCCTCCACTCGCCGCACCCGCCTTGTGTGAGTTACGCTCTTGAACTTTGCTTCGGGATTGTTCCTTCATCACTGTCGTATAGTGTACCCAGGTCTCGTCCCCAGTCACAATTGAGTCCAAGAATTCTTCACCATCGATGTCGTAGCACTCAAGGAATTCGCGGGCTGCTTCAACCCTTCGTTGTTTGTTCTGTGTGCAATTCGGGACCCACCTTGGGCAGACCTTGTGGTCTCCCAAATATTCTATTAAAATCTTGTCAATAGTTGTCTTACTGACACCAGGGATCATGTCACAGAGCTCCCGAACCATCACCCGTCGATCTGCAATCATTGCTTTTCCACTTTGGCAATTGTTTTGTCTGAAACCAATGGCCGTACAGCACGCCTTTACCATTGCACCTCTACCATTTGCGCACCTTTTTTCGCACTCAGCTCCATCGCGAACGGCTGCCACGCTGAGACTAAGTGTCGAAGATAGTGCAGCGTGATGGGGATTTGGCGCAGGGGAACCAGGCTACGCGCCAGTATTGCCGGATCTCGCGTAAAATCTTTCCTCAAGACCGCAGCACCTTGGAGACCTTATTTTACAGACAGCCGTCGTATAATGGCAGTAGTTGTCTAGTGTCAGGTCGACAGCTCGCACTGTATAACCAGATCGTTACTGATCCAATCCTCTTCCATACAGACCTTTTCCTTGGTTTGCCCCTCCACTAGGTCAGAGTCCTATCATATGGTATTCTTTCATGTCCAGCCATACACTTTACAAATTTATTTCTAGTTTTCCTCTACTTTGTAAGTGACTGGTATCATTACTTCCATTTATGTTGGAAAATAGAAAAATCTGTGCAATTTATACTTTATACATATAGTTTTGTGGAAGATCTTTTTGAGAAAAAAACCTGGGTCTTGAATATACCCATATTGTAGGAGAGAGAAAACACAGAAGCTGGAAAATCAATTCGGAGCCGAGCTGTTAAAGACTAAAACAAGTTGTAGAAGCGACCTGTTTTCATTGTGGACCCCTTCTCATAGCAAAAACTTGACCATAACCTATTGAAATAAATCTGTACAACTTTTATACTACACAAATTACAAATGTTTCTTTGATATTTTGAATCATAATGTGAAAATAAACATTTTATTTTTTGAAATAATAATTTTTAAATACATATTTTACCAAAAAACCATAGTCATTCAAATTGATAGACGAGCCCTTCAGGGAAATGGGAACAAACACAAACCTAGGTACGCGGAGCGGGGAGAGGGCGTGACCATCTACCTTTCTGTGATTTGTCAATAAATATATCTGACAGTATAAAGGCAACTCGCATTGTAAGATCACGATTTAGTCTGCAAAAATACATAAATAAGTCTTTCAATTTGGATGTCCATGAAAAACACACTTTTTCAATGAGATGTATTTTTTTTTTTTTTTTACAGCGAATACCGCACAAGAATCTCAACTGCTCCCGTCTGGAGCCAGTGAGACTATGGCATCCCCAATTGGAGTATGTTGTGAGGCTGAAGGTAGTAGGGAGGGGAAGGAGGTGGGGAAGAGGAAGGTTGGGAAGTACCTGGCTATTCAGATCTGGTCATTAAACACGGCTAAAGCCATTTTCAAGCAACGTTTCAATTCTGAATGGTGGTCTTACACCAGGGCGATACTGACAGTATCTTCCACTCTGGAACATGCCGCAAATATACTATATATTATTTTAAATTAATTAATTGTGAAAACACAAATTAATCAAATAAAATTTATTTGCGCATGCCGGGTTCGAACTCGCGACCTCCGGATTGAGAGTCAAGAGTCTTACCCACTGGACTACGGAGGTCGTCCGTAGATCTATGAACCTGATAGGAAGAAAATATGAGCTTATTTAGATATGTTCGACTTGATGTTTATGAGTAACATTTGTATGCATTTTGCCACAAGCACTGATTTGCAGTCAGTTTCTTTTTTTGTGATGAGGCTCATAACTACTCTGAATCCATATTCTACTAAAGAATACAGGAAAGCAATCAACAGCTTCTGTACAATGGCCCGTAATGCAGGATATAAAATTGGTATCTGTTTTGTAACCATAATTTGTGGTACCCGTGTTCAAACATTAATTTCAGCTCCTCATTTGTTTATAATTCAAAAGTTGCTCATGCATTAGTATGTCGGCTGAAGTAAATTTCTTAGTCCTTGGTCCCCAGGGTTCTTCAGAAGTCTCTTCTTCATTATCCCACCCCCTTCATAGGGGTCACGTCTGGCCACAAAGGTGAAAAAAACAAAAACAAAAAACACACACATTCTTTGAGGCTTCACTGAGTGGTTGGCTAAGGGACACGGAAGCTAAGTGTAGTTTATGATCAGACCGAAAGCCATTCACATTTTTTGTTGGTACTTGCCAATTGATTTGAGATTTATTGTATTACTTATGTTCTCTATTTTATGCAGGTGCTTGCGGGTTTTTACAGATGCAATGCCGCCTCATGGAGCCTCATGAATGAGTTTTTCTTTTGCCCTGTTTAATTATCTTTGTCTTACTAACCTATTTTTTGCATTTTGTTTTTCCTGTTAAGCACTTGCATACTGCTTACTAACAACGTATGCATGGACACTGGAGGTCTAGATTCGTTCAAAATAAATAAATGTAGCTTCGTTTAACAAAAAAAATTAGAATCTTGCGAGAG
Organism: Limnephilus marmoratus; assembly: GCA_917880885.1. NCBI lineage: Eukaryota > Metazoa > Arthropoda > Insecta > Trichoptera > Limnephilidae > Limnephilus > Limnephilus marmoratus. Next base: position 6,644,697 of record OU862922.1, on the reverse strand, counting down.
CCTTGAAGGAGTAACCATCAGTTACTTATACCAAGGCGGGTAAGAGGTGGATTACCTCCACTGGCCACAAAGGTTTTGAAGGGAAAACTTCTGAAACTACGCAGAAGGATATGGAGAAGGTCATCAACCCCAGGACTGATGACTTCCAAATTGTTCGTGTGCGGAAAATCAAAGGTGCGGGAATGGCCCTACAGGCCAAGGGCAAAAAGGATTTGGAGAACATCCTGAAAGCGAGCTCCAAACTTGCTGCCAGCGGTCTCAAGATAGTAAACCCCTTGGGACGTCTGCCTAAAATAGTTGTTTACAATGTCCCCAAAGGCGAGCCCTCCGCTGACCAGGCCCTCTTCAGTGAGATTTTTTCTAATAACCTGGAGGGACAAACCACCCTGTCCTTGGAAGACCACCTGCGCACTATGAGGCGAGTCTCCCTCTTTGGCAAGCGCGACGGCCCTACAATGAACATGGTCCTGACGTGCCACCCGGCCGCCAGGAAGGTTCTAATTGACAGCAGGCTATGCTACCTTGGGTGGAACGCTTGTCGGACCCGCGATTTCACTGGTGCTACAAGATGCTTTAAATGCCACTTGTACGGGCACATCTCTAAGAGTTGTTCTCAAGAGAAGGAAACTTGCCGCCACTGCGCCGTTGTGGGTCATGGCTATGAAGATTGCCCCAAGAAGGCACAACCCGCTGTCTGCGCCACCTGTTCCCGCTTTAAGAAGCCGGCGGATCACCCAACGGGTGATAGGGACTGTCCGGCTCAAAAGGCGGCGGTGGAAGCAGCTTTCCGAATGACGGACTATGGCTCGTCTTAATCCCCTTTCTCTAGGTCAGGTCAACCTTCAGCGATCCCGGATGGCCACACTGGAAGTTCTGAAGGTCATGTCTGACCTCAAAATTGACATTTTGCTTATTCAGGAGCAGTACACCTGGGAAGGTAAGACCCCTATTAATTTTCCGGGCGCGGTTCTCGAAGTTGGCCGCTCTCCAGGGGCGGGAGTCCTGGTCAATACTTCTTTGATCAGTCCCCTCCTTCTGGCTGGTCTTTCTGATGAATACCAAACCTTTGTATGTATTAGATTTGGTGACACTGAGATCTTTTTGATCTCAGTCTACTTTAAATATGGGAACCCGGTAGGACCCCACATCCTGAGTCTGACGCGCGCGCTCAACGCGCTTAAAGGCCGTAACATAGTTATCGGAGGTGACTTTAATGCACGCTCACCATTATGGTTCGATACTAGTGACTGTAGAACGGAACGATCAGACGCCGTTGAAGACCTGATTGCGGCGCAAGGTCTCAGTATCGTTAACGAACAGAGTTCATTTTACACCTTTTCGAACATACATGGTGAGAGCAACAATCGACCTAACTCTTTGCTCTGGGTCCGTTGCGACCAGGATTTCAAAGTGGGTAGTCCATGAGTGCGCTATAAATTCGGATCATAGACTGATTACTTTTACGGTTGGTGTCAAGAAAACTGAAGTTCCAAGATCCTCCTGGAATTTCAACACCACTAGGGCGAATTGGGATCACTTTGGGGAAGCACTACGAGATACGTTAAGGGACTTTCACCACGTAGCTGCCACTGATCCGGATAATTTGGGAAATTTTTTTAATAGGGCGGTTGTATCTGCTGCCAACTCGTCTTTGGGAAGATCAAACCCAAAGACGAGCATTAGAACGCCGTGGTGGTCATCTGAGCTGACTTCGCTCAAGGGGGCCTTTAAGAGGGCCTACAGGGCGCTTGGGTCGTCCAGGAGTGGTGGCTGTACGGAGGAGGAGACAGCTGCTCTTCAGGAGGGCCTAAGGTCTGCCAGGTCGGCCTTCAAGAGGGCCGTTCTTCGAGCGAAACGAGCTGCTTGGCATAATTGGGTCAAAGATGTGGGTAACGCCAACCCGTGGGAAATCCACAGCGCCATTGAAAAATCCGGGAAAGGATCTGACCGGTTCTTGTCTACAGTAATTGGGAATTCAGATGGGAGGAACGCTGAGACTGTGGACGTGGCCTCCACTCTCAAGACACTTCTGGGTGAGTTAGTTCCTTTAGAATCAGTAACTGGGGAAAATGACCACCATAAACAGATTAGAAATCTGTCACGGCTACCACCTAGAGACCTTGCCCAGGAGGATAATCACATTAGAGTCACTAAAGCGGAAATTGAGGTTATAATAAAGGGATTGGGTCCTAAGAAGGCACCAGGGCATGATAGGCTCAATGGCGTGATCGCGAAGCAAGTCTGGGTCCATGCCAAGGAGGAGCTCTTCCAGGTTATGGACACGTGCCTGAGGAGGGGAGTTTTCCCCTCCGAGTGGAAGCGTGGCGTGCTCCGGATCATACCAAAGGGGAATGGTAAGCCACTTACCGACATAAAGGCGTATCGACCAATTACCCTCCTCCCTGTACTCGGTAAAATTTTGGAGAAATTGATACGGGAGCGACTACGGAAAACCTTGTCACCGGCCAGCGACCTACAATTCGGCTTCGTCCCTGGTAGATCGACGGTGCACGCCTTGTCGTATGTGCTTGATTGGGTGAAGGCTTGTCCAAAGAGGTATGTAGTAGCGATCTTCCTCGATATAACTGGTGCCTTCGATCATGCGTGGTGGGCAATGATGCGTACTAAGGTGAAAACCAGGCAGTGTTCCAAACTTTTGTTCAAGTGCATTGACGACTACCTCTCCGATCGCACGATTACTATCAGCTTTGGGGACTTTTTGATCGAGAGGGAAGCTGACATAGGATGCCCACAAGGCTCCATTCTTGGTCCTGACCTGTGGAACATTAACTTCGACGATTCCTCCAGGTTACCCTTACCTGAAGGATGCATCTCTGTCGACTACGCTGATGACAAGACGTATTTGGTCGCTGGGGACAGTAGAAAGGAAGTTGAGACGAAAGGCAGCGAAGGTTTAAATATGTTCCTCGATTGGGGAAAGAGAAACAAGATGACATTCGCTCCCCATAAGACCCAGGGCCTCCTGATGAAGGGCTTTCTCAGTAGAGAAAGAAATCCCGTCATCAAAATGGGGGACTCTTCTGTCAAATTTCGTGAAACGGTTAAATACTTAGGTGTCACACTAGATCGATCGTCCTCTTTCCTGGCTCACGTCAAGGATGTATCCGGCAGGGCTCAGGCCCTCTTCTTGAAGCTTAGGAGACTCTCCACAGCTGAGTGGGGTCTGCGTGGCCCAGCCTTGCGTACTCTGTACAGATGCGTATACGTGGCGCAAGTTTCGTATGCTGCTTCTGTGTGGGAACATCGCTTGGGTAACTCGCTTATACTCCTGGCTCTCAAGCGGGGCCAAAGAACTCCTTTGTTGGCACTATCCGGGGCGTACAGAACCGTAGCTTCGGACGCTTTGCCTGTATTGGCTGGCATATTGCCAATCGATCTAGAAATCAGGGAAGTGCTTACTAAGCAGAGACTAACCAGAGGAACCCCTGCTACTCACCTAGGAGTTATTCTAACTCCGGGTGGGCCAGGGACTCTCCCAGGGCTGCTTAGACAAATGAGAGACCTGTCACTCCAAGAGTGGCAGGCCAGGTGGGATAGATCGAATTTGGGAAGATGGACTTTCTCCTTCTTCCCATCAGTTAAACTCAGAATGGAAGCGGTCTTCCTCAAGCTAGACCACCACATTACTCAATTACTTTCTGGCCATGGGGAGTTCAGGGGGAGACTTCACTCCCTCTCCCTCTCCCCTCACCCCAACTGTGCCTGTGGGAGCACTAACCAATCGGCCGAACACATACTGTGGCAGTGTGAAATAATGACGGATGCCAGAGGTCAAATGTTAGATGGTTTGGATGTACCCATTAGACCAGTTTGGAACTCCGATCTGGTCTCGAATAAGACGAACTTTGAGTGCTTGAGGAACTTTACAAGAATCTGGGTGGAGAGATGGCCTGATCTCAGAGTCGCTGACTAGATGATTTTGTGACCAGGTGTACTTGCTCCTGACATCCACGGACTTCCCCTTAATCACTCTTCTACTATGTTTGCCTGGCTTTTCATGTACAGCTTCAGTATTTTTCTTTATTTCTTTATGTTTATTTACCCATACATGAATCTCTTTTATTCTTTAGCTCCAGTAGTCTTGCTGAACTGTTACTCCTCTGTATATACATTCTCCGTGTACCTGGTTTTCTTCTTGGTTTTGTTTATTTTTTTTTTTTTACTTTTTATTTACAGCACTGACATTATACAGCGTTAATCGACGCGCCTGCGTCCACTACATTTTATTTTCTTTTCTCATCGTACACGTTTTTCCATATTTTAGTTTGTATTTTTTCTGTTTTTTCTTGATTTCTGTAGCCCAACTAAGTTTCTAGAACAGAACTCAGTTGCTTGTCTTGTGTTGTCCTCATCCCCATTAAAGGGGTTGGACTTTGGACCTTGTCCCTACATTGTGTCAAATTTTTCTTTTCTTTTAGGTCATCACATATTTGTACATTTTTCTTTACGCTCACCATCCAGCGCCCGCGCCTCCCCCCGGGACATGATAAGGTTGAAGGAAAGATTGAGCGACTTCCGATGGTTGTCCGTCCCTCCTCCGGCTACCCGACGCTTTTCTCCCTAGGGTCTTCAATTTGTCGTCCATTTACTTCTTCTAGGCACCACCGGCTAGCTGGCTAAAGGACGTCTCCATCGGGGGCCGTGACGTTGGCCCAACTATCTTATTCATTCTCTCGGGGACAGCCGGATGCTTGTCGGTCATGTTTATCTTACTATTAAGTTTCTCTTTACCTTATTTGTCTTGAATAATTGTACATATCCTCCTTTTATTTTCTAACAGATCCCTGCAGTGCTGAGTGTGCGGTCTCCCTCTGGCTACTATTTTACAAATCCTGTTTTCTTTTGATTTTACTATGTTTTACTAACACCAGTAGTATTAGTTTTTGACTTTCACAGCTTGGACTGTGGGCGATCCTACATTCCCGCCACCTAACAAAGTATGTAGGGGCATTGAAGGTCTAGATTCGTTCAATTAAATGTAGAGTCGTTTATTCAAAAAAATTAGATTCTTGCGAGAGCTCCGAAGGGGCGACCATAAGTCGCCTATACCGGGGCGGGAAAGCGGTGGGGTACTTCAATGGCCACAAAGGTGTGATTCCAATTTCTCCGTAGATATTTTACAGCCGATATTTAACCAGATGGTGATGATTTCACAAACAATGACTGATGGGAAAAATAAGCTAAACAAGGACGCTCGGTCCGCAATATTGAGCTCTATTGAGGAAATAAGAAGATGTCTAACTAGTCTAGCCATTTCTCATGCAGCGGCTGTTTCTAAGGCTGAAACTTTATCAAAAGTCTTTGAAACTCAAAATGGAATTTCAGAAAAATTAGACATCATTTTGAATAAAACAAGTATAATTGAAAATAATCCTGAACTGCCCAAAAAAAAATCTTATGCTGGAGTAGCTGCTGGAGAGAACCAATCAAAGAAACTGGTTTTAAATGGTTCTGAAAGACCTACTCCCTCTTTACAACCAACTATTCTCTTTTATCCATGTATTCCTGAGGGCAAATCTTCTGAGGAGATGCATAAGAAAATTACGTCAGTTTTAAATCCTAAAACTGACGGCTTCCAGGTAGTACGAACGAGAAAAATTAAGGGTGGTGGCATTGCCCTACAAACCACCACTCCAGGAGGAGTAAACAATATAAAAAAAGCTGCTGAAAAATTGTCTGCAACTGGCATCAAAATTGTTAGTCCTCAAGGCCGACTCCCCAAAATTGTGTTATATGATGTTCCCAAAGGTGATGTTTCTTCAGATTCTTCTCTTTTTGATGAAATTTTTATCAACAACATCGAGGGTAAGTGTAATATTACCAAAGAGGATCATGTTAGAACTATGAGAAGAGTCTCTTTATTCGGCAAGAGAGATAATTCTAGCATGAATATGATTCTTACATGTCACCCTGAGGTAAGAAAAGTACTCATAGACAGTGGTTTGTGCTTCCTCGGGTGGAATGCATGCCGTGCCCGCGACTACATTGGTGCTACTCGTTGCTTCAAGTGCCAACAGTATGGTCACATCAGTAAGGCTTGTACGCAGGAGCAATCCACTTGTCGCCACTGTGCGGCAACTGGTCACGATGTGGAGAATTGCACTAAGAAGGCGCAAGCTGCTGTCTGTGCTACTTGCACACGTTTCAAAAAGCCAGCAACACATAATACTGGAGATCGGCTTTGCCCAGCCCAAATTGCAGCTATAGAAGCCCAAGTCAGATTAACCGACTATGGATTCTAACAACCTTCTTTCCCTTGGTCAGATAAATCTTCAGAGGTCTAGAGTGGCCACGCTTGAGGCACTGAAGATTATGACTGACAAAAAAATTGACATCTTGCTCATTCAGGAGCAATACACCTGGTTAGGTAGAACGCCTGTTCAATATCCGGGTGCGGTACTCGAAATTGGCCCAGCACCGGGGGCGGGAGTCCTGGTTAACATTTCGTTAGTCAGTCCCCTCCTTCTGGTGGGACTGTCAAACGAGTACCAAACTTGTGTTTCACTTAATTTTGGAGACACTGAAATTATTTTAATTTCAGTCTATTTTAAACATTGTAATCCAGTTGGACCTCATATCTTGAGCCTGACGCGCGCACTAAACGCGCTTAAAGGACGTAACATAGTTATTGGAGGAGACTTTAATGCTCGCTCACCGATGTGGTTTGACAATTTTGAACAACGGACGGAACGTTCAGACGCCGTCGAAGACCTTATTGTGACGCAAGGTCTTTCTTTAATAAATGAATCTGGTAGTATTTTTACTTTCAGTAATACACATGGTGAGAGCAATATTGATTTAACTCTTTGCTCTGGATCGATTGCGGCCAAGATTTCTAAATGGAAGGTCCACGAATGTGCTATTAATTCTGATCACAGATTAATAACTTATATGGTGGGTGTCAAGAAGACCGAAGCTCCAAGATCCTCCTGGAACTTCAAAACTACTCGGGCGAATTGGGATAACTTTGGGGATGCTCTACGTGATACTTTAAGGGGTTTTCATGACGTAGCAGCTAGAGATCCGGACAATTTGGGGAATTTTTTCAACGCGGCCGTAGTATCAGCTGCTGAATCGGCTCTGGGAAGAACAAACCCAAAGACGATTATTAGGTCTCCGTGGTGGTCGAATGAGCTGACTTTGCTAAAGGGCACTTTTAAGAGAGCTTACAGAGCTTTAGGTGTCTCTAGACGGGTTGGATGTACGGAGGAGGAGACATCCACCCTCAGGAGACAACTAAGTAGCTCTCGTAAAGCTTTCAAATCGGCTGTACTTTTGGCTAAACGAGCTGCTTGGCATAATTGGGTTAAAGATGTTGGTAACTCTAACCCATGGGATATTTGTAGCGCCATTGAAAAAACGGGTAAAGGTTCTGATCGGTTTTTATCTAGTGTTATCGACAATGATAACGGGAACGTTGAGAGTATTAACGTGGTGACTACTCTCAATACACTTCTGGGAAAGTTAGTTCCCTTAGATTCAGTCATTGGGGAAAGCGACCACCACCAACAGATTAGAAATCAATCACGGATTCCTCCAATCCTCTCCCAGGAGGAAAAAATTTCTAAAATAACTAGAGCTGAAATAGAAATTATAATTAAGGGTTTGAGTCCTAGGAAGGCACCAGGGCATGATAAATTGAATAGTATAATTGTGAGGTATGTATGGATCCATGCCAAGGAAGAACTCTTTCAGGTTATGGAAACGTGTATGAGAAGGGGAGTTTTCCCTTCTGTATGGAAGAAGGGCGTGCTCAGGATCATACCTAAAGGGAACGACAAAAAAAGAACGGATATTAAAGCTTATCGACCAATAACACTTCTACCTGTATTGGGGAAAATATTGGAAAAAATTATTCAAAATCGTCTACGAGAAACATTAACACCATCATATGTACATCAATATGGATTTGTCCCAGGTAAGTCCACGGAGCACGCCATTATGACTGCGCTTGACTGGGTGAAGGTCTGTACAAAGAGGTACGTAATCGGTATCTTCTTAGATATAACTGGTGCCTTCGATAATGCATGGTGGGAGATGATTTTAACTAAATTAAAGAATCGTAATTGTCCAAGAAAACTTTTTCAAATATCTTGCGATTATTTTAAAGATAGAAAAATTATAATTTCTTTTGGTGATTGCATCATTGAAAGAGATGTGGACATGGGTTGTCCCCAAGGTTCTCCCCTTGCACCGGATTTCTGGAATATTTTATTCGATGACTCCTCCAGGTTACCCTTGCCTGAAGGCACTATTGCGATTGATTACGCAGACGACAAATTGTATTTGGTCTCTGGGGACAGTAGAAAAGAAGTTGAAAATAAAGCTGAAGAAGGTTTGAAAATGATTCTTAACTGGGGAAGGGAAAACAGACTGACTTTTGCTCCCCATAAGACTGTGGGTCTCCTTGTGAAAGGCTCCCTCAGTAGAGGTAGAAACCCTTTCATAAAAATGGGAGATACTGCAATCCGTTTTGTAGAGAGTACTAAATATTTAGGCGTTACATTAGACAGATCGTCCTCGTTCTTGACTCACGTTAAAAGCGTTTCTAGTAAGGCCCAGGCTCTCTTCTTAAAACTGAGAAGAATCTCAACTGCTGAATGGGGTTTACGTTTCCCTGCGCTCCGTCTATTATACAGATGCGTATATGTGGCACAAGTCTCATATGGTGCCTGTGTATGGGAACATCGACTCGGTAATTCACTTATTCATTCAGCGCTTAAGAGGGGCCAGCGAATCCCCTTACTGGCGCTTTCAGGAGCCTACAGAACAGTTTCATCGGATGCTTTGCCAATTTTGGCTGGCATTTTGCCAATTGATTTAGAAATTAGGGAAGTTTTGACAAAGAAGTGTCTGAAAAGAGGAAGACCTGTAAACCACCTTGGTATTGAATTAATACCTGGTGGAGCAGTGCCTCTCCCTGAACTTCTAAAGATGATGAGAATAAAAACGCTGAGTGAATGGCAGATAAGATGGGATAGATCGAATATGGGAAGATGGACCTTCTCCTTCTTTCCATCAGTTAAAATCAGAATGGAAGGGGCATATATTTTAATGGACCACCATATCACCCAATTGCTTTCTGGGCATGGGGAGTTTAGAGGTAGACTTCACAGACTGGCTCTATCATCCCATCCCAATTGCGCTTGTGGTGATACCGACCAAACAGCCGAGCACATTTTGTGGCACTGTGAGATTTTGACGGATGCTCGAGACGAAATGATTGATGGTTTACAAGTTATTACGAGACCTGCTTGGAATACAGATCTCGTCTCGAATAAGGTGAACTTTGAGTGCCTGAGGAAATTCACGAAAGTTTGGGTTGAGAGATGGCCTGTTCTTAGAGTCGCTGAGTAGCTGTAAAACAACTTAGGTACCAGGTGTATTTTGCTTCTGAATTCACGGACACTCTTCATTATTCCTTTACATTTACCGCTTGGATTTAATTGTTATGATTTATGTGTTTTGTGTTTCTGTAATATGTTATTTCTTTTATTTTATTAACATTTATTTTATTATATATTATGATTTATGTGTTATATTTTACATTTGCGTTATTATATTATCTTGTTCACTATGTTTTAAAAAATGTATATAATTGCCTTGCGATTTGTTTTGTTAATAATGACTATACTACCTGTTAATTTATGCCATGTTCCTTGTTTTGTTTGTCTTTAACTGTTTCAATGTTTTACTGGATGAACTGAACTCAATTTTTTTTTTCCTATCCCCATACGGGGGTGTGCTGGACCTCGTCCCTGCTTCATCTTTAGTTACATTACTAATTTTGCAGATCCTTCTCAAATCATCTGCGCCTCCCCCAATGATATGTGCAGGCTTGAGGCTTGATCAGACGACCTTGACTGTCCTTTGTCCTGCCTCTGACTACCCAACGCTGAATTTTCTTTTAGTCTTCGGGTATTTTACCCCAAATATTCCCCAACATTCTTTGAGGCTTCACTGAGTGGTTGGCTAAGGGACACGGAAGCTAAGTGTAGTTTATGATCAGACTGAAAGCCATTCACATTTTTTGTTGGTACTTGCCAATTGAGTTGAGATTTATTGTATTACTTATGTTCTCTATTTTATGCAGGTGCTTGCGGGTTTTTACAGATGCAATGCCGCCTCATGGAGCCTCATGAATGAGTTTTTCTTTTGCCCTGTTTAATTTATCTTTGTCTTACTAACCTATTTTTTGCATTTTGTTTTTCCTGTTAAGCACTTGCATACTGCTTACTAACAACGTATGCATGGACACTGGAGGTCTAGATTCGTTCAAAATAAATAAATGTAGCTTCGTTTAACAAAAAAAATTAGAATCTTGCGAGAGCCTTGAAGGAGTAACCATCAGTTACTTATACCAGGGCGGGTAAGAGGTGGATTACCTCCACTGGCCACAAAGGTAATAATCATACACGTTTCCATAATCTTTCAGGTTATGGAAACGTGTATGAGAAGAGGAGTTTTCCCTTCTGTATGGAAGAAAGGCGTGCTCAGGATCATACCTAAAGGGAACGACAAAGAAAGAACTGATGTTAAAGCTTATCGACCAATAACACTTCTTCCTGTATTGGGGAAAATATTGGAAAAAATTATTCAAAATCGTCTACGAGAAACATTAACACCATCATATGTACATCAATATGGAATCGTCCCAGGTAAGTCCACGGAGCACGCCCTTATGACTGCGCTTGACTGGGTGAAGGTCTGCACAAAGAGGTACGTAATCGGTATCTTCTTAGATATAACTGGTGCCTTCGATAATGCATGGTGGGAGATGATTTTAACTAAATTAAAGAATCGTAATTGTCCAAGAAAACTTTTTGTCTTTAAATTATAAAATAAATCTTCTTTTGACACATGTCACAAAATAGTAAAACTGCCCCCATACCCTTTTCATTCGTAATCTTCTCAATGATATATTGGTGTATTACCATTTTATGGAGAAAATGAATTTTTTTTTATATATTTTGGAAAGAAACTCTTTCATCTAAGTAATACCTAAGCAAAAACACTAGATACTTATGGCAAAATTTGAGCATACAAGTTTTAAAATGTATAATGCATTTGGAAGAAGGATCAGTAATTATTACTTTATCACCCTTTTAGTAAGTTAGCCTCTGAAAAACAGGGCGTACTGTACGGGGCCCTCAGATACTTTAATGGTACACAACTGCTAACCCTGTACAAATCACAAGTGTACTTCTGGTCTGGAGTACCACATATGTACACGGTTGACATTGTCACACGAGAACGGGTCGCTTCTTCGACTCGTTCTTGTGTTTAACAGCTCAGCTGTGGAACGATTTTCCGGCCTATATGTTGCCTCCTTCCTACAACACGGGTCTATCAATGTTCATTCCTTCCTCTCCTCAAAGAGACCCTCCACACCTCATTTCAGATGACATAGGCCCTGAGGGAAATTACTTTCCTCATGACCTCCTGTGTGAGGTTAATGTAAAAAAAAAATCACCCGTCTCTAACCGTTTGTACTTATGTGCTAAAAGAGGTGATATATGAAATCATAAGTATAAAGTACATAGGAGAATATCTTTTTTATTTATAGTAAATTATGAATATACCCCCCCCCCCCCCTTAAAAGGGGAATTTAAATTAAAAAAAATCATTTTTTTTTACAGTAGCTCCACACAGGAGGCCCTGAGAAGAAAAAAAATCCCTCAGAGCCTATGTCATCTCTGAAGATGCTTTGTGTTTAGGGAAAGGAAGAAGGGGAAGGAAACATGCATGAGGGATGGGTAGGAATCTGGGGGACAATGTGTCCAGAAGTGATGGACATACAAATCCGTCCCTCCCACTGTGGTGCAAAGCGATGGGTCAAGAGAATCCGGCAGGAGAGTTCAAAAGGTCTCCCTCAACCAATCTCTCCCGAACCGGCCTGCCATGAGTAGGTGGGCAAATGCATCCGCCGCCAAGACCTAGTCAAACCTCAACCCATGAACTAGGGCACCCCTGCTAAGTCACCAAATGTATCTAACTTGGAGTGACCTATGACAGGGATATAATGGCAAATATGAATGCAAAAGTAAATAAAACATTTCATAAGTTTATTTCTAGTTTTTCTCTAATTTACTTAACTAATACACAATTTTCACAAAACCCTTTGCAAGTTACAGGTAATTATTTTTACCCTTTGACGGTTAGGTCTAATGGTAAGAATCAAAATGCATAACTTAGGAAGGGTTAATAAAAGCAGATGGTATTTTTAACGCTTTTTCCAAGTGTGCTTCTTTCTGGCTCCTGGCTGGCCGGGCTTCTTCCTTTCTCGAAGGCGTTTGTCTCTTGTCAGTAATCCAGCTGAAATATAATAAAACTTCATTTAGTTACAGAATAAGAACATGGAATTGAGTTTTTTAACTCAACTTAGTATGAAAAAATTATGACTGGACAACCCAACAATGTACAACTGCATCACTCCTTTGAAAAGTCATTAAAAGTGATGAACAAATAAAAAAATTCGAGTGCAGTTCACACGTGGTAGAAGCAAAACTTTACCAAAACAATCTCAACCAATACTTGAAAAGTGAGGTCATAATCAAAGCGACCAATGAGCGCAGACCTCGCGTAATTTCCGTTTCATATCTCAACCAATAGGAGCCTTTAAAAGTGACATCATAATCAAAGCGGTCAATGGGCGCAGTTGATGCGTCGCAGGTGCAGTAATCATCATTTCCATTTCATCCGAAATCAAGTCGCAGCGGGGCTAAAGAAGTTGCACTTCAATAATAAAAAAACTAGGTTAAATAGGTTGGGTTAGGGGATATTTAAAAATATATATATATCACTTTTAACACGGCGAGCATTAGGTTCAAATTTGTAACATCGAGCAAAAGAATTTTTAATCGAAATTCTTACTTAGATCGATTTTTTTATTCTCGACATTACTATTTTTAATTCGATAGTATACTTATTTTGTCCTAGTACTTGTTATTAGAAACTAGGAATAATATAATAATTAGTAGTTTAATCATTTTTATTTGAATCAACATTTTTCTTAGAGAATTCAACTTACGGCACTCAATTGTCCATTTTTATATAAAACTAAATAAAATCACGAAAAAAATAACACCTAAAGTTTTAATCATAAAAAACACAGATTATAATAGTTTTTTTTCTTCTACAACTAATCACACTTGAATTATTCATCTTGAAAAATAGGAACACCGAGTGCTAGGCGGTAAAACTCACTCGCCGACAACTTTGAAAATGTCTAACTACCTCGCTAAGCGGTGGCTGACTAAATCCTCATTTATTGTCGCTTCCTTACCACCCCCGCGCAGCTACTGAGGGGCACGGAACAGTTGAGCGCGGCAAACTAAAATTATCGAGCAACATAAATTGCCTCGGGTAAATTTTACCCAATGGCCGGGTTAATGACTTTTCAAAGGGGCGTTGAAATGCCACTTTGCTGAGTTGTCATGGAACTGAAAAAATATACACAGATGGCGATACAAGCTGCGTTTAACTCTTGAAATGCCAATGCAAAATTTTCAGTGTCTGCCAGCTGATTCTATTTTTATTATTACTTATTTGAATTTTGCAAAACAAAACAGACTAACTCAAAGAAATTTTTTTTTTTTGATCCATATGGATATGGCAGCACTCGAGAGGTTAAAGATATTCCTTCGGTTAGGAATTATTTATGTATGATTCATATCATTTATATTATATTTATTATGACGTATCATGGGCGTAGCCAGGGGGGGGGTTTGGAGGTTCAACCCCCCCCCCGAAAAGTTAAGATATCAACATCAATAATATTAAAAATAAGGAGATGCGGAGAGCGGAATAACTTATTTTATTACTAATTATTACACTAATAATGTATTTTGGATTCGCCCTCTCTACCACTAGCCGCTGGCCGTCGTCGATTATCCGATCGCATTTGGTAACCTTTGTACCTATATTTTCGTGCCGTCTAGGGAAATTTGACTAGATCTAGGGGAGAAAAATATGTTTTAGGGAAAAGGGATATCAGCACTAAATCTACGGAAATTTCGACCTGGTAAATTTTTTATTGCATATGACAATATTACTGGTATTATATACCCATATGTTTTTTGGAATTCCCATGAATCTTAAATATTGTTGATGTACTTACAAGCAATTTTTTCAAGCAATGTTATTTTTAACACTGACAACTCAAAGTGATATTATGTATCTAAAAAGATAAATGGGGACCTCTGAAAGAAAAAAATTATTTAACTTGCAAGTTCCGTTTTTTCGGTGATTTCGTCGTCTCCCCCCCCCCCCCCCCCCCGACACAAGTTTTGATTTTTGAACCCCCCCCGATACTAAAACCTGGCTACGCCCATGTGACGTATGATTCATTTCCAAGGATGACAAGGTCAAAGCATTTTCGGATTAAAAAATGAAGCACTTGGCGCGGCCCGTTTACCCCCGCGCCCTCGCTCGCTTCATAACGGGCGCCTAAGTTTGTATTTTAGTAGCGACCAAGTCACGAGAGTGGAAGGGCGCGTCGCTGCGCTCTTGAGCGGTGACCCCGTGCGAGTAATTTCATTACTTTTTTGGAAGAGGTAAGTTTTAGTACCAACAAAATGCAAGAAATGTACAAGATTTGTGTGCAATGATCTATTGTAAATCAATGTATTGCAATGATCTATTGTAAGATGATAATTGTAAGCCAGTAAAATAAGTCTCTAGCTATAAGTCTTAGATGTAAGTCACTAGTTATAATTGTAAATCTTACTTGTAAGCCAGTAATATTAATTCCTTTAAATACTTATTTGTACAGCGCCCTTGAGGTGATTTTTCACAAAAACGGCGCTATATAAATTAGCCAAATATTATTATTTTATTATTATTAATGATCACTCTGAAATATCCTGTTAACAGTGTTACAAGAGTTCCTAAAAAATATGAGTATTAACTATGATCTCAGTATACCTAAGTACAAATTGTTAATTATTGATAATTATTTTAGTTTAACTTGTTTTTGTATAATTAGTTAGTAATTCGTGTTATTACTTATAGATATTATAGAATAAACAAAGCACTTTAAATAAAATACTTTCATTTACTTATATATTTAAATATATATTAAAAACTACTCATTCATCTGTGACCCCATGCGAGCAGTTATATAATGTTCTTTGTGCGAGTAATTAAGGGTTAGAACAAAAACAAAATATTAAACAATTTATTGGTATAACAGGAAAATAAGAAAAAGTCAATCGGGTGGGGCCAAAAATTACATGGATTGACATAAATATTTTTTATTTTGTTGTTCCATTTTTTTGAAGGGTTAACTTAAAATAATCATAATTATGAGGCGGATAGTGGAGGCAAAACGTAAAATTCCAGAGCCGCTCATTATTAAAGGCAAAACAATTAAATTATCGTTATTTAACCGGTCAAATTTGTTTTAAACAGAGTGTAGCTTATGCACGTGGCTAGCGAATACCACGAGAGGTTTGGTGTGAACAAATTCTCAATTTATTATTTTTTACGAAATAGATTTTCAAACAGTGAATTCGTACAAACAACACTTTTGCACATACAAATATATTGGATTTTCAGTTTGGAGGTTGTGTGATATCAATTGTGTTATTTTAATGAAATATTATACCAAGTTTGTAGGAAATAAATAGAAAATTTAATAATAATGATATTCCAGTTTTGTCGCTGGCATTAGCATGCAGGTGCAGAGCGAACTACTGTGATATAGCCGACAAAATATTACGACATGCAAAAGGTTGAGTTCAAATGGAAAGGGATAAATTGATTTCAATAAAATAACATTACATCTTATACTTCTCTTTGTCCTTTTTGTGATAAAAATCACTTTACTTGACTTGCTAGCTGCGGTTCCCCTCAGTGGTGAGTCGGGCAAAATGAAATATGATACCTTTATTTGGAATATTATAAACATATGTATATAATATTATTTTCGTCTCTTTCTCTTCAATAGAAAATATAAGGAAAAGAAAAGAGATATATTATCGGCTTGTTTTCTAAGAAAACAATCTTTCCTAATCTACAGCAGGACTTGAAATGTTTTTAATACTTTGAATATTACGAAACAGTATTGACAATATCATTTTACTATTGTAATATTTCGACAGTATTTTTTAGAAATCCACTTGAAATAAGATGTGAACAGATTTGTTTTTATTTAGGTATAGTCAATTTGGGAGGCGGGTATGGGTACCGCAGCCCCGGGAACCATTTATTGGATAACACCTCTGCCATAGGTCACTCCAAGTGGTTCGCTACGTTTGGTGACTTAGCAGAGGTGCTCGGGGTCATGGGATGAGGTTTGTCGGTGTGAGGTGGTTGGTGTATTGGGCTACATGTCATGTCACGTATCGTATGGGTCAAATCCATGGGGTGGTGAGGCGTGAGGAGTTTGAATGAGATTTTTGTACAAGAACCAGGAGGTGGTGTTGGGGTGATATAATAATACCGCACAAGAGTACCAACTGCTCCAATTTTTTTTTTTTAAATATTTTTTATTGTAAATTATTGTTATGTGAATACCGCACAAGAGTCCCAATTGCTCAAATTTTTTTTTTTCTAAATATTTTTTATTGTAAATTATGTATTGTTAAGTAAATACCGCACAAGAGTACCAACTGCTCCAAAATATATTTTTTTTAAATTTATTGTAAATTACCGCACAAGCGTCCCAACTGCTCCAAAATGTTTTTAAAATTAAAAAATATATATATTTTTATTGTAAATTATTATTATGTGAATACCGCACAAGAGTCCCAACAGCTCCCAAGGGAGGGAGGTTGAGGGAGTGTTGAGATGAGGTGGAGGGGGTTGCTGAGGGGGGGATCAGAGGGTGGGTGCAGGGGGGGGTGGATCAGTGGTGCTGGTGGGGGGAGGAGGTGGAAGGGGGGTGGGAGGGTAGGCTTTTTTCATATCCATTTTTCGTATTACAAAACTAACAAACACGGGAGGCGGGTATGGGTACCGCCGCCCCAGGAACCATTATTAGATAACCAACACATCTGCCATAGGTCACCCCAAGTGGTTCGCTACGTTTGGTGACTTAGCAGGGGTACCTGGGCTCATGGGGTGAAGTTTGTCCAGGCCGGATCCGGAGAGAGTGGTTGAGGGAGTCCTTTTGACTTATACGTCCACAGCTGATGACATAGGGTCTGAGGGGAATTTTCCTCAGGGCCCCCTGTGTAGAGCTGAAATTATCTAGCCAACCCCCCCCCCCCCCCCCCACGTCCCCCCACCACCCCCCCCCCCCCCCCGTAAGCGAAAATATTTTGTAACACCTCAACTACAAACTCATCCTGATGTCGTGTCCTACCCAACACTGTCTTTGGGGTTGCTGTGTGGAGGTTTTTTTTTTTTTTAAAGAGACCCATGGAAACAAATGGGGAGGAGACAAAGAGGCCAGCAAATCATTCCATAGCCGAGCTGTTGAACTCAAGAACGAGTCGTAGGAACGAACCGTTCTCATGTGACTCGACTCGTTCTCATAACTCGTTCTCACTCGACAAATGTCGGGCGCGTAAATTTTAAAATTATTTTAAATAATATATATGATATATTTGCGGCGCGTTTCAGAGTGGAAGAGACTCTCAGCATCACCCTGGTGTGAGACAACCATTCAGAATTCAAGCATTGCTTGAAATGACTTTGGCCGTGTTTGGTGACCTGATCTGAATGACCATGTAATTCCCAACCTTCCTCTTCCAACTTCCCTTCCTTCCAACTGCCCCAGCAATTGGGATTCTAGTGCGGTATTCACATAAAAAATGTTTTTAATTTTTTATTGTTGTACTTTCACTCCACACAGAAGGCCCCGAGGAAAATAATTTTTCTTCAGAGTCTATGTCATCTATGGAGATGTTGTGTGGATGGTTTTTTTTAGGGAGAAAAGGGGTCTTGAAGAGATCTATGTTGAATTAGGTAGGAAACACAGAAGCCAGCAATCATTCGACAGCTGAGCTCAAGAACTCGAGAACTTGAACAAGCCGTAGAAATGACCTATTCTCATGCGATATAAAAGTCAACCATGCACAAATGTTGGGTGCCCGATTGGTGTGTTCCCCAATTATGCAACGGTGCCGAAGGGATCACAGACGCTAGTTCCTTCGAGCACCTTCCATTGAAATACCGGTAGAACACGGACAGCGTTCCTAACTGATGCCAGCGCTCTAAAGATTGCGATCCAGTTGTAATCGGGGAAGCTATCAAACGGACCGCCCGTTTTTGCGCAGAGTCAGAATGGTTTTTTTAAAATTATTTTGGGACTCCAGACCAGAGGTGGCTACCAAATTAAACAGTTGGCCGCCCTTGTATTTTATACAGGGTCAGCAGTTAAAGTATATCTCCAAAACAAACCGTACCGAGAAAACTTTAAACTTCATGTATCTATAAGTCAATAAACTTTTATTTCCGACAACGTACTCAACTTGCTAAAACTGTGAAGTAATTTAAAACAACTATTTAATAGGTACCTACGCGTTTTTTGCGTGTTTAAAAATTAAGTTGTCTTCCCTAGAGTTCGGCTCTGTAAAAGCCACCACTTTGCCGCCTCTTAATCATAATCTATTCGTTCATAGATGGCGGTTATCTAATTATTTTAGGAAAAATCGTTTTTGCAGGTTATGCTGTAAAATATTATATGGATAGATGTGCTAATGAAAATGTAAAAATGGAAATTAAATATTGTTGTGATTTACTAAGGGTCAACATTAATAATTTTAGAATATTTAATTAAATGAAGACAATATTAGCAAAACTATCGAAAATCTGGAAACAGAAAAATCAGAAAAAGATATTTGCACCTCTGGGAATCGAACCAAGAACCTTTAACTTTCCAGGCGAATGTGCTACTTAATTAATTACAATTTGAGGTTTTACTCATAAGGTAAAAAAAATATAAATAAAAAAATTCATCCTAGATTTGCAGAAAAGACACTATATGTCGCATATTTAATAAAATGGATAAAAATTTAACCAGACACTATCTAGATAGTATTTAGTTCGGATTTGAATCTTGCAATCATACATAAAGATAGCAGCAAATAAAATATTCCTTAAGAAAATGAAGATAATGTGGGTGGTTCTTAATCGAAGTATGATACAGTTAAAAATGACCGAATCGGATATCGACACCTTGGCGCAGTGGTTAGCGCATTTGGCCGGAAAGCGAAAGGTCCTGGGTTCGTGTCCCAGAGGTGCAAATATCTTTTTCTGATTTTTCTGTTTCCAGATTTTCGATAGTTTTGCTAATATAGAAAATCTAGAAAAAGCCATGAAAAAAAGATTACTTGCGTACCTTGAAAAACACAACCTGCTCTCAAGCCGCCAATTTGGATTTCGTGCCAAAATGGGTACAGAAGATGCTTTATCAGAATTAACCAACTACATAGTGAAAAGCATAGATGGCGGATCAAAGGTGATTGGGGTATTCTTAGACCTAGCAAAAGCTTTCGACACTATTTCGCATAACTTACTACAACAAAAACTCAAAAATATCGGTATAACTGGTCAACCGCTAAAATGGTTTGTCAGCTACATTGAAAAGAGACAACAAATAGTAAAAATAAATAAATACAGCAGTGACAAAGCAGATATCAGGTATGGAGTACCGCAAGGCAGCGTCTTGGGTCCCATACTATTCCTCATTTATATAAATAGTCTAACTGAGATAAACCTAGGAAAAATTGAGTACAAAGTAATCAGTTATGCAGACGACACTGCAATTTTGTTCAAGGCACAATCATGGGAAAAGGTATTCAAAAACACAGAAACAGGGATGACTGTAGTAAATAAATGGCTACAAAATAATCTACTAACACTGAACATTTCAAAAACAAAATATTTAACTTTTAGCAAAACAAAGGCTGGTCAACCACATAGCCAACCACAACTACATCTTAACCCCTGCACCAATATTTCGTCAAATAACACATGCTGTACTTGTGACAAAATTGTTTATGCAGACAATATTAAATATCTAGGTTTAACTGTTGACCATAAACTAAAATGGGATCTCCATATTAATATATTATCAAAAAAAATACGAAAATTATCATACATCTTCAAAACAATACGAAACATCATGTCATTAAATCAACTAAAAAATATATATTTCGCACTCTGTCAAAGTATTTTAACGTATGGAATTTCAGTTTGGGGAGGAGCAGCAGATACTTACCTCAATTCTCTTAAAATAAATCACAAAACAATAATTAGAATTATGTTTTATAAACCTTACCAACATCCGACGGAACAGCTAATGATCAGAAATAAATTACTAGACGTAAATAAACTATTCATAAGGAAGATCATTTACAAAAACTGTATCAAAACTTCACATCTCCACATACCTCACTCACAAAACACAAGAGCAAAAATTAATAAGCACTTTCAAGTTCCCCATATCAAATCAACTTTTGCAAAAAAACACGAATCTTACCTAGCACCACACATTTTCAATACCTTCCTAACACAAACAAAAACTTACGTCACCCCAAATAATTTGAATTGGCTTTTCAAAAGATTTGTAATATGGTTGAATGAAAAGGAAAGAACAGACATTCAAAATATTCTAAATAAATAACATTTCATACAAGTTCTCACGAAATTATATAATATACAAATAAAACAAATACGAGAAACTGCAATTTTTGCAACATTAATTATTATGAGTAATTATTAATTATTACTTCTATTATGTAACCGCTATATTCAACTGTCACAAAATGTTAATTTAATTTTATCTAAAAAACAAAGTATGTATGTAAATATTTAATATACCAACATATAATTTATCTTTTTTATCTTTTTACATACATATATATATTTGTTTAAATACACACATTTCTTTTGGAACAAACATAATATGTGATTTACTCGCCTCGGAACAGACTTTGTCTAGTGAGGCGGGTAAAAGAAAAGAAAACAATGTAAATAACCATGAAACTAAATAAACGCCCGGGTTGCCGGCACTGAAACTGAAAAATATTGTTTTCATTTAATCAAATATTACAATTTGAGGATTTACTTGTAAAAAAATAATTAGAACCCGAATGAAACTTGGATTAATAGACCCATAGTATATTTAAATTCTCCTTTCAATTAATGATACATATTACAGCACTGTGAAATCGTGGGGTAATTACTACAACTAGGAACCTCAGAAATCAGCTTTGTTTAGAAATTGAATTATAAAATGGTAATCCAGCTGATAAATCGGTTGTTGTATATTTATACAAATACATATTGTTAAATCATAAATTGATATTGTGGGAACTGTAATATTTATATTTTGGAAATGAGAATCATTTTTCTAAGTGATTATGTATTTACAAAAATGGAATGACTTACGAGTATCTAGTTGTTACATACAAAAATGCAACAAAAGCAACTTGAGGTTAAACGTCACGTACGTTATAATCTACGCATTCACAGATGGCGCCAAATAAATTATTTTAGAATTTTAATACTTTTTGCACGTTTTGCTTTAAAATATTGAGGTGAATTAATTGTTTGCAACCGTACATATTTAATACGAATATAAATAAGTAGTTTTGTCCATAAACAAACCCAAATCTTTCAAGAAAGGCTGAAAAATACAATATTGGATTGAGTCACCGATACAAAATTGAATTTTTCAGCCTCTCTTGAAAGATTTGGGTTTGTTTATGGACAAAACTATTTATTTATATTCATTTTAAATATGTACGGGTGCAAACAATTAATATACCTTAATATTTTAAAGCGCAACGTGCAAAAATATAAAAAACCTAAAATAATTTAATTGGCGCCATCTGTGAATGCGTAGATTATAACTATGTGACCTTTAACCTTAAGCAATTCCACAAATTTTAGTGCTACAACCAGCTAAGGACGGGTTGTTTCAAAAAATTTGAACGATTTATCATATATTTTAAGTTAATTTTCACGTTCTGTGAAAGTTCTATTCAAGTTCTGGAATTATATCAGTTTTATGAAGCAACTGGCCTATAATGATATGCTAACAGAACTTGAATAGAACTTACACAGAATGTGAAAATTAACTTCAACTATTTGATGAATTGTTCATTGAAACAACCAGTCCTAAGTCTAGTTGCCTAATAGAAACTTGGAAAAATCCTTGTAGTAACTAGCGTTACCTAATTATAGAATTAAACGATACCGTTTTTATGAGATACCCACAAAAAACATTAAAATAACTTGATGATTCCAGTGCGTTACCACTCTTCTGTTGGTAGCATTCATAGGCGAGGAAATATAGTTATGATTTTAGTGTGTAACTCAAAAATTCTGATTTTGGAGTTATCAATTGTAGCAATTACCCCACGATATAATGTTTCCTCACCAAGTCTCATTCTCTCCACCATTGCCATGTCCACAAAGCTGCGGAGAGTCCAAGCGATGCCCCAACGGATGGCCCCAGCCTGTCCTGCGAAGCCCCCACCCTCGATATTGCATTCAATGTCCACATTGTTCAGCATGTCGGAGAAGACCAAGGGGAATAGTACCTACAAAATAAGAAAAATACTCATTACTAATTAGGATTAGAAAGAACCTCAGTGTTGCCATAGGGAAAACAGTGTGGCAAAAAGGAAAAAAGTTAAAATATAGGGAATAAACAAGAACTCAAGTGAATAGGGATTCCAAGGTAAGAGAAATAGCAAGAACTCCATGTTTCCACATGAAAGAAAGTGAGGCAAATAGGAAGAAAAGGTAAAATGTCGGAAATAAGCAAAAATTAAAAGTGCAGTGGAATCATTTAAAGAGATTTTTTATTGTGTAGTGGTGCAAGGTATCAATGTGAACAAATATGTTAAAATGTGTGCTGTTTAAAAGAATCTGCCTGTAAATGTAATCCAATGTGGACATTTTCAATTGCAAACTTACTGAATATAAAAGGTCCATAAAAGAGTATTTCTCTGACGGTTCTTGAATAATGTTATGTTTTTATTGTTTATATTTCTGTTATGATTAGATTTATATGTACAACCTCTCCCAATGGCTACCAATGTATTGATAGATTTTTTGTTTTGTAATTTTTCATTTTATATTAAAAAAAAATTGTTTTGAGTATATATATTTTTTTTGTTTTATATAATTTTGGATTCATATTCCTTTTTTATAAATTATTAGATTTTATAAAATTAATTTACTTATTCTTATTATGCTGTCTCAGTAGAAGTAAAGTCACAAGGAGGAAATCCATAATTGGTTTTATTTTGGCTATTTAATACTATGTACAAACTGAAATAAATGTAAACTGTCGATTTCCCGAAAATTAATAAATAAATAAATAAATGGGAATGTGATAAACTAGGCTCTCTATGTCCCGATTTTCTTACATTGAGATCTAGGAAATGAATGGAACAAACTAGGTAGTTAATTATTTTATTTATAGTTAAAACATTACACGCAAAACTGAGATGAGAAAATAATATTATATTCTGCTTTGAACTTGAAGGTTTGGTGGATTCATTCAATAAAAGCTTTGGTTTTTTGACAACAGGTGGCAGCAACTAATAATTTCATGTATCAAGTCATTGGTTACCATAATATTATGGAAAATTTACGAATTTATGTGTGCAGTCGGCGAAAATATGACATAACAAAAGAAGGAACTGTTATTTTTGCAGAGGTAACCAAAACATCTACAGAACCTGGTAGGCACCTAGAGGAACTTGTCTGCAGGGGTAACCAACATATCCACAGTGCCTGGTTGGTACCTAGAGGAACTTGTCTGCACAAATAAATAATAATTTATTAGGTAGGTATGCAATTAAATACAAAAAAAAATTCCACACTTTTCAGATTAAGAGGTTATTTTACCATCTTCTTTCTTAATAGGTAGTTGTCAAAAGCAATATTCATAGGATTAGGTGTATTTTCAATTCACGATTAACTTATTTATAAAAACTAAGTTAACTATTCGGTACTCGAACCTATCAGTGGCGCACCTAAAGGGCCTACCTATTGCTAGTATTTATTAATTTATTTATAACTAAATCACACGACGAACTTTGTACCTCCTCAGAATCAACAACACCGTTGTGTTAACTTATTAGCTGAATTAATTTTTTTTTTCAAGTTAAAAATTACACAATGAAGCAATTATCGATGCGCAACTGTCTGTGTTTTGTTTTTGTCAGTATCAGAGATGGCATTGTGTACGGATTAATATTTTTTGTGATTTTCTTACATTTCCATTTACTTACGGGAATTGCGTTTCATTTTCTTTACATGTGTGAGGGAGATTTATTAAAATTATTGTATTTTTACTTTGGAGGGGTGCAGACATGCGTTTACCGTTTGTCTCATTTTCGACCATTGACATTTAGTGTGTAAGAAAGAGAGGCAGCATTATATGTTTAAGAACAAAAGCAAAACAATTAGCGCATTGACATTTGACATTTTTGAATTTTTGGAATTCACTCACTATTCAATATTATATAAATCACAATATTCCTGCAGTTCTTTCAAAAGAAGAGAATTCGTTCCTTACAAAATGTATGAGGAAAAGAATAATCTTCATAATTTTTTTTGTGAATTTTTCTGATGTTTTAATAGCTATTCGGGGCGGAGACAAATCCAACAAGTCAAAGATCATAAAAATCGGTCCAGCCGTTCTTGAGTTATAAATGGTGTAACTAACCCGACTTTGTTTTATATATGAAAAAAGAAAAAGAAGACAATGGGTAGTTTTTTTTACAGCTTTTCGAGAGGATGGTGAAATACCCCCAACACTGTTAAAATTTGAACATCTAAATCTAAAGCATAGGTTTTCAAAGTGGGCGATAACGCCCCCTTGTGGGCGTTTGAGACTTTCAGGGGGGCAGTAGAAGACCCAGAGAAAACTAAGGGGTGTTGAGATGGCTACTAAAAATCTTACGTGAATTATAATTATTAAGAATTGACACTATATCATGAATACAAGAAGGAAGGAGGTACTACTCCCTACTGAATCATCGATATAATATATCGATATTATATAATATTAATATTATTAACTATGTATACGACGTACCTACCTTACAGATTCGGTCGAATAATTGGGCCTACCTATGAGTATTTCTAATTCTTGTTCTACCCTTATTATAATGAAAGATGCTCAGAGGAACTAAGTCTTTGATCTCTTCTAGTCGCCAAACGTGCGACAACAGTATGTGCACGGTTGACATTAATTTATCATACGAGAACGAGTCTTTTCTACGACTCCATTTTTACAACCAAACAAATCTGATTCCGTCGCCTAGGTCCTAGATCATAATATCTTGGGAGAATTCTGGAAAGATAAAAAGCAATGCCCTTTTTTATAAATGTTTCCGTTACCCAATTTATGGAACCAATAAATTTGGTTTCGGTGTCATTTTTAATATCCACACGCCCTGTCTAGAAATGCCCTTTTTTATAAATGTTTTCGTAGCCCAATTTTAGGAACTAATAGATTTGATTTCAGTGTCATTTTTAACATCCACACACACCCTGTCTAGAAATGCCCTTTTTTATAAATGTTTCCGTAACCTAATTTTTAGAACCAATAAATTTGTTTTCGGTGTTATTTTTAACATCCACACGCCCTGTCCAGACCCTGCTAGCCGATGTATTGCCTACAAATAATAAATAATTAGAAAAATAAAAAGTTTCATGTTTGCAAAATATTTATTCAATGATAAAATTTAACAAATAATAAAGGTATTCAAGGGTGCATTAAAACACAATATTCAATATAAAAATAATTAAACATGTCTTTATTATGCTTAAATAATTAGTATGTTAGATTTGAAATAATATTTAAATTGGTGAAAAATCTTCCATTACCGTGTTACATAATATAATACGCTCATAGCTAGAAATTCCTGCCTTATAATATTAAAAATAAATTATGAATTTCTGAATTATAAAAATGTTTTACTGTTACAAGAACCTCACTAATAAAAAGCATTTTAAATTTTACAGAAGTGATAAACAACCAAATGTATCGTAAATGGTTGTTATCAGTTGTGTAAAATTTAAACACTTTTATTATTGAGGGGGCAAGTTTGAAACTTTTTTCAACTAGTGATGGGCATAATCGAAAAATTCTTATAATCGTAAAATTATCGATATAATCCAAAAAATTACTACGTGTGAGATATTATCAGGAGTAATTTTCCATAATGGTGAAAAGACATCAAAGAAGTATTTTTTCTCAGTCTTGGGACGTAATCAAAACCATTGAACTAATTGCATAATTGTCTCAAGTCATAAACGAGATGTGAGAAGAACAAAATTTAACTCAAACAAAATTTAATTCAAACGAAGTTTGAATGTTACGAAACGTTTTGATAATTACTAATTCAGTCGAGTGAATTACTAACAATTCGATTATACCCTTCGCTTGTTTAAACTCCTGCTTTTAAGCAGTTTAGAATAGGCCACTTGCATGGACTTCATAACGACTTGGAAAAAATCGTGTGGATAGAGTTTTTTTACTAAGATTACGAAAATGTTAGTAAAAATTTTTAGAAATGTACAGTTTTTTTTTTTTTTTAATAAATAAATCCATTATTTGGGCTCGTGACGTCACTACATGAAAATGTCCCGTCGCCGAAAATGTTCCTATTAATTTTATAAAATTCCACACTGATTTATTTTTTTATATGGCATCACTTTGATTTCAGGCGAATTTTTGAATTCGTTCACTAGATTTATTGTTTGTTCTCTGCGAACTTATCATTTGGTTTGATTTTTTGACAGATGTTCTGAAGAGAACCCCGTACAATTAATGGGTACTGGGTTCTCTTCAGAACGTGAAGAGGATGTCGGTACATGTTTTAGCGGTATAATGATTATGGTGCTGATTTTAACAAAATAAAATTTTATAATATTCTTATTATTATTACAATTTACAAGTTCAAGTATATTACATTAAATTTAGTAATATAGACGCTGTACATTATAATGATTTATGATCAATAAGATGGATCAAGGAAAAAAATATTTATGAGATGTAATATTTTTGGTATGCCTCGTTATGCTCCTGTGCCATTCGTGTGGAAAACGTTATTTTTTTTTAAAATTATTTTCGGCTATGTAATTATCGTTTTTTCACACCTATAAAATTATGTCCCGTCTTTCCGGTTTATAAAAAATGGTCTGATTTTTCGGATTGAAATTTTCAAAAAATCCCCAGGGTTTCAAAAATACGATTAAAAAAAAAAAAAAATACAGAATGTCTTAGAATATTTGCCTAAACCGGAAAAAAATTTTAAAAAATGTGATGCAAGTGGCCTATTTACATGTGCCATACATTACTAAATACATAAAAATGCAAAATGGAGAGAGAACGCTACAACAGTAAAATGTGAAAAATGTTATCAAAGAAATGTGTAAATGCTACGAAACCTTATAACTACTAGCACTTCTTGATCATAAACATAATATCAACTATACTAACTAACAACTAACATAGTATTAACACAAGAATTCCCTGACTCAGTTAACTAAATAAAACATAAAATTCCAATAGATATTTACAACAGTTAGATCAAGAGTATCAAGAAACGTATCAATAATGAACATTTAAAAATTAGGTTTTAATACAAACGTGAATAAGGAATGTAATGATCTTTTTCTAATTGCAACATTATTTCTATGGCAAATCATTTATCACAATTTCATCAATATATTTCAACAATGGTTAGAATTAAAAATATTTAAAATGCAAATCCTCAATACAATTCAATCGGGCATGAATAAATGTATAATATATTAAAAATTCCTCTTTCAATAATATAACTTTCCTCATTTCGTCAAAAATATAATAATTAACATCAGTAAAAAATACAAATGTATTAAAAACAAACATGGACAACCCTGTGTCACCAACCAATCACTTTTATTAAGGAAAACTCAATCCCAAAATATTTTTTCCTCTTTAAACTATTTTTCAAAAACTTCACTTATACAAAACATATTATTACTAAGCGATTGACAATTAACAGCAGAGCATTTATTTTAACTGAAAAAGGTGACTTACGCGAATATGACTTAGCCTAGGACATTCAAATAAAACCGAATTAAATATATGTAATTCGCTTAGCACAGCACATTTATCACCAACCTTTCTCTCATAAAGCTATATACCGAATATTCTTAAGTAATGGAAATATGTGATGCAACGATTAGGATTCCAATGCATAGTTACCGCAGGTTATAAGAAACTTCAAGATAACAGTGATCTACCATAGATTCTCCAAAAAGATATATAAACTTTCATACATAAGTATTTATCGAAATAATCGGGAGACTCGATTGAATAATCGTAATCGTAAAGAAATCGCATCACTACAAAATTATACCCTAGCATTCAACAA
Source organism: Limnephilus marmoratus (assembly GCA_917880885.1). Classification (NCBI taxonomy): domain Eukaryota; kingdom Metazoa; phylum Arthropoda; class Insecta; order Trichoptera; family Limnephilidae; genus Limnephilus; species Limnephilus marmoratus. The sequence goes on along the minus strand of OU862922.1, from coordinate 6,616,333 downwards.
AACAAAATAATAATAATTGTTTAATTTAAAACAATATCATTCATATCACAAACATTTATTACTTCACACTACACCTAAACGGTTTGCGCTTTGTTGAAGCAAATCTGTGCTAAAGAAAATAGAAAAAATAATTTCAATTTGCGATTAAAACCACATTAACAAAATATCACTATAAATTAATAAATTATTAAAATAAAATCAATAAGCAAAAGTGTGGAGATAATAAAACGGTTTTCGTAAGACAGAAATTATTGACATACCATCTAGGAAAAATCTTAAATAATAGTGTGCAATAAATATACAAGTCCGAACGATGAAAACATTGCACGATGAGACACGTCGTCAATTATTGCGAAATACAGTTTATTCTATTTCATACGGAATGTAGCTTGCCAATTTCGCATATAGGGTATAAAATATTTTATATAGGAGTGTCGTAAAACGACTCGATGACACGAAACGAGTTAAAATGGAATGAAAATGGGATTTTACAACTTTTCATTTTACTCATCAATTTAATTAATAATTCACAGCGTTGTCCGTCGACTATTGACCTACTAGGCAAACCACTCGCAACTCCCAAGAATGATTCAAGAATATAAATGCAGATTTGTATAATGCTCCTGAGAAAATGCTCTCCATCGTTTGACGTGATTTAAATAGAAGCTAGGTTTTGCAATTATATCTACTAACTACAAGGAATGAAGTACGGCACACATTTGTTAGCGGACACTGGAGATATCAGCATTTAGAGATGTTTTCTATATGGTGTTGCTCCCGAGGTATGGCGATTATCAGTTTATGCAGCATGGCTTGTTGGATTTTGAGCATATCTTTCAACTCTTTGATCTCTGTTGTTAGTAAATCCACCCTCTCCGATCCTTCATCCACCTTCATTTTCAAACCGTTCAATCCGGTGTCGTAAGTGTAATCTGAGAGACCGGAGTCGTTATTGTTCTCGTACCTCTTGAACGAATGGTAGGTGGCAGAGGAGCCCTTGGAAGAGATGGTGTGGCCGAAATGTTTCCGCATCTTAGCTATGTCGTAAGCAGCCATCATGATGTCACGGGGGAGCCGCTTTTCACCCGGGTTGAGAGGCTTCACGCTCAGCACCACCCTATAGGCCTGCGGGGACACCAGGGCTGACCAGTGTAGAATGCGCAAAAGGAATTTGGGCAGATAAGCGTTAAACAGCGCCAACTCCATATACGAAATGAGCTTGGTCTGACGAACCAACTTGGACAACCCCGCTGTTTTTCGCAACCCTTGAATGTCGTGGACGGCGATACCGACCAACAAGTTCATCAGCACCACAGTGACAAACATCAAGAAGAGCACGTAAGTAATCTGCGCCGATATTTCCAGTAGAAAGGGGGGATCATTTCCGTCCGGATCGTTTAACAACAATCCTAGATCAAGTTCCCCGATCATCATAGTCAGGACGGTAATAAAACCCATGAACGGATTCGCGAACGAAGATGAGTCGGGAAATATGACGCAAAAACTGATCGTAAATCCAATTAAGATGCATGAATAAGCCATGAAAAGCTTGGCGAATTCCTTTTGAACTTTCTGATACATAGCTACGTACGAACCGAAAACCGGCAATTGTCCTATCATGAGCATAAGATTGGTCCAGCCGGCGAGTACGGCGAAGGCCCCCACGTGATTCTGCCAAGTGTACGTGCTGTTGGTGTAGATGTAAGATATCAGGAACACGCTCACTATCACAAACCACTCTATTATATTCTCCGGCTGTGTCAAGTATTGCCGGACCGTAGAATATCCGGCTATGCCGTATACTTTTCTAAATATTTCAAATATCGTGATGGCCGCCAGAACCCACCATTGCATTTCTATAACGAACGGATTCTTCCGCAGAAGATCACCGAGAATGGACTGCTTCTGACATAACTCTTGTTCCTGGATGGTCTCTTCCTTGTCTTTACTACCGTTGTAGCATTTGTGCGCCAGAGCTGTCAAGACGTACAACGTCAAAAACAGCACAAACATAAAACAAAAGAATAATCTCGCTATGTAATATTTCCTAATTTTCTCCCATTTGATGTGCAAAAACGCGGAACAAAGAGGATGAAGTAATATTTCCTTCTGTCCCTCGTCGACAAACGTATTGAGGTAACTTATTTCTCTAGGGTGACAATGTTGCAAAATGTTCCTAAAATCTAATTCCAACTCAACTTCGCGATTACTCGAGTCTTGCGAATTATGTAAAGTGATAGCGCAGTCGAGTTTCTGCGTTATCATAGCCATTGAAGCCGGTGTTTTTCTCGTTATCACGTTCAAAGCAGAATTTCCCTTTTTAGATTTAGTAGTGACGTCAGCGCCGTGGAAAATTAAAGTCTCTACGCAATGCGACAAACCGTCCAAAGACGCCAAATGCAAAGGAGTGAAGCCATACTCGTCTTTTTGATTGACGTTCGCCCCCCAACTTATCAGAGTCTCGATTATATCAAACGCGCTCTCGGATTTTCCAATGGCCGCGTGTAACGGGGTTCGTTTATCATAATCCTCGGCATTTGGCTCGGCGTTTCCATTTCTCAACAAGGATTCCACGCACTCGAGACACGACGAGCGTGCTGCCAAGTGCAAGGCGGTAAATCCGCGATGGTTTTTAAGTTTAGCATCCGCACCTTTACTCAACAAGAGATCGACACACTCCACATTGCCCTCGTCGGCAGCGAGGTGGAGGGCGGTCGATTCTTTATCCCTTATCCTAGTTCTAGAGTTTATATCTGCCCCCGCACTGTTCAGCAATATTTCCAAACACTGGGTCATGCCCAAGTCGGCCGCCAGGTGTATGGGATTCATGCCGCTGGGCTCTATGGAGTTCACGTCAACACCTTCCAAAATGAAAAGTTGTAGGCATTCTAACGCGTTAGCCCTGACCGAACAGTGAAGCACAGTTTCTTCACAATTAGCTTTTTTCGTGGTGAGGTTAACGAGAGCTCCATTGTTTATGAGTAGCTTCGCAGTTTCTGGGTGGTTTCCAAAAGCGGCACAATGCAGAGGGCTGAAGCATTTCAGTAAACCATTCACATCAGCGCCTTTGGAAATTAGAAAACCGGTGCACGCCAGACATCCGCTGAAGGAGCTAAGGTGGATGGCAGTCATCCCCCCGGTATCGTGACAGTTGATGTCGGCGCCGGCTCGGAGAATCGCCTCGAGGAGGTCTCTCCGCTTGTGGAAGGCGGCCCAGAGGAAGCAAATGTTCTTCTCCACTCTGAGGGCTGGCTCAAAGACGGCGAAGGCGGCTTCCGGGGAGAGGGACTGGGTCTCGATTTCGTCCAGGAGGGAGGCGCGCACGTTCAGCAGACGGGCCTGTTCGTGAAGCAGAATGCGAATAGAGTCAGACGAGACTTGCACGCTGAGCTCGGCCGCGGGTTCCTCGAAGCTATCGTACATGTTGGGCGCGCTCTCAGCGGGCGGCGAGGGGCCCACCTCCATGTATTCGAAATCCCCGGAAGGCATCTCTTGGTCCAGCGCGGACTCGGGGTCTCCCCGCCAGCGCACGGCGGCTGTTGTAGTCTTGTACTTGCTGGCTAGTGGTAGCTCTTCCTGTTTGCCGGAGTACACGCTGATGGCGCGCTTGGTACGCACGCGCCGAGAGGGTTTGCTCTGCACCCCCGGCTCCTTGTAGCCGAAGTTGTCCATCTTGTCGGGCGAGTTGAGACGGTCACAATAACTGCAAATAAAAACAAATAGACTATGTAAACCGGGATAATTCGAAGCGATGGAAAGATTGACTAACTGTAAAGCAACGAGATAAACAAAGAAGGCTGATTCACAAAATAAGTAACTGTAACCTTTGATTGTCGGATTGACGAATAGCTTGTTATATTTTAAAAGATGAGAGTGACTGCCACAATATGTGCTAGTGCTACAACACAGATCAGCCACGTGACAGCCGCTGTGGATGATCACTTAAACACTATTTCCATCGACAGTCACACATAGAATAATTTAGTCCGCTATTCGAACCGCTTTGAAGTTGAAATACCTACATAATCTTCCTACGTAATACCACGTATATTATTAAAAGTACTCTCAAATTTAAAATATTATTACGTTTTAGTAGTTTAGTTATACACCTGGACAATAGAAGTAAACACAAGAATTCGTCATTCGCCGCGTTAGCACTAAACCCACTGCCATATAATCATCTTGGCATGTTTACTCTGGAATTATAAGCTCGTCATGGCTCCATAAAAGCGAGATTCCTATTTAATATTAACTTAACAACTATGAACAACCAACTAGGTAGGTACATAATATATCAATTAAAATATTTGTAATCGTAAAAAAGATGAAGTTTGAAATAGGTTTCCTCGTACCCTTTTCCTTCCCAGAACTTACTCTCCTTCCTTTCCCTAAAATGACCCTCAACGCAGCATCCTCAAAGATGAAATAGGCCCCGAGAGAAATTATTTTCCTAAGGGCCTCCTGCGTGGAGCTAATCTAAAAAAAGGTTTAAATAGTTATTCGCGGAGATGGTAGGTTGCGAATTCGATTCCCGTCTATGTATACTTTTGATTTTACCAATAGAAATAATTAGAAACTCGGTGTAGGCTCCTCACAAATATGAATCTTCGACAATCATAAGGAAAAATGATAAAAAAATATATATTTACATACCTACATACTTTTTCAGATGACTAAAAATTGTTACTACTTTTGTGATCAGCCTTAAATAAATGAACTAAAAAACGTTACATATCAAAAAAAATTACAATAATTAAATAATGCAGAAAAATTAATAAAAATAATCTTACCAATGGTTTTATATCCATAAAGCGCGTAGCCACTCGTCGAGCGCCCTTTTCTTTACAGGGTTGTAAAATATCACTTTCAGCACTTATATAACCAATCACAACACAGCACCACAAATAACGAACTGAAGCGTAGTTTCAGGCGATAGTCGAAAATGTGAAGGCACTGCTTTATTAATATCAAAAACGCGTTTTTAAAACTGTTGTAGACAATATTTCAAACATTAATCATTGTTATCAATAATTAGTTTCAACATCGTCGTTTTCAATAAATAAATACACTTCTATCTTTTGTCTATGTAATTTCAAGAACTTCCAGATTTGAATTTTGTGCAGATTCGATTCCAGAGCTTCGTTCTTTTCAGCGCAGGTTCTTGGCTTTTTCCCTGGTTGTTATTGGTCGTGCTTCCTGGGCGGGAAAAAACGGTTCGCGCCACTCAGTAAAAGCGGAGCGCAGTAGGCGGAAGGCATTGTTCGTACCGCGCCACGGCGACGACTGACGATACTAACTCTGACGCTAGTCACTTGCCAGCAAACTTGGCCCGACTGTCTCTCCACTAAATGAGCCTGGCTCTTGATTCCGTGGACCGACCTTGGCTTACCGCTGTGAGGCCTAAACACACATCGAGCAAAGGCACTTCGCCAAACCAGTCCAATAAATCGCCATCACCTGAGAGGTCACCCAGCTGATGCTTTAACCACACAGCGAAAAATCTCCGGTCCATTTCATAAAAGTATGTTGCTTGGACAGGGTAGGCGCAATATAAAAACAAACCCCACAGTAAAAAGTATAGCAGCAATTAAATAAGAATTCAGTAACGTAATTTATTCAAAGCAAACTTTGTTGTAAAAGAGCTTTGGTCTTCTTCATTTACCTGTACCCGACCAGGTATTTGCAGATTTTGTGTGGATCTGGTCAGGAAAAAATGGCATAAAAAGAAATAAGACACAAAGTAAGCAGTGGTTAGATAAAAATATTACAAAACCCTTGACTCTGGTCGTTGATGTGATGAGCGAGTGCGTGATATCCAAACCCGATGTAATTATAGCAAAGGATGAAAATGAAAAATTATCTTCCTCAGCAAATGCGAAAAAAGTTTTAATTTGTCAAAAAATAGGGGAACCACAACTTAATTTAGCTTAAAATGACAAGATCATAAAAAAATACACATCATTATTGCACAGGAAGAAGTTTATAAAAATTATTGACCAGTTTGGTGTTCGCATTGTTCGCACCCTCCAGAATTCATTGTTCAAATAACTAATACATAAATTAACAAAACTAAATCTTAATATATAAAACAAAGTCGGGTTAGTTACACCATTTATAACTCGAGAACGGCAGGACCGATTTTTATTATCTTTGATTTGTTGGATTTGTCTCCGCCCCGAATAGCAGAATAGCTAATAAAACATGGGGAAAAATCACCAAAAAAATTATGAAGAAAAGTCTTTTCCTCATATATTTTGTATGGAACGAATTCTCATCTTTTGAAAGAGCTGCGGCAATATTGTGATAAATATAATTTTGAATAGTGAGTGAATTCCAAAAATTCAAAAACATCAAATGTCGATGCGCTGACTGTTTTGCTTTTGTTCAAAATGAGACAAACGGTGAACGTATGTTTGCACCCCTCCAAAGGAAGAATACAATAATTATAATAAAGCTCCCTCACACGTATAAAGAAAATGAAACGCAATTCCTGTAAGTAAATGGAAAAGTAAGAAAATCACAAAAAGATAAATCCGTACACAACGCCATCTCTGATACTGACAAAAACAAAACACGGACAGTTGCGCATCGATAATTGCTTCATTGTGTAATTTTTAACTTAATAAAAAAAACTGAATTTAATTCAGCTAGGTACACAACAGATATTGATTCTGAGGCGGTACGAAGTTCGTCGGGTCAGCTAATAAGGAATAAATATGGTAAATATATGTATTCAATTCTCAGAAGTTCTCTTTAAAGGTAAACTAGTAATCACATCACAATAAATATATTCCTTAACAAGTTAAGTGTGTGCTTATCAATTAGGACCCAAACCAAATGAATACCTAATGAGAATAATCGACTCTAATGGTTATTTTGTCATTCCGAACGGCTACTTGGCATTATCGAACCATGTAATTTATTCGTAGATTAAATTGCTAAGTGGGTAAAAAAAGTCGTGTATTTGTTGTACGGTAGCCAATTTCGAGAAGTGGATTGACGTAAGTAAGTAGAAGTGTCAATTTTGAAAACGAGAAACGTTTAAAAATTTGCAGTCGGTCATGATGTGATAAATGATCTGCAGTTTGATAAAACGGAATGCCGGACACGAGAAATCAGGCAAACGGTGCAATAATCATGTCTGATGGCAGAACTCTGACTTGTGTGGGTGGAATTGGCAACAATTGCATAGAAGAAGATTGTCCAAATGCATTGGAGGAAGAAAACGGATATCTTGTTGGACTTCAAAACCGGGAATACGAAATAGAAAGTTCAACGACAATTAGTACAGCCTCGATTATATTGTGCGCATTTACAAGTTACTAGCCGGCGAATTCGCTATCTGCTAGTGAACTCGCTCAGTGTAATCATTTTACTAGCTAACTAGCAGATTTTACACTGAAGGAGTTTACTAGCAGATAGTGAATTTGCCGGCTAGTAGCTTGTAAACTTGCTCAATATAATCGAGGCTTGAGAAAGAACGTTAGAATGCCTGTATTTTTGAATCACAGATTTTATTCAGAATTTTTATGCACACGAGTACATTTGGGAGGAGAGTGTGGTTACTGCGGCCCTTGGAACCATTTATTAGATAACAAACGCCCTTAACGTAGGTCACCTTAAGTAGTCCGCTACGTTTGGTGACTTAGCAGGGGTGCCCTGGTACATGAGGTGAGGTTTGTCTAGGTCTTGGCGGCGTGTGAGTTTGTCCACCTGTTGGGTGGCGGACCGGATTGGGAAAGGCTGGTTAGGGGAATTTTTCATTCCCAGAACTTCCTCTCCTTTCTGTCCGTAAAAAAACTCTCCACACAGCATCCCCAAATATGACACAGGCGGCCCTTAGGGATTTTTTTCTTCATTGCCTCCTGCGTCGAGATAATGGAAAAAAGTTCAAAACCAAAAATCTGTTTTCAGAACCGAAAAAATATAAAAATTGTAAATCTTGATATCGATTTATTGATACATTTCGAGTCTCTCTTACTAATCTTTTTGTTATTATTTGCAATGTATTGTTTTATTTAATTACTTACATGATTACATATAATTGATCGTGAATTCCTTCATCAAACAAAAGAGGCTTGTCTCTATTTGGTGAGAAAAGGCTATTTTTATATTATTTAATCATATTAATTCACATCACTGTAAAAACATACAAATCTTAAATTTAAAAAAAGTATTAAAAAAATGTCTGGAATGTCTAATCCCTTCGTCAATAAATCTCTTTTCAGCTTCTATAATGAGCCATGGAGCTTCAAAATATACATCAATTTAATTTAAAAAAGATAAGGCAAGACCCCATTTTGTGTGTTTCATATTTTCCAATTCATTGGTAATACTTTTTACCTCTAAAAAGAGCGTTGAAATCTTTTCAGTGAAAATTAACTTCTCGGGCGAAGTTAAGTAATAAAACTAGAATTGGATATATGAAGATCAGAAATCGTGAGGTAATTTCTAAATTATTATGCATTTACACAATTTATGACAATATTTTCACTTTATCTTTTTGCTATCCAGTAAACCGGTCCAACCATGCAGGACACGACTACTTATACGAGACACATACAATTTGGGAGGCGGGAATTGGTACCGCCGCCCCGGGAACCTTTATTGGATAACCAACACCTCTGCCATAGGTCACCCCAAGTGGTTCGCTACGTTTGGTGATTTAGCAGGGGTGCCCGGGTTCATGGGGTGAGGTTTGTCTAGGTCTTGGAGGCGGATGACCAGGACATACTGAACCCCAGATTCCTACCCACCCCTTAAACCCTTTTCCTTCCCAGAACTCTCCTCTCCTTCCTTTCCTTAAAAAAACCCTCCACACAGCATCCCCAAAGATGACATAGGCCCTGAGGGAAATTATTTTCCTCAGGGCCTCCTGTGTGGAGCTCATGTAAAAAAAAAAAAAAAAAAAAAAACATACATTAATCGGAGAGGAAAATCGTCTCTGAATCCGGGAGATAAAATTTATAAAATTATGAGATTAGACTTAGTGAAAAAACCCACATTTAAAAATAAACGAGAGAAATCAAAGCCAATATTTGGTCACATACGGTAGATACGAGATATTTTTACTTAATAATAACATTAATTAATTTATTTTACGAGTGTTACGAGCCATTCTTAAGATTTCCCATTAAACCTCCCTGTTTCTACCAATAACCCCTTATCTATCACATATTTATTTTATTTTATTTATTTATTTATTATAGATATATACAAAAGAAAGTATCTACAAATTACATATTAGGAAGCTTTGCCTGTCCAACTAGGAAAGTTTCCCATTCCAGGACAGACAAATTGACAGGTTTAATTCATATTATTCCAAGAAATGTACATAATTACATTAAAAAAAAATAATAGAAAAAGTAACCTGGTAGCATATATTATATTCAGATTTACCGAATTATCCTGGTAACGTATAATATATTCGGATTTACAGTGTATGAAATAAGCAGGTAAGTTAGTAGTATTGAAAAGTATAAACCATGATAACAAGTTGGAGGAATTACAATAAGATTTACAACATGATTTTTTGCCTAACATTGTTTCAATCCCAATTTGGGAGGCGGGTATGGGTACCGCCGCCCCGGGAACCATTTATTGGATAACCAGCATCTCTGCCATAGGTCACCCCAAGTGGTTCGCTACGTTTGGTGACTTAGCAGGGGTGAGGTTTGTCCACGTCATTGCGGCCGATACGTCTGCCCGCTCTCTCTCTCCTTCTCTCTCGAGAGAGACTGGTTAAAGAGGATTTTTATCCACTCAAGCCGGAATTTCTCGACTCATCGCCTTACACCGCGGTTGGAGAGATGGATTCATACATCCGTCACTCCTGGACACACTGACCCCAGATTCCTACCCAATTCTCATACTTATTTCCTTCCCAGAACCTCCTCTCCTTCCTTTCCTTTAAAAAACCCTCTACACAGCATCCTCTAAGATGACATAGGCCCTGAGAGGAATTATTTTCCTCAGCGCCTCCTTTGTGGAGCTAATGAATAAAAATTAACTCGAATTTACTTTGAACTTAAGTTTCATTAACAATCAAATCTACGTAGTTACACTTTGAAAAACTGCCGCTAACTACCGTAAATTTATGAGGTCCTGTTCATTTTTTGTAAGGACGGGTTGTTTCTCAGAATTTGAATAAATCATCAAATTTCAAAGTTAATTTTCAAGTTATATACAGGGTGTTAAGGGACGTACTTGACTTGCTTTAACCAGTGATTCCTGACATTATTTGGTGTAAAAAATGTAAATGAAATTTTGGTCTCCGGTGACTTTTTTGACGACTTTTTTTTTTTTCAAAAATTTTTTCTTCAAAATCAAACAAAAAAAAAATTCTTCCGCATGTTGTCACTGGTCACTTAGCCGGATGTCCGAAGAACCCCTTACCCCGCCTCCAATTGTTCAACAACTACCATTTTTTATGTTTTTGTAGAAAAAAAAACAAAAAAAAACATCAAAAATGTCACCGGAGACCTAAATTTCATTTACATTTTTTAATCCAAATAATGTCAGGAATAAAATAAGTCAAGTACGTCCCTTAACACCCTGTATACAGATCTGGTCACCAAACACGGCTAAAGCCATTTCAAGCAACGTTTTAATTCTGAATGGCGGTCCTACACCAGAGCGATACTGAGGGTATCTTCCACTCTGGAACGTGCCGCAAATATACTATTTATTATTTTAAATGAGTTCATTGTAAAATAATACAAATTAATCCAATAAAATTTATTTGCCCACGCCGGGATCCGATCCCGCAACCATCTAATTGCGAGTCAAAAGCCTTACCGCTAGACCACGCCGGCCGTATATAAACAGACAATTGTTTGAAAATTTCCACCGAAGTAGGACGTATGTACCAGAGTACCTACATGGTAAAAGCAATGTCACCCAAATGACGAATCGCAATTTGGTTAGCCATAGAGGCACCATTGACAGTAAATTATTCAAAGTGGACCAGCGAAAATGCCACAAAAGAAAAACCAACAGTCAACAATGACAGTTCATGGGAGACTGGATGGACTATTATTATTTTTCGCACGGATCAGTTGACAAAGCAAATCCGCACACGCTGAAGTCATGTCCAACGGGGACGCGAGTGTATTAGCACACAATTATTTTTTAAAAGTGTGACGCATCAACAAAAAAAAAACTAGAATGAACGTCGAAAAAACAACACGCAAAATATGTAATCGGGTTCAGGAAGCAGATTGGTTTCAAATTCTAATAAAGTAATATTGGGTAAGGATCCGAAGATCGCGAGTTCAAATACCGGCATGCGCAAGTAAATTTTATTTGAGTTGTTTCACAATTTAATCATTTAAAATAATATAAGGTATATTTGCGGCACGTTTTAAAGTGGAAGATACTCTCAGTATCCCCCTGGTGTAAGACTACCATTAAAAATTAAAAATTTTGAAATGGCTTTAGCGATGTTTGGTGACCAGAATCTGAATAGCTAGGTACTTCCCCACCTCCCTCTTCCCATCTTCTATTCCTCCCCACTAACTTCAGCCTCACAAAACACTCTAATTGGGGATGCCATAGTCTCACTGTCTCCAGGCGGTTGTGAGCAGTTAAAAAAACGAGTGTGCTTTAGATTACACAACTGAAGTAAAACTTCTTTAGCTCCATCTATATGATAGGAAGAGAGAAAGAAAATGTGCGCGCGCACTGCTCTCTCTTGCTCCTACAGTGTGATACAGACAATGGGCCTGCACTGTGTCTTAGATATACGAAACGTAACTGGCTATGAGAGAAAAAGAGAAAGAAAATGTGTGCTCGCACCTCTCTCTCTTGCCCCTACAGTAATACGAAACGTAACTCTCTCTCTCTTTCTATCTTTACTAACTTGTGAAGATAGAAAGAGAGTCAACTTCAATATCTCAACTACCGTTCGCCTCGCTCTTCGTAACGCTCTCGTCACGCATTCACCAGCTTACTCCCCAAGTCAAACGTGCGTTTACTTAAAAAATAATATTAGTTTTCTAAAGAATCAAAAGTTTTCTCGAAACTTGAGCTCTGGCATCTTGGAAAGTGCATAATTTTTTCTGTTAGCAGTCGCATTCTCGCTAGGCCTATACAATTTAAAAGTTAGACCCAACATTAAAAGTTGGCAAATCTTAGGATTTACTGGAAAATCTTAAGATTTACGGTAGTTTTTAAGATTAACCTTTAGCTTTAAGATTAACCCAATTAAATTTTAGGCAGCATCGCGTTCATTGGTCAAAATATTGTACATATATTTTCGTATCGGTGATCAATGAACCGGTGTATGCAATTTTTAGCCATAAGTTGTTTTTAATTGTTTGTCTAGCTTGTAGTTTTTTAGATTTTAGAAATGTATTATAAGTTTGTATAGCGCCCTTGAGGTGATTTTTCACAAAAACGGCGCTATATAAATCATCCAAATATTATTATTATTATTAACATTAAAAGTAGGTAAATCTTAGGATTTACTGGAAAATCTTAAGATTTACCGTAGTTTTTAAGATTAACCTTTAAGCTTTAAGATTAACCCAACATTAAAAGTTGGTAAATCTTAGGATTTACTGGAAAATCTTAAGATTTTCCGTAGCTTTTATACCAACATATATATAAAATAAATTTTAAAAAATTTTAGAAGGCAAGGCAAATAAACAGGTTGTAAATTATAAATGCATTCACATAACAATACAAAATAAATATGAATGAGTCTGGGGTGATCAGTGATCATCGATAGGATCTACAATGTTATTGGCGTGACCTTTTGATCGGATCGAGGCGATCTTGGAGCGGCTTCCGTTACTTGATGTCATGTTAATGTCCAGTATTGAATAATAGTTTCCCTCCGATCCCTCGCCACTTCGCCAGGTCGCAGTCTCGCCAATCTTCCTGTCCAGACTAGGTACTATCTATGTACTATGTATTTATATAGGTGTACCGCTGATAACGCCGTTGCAACGTCGCGCATCGCCTTCTTTTTACAACGGAGCTCTCACACTTTTTTACCTTTACAGAGCGTACACCTGAATACGTATTGGCAGTCCGCATTTACTTTTTGACGGTTCCGCGACTTTTAATAGCTACTTTCCTCTATAAATCCAACTAGCTACTAGATTTCATAGTTCGTACTAGCTACCGACCTGTTCTTGCTAGCAACTACAGTTCCTACTAGCAAATATAGTTCCTACTAGCAACTACAGTTCCTACTAGCAACTATAGTTCCTACTAGCAGACTAGCTACTATCTTCTATAAATCCAACTAGCTACTAGATTTCATAGTTCGTACTAGCTACTGACCTGTTCTTGCTAGCAATTACAGTTCCTACTAGCAAATATAGTTCGTACTAGCAAATATAGTTCCTACTAGCAACTATAATTCCTACTAGCAGACTAGCTACCGTCTTCTATAAATCCAGCTAGCTACTAGATTTCATAGTTCGTACTAGCTACTGACCTGTTCTTGCTAGCAATTACAGTTCCTACTAGCAAATATAGTTCCTACTAGCGACTATAGTTCCTACTAGCAGGCTAGCTACTATCTTCTATAAATCCAACTAGCTACTAGATTTCATAGTTCGTACTAGCTACTGACCTGTTCTTGCTAGCAACTACAGTTCCTACTAGCAACTATAGTTCCTACTAGCAATTATAGTTCCTAATAGCAGACTAGCTACTACCTTCTATAAATTCAACTAGCCAATAGATTTCATAGTTCGTAGTAGCTACAGGCTGTTATAGTTCCTACCCGTATCTAGCTACTAGAATCCACAGTTCATACTAGTTACTGGCTGCTATAGTTTCTACTAGCAGACTAGCTACTATCTTCTACAAATTCAACTAGCCAATAGATTTCATAGTTCGTAGTAGCTACAGGCTGTTATAGTTTCTACCCGTATCTAGCTACTAGAATCCACAGTTCATACTAGTGCTGGGGGCGCCGCTGCTGTGGCCTACCCCAAGCCCTATTCCTGTAAAACACACACAATAACAGCCGTCGGTTAGCTCAAACCGGCTCGAACATGATTCCTCCTAAAAAACAGGGCGAGTGCCAGTGGTTCGCTTGGTCAATTCTTCCTTCCCCTCCTCTCCTCAAAATCCCCGGGACTCCCTCTTCAATCAGTACACAGTATTTGCATTTAAAGGGTTTATTCAATAAACAGAACAGGGTGATACACATACGGCCAGTGTCGGCACAAAACACAAGTTAAACTACCCTACTGACCTAACGAGGATTTCTCCCTCTCTCTATGCGTTTAAATGAAGTTACAAACGGTTCAAAGCACACGGTGGGGGGGAGGAAGCGAGTTGGTACTCACATAGCTAGATGCGTGGTCTGCCATCTTTTCTGGATTCCGTTCACAACACAATTGCAAACAATACATCGCGGAGTTAATATCGTGGAGCACAAACAGCGCAAATCGCGCGTAGCAAGTTGCTTGGCCGAGAGCTAGCGAAGGAATGGCGGCCGGCGGGCCGCCCGGCGCTTCGCGCCTGACGCGGGGTGGTCGCGCGGTGCGGGGAGAGGAAACGGTAGGCACGTGTAGTGGGGACGATTCACTTAACCTTCCGCTCGGGAGCCGATTCTGTTACGTAACACTTCCCCCCTCGCCGCAAAAAAAGCGACGTGGTAATGGAGCAGTAGGGCTAAGAAATCCTCTTACCCTTCTAGCACTTGTGCCAAAACAAAACAAAAAAATTTAAGAGAAAAAAGGAGAGAGAGAGAGAAAAAGGTTGCTAGCTACAAAATAGTAGAAACAAAAACAAAAGAGAAAAAAGCATGGTGAACAAGGAATTATACATGAATGAACAAGAAAGAGCAGTGACATACATAAATATAAACAAGGACCTGTTGGAGAAAGGTACAAGGGTTATGCAGTGATAGAAAAAAAATGACTCTAATTGTATCATTGGTCTGTGAGCTATGTTTGCGTAGCGTGGTTTGCGTAGGATGTTTGGGGTGTTGGGACGTTGCACTGAAGTTACACGGTTACTTTGTCACAGTAACCTGGCCCGTTTGAGATTACACTCAAGGAACACTAGGGCCTTAAAGAAAACACGAAGAAGAGAACGCAGGATGAGGCTTCTTGGTGGTGGAGAGGGTTCTACCTGTCACAGAGGTCAAAAAGGTAGCTGCTTCCGGATCCTGTGGGTGGGCCAGTATGACGTCATTGAGGTACTGGAGAGTGGAATTGTAATTGGTGGTTGGTCCTTTATAGAGGAGGTGGTTTGTGTGCATGACAGCCGTTGTTGTGATGGTGGTTGGTACACTGGTTTGTATACAGTGGGATTGTTGTGTGAACAATCGTTGGTATTGTTATTTGCGCAAGGGCACAGGAGCATTGGCATGATGGCAACAGAGCAATTTGCAAGGTGCAGCTGGAACATTTGCAAGATGCAGCAGGAACATTTGTACAATGGCAACAGGAACATTTGCGAGATGCCGCAGGAACATTTGTACAATGGCAACAGGAACATTTACGAGATGCCGCAGGAACATTTGTACAATGGCAACAGGAACATTTGCAAGGTGCCGCAGGAACATTTGTACAATGGCAATAGGAACATTGTACAATGGCAACAGGAACATTTGCGAGATGCCGCAGGAACATTTGTACAATGGCAACAGGAACATGAACCAACTTAGAGCTGACGTGCTCGGGTTTGTTTGAGTGATGGTTTTGTGATGATACAATTCGCAACTACACGCACGACTCACACTAGGTTATGTTAGGTGTGGTCGGGTGCTTTTGGTACGTAGGGTTTGAAGGCATGGGACCTCCGTGACGGTAGTGAAGGCAGCATGAAGAGAGGCGCAGGTGTAGATAGGGTGAAGAGCTGCTGGTCTTCTTATTAATCCGGGAAAAAATTATTATTAGAACAAAATTCTTGAAGTTTACCTGCCTGGTAGACCAATGATGAAAAGGTTTGGAGAGAAACAAGGTGTGCATGTTGAGAAAAATTGGATTTGTTTGACGCGTAGAGAGAGAGAGAGACGGAGAGAGAGTTAACTAAATGCAACTACAGACTTATACATATTACAAAGGTACGTATTCAAGGAAGGTTCTGTTTAACCCATTTAGTTTTTTTTTAAACTAAATACATTTCCAAGAACACGTAGGTAAGGGTTTGTACGTATGACAAAATGCCCCTTTTCGAAAGAAGTTGGTCTTCCATGACCTATGCTCACGTCTATACGGTAGCATTTTTTCTACTTTCGAAGAACAAAACATTGAGTACAAATAAGTTATGAAAAGTGGGAAAGGAGTAGGAAGTTGAAAAGATCCGTGAATGAAGGTTGTCCCATTTGACAAACGAAACGCCAAGTGCGTAACGCATATATCCCCATTCACGGATAATTTCGAGGAAAGGAAAGAGTGACAATTGGGAACATTTGAACGAAGAAAACTGCTGAGGACTCGGCTATTTCCGAAATTCGACCTCTGAGTGAAAGGTGAAACAAGGTCTACAGCAATTTTCCTGGCACATTACAATACAATTTGGTAGAGTGGGACAAAAGGGATACACTGACAAAAAGAGTCTAATCCACTACGTGTATTGGGCAGAAGATTAGAAGGTCGTTTTATTCTCCTACTTGTTTGCGAGAAATGACAGACCCTTGCTCAAATCTCACAAACCTGGGGGTTTTCTTGTTCGTCCCCCAGACAACGAGTTAGGTGTTTTTGTGTCCATCAACTTAACTCCTACGACACGATGCCCCATAATCATGAGTGAAGCGTATGATTAGTCCTTTTGAGATAGTGGATAGTTCCTGGGTTCTTGTGACAGGAAGTCCACGGGCATGTTAATGAGTACTCTGCTGCAAAAGCAATAATTTTCTGATAACAGAAAATAAAAGGCGTGTGATCTACGCTTGGTAGGTCACACAAACATGGGGTAGATATTATTTCGTTCGCACGATTCATGGTGAGTATTGTAACGTCTTCACGTCTCATGTACAGGAATGAACGATTTACAACAAATTTTGCCCAGTATTGAAAGACAGTAGCCCAATTACGTTCGAAAATGTGGGTCCCCATTCAATACAGACGGCGGGTTGAATGAACGATTTACAACAAATTTGCCCAGTATTGAAAGACAGTAGCCCAATTACGTTCGAAAAAGTGGGTCCCCATTCAATACAGACGGCGGGTTACAATGATGTAATTAATACGGCACTGCTGTAGCTTAATAATTTCATATTAGCATACGTTACAAGACTTGCCAAAAGGCGATAAACACAAATTTTATTGAAGATCTGGCCAAGATTTTAAACTTCAAACTAGAATAATGGTACAATAAAGGACAAAAGAAACTGATGTCATGATAAAATATGTACCTCATAATGAAGTTGTATATGTACAAGGAACAAAGTTAATGAAGGGACAAAACATATTGTCACTTTTATAACAACAAAAAAAAAATTTTCCGAATCCGACAAAATATGATTCTAGAAAAATAAGAGCAATTGGGTTGAGCGCCATTCTAATTTTTTGGAAAAAGAAGAAAAAACCACAAATAGCAACAAGGTTGCTCTTGAATTGTCTCGAATCCAGCGAATGTGACCTGATAGGTGAGTACATTGGGTGTATTCGAAACGATTCCCAATATACAACATTACTATGAATGTGTAGGATGGGGTGAAGAGGGAAAAGAAAGAAAGAAAAAACGGGAGGATTTCCTATTATAACAGAAATCGTCGCGACATTCTTACAATATGGTGCTGTGACCATAGTAGCGAGCCCGCGGCAAAGGTCTGAAACCAATGGTTATTATACAGACTTGTGCTTATGATTTTATATTTACAACATTAGGGTAGGGACGTACTGGTACGACAAAACCCGACACAAAACAAAAAATTAAAAAAGGGGGTGATATGACAAGATGAGGCGATGAGGTGAGAAAAAAAACGCGCGGATGCTGCAAGAATTGTGAAAGGAAAAACGACGTCTCGGAGCAAGAGTTTTCTGGAACCGTTGATGGTAGGAGGAAAAAGGAGTCCCTTTCCCGAAGTGATCAATTTCAGGAAGAGGATGCATACAAGCATGAAAACAGTGCCCCAAGAGGTGCTCTTGTGGTACAGCAGGCAAGGCGCGCAGGATGTAAAAGAACATATAAAATTATGCACAAAAAAAAAATGTACAGGAGTTAGGCTACCGTTGACATTAATGTGCCTTCGGGTGTAAGGATTTCCTTACGAATGCCCATGTGGGTGATTATTTACATTTAATAATTACATGTAACTCACGTCACTTATGACAAGAGTTTTGCCAATTTGATAACGCCTGAGAACTTGATGTGATGGAATTTACTGATTCCGTCACAGTAAGGCATTTTGGAATTATTCCTAGGAGAAATCTTTCTATTTCTCAGGGCCTGTAGTAGTTCCTCCTTTTTTGAAGTAAAAATGTGTGGGATTATACCCAGTGTGACTTGAGGAACTTCCATGGTGTATAAGGTCGTATCAGAGTGACCTTATGTTGGAAAAAGTGAGAACTAGACTCGCAATTGGAAAGAAATTGGGCAGAGATTGACCACTGGGGACGTATTTTTACAAAAAGTTTTTGAAAAAAAACGCGTTTTTTATAAGTGTTTGGTTTATTTGAAAATTTGGGCAGCGGTTCCCCTCAAAAAACGTGATTTTGGGAAAAAATCCTGATGTTTTGAAAATTTGTTGAAAATTTTCAAAGTCCAAAAACGAGAAAAATTTGCGCAGAGGTTCCCCTCAAAAAACGTGATTTTGAGAAAAAATCCAGATGTTTTGAAAATTTGTTGAAAATTTTTCAAAGTCCAAAAACGAGAAAAATTTGCGCAGAGGTTCCCCTCAAAAAACGTGATTTTGAGAAAAAATCCAGATGTTTTGAAAATTTGTTGAAAATTTTTCTAAGTCCGAAAACGAGAAAAATTTGGGCAGCGGTTTCCCTCAAAAAACGTGATTTTGAGAAAAAATCCTGATGTTTTGAAAATTTGTTGAAAATTTTCTAAGTCCGGAACGAGAGAAAATTGGGCAGCGGTTTCCCTCAAAAAACGTAATTTTGAGAAAAAATCCCGATGTTTTTGAAAAAGGTTTGCAAATAAGCAAAAGTCCGGAAAAGAAAAAATAAAAAAACGGAAACGAGGTTCGCCTTAAATGAACATGTTTTTTGGAATATTTCGATTAGCCTTCCAAAGGGGGGGGTTCTTTAGAAAGGAAAGGAAATATTTTTTCTTTTATACAAGTTTTCGTGGAAGTATGTTTGAAAATTCAACAATGTCTTGGGGAATTGTTCTTTATTTAACGTGGCTATACTGCAGCCTGATTTGAGCATACACCATTACTGGTATTTATCCGCCGACTTCCTCTTGTCATAACAAGTTATATGCAGATGTGCATACGTAATGTAATGCCTGACTCGAGGAAACGACGTCAACGCGAACCGAACGTCTTTCAAATTATGTCGTCTGTTTCTTACGAAAGAAAAAAAAGCTAAATGATGAAACAGGCGGCAAAATTAGAAAAATGCTCAATTGTCAAAAGGTAGAAAGAATTTAGTCCACTTGTTTCCCTTAAGCTGCAAAATATGCCGTTATATATACAGGCCAGTATTTTGCGAAATAGACCCCTATTCGCAGTATATGTCGATATCAAATACAGACCAGCACACTGCGGAATAAGTTTATTAATGAAAACTGGTTAATTAACTTTCGGGAAACGAAGCGGGTAATTGGTTTATCATATACAGGATTTTAATTGTTGAATAACTTGTATTAATTATTTGTGTACATTTCCACTATTAATCTTGTATTTGAAACTAGCAAATTTAGTCGGTCGACACTTGTAAACACTATATTATTCACGACGGCAACTTTCTTGGTTGAGCACTTTACGTAGGAATACCGGTGATAATGTTTTGTCGAGTGACGACTCGAAAATGAAGGAATGTGCCCGCGATAGTTTAAATTTGCAATTCGAAGTTACACTCGCGTCGATGTTCTTTGATGGTAATGCTAGACAAATTGGGAAAAAAACAAGACAAAACATTATAGATTATACAGTTTAAACAATGGCTGATTGAAGAACGAGGCGAGCGACTGTGAAGAGGGAGGAAAAAAAAATTGCCCCTAAGTTGGGAACGCCAGTGCTGGGGGCGCCGCTGCTGTGGCCTACCCCAAGCCCTATTCCTGTAAAACACACACAATAACAGCCGTCGGTTAGCTCAAACCGGCTCGAACATGATTCCTCCTAAAAAACAGGGCGAGTGCCAGTGGTTCGCTTGGTCAATTCTTCCTTCCCCTCCTCTCCTCAAAATCCCCGGGACTCCCTCTTCAATCAGTACACAGTATTTGCATTTAAAGGGTTTATTCAATAAACAGAACAGGGTGATACACATACGGCCAGTGTCGGCACAAAACACAAGTTAAACTACCCTACTGACCTAACGAGGATTTCTCCCTCTCTCTATGCGTTTAAATGAAGTTACAAACGGTTCAAAGCACACGGTGGGGGGGAGGAAGCGAGTTGGTACTCACATAGCTAGATGCGTGGTCTGCCATCTTTTCTGGATTCCGTTCACAACACAATTGCAAACAATACATCGCGGAGTTAATATCGTGGAGCACAAACAGCGCAAATCGCGCGTAGCAAGTTGCTTGGCCGAGAGCTAGCGAAGGAATGGCGGCCGGCGGGCCGCCCGGCGCTTCGCGCCTGACGCGGGGTGGTCGCGCGGTGCGGGGAGAGGAAACGGTAGGCACGTGTAGTGGGGACGATTCACTTAACCTTCCGCTCGGGAGCCGATTCTGTTACGTAACACTAGTTACTGGCTGCTATAGTTTCTACTAGCAGACTAGCTACTATCTTCTATAAATTCAACTAGCCAATAGATTTCATAGTCCGTAGTAGCTACAGGCTGTTATAGTTCCTACGCGTATCTAGCTACTAGATTCCATAGTTCGTACTAGTTACTGGCTGCTATAGTTCCTACTAGCAGACTAGCTACTATCTTCTTTAAATCCAACTAAATACTATAATCCATAGTTTGTTAGACCTATTGGCTACTATAGTTTCTACTAGTAGATAGCTACGGGCTGGATCATCGCTCCACGCGCTATGAGCAGGAGCAGAGTCCCGCTCGCCGATCAAAACATTAAGCCACGACGTTCAATGAGCGCTGAAAAGGAGATGCAATTTAGCGTCGCTTTATATAAATAGCCGCGGAATAATGTCACGGTACGACATACAAGACAACACTCCGTGCGGCGAGAGACCATCACCATCTCCCAGGTCCTGGGAAGACCGTAGAATTTAATACGCACACCGGGAGGCGACTCCCGTGAAAGCAGTTGTGCACTTGACCCCGCATGGCGCAACGGGTCCTCAGTCCTCAGTCCTCACCCAGTTGCCTAAAGGGAAACGGTGCACTTTCTACAGGCCTCAGTGAGTCACTAGTCACTACTGACCTTACATCCATTACTGACTGCCTCCAGCAACTCGTCTACTGTACTGAAGTGTCTGCTAAGGATATAATACTAATAATTTCTTCACACGTAGCAAACACTTTGTGGGAATACATAATTATAATAAACACAATTTAATAACCTTGTTTCAGTTCCACTTTATTTTTTCTTAATCCAACCGGTTTCGGTTCGTCCTGAACCTTCCTCAGGGGTTAAGATTAAGATTAAGAAATAATAAAGGGGAATTGAAACAAAGTTATTTAATTGTGTTTATTATACTAATAATTTCACTTTTTATAAGAAAAACTCTCTTTTATAACTTTTTGAAGAAGATTAAAATAATAATAAGAGAACAAGACACAGAAAAAGACAATGGTCTTGTTCTCTTTCATATTTTCGTTTAGATTATTATTAATTCCTCTAAATAATCTAAACCGGCTGCGCTAAATGTGGTGACCGTGGCCGGTTATCAGCATTACCTTCTGGACTCCTGCTGATGGATCCAGATTCCTTATGATGGTGATCTCAGTACAGGGCGTTTGACAATAATACTCGTAGGTAGACTAGTGAGATTTATTCCGAGATTGTACAGTTGCGCTTCGTAGGAAGCCTGAATGCAAAGAGGACGAGAGACAGCAATCACACCCTTTTATACGTTACTCGTGCTGTCTCACTCATACATGCATGTCTCTTTTATACCGCAAGACATACGTTCACAACAGTTATCTTCTTCTTCAATGATACAATACATTGAAGGGTTATAAAAAGGGGGTTTTTCTTATAAAAAAATTGAATACTCATTTAGACTTTTATAAAAAGTCAATACATAGTTCCATATGAATAAATTCAAATATATTTATCCGAGACGCTATCCAGGTTACAAACCAATTCTTAGAATGATTGTTTCCAATACAAAGGCCCGTAATATAGAAAAAAAAAGAATTAAATAGTTGAAGATAATATTGTTACGAGTAATTCTAAAATTTGAAATATGAGATTGACAAATAAGACAGTTTGACAGAAGGTGGCAATAGCGAAATTGGTTAACGCGCACGTCCCGATTAGTTGAGAGGTCTGGGTTCGAGTCCCAGTTGCGAAAATTTGTATTTTCCTGTTTTTCTGTGTCTTGTTCTCTTTTATATTTTCGTTTAGATCATTATTGTTATCTTCTTATAATTTAACTCTAGCATAATATTTTCACACAGATTTTTCGTGATGACATTTGTAACAAAGTTAATAAAATTTGTAACAAAATTAATAACCTACTTGCTTAAATATATTACCTGCTAAAATTAAAAAAAATGTACAAATAATGTAAAAACAATACCATATTGAAAAATTAGCTCGCCGAAAGAAGTAGTTTGTATTAACACTTTTTGTAGTAACACAAAAAATGTCTAACTGCAAAATAAGTTTTATTTTTTAAACTTCAAAGTAAAAGCACCAACTGACAAACTACTTAGAAGTAGTTTATTGGGACTTTTCTTTTTTCGGTAATATTTTATTTTATTTGATTTCCTGTAATATTGTATAACGGTTTCTTTCTAATAAAATGTGAGGCAACATGTTGCACTATCTCCTTGTTTCAATGTTTCGGACAGCGTTACAGTGTCCATCATCAGAGCTAAAGAAGGAGGTATCACAACACGGCATAACATCTCAAAAAATATCGCGATAACACTTTTGGCGTGAAATCCAAATCATATCCAAAGTGAATGTGCACAACACCTTTAAGAAAACATATTGAGGAGTCCATCGAAATCCTAGTGGAGAATGCAAGCGGCAATAAAATCTATGCCACAGAAACTCATATTTAGTTTTTTTTTCCATAGTTTAGAAGTAAAAAAACAAACGAGAATTTACCTACCTATAGATGGCAGAAACGTTCCAACGATTCTCACACAATTTGTGTTGCTGATGGAATACTATTGTAATGTAATGATTATACTAGCGCAGATCCGTCAAAAATCACGGGGTAGTCTGAATTCTTAACCAATCAGTTCCAATTACAAATCGACCACTATAACACGGGCGTCAGCCTAGCATGGTGGTTTAACATCCACTAATTAATGTAACCATAATATTTATGCAATAAATAAAGAAAAATTAAAAATAAAATAAAAAATAAAAATTGAAAATGACAATTAAAACATTTTTTGTAAAAAATATTATTTTTATAGGTAGGTACTTTACCGCTTTTCTGAACTAGTAATAATACACACTACATTTGATGCAAATATGATTAAATAAAAATAACCTTTGTTTGGAATTCGATCTGATAATGCCCGTAGCGATGTGAAACCGGTCCGATTCCAACTTAAAGTACGACAGTTTTACAATCATAACACTATAGAGCAAATAATAATTATTATTAATTTTACATAATTTAACATTGATAATGTATATTAATAAAAATTACTATAGAGCAAATAATAATTTTCAATAATAAACATGGATAAAAATATCTACTAATAAAAACTTTAATGCACATTTACCCATTTAAAATTTTCAATTCGAGATATAAACATAATTACATGAAATAAAATAAGTCTAATAAAATCAGCAAAAAAACACGTTTGAATTTCGCAAGTAGTTTTTTACGAAATGTATTATTTTTCTTAAACCAAATTCGTCAGTTTAGATTCAAATATTAACTAGATTTAATCGTAAATATTAGAATCCTTCAAAGTAATCTAATCAAACACTGTTGTGCATACCATACTTACCTGTAGCAAACAGAATGCACGTGTCGTAACAAAGAGCTTAAACGCCAATAAAAACGGGGCGATTGCATTTTATTTAAATGAATTACACGAGCAAATAAAAACACGAAGACGTGACTAATAAAAACGTTTACAAAAACCATACTAACAGTTTGCCAAACATTTGTTTATGGTAAACAAGTTAAGGCGAAGCTTAAGAGGAAACCAAGTGGCATTTTGTCCATACAAACGTATCCCCCAATTTCCTCTCTGAATTTTGGCACTACTACAAATATTTTTTAATATTTTTATTTTATTTTTATTTTTTATTTTAGTTTATTAAGGAAACAAACAGTTATACATATTTTCATAATAGAGTAACATATTACATGGTTGCATTAACCAGCGAAGTTTCCGCTAAAATTTATAATATATATTTATAAACATAGATTAAAACATAAAAGAAAACATAAAGTGGTAGAAAAAATATATATATGTACAACAGAAATGAAAAAAAAAATACACAAATTAAAGCATGTGGGATATGTAAATCATCCAATTATTATTATTATTATTATTATAAAAAAAAAGGAAAACATGCAGCAGGGGTGGAGAGTTCATAATTAACAATTTGTTTTGATTTTTTCTATTATGAATTTAATAAATTGGCCTGAGGACAAATGGAAAATATCAGCGTCGTAAAAGATATCATTGTATTTTGTGCACGTCCTTCGGAGAAATGAATGTTGTGTGTAATTTGTTTTTGAGTGTGGGATGTGGAATAGTTGGTTTGACCTTGTGTTTCTTATTGGACAGTGGAAATTAATGTGTTCCAGAAGATAGTTGTTGTCAACAACGTTGTTAATAATTTTGAATAGAAATTTCTGGTCGGATATATTTCTTCTATCTTCTAAGGTTGATAAATTATCGAATGTTAATGAGTCTTTTAGGCTTTCTGATGTTCGAAAGGATTTAAAGTCTAGGTGTTTTAGTTTCTTTTTTTTGAATTCTTTCTAACCTTTCAATATTAACTTTGTATTGGGGATTCCATATGACTGTTCCGAATTCTAATATTGAGCGAACAAAAGAGACATACAGTATTTTAATTACGTGTGGTGACCTGAATGGTTTGGTCACTCTTATGATGAATCCTAGAAGTTTGTATGCCCTGTCACAGATGGATATACGAGGGCTGTCCGTATAATTAGGTCTCCAAGGTACTGCGGTCGCGAGGAACGATTTCACGCGCTGATTGTTACACTTGCGTATAGCCTGGTTCCCCCACGCCAAATGCCCACCACGCTGCACTCTCTGTGACGCTTAGTCTCGGCGTGGCAGCCTTTCGCGGTGGAGCTTCCGCTCGCCGCACCGCCAGGTGTGAATAACGCTCTGTAATAAGTTTTTTCGGAGCTCTGTGATGTGGTCTTATCAGTAAGACCACTATTGACAAGATTTTGACAGAACATTTGGGATACCAAAAGGTAGGCGCAAGGTGGGTTATACAATTTGATGGCTAAAATTATCTGTGACTGTTTCCATTGATTAATTTTTTTTTCTTATAAAAGTATAAAAAATATAAATAAAAAAATATCAGATTGTGCAATTCACAAGCGGTAGAAGTGAAACCTGAAAACTAAAATAAAGAGTGGGGAGACTACGAAGCACATTTTTTGTATCAATGTGAAGGATGAATTTTTCCATATTTTTGTCGTCGAATTCCAGTGCATCTTTTCCTACACATTTGGTCTTCTTATTAGTATTTGTGTTTTCTTCTTCGGAGTCGCTTTCTTTTGGGTTTTCTTTGAATGTTCATTTTCGAGTGGTTTGAAGATTGGAACTGCACTCAATTTTACAAACCTTCCCCACACAATCTCAACCAACAGGAGCCTTGAAAAGTGAGCTCATAATCAAAGCGGCCAATGCGGTAAGATTTCATATCTTATTCTCTCGCAGACTAAATCCTATAGATGTATGTGTTTGTCTCTTTTTAGTGTCACTCGTTTCCATTTCATCTAGTTTCAAATGACAATGGTGCTAAAGAAGTTTCACTTCAAAACCACTTTTACTCTTGAAATCGTGATCTATAAACTCCGTTTGCCAAGCGAATTTTAGGCCTAAAATCAATATTCGTGGCGATATACGGTACAATAAGAATACATTGGCTTGTCACATCCTCTTAATAATTCAATACTTTTATTTTTATTTATTTTGATACAATATTTTACATTTCAATAGTAGGTAATCCAGTAATGTTGGCCTCACTGGATGACTTACCCGTGCTGAATAAAAAATAATAATAAATAAAAAATAATTAATTTAAAATAGTAATTGTATATATAAAGTTTTGTGTTAAGGGTATGTTTTATTATTTTATATCTGAATTTATTTTTGTTTACCTCAATTTTATATTCAAGACTGTTGAATGCTTTTATAGCATGATATTTATAGTGTCTATGTCCAAAGCTTCTATGTACCGTCAGATTAGCTTGTATTTGCCGCTAAATAAATAACAAAAGCTTCTGTGGTTTTGATATACTTTGTATCGAGGTTCCGATAGATACATTTTGTACCGTTACTTATATCTTCAAAATAAGCCAAATTGAATACATCACACGCCTCGTTAAGCAGAATCAAATGACTCCTACTGTTTTATGAAGCTCTACCACAAAGTACAGTTATTATTAATACATATTTTTAAATGCATTTCCTGAACAAAACGTGCATATCCTAGGTGAGGTAACAAACCTAACCTAACCTTGAATAAAGTTGCGTCAACCGATTGACTTCAACCGAAAATAGTTGCGCGTACAATGTAACAGTTTATTTAATAATGCTTCTCTTCCTGGTGATAGTGATGGACCACCGTTCGGAATTAAAACGTTCCTTTATTGTGACGTGATACGTAAACATTTGTACCAGGGTGACCATAAAGATATTTTACGATTTATACAAACAAACCGTAGGCGTAGATTACCTGCAAAAGTACATAAAAATGGATTAAATTTTTATGAAAAACTAGCTGAAGTCCCCGGCGATGCCCGGGCTTTACACAGAGTTTTCGAAAGCGAATGTAGGCAGTAACCTTCCTCTTGTTTTGAAGGTCAAGTGTGCAAAATTTCATCAACCTCGGAATAAAACTGTAGATTTGCATACTAATCAAATCCACACCGTACGCTTGTCAGCACGCTCATCCACCACATACATTTATTCTGGTATATTTCAACCAATTTACACAAAACCTTGAACAAATTATATACCTAAACCATCCTCATTAATCACTCTATGTATTGGTGAAAATCGCATGAAAATCCGTTCAGTAATTTCTGAGTTTATCGCGATCAGACAAACAGACAGACGCGGCGGAGGACTTAAATTTATAATATGTAGAGATAACATAAAATCTATTTTTGGAAATATTTAAATTTAAAAAAGTGCCATTCGTAAAATTTATGAAGAAAAAATTAGGGGTTGATATAAGTATAAAAATTTATGAGTATTTTTTTTTACATTATATCCACACAGGAGGTCTTGAGAAAAACAATTTCTCTCAGAGCCTATGTCATATTTGGGAATGCTGTGTGGAAGGTTTTTGTTAGGGAAAGGAAGGAGAGGAAGTTCTGGAAAGGAAAGAGGAATGGGGGAAGGGTAGGAATCTGGGGGTCAGTGTGTCCAATCTATTTCTTTCACTACGGTGCAAGGCGACGCGCGACGGGTCGCGCGAGCCCGGCTGGATAAGTCAAAAGATCTCCCTCGAGCAGTCTCTCCCGATCCGACATACCACGCAGTAGGTGGGCAAACCTCACCCCATGAACCCGGACACACCTGCTAAGTCACCAAACGTAGCTAACCACTTGAGGAGACCTATGGCAGGGGTGTTAGTTATCCAATACATGGTTTCCGGAGCGGCGGTAAAAAAACTGCCAAACTGTCCCGCAGTAGGCCGAAACTGGCCCGCCTCTCGAACTGTGGCTTTTTACCTGGACCAAATGTGACAAAGTTCCACAAAAATAAAAATTATTTGAATTCCCTGAAATACTTAAAAATAAACAAAATCTCAGATATTTAACGCTGTAACCTAATATTCCCGGTTTATGGCAACCCTGAAGCATTTCAGTAATATTAAAAACAATACGGGGTCGTCCATTAATCACTTGATGTTTTTAACAATTTTTTACCCCCCCCCCCTCCCCCCCAAAACACGTGTATTTTTTTTAGTACAAAATATTTTGAAATTTTCAGAATATTATCACGAAAAATAAATACACGTGATATCTCATTATACCCCCCCCACCCACCTCGTGATATTTCATGATTTTTTCCGAACCCCCCCCCCCCTTTCGAGCCTCACGTGATTAATGGACGAATGATAGACAATAATTTCTAATGTTAAAGTCGTGCAGAAATCAGAAATGGGTATGAAAATTTTATTAATAAGGAAAATCTATAAAATGCACGATTCAACCTTGTCGAAATACTTCACATTATTACCGAATGAAAAAAAGTATAATTGTGGTAAACAGAAATATGTTTCCTGAGAAATTATTTAAAAGTCAAAATATACTTGACTAAATTTTGCACTAAAATTAATTAATTGAATTATAGTTTACTACGTATTTCGTTTTCAATTAACAGCACATGCAATAATACTAATTCCGCGTGTGTTTTATTTAAAGTACGGAGTAATTAATTATTAATAATGTTGAGTACATTCAAAACAATGCCATTTTCTCATCGGATAGGGATAGGCAATTACCAGTTTTACATACGAAAATTGGCGCTGTTCTCAATCTATTGTTTATCTATTTTCATACTGGTAATTACCTTTTCAAAACTGACGGATAAATTATTGACAGGTATAATTCTTTTTTTTTAAATATTTAATAATAAAATTGTTAGAAATAATAACAGGATTTTGAGAAAAGAATGGCATAAACAATGTACTTAACTCATTTTTAGCCCCATTTAACTTCACAGTTAGTCACATTAAAAATGACACATAACCTTTTTTACAGTTGATCCCCAGACAGTTGGCCCCCGACAGTTGACCCGCTGACTACGCAGTTATACATTTATTACATAAGCAGGCATAGAGTATCTACCTAAATTTTTTGCATATATTAGCAGTGTCGGCACTGACAAAGTCCCTATAAAAATTATAAAAGCAAGTGCAGAAGCGTTGAGTTACCCGTTGGAAATATTAATTAACAAATCTTTTGAATCAGGAACCTTCCCAGAACACCTAAAACAATCTATTATTGTGCCTTTATATAAAAAGGGTCCCAAACAGGAAATCTCAAATTATAGACCAATATCTTTATTACAAAATTTTTCAAAAATATTTGAAAGAGCAATGTACAATCGCATTTACAACTTTCTCGAAAACTTTAAGATAATATGTCCCCAACAATTTGGATTCCGTAAAGGCCGTTCGACAACACAAGCAGTCTTCAATTTCATGAACAAAATTCTGGAAAGTATTAATGTTAGCAAAAAAACCGTAGGTATTTTTCTCGACCTCTCAAAAGCATTCGACAATGTTGATCATAAGCTTCTTCTAATTAAACTTGAACACGTCGGTATAAGAGGTTTAGCATTAAAATGGTTTGAATCGTACCTAATAAATCGTAAACAAAAAGTTCAAATTTCAAACATTGACGAAAAAATGATGCAGTACATGGTAGAATCCAAATGGAGAACAATCAACAAGGGTGTGCCTCAAGGAAGCATTCTTGGGCCCCTCCTGTTCCTTATATACATAAACGAACTTCCAATTATTGCTGGCACAGAATGTTCAATGTTTGCTGATGACACTGCTTTATTGTTTGAATGTAATGAAGACGTTGACGAATTTAATAAACATATTAACGAGATTTGTCAATCAATAGCAAATTGGCTGTTATCACAAAATCTGTCACTCAACACTAACAAAACTCAAGTTTTACAATTTTGTCCAGTGCAAGCTACACCTATAAACATAAATGTAAACTTCAATAATAATATTATCGAACCTTCCCAAACTTGTTCACTGCTGGGAATACAACTAGATGCAAATATAAACTGGAAAGAACATGTATCCAAAATAGTAGCAAAAATCAGTAGCTTTTCTTTTGTTCTAGGTACACTGAGAAATATATTAAACATTGAATCGGTAATGGCCGCATACTATGGTTATGTATATTCAATAATAAAATACGGAATTATCTTTTGGGGAAACTCAGTAAACGCCAAAGATGTTTTTATCATCCAAAAAAGATGTATAAGAAAAATGACAAACTCTGCTAATCGGGATTCATGTAGACCTATATTTAAAAATTTGAAAATTCTTACAGTCACCGACATATATATAATGGAGTTATGCATGTTAGTGCGATCATCTCCAGAAAAGTTTCCACAAAAAAACTCTACACATAAACACGCTACAAGGTTTACAGAAAATTTATTAATACCACATGATATTAAACAAATACAAGATACACTCAGATTTAAGTCATCACTAAAAACATTCCTTCTGAACAGGTCTCATTACACATTAAGTGAATACCTTACATAGGTACAACTGTTTTTATATTTATGTTTATATAATAAATTAAAACAAATTCACTTTGTATTACACCACTTTTATATTTATATTTCATTTGTGTTCAAATCTGTACAACATGTTAGGTTAACTGGAAGATATAGGATATGGGTACCTATAAGTTATACCTTTTGTACTAAATGTAAATTTTGTACAATAAATGATTTTGATTTAATGTTTTATTTTATTCACTTCATGCTCCTTCGGGAAGACATTATTGATATCAAAAATATTTTTGAGTATTAGATTTCCACTCGAGAAAAGATATAAGTATATCGACTATTGTTATGTGACCTCTCTGCGCACTTACTTTACGAATGAGGAAGTACAGCAGAAATAATCCTGAGGGCATTACCAGAGAAAACCAAAAATATGTCATTTTCAAATCAGATTTTAGACGTATTGACTCTTTTCCACAAAAAAATTATAAATGGATTTCGAAAGATTGTTCTTTTATCTAGCATTCGCATGTAATAAATTTTGAGATTTTTTTTTAATTTTTAGTATAATAAGGTTATTCCATAGGTCGTAGGCAGATTTGTTAAATTTTCAAAAAAGATTTTGTATTATACCACACCCATTTCAAATAATATAATCATGCAGTAATATAAATTGATACATTATCTAGCAAACGCATGTTTTAGAATTTTAATTTTAGTTTCAACAAAATTATTAAAAATGTGTACGTACATGTGTTTCTTGACGAAAATTGGTCCATTTGTGTATTTATTTGAGCACTTACAAACTAATATATTTCAGATTTTTTTAACATTCTTATTAAATTTAGACATTATTGAAAAATAATAAATACTTATAATCAAAAAATAATTACAAAAAGTACATTATTTTATTAGTTTTATCATCACGCCTTTCAGCATTTTTGGATGAAGGTATAAATTAAAGCTAATTTGGATTGAAATAAATTCGATATTGAGTTATAATTTTAAAAAGCTGGTACGGAAAATAATTCATCTTTCTCATTGTAACCGCCCTGCACGATCGTAAGAACAACTTTCGACGAAATGTGGATTTTCGTCTGCTGGCTGGTTAAACGCTCTTAAGGGATCAACTGGCAGAGAGATCATCTATTCAGGGGATCAACTATCGGGGGCAACTGCCAGGGAATCAACTGTCATGGAATCAACACACGCGTGGTTGAATTGAAGTTTTCAATAAGAAGAAGAATGAAAATTGCACTGAACCTTGTGATACGGATAAGTGTGAACTTGTAATTTTTTATAATACGTTTCGTGGGTAAGTGTGTAAGCCAAGGTTTCGGGTAGGTACAGGAAGGGAGGGATAATCCCAAATACAAATAAAAATAAAACTATCATCGTTTGCGAAATACGAGTTTCCCGCTTCGCTAGAAATCAAGGGACCCCAGCCTTTCTGAGATCGCGAGCCATTTTTTACTTTTATTTTCTAATTAAAAATCTTACTTCTGATTTAAAAAAAAAACGTGAACATATTCAGTGAATAGTGATGATTTTATAAATAAATTACACATAAGAAAGTACTCGTCGTCATTGATCTCTTAATCCAACTATTTTATATAATTTAATTTAAAAATAATTTTGGAAAAATTGTTTATTATTTTACGTAATTGTTCATTATTTTATGTACAAATATCATTGTGTTCAAGGTCAATAGCTGTTTCACTATTAGCCAATTTAGTACCTTTAACACTATATTTACTTTTGAAAATCTATTTCGCCCAATCTCATTGCTCTATTTTGGAGAAATTGTAATTTATTTTGTTTTCTGTCGTTACGCAGGAAAATAATCGAGTTCAAAATAAAATGTGGAGCAGTCAAGAAATTGTACATGTTGATTGTAGTTTTTCTGGAAATTTTTTGGCAAATTCTTCCCAGAAAAGAGATCTTCTTTTTAATTTAAGTATTGAAACTCGGGCAAACCTGGGTAGCAACTGCTAAAGATTATTTGTAATTATTTGTTGAATCAGTTTATATCGTGTAGAAGAGAATCGTAAAATAGATTATAAAATCGAGACCATTAACTGCACGAAGTTGTTAAAAACCAATTTACTAAGAAAGACACAATAAATATAAGTGAATGACATTTTGAACATTGACTGAAGTGATAGCATGCCACGATAAACGGTGTAATTTAAAGTACGTAGATTGTACCTGAACAAATGATTTACTATACTTAAAAACATAAGACTCTAGACATTTTCGAAAATTTATAACGATTAAACAGAAATCTGTATGTCAAAAACTCTCCGCAAACAACTACCGACAATGTAAATGCAATACATTTGTTTCGAATTACAGGCCTACACAATTATCAAGTTAATAACAATAAAACCAAGTGGAAAAATTATTTGGATGAACGCAAACTGAGATCAAAGTTTTTTTACATGCTTGATAGTGTTTTTTAGAATTCATACGGTTCATGGGGTGAGGTTTGTCTGGATCGTGGCGGCGGATGCGTCTGCCCACCAACTGCATAGCAGAAGAGATCGGGAGAGACTGGATGAGGGAGATTTTTTGACCTCTCCAGTAGAACTTTTTCGGAACATCGAAGGAAAGGATTCATACGACGGTCACTTCTGGACACACTGACCCCAGATTCCTACCCATCCTTCATTCCTTTTTTCTTCCCAGAATCTCCTCTCCTTTCTTTCCCTAAAAAGGCCCTCCTAACAGCATCCCCAAATATGACATACGCCCCGAGGGAAATTATTTTACTAAGCGCCTCTTGTGTGGATCTAATGTAAAAAAAACACAATTTTTAAAATCTTTACAAAATAAAAATCCTTTATTTTGTCTTCATAAATTTGACGAATAGGCACTTTTTTCTGAAATTTCAATATTTCTAATAATAGATTTCAGATAAGATCCTTCACAGCATTCCCAAAGATGACAAAAACCCCTGAAAAAAATAATTCCCTCAGGGCCTCCTGTGTTGAACAATGTAAAAAATTCAAATTGAAAATCATGATGTCCAAATTTAAAAATGGTTTAGGATCAGAAACTGAATAAATAAATTTACAACATCATTACACAATTCAAAACTGTTCAGCATTCAATCTAACAATTCAAAGCATTAAAAAAAATATGATAATTTTTTCTAGAATTATGAAAAGATCTACATAAAAAATGCCATGTCAGAATTTAGGCCAAGATGCGATTACTCGCCGTAAGTACCTATTTGAACAAATCAAGATTATTCCGGAGAATTAGAAAATTATGATGTTTACGATTAAGAAACGATCAATATAGCTTTAATATAAAATTGTGGCCAGACTCGATAAGACTATTTACACAAATATTACCTTCAACGGGGCAATTGGCCTGGAAGGCAGTTTACCTACTTGTCAAAACGGTCAGATCCAACATCTAAATATACTTGTCCCAACGAGAGCTCGTTCGTACGTCATCGTTCCTTCTCAGATGTTTTAAGAAAACGATAACGACAGAAGATACTAGAACGATGACATCACGTACTACCTCTCGCTAGGCCTAGTTTACGTAGTGGCGCACGCCATGTCCTCGAAGGACACCCAATGCGCCTGGTTGGCTGTTGATAGCCTATTGCTGGTAAAATTACGAAACAGCAGGTTAGTCTGTGAGTCTGTGACAGAACTGCTGCTGGTACGTGACCCTTGCTAAATGTATAAATTATGTTAAGATGCTTTGACTCATGACGCTTTCGCAAAGTAAATTATGCGATACAACTTTTAAAAAACATGTACGAAATACTAACTTAACCCGTCAGGCTAATTTGTTTGTTTTTTGCAACAACTCATACAGGTTTCATAAAAATCTTTATCTCTCTTACTATTCATAATGAGAAATATGATCTGAACGGCGTTAGAAAGATAAAACACGACGTATTATATTTAAATTTAATAAACAAAAATTTTAACAAAACAAAAAACGACTTCAAAAAATGCACTAAAAAGTAAAAAAATAATTTCGTATTCTTCTACAACTTCATAATCAACTTACTTTTTCTAATCATCAATATGTAGGTACGATTGTTACTTTTGGAGTCGGTGTCAGTCAAGGTAGGTTTGTAACTACATACATAGTTATATGTGAGGTGTGCTTGTATCGCACAAGCGACTTGACGAGGCGAGAGCGGAGCCGCGGCGGCGCGGGGAGCTGTCAAGTGAACCCGCCGGGCCGGGTACCTTTGCTGACACCGACTCCAAAAATAACAATCGTACCTACATATTGATGATTAGAAAAAGTAAGTTGATTATGAAGTTGTAGAAGCATACGAAATTATTTTTTTACTTTTTAGTGCATTTTTTGAAGTCGTTTTTTGTTTTGTTAAAATTTTTGTTTATTTTTTGATTTTTAGTGAATCTGAAGTACACTAACTAATTTGTCTGAATATGGGTAAACCTACTAAACGTACTGCTCGTATGAGACAGACATAATTTGACCATAGCGACGTTAAGGTCAAATTAAGAGATTCGGCCGAGTTTCGTTAATTTGTAATGGATCCGATAATCAGAACCTAACCAAACTCTCATTAAATTACCCTTGAAGTACATCCTTTCCAATAAAAAAAGAATCATCGAAATCGGTTGGCGTGATATTGAGTTATTCGTCCATTTGTCGCGCACATACTTATGCAAATTTAAGACTTATATGGTTTTCTCATGGATGCTATTGTCGGAACTGGACCAAATTAAAATGGGACCACACGGGAAGCATCAGCTTTCAAATAAAAAAGGAATCATCAATATCGGTTCACCCAGTCTAAAGTTCTAGCGTAACAAACATAAAAAAAAAAAAAAAAAAAAAAAAAAAAAAAAAAAATACAGTCGAATTGAGAACCTCCTCCTTTTTGAAGTCGTTTAAAAATAGGTTAAATGCATAAAACCAAAGTTTCGAATCGCAATTTGAGACTTAAGAAATTTTCAATCAACTATTTTAACACGGAAAAACAAAAAAGTGAGTTGACAAAAACATTTATTACATTTGTCTAATAAAATGTGTACGTGTTTATATCTATAATAGTGAAAAAAGTCATGTTATAGATACCATCTATATCTATCTATCTATCTATCTATCTATCTATCTCTATCTATATAAATAAAAATGAATCGCCGAAATGTATGTACGCGCATAACTTCCGAACGGCTGCACAAAATTGGATAATTCTTTTTTTGTTGTGTTCGTTATTGTCAGGACAAGGTTTGTATAAAACAACTGGTGAGCTCCGGCATTATGAAATTTGCATAAAAATGAATCGCCGAAATGTATGTATTTGGATAATTCTTTCTTTGTTGTGTTTGTTATTATGGTGAGCTCTGGCATTATAAAAGTTGTATAAAAATATTGCAATAGGTGGTACGCTAGCTGTTTGAAAACTTAATGTACCGGGAATTAATTTATGGAACGCGGGAGGGAGGGGGGAGGGAACCAGGGAGGGGGAGGGGAACTTGGGAGGGAAACTCGGGCGGGGGGTTAGCGGGACGAGGGAAAGGGGAGTGGAGTGGGGGAGGGAAGGTGGACTAGGCGGAGTGAAAACGCGAGACGGGAAGAGAACGCGGCAGAGGAATGAGAAGGGACACGCAGGGAGAAACTATTTCTTTATTAAATGGCATAGCAACGCATGCCGGGTACCATCTAGTTTACAATAAAATCAAAGAACGTTCCGAAAAATTTCGTTATACCTAATTTTACATGACTCGATCACAAAAAAATAAGTGTAAAATAAACTGTTCCACATTAAAAATTTCGAATAAAATTAAATACTTAGGAATAACAATAGACAAAAACCTAAACTGGAAATTTTCGTTATTTGTTTTTGGGGTGTTAAGCCGTGATGCGCTACCTCCTTCTTTAGCCTTTCCCTTTTCGGACATCGTTGTAGTGTCCATCATCAGGGCAGATCCGGTAGGTGTGTGATACAGATAAGGATCTGCCCTGACGATGGACACTGCAACGCTGTCCGAAACGTTAGCTAAAGAAGGAGGTAGCGGAACACGGCATAACACCCCAAAAACAAATAACGATAATACTTTTGGCCGTGAAAATCTAAAAACGCGTCTAAACTGGAAAGATCAAATCAACTTTAGGGGTCGTCCATTAATCGCGTGATGTTTTTTTAGCAACTTTTTAACCCCCCCCCCCCCCGTGGTGATATGTGGTGAAGTTTTAGACTAACCCCCGTATTTTTTTAGTACAAAGTATTTTGAAATATTTTAGAATATTATCACGAAAAATAAATACACGTGATATCTCATTATACCCCCCCCCCCCCTGGTGATATTTCGTGATTTTTCAGAACCCCCCCCCCCCCCTTTCGAGCCTCACGTGATTAATGGACGGCTCCTTACTGTTAACACAATAATTTACATATTCTTAAAAATCCGAAACTTTACTCATTAGAAAATCTGACATCAGTCTACAGTCAATGCAAGTCTACTCCCTGTTGAAATTGGGCAAAGTCTAATTATAATAATTACTAGCTTTTGCCCCCGGCTTCGCTCGCATAGTATTAGGGGGGTACCTACAGCGCCTCCTCCACCTTCCCTATCCCCACTCCATTCCCCCCTCCTCCTCTCCCCCGCCCCCTCTCATCCCTCTCCCCCTCCCCCACAAATCCACCTCACTCCTCACCCTCCCCCCCCCTCATTCCCCCCCCCTCCTCCTCACCCCTTTCCCCCTCCCTCACAAATCCACCTCACCCCTCACCCTCCCCCTCCACCCTCCGCCCTCCCCCCTCCCCCCCTCCGCCATGCCTACACATCATATCCCCTCCTCAACCCCCCTCCATACCAACTACATTAATTTTTCAAACAGCTCGCGTACCAATTATTGCAATTTTTGTATATAAATTACATAATGCCAGAGCTCCAAGCTATAGCCTGTAGCCTATTCTGATGTATGAGCTATATTATTGTAAAGTTTCATTAAAATCCATTCAGTAGTTTTCGCATGAAAGAGTAACAAACATACATCCATACAAACTTTCGCCTTTATAATATTAGTAGGATATTGAAAATCCAAGAGACTATTCAACGCACCTTATTTTTGAAGAATTTAAAGTATTAAAATTTAATGATCTAGTCCGAAAAAATATAATAATTCAAATAATAAAAGAAAAATAAAATCATAGCTTTTTAACTGAAAGTCATACTGCCCTGATGATGAACACTGCAACGCTGTCCGATACGTTGATTAAAGAAGGAGATAGCGCAAGACGGCATAACACCCCAAAAACAAATAACGAGAAAGTCGTACTCGTCAAAAACATATATTTCCAACACAAAAATGTAATACCTTATTTGCACAACATCATTACACATATCTAGGGAAAAAATACTTCAATAGCCACCCGAAAAGATAAGAACAATCGAAGACGATAAATGCATACTAAAAGCAATTAAAGACAAATTCAATCTTCATAACTTATATAACTTTTATATTTGTCTATTTTTTTAAAGTTCCTACCATAATTAATTATAAGATACAAAATATATTTTTCATTCAGATACTCGTCCCTCTTCTAATCAAAAGCGTCTGCTTCTATAAAAGAGAAACATCATAAAATGAAAAAATCAGTGAAAACTTATTACTTATTATGTAATTTATTTTGTAGTCAAAATGATTATACTTTGTAAATAAAAAAATTAAAATAATTTTTTTCGTAATCACTAATATTGGTTAAAAAACCATTAAGTCGGCCATAGTTTGCATGCAAAATATTATATTTAAAAAAATTTGTTTACTTCAAATTACAAAATTTGAAAGCGTATCTTATAACCCAGTCACCAAATGACGGACACCGGTCCGGATCGCGTATTTACAAAACCTATACCGATTCAGTCACGGTAACGACAATTTACATTTTAAATATACCTCTATATTGGTTATTTTTTATCACATTGCAAAAACAAAAATTATCCTAAAATCTAGATAAAATAATCTTTCTGATGTGTATATTAGAAATTAATAATTTTATTTCTAAATATTTAAATTTTAATATTATTCCCATATATTGTGAATACACCTCTATATTGATAATTTTTTATCACTTTGAAAAAACAAAAATTGTTCTAAAATCTAGATAAAATAATCTTTCCAATGTGTATATTAGAAATTAATACTTTTATTTCTAAATATTTAAATTTTGATATTGAAAATTTAAAGCGACTGAAACGCGGTAGGGATTGTAAATACGCGTCCGGATCCAGACCGCCGACCTATTTTGTGCGGACCTTGTGTTAAAAATACAAAATATTTTTTCATTAAGGATCTTAAATCGGAATTTTAAACAGATTCACAGATCTTAAGAAAATTGAGAATGTCGTCGACATACTAAGGTAACATTTACTCTCTGCATCCTAGTGATGAATGGAGCAATGAACCCGCAAATATTTTCGGGAGTAATGAAACTGCTCTCCAGATGGAAATGATCGATTTCCACGAAAATACAGTTTAAAACACCAAAAACAGGAAGTTTCTTGTCAAGAGTTTTGGATAAAATTTGTTTGTGCTAATAAATACCCAGAATTAAAAGAATTAGCCTTGAAACTTCTCGCTTTGTTTGGGTCAACATATGTTTGTGAAGCAGCATTTTCCAAATGAATCTCATTAAAAATAAATTCCAAAGTAGACTTACCGATGAACATCTCCAAGATTTAATTACAATAGCCTGCACAAAGTTTAGTCCAAACTTTGGACGGATAGTCCAAGGCAAAAAATGTCATTTTTCTCATAAATATTGCAAAAAACTCTTGGTACTCGTACTTCTTTGAATTCATAACATTCTAAATAAATAAAAAGAAAATACTTTGTTTTACGTCACTTTATTGTTATTTTTTTCCGTCTACCGGTTTTGGTACCTCCGTACCATCATCATCACCTATTTTTTATATTCAGTCCTCAATCAGTCCGTCCTTCAGTCAGTATTTTTTTTATATTCAGTCCTGATGATGGTAAGGAGGTACCGAAACCGGTAGACGGAAAAAAAAAACAACAAAAAAATAACAATAAAGTGACGTAAAACAAAGTATTTTCTTTTTATTTATTTAAAATGTCAAGTCACAATGTATTTGCTTCTTTTGAAAAATTCATAACATTCGTTTATCTAATATATGAAATTCTCGTGTCACGGTATTTGTTACCATACTCCTCCGAAACGGCTGGACCAATTTTGATGAAATTTTGTGTGCTTATCTGGTAGGTCTGAGAATCGACCAACATCTATTTTTCATACCCCTAAAAGTAAAGGGTGTTCCACTCCGAAGAAAATTATTTTCCCCATACATTTTGTATGGAACGAATTCTCCTATTTTGAAAGAACTGCAGCAATATTGTAAGGGGTATAATATTGAACTGTGCGTGAATTCCAAACATTCAAAAACGTCAAATGTCAATGCGTTGATTGTTGTGCATTTGTTTTTAGTTGCGCATTGATAATTGCTTCATTGCGTAATTTTTAACTTAATAAAAAAACTGAATTTAATTCAACAGCTATTGATTCTGAGGCGGTACGAAGTTCGTCGGGTCAGCTCTAAGAGTATGGATACTAGAGAGACGGCATGTAAAGTGTGCCCCCCTGCCCAAAGCATGCCTTTTCAAAAATTTTACCGAACGGTTTTTAGACGGCTGACATTGGCTTTTACACCTCGGTCGCGCATAGAGTTCCCAGAAAAACGTTCATAAAACATAGAAAAATGGTCCACTGTGCCGTAAAATTGTGTAAAAGTAGTTCTATGAAGACCTTTAAGAAGAAAGACGTTCTTACCTTTCACATGTAAGTGTTTAAACTTAGCTTAAATATACATTTTATAATTTTCGGCGTGTTCATTTCAACCGCCATCGCCATGAGCCCGATGTTATCACGTGAACTCCGACTGCCTATGGGCCGAATCAGTCAACTTAAATTATAATAATTAAAAATTACCAATAAACTTTTATGTTTTTATTAATCATACCGCCCAATTGTAAAGTTGTGTTTCACACATGTCATAGGTATGTGTTTTTTATCATTTAGCTTTTTCAATTTTAAAAATTTTTACTTTGTATTTTTTGCACTGCTATTTTTAGATTTTCTTCCTACTAATTTACCACTCCTTTTACATATGTTTACAATGTTAATTCAAAGTTTATAATCACTGTATTGTTATGTAAAAGTCACATTGACATGCCCTCGTGGTCGAGGGGTAAAAATCTTGACTAGCAATCCGGAGGTCGCGGGTTCAAATCCCGAAATAAATTTTATTCGATTGATCTGTGTTTTCAACATTTATAATTAAAAACATTATAATATATATTTCCGGCACGTTCCAGGTGGAAGACATTCTCCGAATCGCTCTGGCGTAGGTAAGACCACCATTCAGAATTGAAATGTTGCTTGAACGTGATTTAGCCGTGTTTGTTGACTAGATCTGAATAGCCGGGTACTTCTCCAGCTTTCTCTCCACTATTTATTTCCCCTCATCATTTACCTTCAGCCTCACAACGTACATGCTACAGATGGAAGCAGTTGGGATTCTTGTGATATATATGGTATATCTCTACATATTATAAAACAAAGTTATTCACCGCGTCTGTCTGTCTGTCTGTTCGCGATAAACTCAAAAACTACCCAAACGGATTTTCGTGCGGTTTTCACCAATAGATAGAGTGATTCATGAGGAAGGTTTAGGTATATAATTTGTCAAGGTTTTGTGTAAATTGATTGAAATATATAATAAATCTGGTTAAGCGGCAGCGGGCAGCGGGCAATGGGCTCGCAAATGGGCGGTGTGGATTTAATTTAACAGATGGCGTTGGTTATAAAGGTTGGGTAATGGCGTGGCATTGTTTTACGTTAGCCACAGCAACGTGTGGCCGGATCTGCTAGTATAA
This sequence comes from Limnephilus marmoratus, assembly GCA_917880885.1. Taxonomy (NCBI): domain Eukaryota; kingdom Metazoa; phylum Arthropoda; class Insecta; order Trichoptera; family Limnephilidae; genus Limnephilus; species Limnephilus marmoratus. The sequence goes on along the minus strand of OU862922.1, from coordinate 6,574,787 downwards.
TATAATATGTACATTATTTTTAAATAAATTAATTGTGAAAAAATAAATTAATTTTAACAACTTGCAAGTGGCTTCTGAATCTTTGTATTACGCCATTTTTAACTCTTCTCTACAAAATTATATGACTGTGGTAGCACTTCGGCTTAGTTGTTGGGTTGCTAGATTGACCTTCATTATCTGTTTTCTGAAATAAAGTGTTGGTATGTTATTTCACGGGCGAAATTTAGGTCTTGCTCTTCTTGGGTCCTAATAACTTTTTCGATAAATTCCCACCGCGCTACCTTGCCGTCTTTGTCGATAATTATTTTGTTTGGATTCCTGTGTAAATATATTCTTGTCTAACTTTATCATACGGTAAGCATCTAAAGTTGCACTAACCTCCCGCACATCGGTTGTTGCAAATGGTAGAGGAGCTAGCTCGTTGATTACATCGGAAGTTTCAGCAGGATCAAGAACCAGTTCTGTTAAAGGAGAAACACTGATAGTATCTCTCTTCACGTGACACTTATTTTATTATGCTTTTATAACTTTTAAATTGTTATTAATGTCTCCTGTACTTATCCATCCTTTGTTCGAGCATTCTAATTTTTTTTAGTTTTTTTAATTTATTTATTATGTTATCACTGCAATTACAGTTTTTATAAGAGTAATAACGAGCACTTCTTTCCTAAAACTCAAACACCAGCTTACATCAAGAAAAAAATATAAAAATGCACTGAATTTTACACTGCAAGTCTGTTGATTATTTAAAATATGTTTAAAAAAACAATACTAACTAATATATTTTTTTTTTAATCTACACGAATCAATCATAATCTTGTTTCATAATCTTTTTTTTTAATTAAGTAAACGCTGAGAAAGTGACCATTGCTCAGGAATATGTCGGTTTTTTATAAACAATAAACGTGGTTAAAACTAAGAAAATTATTAATTATGAAAAAGAAATTCGTTCAGCAAATAATACGTAATGGGCTATTATATTTTGTGCTTAAAATACGAAAAAAAACTAAGAAACGTTTTTTTAATTAAAAAATAAATTAAATAATGAGCCCATTACCAGTTCGGCCCTTCCCTGCAAAGCGCTCACACTCTCCCCGCACGCTGAGGGGTAACCCCGTTTCTATCCCCACTCCCCGCCGCCAAAAAATGGCGAGAGCTACACTGGTTTTAGCGGTATAATAGGATCCGATATGTTTATGCCGCTTCCTTACAATCATAGTTCCATGGGTCAGCTAGTTATTTAATAAAATAATGTTCCGGAACCCATTTGGTTTATTTGTTCATTGATATTGTATCTACATATATTTAAATAGTACAGTTTATTATTTCAACGGTTAAGCCGGGGGGGGGAAGGGTTAAGGCCTTTTCCCTTCCGCACCGCGACGGTCATGTTATTTAAAAAAACGGACCCCTAATGAAAGTAATTGGTGACCCCTGTTTTATAACCTTTTATGAACAGTTTTTAATTTTCAGCTAGGTTCAGAAATATTTCATTTGTTTGGGTTTTATTGTAAAGCGGAAATAATTTGATCCTCTGATAAAATATAGCCGAAGTCAAAGGGGTTAAGATTACTGATTTTGCGGAGTTCCCCTGTAAATTAAAAAATTTTTTTTAAAAAAACTTTATTAACACGTAACTCGATAAAATTTGCAACTACATATTCTTACGCAATAATGAAAAGCTCGTTGACGTCAAAAGCTGCACCGAGTTATGAAATAATGTATCTCTGACGCAGGACCTCCACCACCTATATACATATATTACTACAACTATTTAATTACCACTAACTTGTGACTCGCAGACGGTTGAACCCGCGATGGCGGTTGACGCGCCCATTCTATCCACTCCGCCACAAATCGGTTGACTATATATCATAATAGAAATATTCCTAAATAATATATGTATCTAATCCGTACTAGTTTGGCGAGATTTTTTTTCGTGAATACCGCACAAGAGTCCCAACTTCTCTCAACCGCCTTTTTTTACATTAGTTCCACACAGGAGGCCCTGAGGAAAACAATTCTCTCAGGGCCCATGTCCTCTTTGGGAATGCTGTGTGGAGGGTCTTTTTAGGGAAAGGAAGTAAAGGAAGTCATGAGAAGGAAAATGTTTCAAATGAATCAATCCCCCCACCGCGGGCAAGAGTCCTACAGGTCTACAGGTCTTCCTCAACCAGTCTCTCCCGATCCGGCCTGCCACGCAGTGTGTGGGCAGACGCATCCGCCACCAAGATCCGGACAATCCTCACCCTATAAACCCGAGCACCCCTGCTAAGTCACCAAACGTAGCGAACCACCTGGGGTGACCTATGGCAGAGGTGTTGGTAATCCAATAAATGGTTCCCGGGGCGGCGGTACCCATACCCGCCTCCCAAATTGAAAATTGGCCTGGAGCCAGTGAAACCACGCTATCCCCAATTGGGGTATGTTATGAGGCTGGAGGTAGTGGGGAGGGTAAGAAGATGGGGAAGAGGAAGTTGAGGAAGTATCTGGAAGTATCAGATCTGGTCACCAAACACAGCTTAAGTCATTTAAGCAATGTTTCAATTCTGAATGGTGGTCTTACACCAGGGCGACACAGAGAGTATCTTCCACTCTGGAAAGTGCCGCAAATATACTACATATTATTTTTAACCCCCGACGTAAGGAGCGCTGTTATAAGTTTGACTTTCTGTGTGTCTGTCTGTGGCATCGTAGCTCCTAAACGAATGAACCGATTATTATGCGGTTTTTTTGTTTGAAACCTGACATGATCGAGATGGTTCTTAGCTACATTTCATGAAAATTCATTCAGGCGTTTCAAGGTTATCAGCTCTTTTTCGAGTCGGGGGTTGCTTAAAATTTTGAAAATTTCACATATTAAATAATTAATTTGTGAAATAACACAAATAAAATTCGCTTGCGCACGCCGGGATCGAACTCGCAATCTCCGGATCGCTAGGTCGAGAGCCGTATCTCTCTACCTAGGAGATCTTAAAAAGGGCTAAGTTGAGATTATAATATACGGCCTCAACCGATCTACGAATCGAAAGGATGCGGGTTCAAAGTTTTTAAAATGTATTTTTAATTACAATATTAGACTTTTAGGTATTGTTAGATAGCGTCGTAAAATTTAATGTACTGTTTTTGAGAAACACTGTTACATTATAAATATACACTGAGGTCAGTATTTTTCAATAAATTACAAGAAGAAAAATAAAAATGGATATTAGAATCAATCAATAAAAAATTAAAACTCCCAATCATGGATTTGTTCCCCTACCCACCCACTCTACACTAATACCTACCTACCCAATTACATTATTATCTAGCAACAGCTCCACCCCTACCATAATAAAACATTGTTCGAAACTGTCAAATTAGTATAAGCTTTCCCTGACGAAGGATTTGCACATCAAATAAGTGGTTTATACAAAGTAAAATTATTTCATTATTCTATAATGGATAACCACAAAGTAATAGCTACATTCAAAAAAAAAAAAAAAATTATTAAAACTCCTTTTCTACTACTTTCGAAACACGTTATAAAAATGTCTACCAATTACAAATGCCGCTCTGAGAACCATTTATTAACCAACACCTCTGCCATCGGTGCCCTAAGTGGCTCGCTACGTTTAGTGACATAGCAAAGGTGCCCGGGTTCATGGAATGAGGTTTGTCTAGGTCTTGGCGGCGAACGCGTTTGCCACTTGGGGTGACCTGTGGAAGGGGTTATTCAAATATTGGTTTCCGGGGCGGCGAAACCCATATCCTCCTCATAATAATAAATATAAATTACGTCTCTACAACTCCAACCAGCCTCTCCACCTGGTGATTTAGACAGAATCAATTAAAAAACGTCTGCCAGAACATAGACAGACGGTCGAAAACAACGCAGGGAAATAATGTATTGACAAAATAACATAATACCGGTTATGAATGCAACAGTGTTGGTTTGAGAGCATTGGGGATTCCCTGTAGTATATACATACATAGCTGGTGTTTGTCTCGTAAAGCTAGTCCACTGCTCTGATGAACCCGGATTCACTTTTAAAACCGCGCAAATTCAACTTTCTCAGCCACCATTTTAAATCTGCCATACATAATAACTAATAACACACGAAACTCAACGAGTAAACATAATATTGTACAAGGTGGCGCAAAAGTCCTTTCTCGATTTCCAAAGGCATTTTTTTTTAAGTGAAAATTCTTTAGCACCGTTAGCGATTTGAAATTCGGATGAAACTGAAATGCGTCACAAAAATTTATTATTTGACGTCTTCGGTTCTAATATAATGCGGTAATTTAGGGCGTCGACGCAGGCCTTCGATAGCGCAGTGGGCAAGGCGCTCGACAAGTCTCAGCGGCCAGAGAGACAGATGTCAAGCGAACGGAGGTTCGAATCTTACAAAAAAAAAAATATATATATATATATTTTTTTTTGTAAAATCCATATCCAATTTTCAAACCACTTTAAAATAAAAAAGCAAAAGAAAAGAAAGCGATATCTAACGACTTTCCAGTTTCACTTCTACTGCGTGTGAATTGAACATTCTGATTTTTTTTTACACCAGCTCCATGCTTTCCCCAGGAGACCCTGAGGAAAATAATTTCCCTCAGGGCCTATATAATCTTTGGGGATGCTGTGTGGAGGATTTTTTTTTAGGAAAGGAAGGGGAGGAAGAGACTCGATGAAACGAAAAATAGCGATACTAAAAAGATACAAACACATACATTCATAGGCGTTAGTATAATCGGTCTCCTCTTTGTGCCGTGATTCGTAGCCTCCCCACTCTTGTCTACTTTAGTTTTCTAAAGGTTTCACTTCTACCGCGTGTGAATTGCACACTCCTTTTTTTTAAGTCAAAACTTCTTTAGGACCTTTGTGATTTGAAACTCGATGAAACGAAAAATAGCGACACTAAAAAAAACAAACACATACATCTATAGGCGTTAGCTTGCGATAGAATGAGATATTATAACTGGTCTCCTTTTTGTGCGGCGCTTCATAGCCTCCCCACTCTTGTCTATTTTAGTTTTCTGTAGGTTTCACTTCTACCGCGTATGAATTGCACACTCTGATTTTTTGTTACGTTTTGAAGAAAAGAAAACATTAAGACCAAAATTTTATTTCCTTTTTTTACTCCAAATTATATCAGGGATCACTGGTTAGTGAAGCAAGTCAAGTACGTCCCTTAACGTCCTATAAATCCATCATACAGCTTTTGCAGCATCTGAATGCCTAGGACTTTATCCTTTTAATACGCGAAGAAAGAAAGTATTCAAAAGTTCCACGTAAATTAATTTAGTTCTGTAGAAGTTAATCCACATAATATCATTAACTAGTTGACCCGGCCACGCGTTGCTGTGGCTAACCATCTACTGGATGGTTATCCAACCTTTATATAGGTAACTAACGTATTTAAGTTAATAAGGATTAATACCGTATCCGTCTAAATAACTTTCTTTACCGCATTGTACGTGGCCATTTTTTTAGAAGAGAGAATGGGTATAGTAAGCTATCCGTAAAAGATAGATATATGCCATGGCGGATTTTTTTGTAGATCTATAAAAGAGGAATATCCCACCATGCATTGTTTTGTTATATCTCAAAAATCGACAGCGCCCTTGAGATGATTTTTCATGAAAACGGCGCTTTATAAATCAGCCAAATATTATTATAAAGGGATTAGGCAGTGTTTTCGATGTAGGCTACCAGGCTTGACTTTTTCCGACACTTCTAACAATTATCGTTATGTTTCAACCAATTTACACAAATCCTTGACAAATTATATACCTAAACCTTCCTCACGAAACACTCTACCTACTGGTGAAAACCGCATGAAAATCCGTGCGGTAGTTTTTGAGTTTATCGCGAACAGACAGACAGACGACGCGGAGAGCTTTATGTAGAGATAGAGATAGAGACGGAAATCGATTCAATTAAAGATCAACTCATTTAATTGTAGAAGTCAATCGCATGATGCTGATTACGTGTAATCGTAATTGAATTAGGCGACCTTCTCTATCTGTTTAATTAAATTAATTGTTGAATCATGAATCATGAAACGGGGCGTCTTCGGGGACTCTTCATGATCGAACATTGCATTTAGAAAAGCCAATATAAATATTATATGAATTGAATTTATACTGGGGTTCTGTGTTGAGAAAACAATTTTTTAAAATAATTAATACCTACTAGTTTTGAGCACACCCTGGTGAAGTAAGGGAACGTACCCATACTACGTGACCAACTTTTTGCAATTTTTAACCCCCCCCTCCCCCGGTGACCAAAAACCTAAGCAACCCGCGTTTGTACCAAGCGTAGTATTTTGAAGACCCCCCCCCCCCCCGAACAGGTCACGTAGTATGGGTACGTTCCCTAAGCATTGCTTACGTAACATGTTGGTTTTTTAAACAATAAAAACGGGTAAAACAAAGTATTCTCTTAATTTTTAATTAAAATGGTACCATAAAACAAATCTGCTGTGTTTGAAGAATTAATAATCCATACTTATATTACAAATGCGAAAGTGCGTGTGTTTGTTTGTTACGCTTTCACGCCTAAACCACTGAACCGATTTGAAAAATTCTTTCACCAATAGAAAGCTACATTGTCAGCGAGTAACATAGGCTGTACATAATGGTAAGCTCTGACATTATGAAAATTGTATAAATGAAAATGTGTGTATTTCATATATTTTAGCGGCAGGGAGGAAAGACAGGGGGAAGGTGGGGTTCGCGGAGAGGGAAGAGACGAGGGCGGGGGAAAGCGGGGAAGGTGAAAGGGAACGGGGACGCACGGGAAAGGACAGCAGGGAGAATCAATTTATTTATTTGAATGACATTGCAACGCATGCCGGGTACCAGCTAGTAATATATAATCTATAGAATCCAAAACCTTGGATCCAATAAAAGTAACTTGAGAATCCAATTGAATTTCTGTTGTTTTAGTAATAATTAGAATATTTTTTATCTTTTCAAAAATTGGCTATCCGATAGGTACCTCCACACAAAAAATGTCTTGGTTTTTCCTATACTTTATTTTAATGCGCAAAAATAGATTGGTACATTATAATCCTTATTCTTATTTACAACATTTTTTTCTATTCAAACTTTATAGCCTATGTAATATTCGTGTTTATTTTTAATTATATTTGTTTTTTCGTGAACACCGTAAAAAGTCTCATCTGCTCCTAACCGCCTGCGCCAGTAAAATTTTGGTATGTATTATTATTATTATAGTATGTTGTGACGCTGACGGTAGTGCGAAAGGGAAAAGGAAGGTGGGGGAGTACCTGGCTATTTACATCTGGTCACCAAACACGGCTAAAATCATTTCAAACAGCGTTTCATTTCTGAATGGTGGTCTTACACCGGGGCCATACTGTGAGTATCTTTCACTCTGGATCGTGCCGCAAATATACGTTACATTATATTAAATGATTAAATTGTGAAATAATACAAATCAAATAAAATTCACTTCGGATTGCCAGTCGAGAGCCTTACCCCTAGACCACGGAGACCGTCAATTGATTCAGTAATGATCAAAATATACAATTTAGTCTTAGCCACTGGACGACCTCCGTAGTCCAGTGGCTAAGACTCTTGACTCACATTCCGGAGGTCGCGGGTTCGAACCCGGCATGCGCAAATAAATTTTATTTGATTAATTTGTGTTATTTCACAATTAATTAATTAAAAATAATATATAGTATATTTGCGGCATGTTCCAGAGTGGAAGATACTATCAGTATCGCCCTGGTGTAAGACCACCATTCAGAATTGAAACGTTGCTTGAAAATGGCTTTAGCCGTGTTTAGTGACCAGATCTGAATAGCCAGGTACTTCCCAACCTTCCTCTTCCCCACCTCCTTCTCCTCCCCACTACCTTCAGCCTCACAACATACCCCAATTGGGGATGCCATAGTCTCACTGGCTCCAGACGGGAGCAGTTGAGATTCTTGTGCGGTATTCACTGTAAAAAAAAAAAAAAAAATTTTAATTTAAAAAATAAATTAGGTTCACAAATAAATTTAAAAAATATATTTAAAAGTTAGGCATAATTTCGATCAATGAAATTTGAAATGCTGTAAAGGAAAAAAATGTTGATTGTTCAGGAGAACAAAAAGAAAGTTTTTTATTTTTCAAAAAATCAAATTTCCTGTTTTTGTGGAACTATAATTATGAATTTTCATAAAAAAATAACATTGGATAGATTTTGAATTTTTTTTTTAATCAGTAGATATATTATTTTTTCAGAAAAAATCCTCTTAAAATGCATGTCTAGAAGAAGGACTAAAAAGGAGTCCCTAAAAACTTGTTTTTTTTTTAATATTTAATAATAATAATATTTGGCTAACTTACATAGCTCTTTTTTATAAAAAATCAATATTGCAAAACAGGAATCATCGAATTTTTTGGCCCATGTTTCGAAAAGGGACAAATTCAAAACCTCCAGATTCCTAGTAGGTACTCGTACCTACCTTCACAACGTCATTAAGATTCCACCTTTTTTATATGAATACCTCACAAGAGTCCCAGCTGCTCCCACCTGGAGCCAGTAAGTCTATTGCATCCCCAATTGGGGTTTGTTGTGAGGCTGAGGGTAGTGGGGAAGGGAGATGGTGAAAAGGAAGGAAGGGAAGTAGGTACCTGGCTATTCAGATCTGGTCACCAAACACGGCTAAAGCCATTTCAAGCAACGTTTCAATTCTGAATGGTGGTCTTACACCAGGGCGATACTAAGAGTATCTTCCACTCTGGAACGTGCCGCAAATCAGGGCATTTATGGAGTGATACAAATTTTCTTCTATGTATGTTTTTTTATCCAAAGCTTTACTTAAAAAATTATTCATTTTGTAGTTTAAAGTTAGTTATTCTATGGAGACATTTATGTAATTTGTAATGATAAATGGTAGAGACAATACACTATGTATATATAGATATGATGGCTGAAATAACAAGATATAAATATTAGGCTAAGTTAGCACGTGAATTAAATATTCTGGAAGAATAACACAAATTAATCAAACTAAATTTATTTGCCCACGCCGGGATTCGGTCCCGCGACCTTCGGATTGCGAATCAAAAGCCTTACCGCTAGACCACGCCGACCGTCAAATAATAAGCCTACACATACATTACATAAAAAAAGTTAATAACGCCACAACGCACGCACGGACGTAATAATTGCGACACACTATGTCACAATACAGCGAATTAATAAACCCGTCAAACATAAATTACCTAACAACAAACTAACAGCAAAGTCAAGATATAGTTCGCAAAAAGATAATGAAGTCAGAAATGCCAGTAGAACAAACAAACAGAACAAAGCAGGTAAAAATGATAACATAATAAATAATTTTCTGCGAATTTCAGGGTGGTACCAAGTCACTGAAACATTTGAGATGTGGACCTACAGAAGAATACTCAAGATAAGCTGAATAGACGGAGTTACGAATGAAGATGTTATGGTTCGGATGAATAAACAAAAAGAAGTTATTTAAACAATAAAAATCCGAAAACTTCAATATCTAGGACATGTGATGAGACATCCAGAGGAGTACGAGATCTTGCATTTCATAATGCAGGGAAAGATTGCCGGAAGACGGGGCCCTGGAAGAAGGAGAACGTCATGGCTGAAAAACCTGAGACAGTGGTTTGGCCAGTCTACTGTAAACAAAGTCCGCATAGCCAACATGATAGCCAATGTCAGTTGAACGGACAGGACACGAGAAGAAGAACCAAGTAACTAAAAACAAAAAAAAAATATTTGGCGGCATGTGGTCCTTTTAGCTAATTATGATTTACAAATCACCTTCCAATAATATTTTATCATCAAATACAACAATTTGGGAGGCGATATGGTACCCTAAGCGGTGGACTAACGTGTAGAGCGGAAGGGGCGGCCCCTACGTGCTGCCATAGTGACTGGATTTTCGAATAGTTTAAGACTTGGTGCATGCAAATCGGATGCATAGTTTTTCTAATATGTTGTCAACCAGGTTGAAAACGTAGGTTCGAGAAAAACGCATTCAAAGTTTTGCTGAAGGATAATTCAACATACAAACAGTTTAAAACGGTTTCATATAAAATGCTGTATCTCCGTCAATTTAGCGAATTTCCTTACAACATTTGGTGAGAGCACAAATGCATCTTTCAGAAAATGAAATAAAGACAATGTTTTTACAGTGTCCTGGGTACCTAGCATGGTCGATCGACATAGGTTTTATCGAAAATGTCGGTAACTTGTCATCGCTCCCGAGCACGACTGCAGGCAGCTAACGAACAAATAACAGTTCACAACGACTAAGGGTTCCTATTTAATTTGACGTGAACTATTATTTGTTCGTTAGCTGCCTACAGTCATGCTCGGGCGCCATGACAAGTTACCGACATTTTCGATAAAACCTATATCGATCGACCATGCTAGGTACCCTGGTGCCTTAAAGCCTTGTTTAGGATTTGATCAAGGGAACATGGAGGCGTATGGAGGCCCCCAGGACCGGAATCCCATGTGAACGGAATAAAAAGCTTGTAAAATTACAACAACATCTTAAACTAGTGGGGGGGGCTCATTCATCTTTGCCGCCCCGGGCTTAGTACGGGTAGGTACCCTCGCCCCAGGAACCATTTATTGCATGACACCCCTGCCATAGGTTACCCCAAGTGGTTCACTACGTCTGGTGACTTAACAGGGTGCCCGGGTTTGTGGGGCGAGGTTTGACAGGGTCTTGGTGGTGGATACATCTGCCCACCAGCTCTGTGGCAGGCCGGACCGGGAGAGACTGGTCACTTTTGACCTCTCCAGCAGGACTCTCCCGGAACATCACCTTGCACCGCAGTGAGAGGGATGGATTCCTACCCACCTTTCATACCCTTTTCCTTCCCAAAACTTCCTCTCCTTCAGTTCTTCAAAAGACCCTCTACGCAGCATCCAAAAAGTTGACGGAAGTCCTGAGAGGAACTATTTTCGTCAGGGCCACTTGTGTGGAGCTAATGCAAAAAATAAAATAAATACAAATAGAAAACGCAAAAAAGAAAATCTGTGATTGAAACCAAAAAACAAGTAATTCTGAATATTTTGCCATCAGAATTTTTAATATCAATGCCAAATAGGTGAACTTAAATTTGAGATAAATATGACAAAAAATGGCGAAATTTCCCGAACGAGGAAAACTACAGCATAAATTAAATATAATGTTCTTATATAATAGGACGACAACATTATTAAAAAGAAGTTTAATGTAGATAAGTTTTAAGATTTTCACGGCCAGAAGAATTTTCGTTATATGTTTTTGGGGTGTTGTGCCGTGTTGCGCTACCTCCTTCTTTAGCCAACGTTTCGGACATCGTTGCAGTGTCCATCATCATCACACATCTACCGGATCTGCCGGATCTGCCCTGATGATGGACACTGCAACGATGTCCGAAACGTTGACTAAAGAAGGAGGTAGCGCAACACGGCACAACACCCCAAAAACATATAACGAAAAAGTTTAATGTAAATAAATAAATGAAAAGACGGCCTCCTTGGCAGAGTGGTACACTTATTCAGAGGTCGCGGGTTGGAAACCCGTTTTGCGCAAATTAAAAGTATTTAGTTAGATGTATTATTTGAGAAACAATTTAAATAAAATATTAAATTAGTGAACGTTCCAGTGTGGTAGATACTTTTAATAGTCCGTGTTTGGTTTTAGTCGGTATCAGAGACGGCATTGTGTACGGATTTATATTTTTTTGTGATTTTCTTATTCTTTCACTAACTTACGGGAATTGCGTTTCATTTTTATCATACGTGTGAGGGAGATTTATTATAATTATTATTGTATTTTTCCTTTGGAGGGATGCAGTTTCATTTTCGACTATTGACATTTAGTGCGCAAGAAAAAGGCGCAGCATTGCCTATGTGTTTAAGAACAAAAGTAAAACAATCAGCGCATTGACATTTGACGTTTTTGAATTTTTGGAATTGACTCACTATTCAATATTATATTTATCACAATATTGCTGCAGCTCTTCCAAAAAATGAGAATTCGTTCCAAACGAAACGTACGAGGAACAGAATTTTCTTTATAATTTTGTTTTAATAGCTATTCTGCTATTCGGGGTGGAGACTAATCAAATATCATAAAAATCGGTCAAGCCGTTCTTGAGTTATAAAAGATGTATCTAACCCGACGCGTGTCCGCGCGCCCGCGAAGGTTTCTATGTATACTGGTTAGCTCTGACATTATGAAATTTAAATAAAACAAATTCAATAGGTGGCGCGCGATTTGTTTAAAAAATGTGTATTTCATATAGTTTAGCAGCAGGGAGGAAAGGAAGGCGGGGAGGGGAATCTGGGAGGGGGGAGGGAAACGAATGAGGGGGGTTACAGGAGGATGGAAGGCGGAAAGGGAACGCCGGAGGAAAAGGGAACGACGGGAGGGGAACGGGGGCGGGAACGTGGAGGCGAGGGAGAGGACACGCAGTGTCCTAAGAAACACGCATGCCGGAAATTGCAACGCATGCCGGGTACTCGCTAGTTCCTAATAAATTGAATAATGTATTGAATAAAATATTTAAAAATATATTTCGCACACCTAGATAAAGAGTAGTACAACTCAACATTCCTCTTTTTTCAGGAACAGCGAAAAACGTTTTTCTCGATTTCTATTTGACCGATTCAAAATATTGTTATATTATTATGATATATTTTTTTTTTTACTTGGATATTTATTTGCTTAATTACTTAACCACCAAATTCACGCGTCACGCGTTTATTAATTAATTTCGTGTTATTTTAGTATTTGTGACAAAATCATTGTTTAACAATTTTATCAACTCAAATTGATTCCATATTAGTGATAAATTTTGAATTAATGCACTCTTTTTGTTTTATAATCTTCACAATACCGGAGTAAGTGGAATTGATATGTAGAACGCCCGAAAAACAAGACAAGTTCAATCACGAATACCAAATCGACTGAAAATATTCATGCACTACGACTGCGGTTAATCACGAATACAAGACTAAGTCGAAATAATCCAGTCTTTGTGCGTATTGACAGCACCTTCCCCTACAGCTGGTATGTCGTAACTGGTGATGCGTTACTATTGTTGGTAGGGGTTTTCGTAGAGCAATTCAGAATGACTGACCTAAGTACCATCTACAATTTTATTGATGGATATTTTTAAACAGGTGTCTTTGTGGTTTGTGTAGTTTTCGACGCAGATTCCGAAAATGGCAATAACTCGATTTTGGATTATTTCGAGTTGTGCTATTCTTTATCTAGGTGTGCGATTTATTATATTGCCAGTTTCTAGTCCGTCTTACATACAATACTAGTTTTAACTACAACAAAAGATAAAAACACTTTCGTTGAGAAAGGATTTCTGGGGCCACGTTCTTAGTAAGAATGGGAATAGTCCCAAGATAACGAAATTTCCTCTTCAATTATCTCGAAAAAATCCCGTCAAATGATAAAGACTCGTATATTATCACCTCTCGCTGTGCAAGATAATAAATAATGAAATCTGCGTTTAAATAAGAACTTATTCCTAGAAGCCCGGCTGTAAATCTTGTAACCCACCGCGACCGGTCGGGGTCCGTAGTCCGTACACGCTTAAATTAATTCAGCGAAAAAAATACGGCAGAAGAAATGCAAACTAAAGTGTGCATTTTTTTAACATTATTTATAATGTAGCAGGGGTCGATACACTCTCACAATTAGTACGCTTGAAAACAATCAATTTAAAAAAGTTTGGAGCGAGATGAAAATAATCTGGCCGGCTTCGCTTGAGTATCCATAGCCGTTTTAATTTTTAAATTTCATTTAAAAGCATAGCAAAAATTATATGGCGTCTTAACTTAATTTTGGACAGCGAATATTTCGAACACAAATTGACAATAATTCTAGAGCTTATGATGGAAATTACAATATGAGCTGAAAGTAATTTTTTTTACATCAGCTCCACACTGGTATAATAATGACGTGGAAGTTTTTTTAGGATAGAAAAGACGAAAGACTGGGAAGGAAAATATATGAGGGTTGGGTAGGAATCTCTGAATCAGGTTGTTTAGGAGTGACGGACGTATGAATTCATCCCTCCTACTGCGGTGCATGGCGATGTTCTCAAACCACGCCTTACCTCACCCCATGAATCCTGACACCTGACACCCTTGCTAATGACGTAAAATGAATAGGTTCCAATGGCCGAGTTGGGTAAGGAAGAGATCCTAGGTTCGATTGCCAGTTGCGACCGTGTCGTTTTTATTTTTCTGTATCTTGCTCGGCTTCATTTTCCGTTTAAATTAATTAGTACTAGCTGGTTACCGGCATGCGTTGCTATGCCATTTAATAAATAAATTGTTTCTCCCTGCGTGTCCTTTCCCATTCGTCCCGTTCCCCTTCCACCACCCCTTCTCTCTGCGTCCCCTTCCCCTGTCGCGTTCCCACTCCGATTCCTCCACCTTCCCTCTTCCCACACCACTCCCCCCTTCCCCCGACCCGCGAACCCCCTCCCCCCTCCCGAGTTCCCCTCGCCCTTCAACATTCCATACATTTTAAGATTTTCACGGCCAAAAGCATTTTCGTTATTTGTTTTTGGGGTGATATGCCGTGTGCCGCATATACCGGATCTGCCCTGAAGATGGACACTGCAACGATGTCCGAAATATTGGCTAAAGAAGGAGGTAGTGCAACACGACATAACACCCCAAAAACTAATAACGAAAATTCCATACATTCATTCCCGGTATATTCAGTTTTCAAACAGCTCGCGTGCCGCCTATTGCATTTTTTTCATACAAATTTTATAATGCCAGAGCCTCTTATATGTTATTCTGATGTATGAGCTATATTATTGTGACGTTTCATTAAATTCCACTCAGTAGTTTTGGCGTGAAAGAGTAACAAACATACATCCACACAAACTTTCGCGTTTATAATATTAGTAAGATAAGATTATCTTCTTCTTTAATCAAATAGATGTGTTTTAAAAAACTACAAATTTGTTTTTCAGAGTGTGGTCGGATCACGGACATATGAATATATCTGGACCTGCCCTAAGTGATAAAAACGTATTATTTCCCCCTCCACATGGCGCCGGCTGTAGCTCCTCCTTGGAACCGGCTCGCTCCATGGGGAGGGGATATAGCCTCGCTTGAATCTAAAATGTGTGACGTCATCATTCTTGCCGTGAACAGCGAGAAGCTGACATCCATACATTTAACGAAATAACGGCAGCTTGTGCTATACAATATATTTACGTATCAATATGCACAAAGCGAATGTGGGCGGTACTCCAATGTGCTCGTCGCTGGTTACAGGGGTAAGTAAATTATGAAACATTTGTAAAAGTGTTTTAACTAAACACGGCAAGAAAATATTGATATGTGTATTGGCGCGAGTCTTTTTGGGGCGAGCATTTGGCCTTAGCAAATAAGTTTTGAACGTGGCAAGCAATTCGCGCTCCCATGTAAAAAGGTCTATTCATTCAAAGCAGATTTTGCTTTTAAGAACTAAATGGTGATATTGTAATGCGAGATGCCTATATACTGTCAGATTGATTGTTCAACGAATGACAGTCATCTTTCCCCTCTTGCTCTCCATAGTTTGGTTTTACCCCTCATCTGTAACTGCTTGTCTATCCATTTGGATGTCTATGGGTCGGATTAATTATTGTCACTACTTGAAGAGCCGAAAAGAGTGAAATTTCTCGGTCACGGCAGGTAGAATTTTTAAGGCTTAAAGGTTATTTTATTTTAAAAATCTGCAGTCCTAAAACTAAACATTCAAATTTTAAATATTTAAAAAATATATCAAATCTACTTTTGCCACTAATCTCCTAATAAATGAAATATCAATAGTTAATGAGGATCAAGTGGTAACTGTAAAATCGTATAATCGTATGGTTTATATATTTTGTCCTCTGCGTGCAAAATCGTATCTTCTTCAAGCTTAAATTTTCTAATGAAACTGCGTTTATCTGAAGTGACCTGTCTGGTGATTATGTTATCTATAGGTATTATGTTTAAATAATTAGAAAGAGCCCTGACTGTCATATTTGTAGAACGCCCTTGAGGTGATTTCTCAGACAAATGGCGCTATACAAATTATCAAAAAATTACACAAAACGTATAATATTTCTTGTTTCACGTTACTGTCGTATTAGCTTTTCAACCACGCGACAGTAGAGGTAATATTTAGCTTAGATTGCAAGTGACAAGACGCGTTATAATATTTTATCTTGTAGGAAAGTTTACACTGCACAAAAAATAGATAGGTACCTATGTATGTAAGACGAGTGCACTTCACATCAGATACGTTCAAATAAGTAAATATAATGCAGTACCTATATTTCATATTGCAGTAATCAGGGCTGGGCAAAATACATGCTTTGCTGTAATTGAAATACAAATTACAAAATACTTTTTCGCATGTATTTAAAATACGAAATACAAAATACTTTCAAGTCGTGTATTTGAAATACAAAATACAAAATACAGTATTTTAACCATTTTTTTCTTTCAAATACAAAATACAAATTACAAAATACAAAATACATTTGGTTTTGGTAGAACCTTTGGTTGCAATAAATTGTCGTAAATGCCCTTATCTAAGGGAGCGTTTCCATAGAAGCAATGTTGAGCAGAGTGAAACAGAGACGTGCAAAAATTGACCAATCATATTGCTCAAAAGACATATCTCATCTCCGCTTCACTTGTAAAATTTGTGGTTAAGGACTCAGGTGTTAGATAATATAATAATAATATATTATTATTATAACACAACATTTGTATAGCGCAGTTTTGTGTTATTTCTAGTGACCGACCGAAGGTTCGGTTTCGGTTTCGGCAAGGTTCGGTAAAAAAATCTAGTTTCGGCATCAGTTTCGGCAGAAAATCTGCCGAACCTTCGGCCGCACCGAAACTCTACATTCGTGAATTATCGCGTGCCATTTGACTGACTTCGGGTGAGTTTGTGGCTCGTGTGTCAGCCACCATCATCAACTGAGTTCGCCGGCCGGTCCGGCGTGCTTTATTGTAAGTTTATGTGTAAAAAAAAAGGTGTAAGACGTATTAAATAATGTATATTTTTTTTCCAAAAAACTTTATTTATACACAAAAACATGACATTTTTGTAAAATTTATTAAATAAATAAAAAAAAAAAAAAAAAATGTGATCACAAACTTCAATTATTTTTATTTATTTCATTTAACAAGTGTAAATAAAAATTAAAATCTAGTCTCCTTCAACGGAAGCAATCTTCCAAACAGTCCCTCCTTTGATGTGCTTGGTGTAAGGCCCTCCGTTCATGGAGATACTTATAATCTACGTAATTGTGACGAAACCACAAGTACCCTGCTGCTATACTACTTTTTTATGCTAGTCTCCGTACACGGCGCTATCCGAAATATACTGAACTTGATAATTTTTCACGTGCAGCCGTGGAGTTAACACGCTGTCAAGCGATATCATATGACTTTTTTTCCAATATCAATCCATGCCATCTCCACTAAATCCTTTCTTACGTATTCTGGTAAAGTAAAGTTATATAAACATGCATTTTGTCCACTTCTAAAACAAATCTAACATTACTTTCAAGTAATGTTAGATTTGTAATGTTTGAATAAGTATCAGACACAAATGATGCGACGTGACTAAGTAACCAGCTCAGGTATTGGAGCTCCATCGAAGCCAGAGTTTTAGAATCTCAGAAACTGGGCGTACTGTGCAGGGCCCGCAGATACTTTAATAGTGCAAAACTGCTAACACTGTTCAAATTGAAAGTGCGCCCCACTGTTGAATTTGGCAGCCACCTCTGGTCTGGAGCCCCAAAATACCTTAAAAAAACTCTCGACTCTGTGCAGAAACCGGTGGTCCAATTGATAGACTATCCTAACACAAACGGATTGCGATCTTTAGAGCATAGGCGTCAGGTGGGAATCTGTCCTTGTTCCACCGGTAATACAATGGAAGATACTCTGAGGAAGTAGCGCCATTGATCCCCTCAGCACCAGTGCGTAGTCGGGGAACATACCAAACATGCGCCCAACATATGTACACGGTTGACATTAGTCACATGAGAACGGGTCGTTTCTATGACTCATTCTTGAGTTCAACAGCTCGGCTGTGGAACGTTTTGCCGGCCTCTATGTTTCGTCCCTCCTACAACATGGGTCTCTTCAAGACCATTTACTCCTTCCTCTCCCCAAAAAGACCCTCCATACAGCATCTTCAAAGATGACATACGCCCTGAGGGAAACGCAATTAAAATTATAATACTCAATTTATGAGGTCCTTACTTTATAGTGAATACAATTGTAAAAAATAAGCCGAATTTCAGTAAACAATAGATTTTTAACATGTTTCGGTTTCGGTTTCGGCCGAAACTGAGACAGATATCGAATATTCGGTTTTTCGGTAGAAAATCCTGTTTCGGTCGGACACTAGTTATTTCACTTCAAGTGCGCTCTACTGTAATTAACTTAAAAATAATCTAGTATTCAGTCAAATTATTCCTATAGTGCTTGATCTAATACTATGACACAAAAAAGTACAATACAAAGCAATGACAAGCATTATATAATATGATAGAAAATGTACAATAACAGTGCTGTTATAGCACAGGACATGTTGCCAACTCTAAATATTAACATACATAACATATAGCTCTGGATTCTAGCGTTTTTAGTCTACGTATTATCTATGTCAGTTTATTTTTCATTATCATTATTAAGATCGCTAAATGTATTTGAAAATGTATTTTGAAGCCATAAGTATTTGAAATACAAATTACAAAATACCTCAGCCCCAGGTAATTGAAATACCAATTACAAAATACATTTTTAGGAAGTAATTGAAATACAAATACAAAATACGTATTTGTATTTCAAATACGTATTTCAATTACATGTATTTCAAATACTGCCCAGCCCTGGCAGTAATACAAAGTTCATTTTATATCAATTATAATTATTCATTCGTTTGGACGTCCCATTATAATAATGGTCAGCGAAAATAACCCACATTATATGCATGTACCTCCTACATTTAGAATTTTTTTTTTATGTAATACATCTATTTTCAAAAGACAACAAGTCTATCTGCCGCCTTTCAGCTCGATCGGATGTTGGGAAGTGGGATAAT
This sequence comes from Limnephilus marmoratus, assembly GCA_917880885.1. Lineage (NCBI taxonomy): Eukaryota > Metazoa > Arthropoda > Insecta > Trichoptera > Limnephilidae > Limnephilus > Limnephilus marmoratus. The sequence continues at coordinate 6,555,666 of OU862922.1, read as the reverse complement.
TTCCACTTCCAAGACTTCGCGTCAAACGAACAAAAATGAAATTCAAAATTCAAACAAATGTACCTATTAAAAATATACGTTCTTTGGAAATCAACTGACTTGCTTAAACAACTTAATTTATATTTAAACAATAAAGCAGAATAATGTGTTCTGAAGCAGCAAAATTCTCTTGAACGTGGGAGCTCTAGTGTCATAAATTTTTCACAGTATTTTTCTGCCCGAAAGTATTTTGTTTGTTCTGCAAGTATTTTAGTTTTTATTTTTAATACAGCTGTTTCGGCTTACAATGCTATTTTTAATCTGTCATTATTAAATTAAATTGAAAAAATTAAATGAAGTTCCATGAATAAAACACAAAAACAATTAATCATCTGTTTTCAGTTAACAGCATCATTTCCGTCATGTGCTATGGGCTTTCAAATATAAATACAAATGTAAAAGAATAATACAAGTTCTCATATTGATCCAAAGCTCAGTAAGAGGAAAAATATCTCTAGTTGTAACCTAATTATTTATACACTAACACAAGAAATTTAAATTTTGTGACACGTATATACTCGTAGTTGGATAAAAAATGCAATTTGTCGGATATCAGAAAATGTCAATTCTGTTTAAAAATAATGTAGAGAAACAAAATTGAAAAATATATTTATTTTTTGGGTTGCCATGCTTTATTATAATTACATAACAAAATCATTAACGACCGTCAATACGGATTCCGGCGGAACCGCTCGTGCGGTGATCTTCTCGCGTATGTGACGCATGTTTGGGGGCGATGCCTGGAACGTTTCGGTGAGACCCAAACGGTTGCACTGGACATCTCCAAGGCCTTTGACCGGATTTGGCACCGAGGACTTGTCAACAAACTGCATTCTTACGGACTTCCCGCATCCTTGTGTACGTGGATTGCCGACTTCTTGAGGGAGAGGTCGATTCAGACGGTAGTCGATGGTTTCACCTCTTCCTCACACTCAATAAATGCTGGCGTCCCACAGGGATCGGTTCTGTCTCCGACTTTGTTTTTGTTGCACATCAACGACCTTTTGTCATGTGCACCAATTCATTGTTACGCGGATGACAGTACAGTTCATGATAGCTTTTTGTTTGACAAGCCCCCAAAGGGCTCACAAACTCCAACAGCTCGTAAGGCTTTGAAGCAAAGAATGGACGGTTACCTCGAGAGTGTTTTCTCTTGGGGTAAAAATAATCTCGTTGAATTTAATGTTTCAAAGACCCAATCTTGTCTGATTACGTCTAAAAGGGATCGATATGAAAATCTAGTCTCTTTCAACGGAAGCAATCTTCCGAACAGGCCCTCCATTAATATGCTTGGTGTAACCCTAAGTGACCAACTCAGGTAAAGTTAGCCTCCCAAAAACTGGGCGTACTGTACAGGGCGCGCAGATACTTTAATAGTACACAACTGCTAACCCTGTACAAATCGCAAGTGCGCCCCACGGTTGAATTTGGCAGCCACCTCTGGTCTGGAGCTCCAAAATACCTAAAAAATACCCTCGACTCTGTGCAGAAACGGGCGGTCCGTTTGATAGATTCTCCCATCTTAACAGACGGATTGCAATCTTTAGAGCACAGGCGTCGGGTGGGAATGCTATCCTTGTTCTACCGGTATTACAATGGAAGATGCTCCGAGGAACTAGCATCATTGATCCCTTCGGCACCGGTGCATAGTCGGGAAACACGCCAAACGCGTGCCCAACATTTGTACACAGTTGACATTTGTCACATGAGAACGGGTCGTTTCTTCGACTCGTTCTTGTGTTCAACAGCTCGGCTGTGGAATGATTTGCCGGCCTCTGTGTTTCCTCCTTCCTACAACATGGGTCTCTTCAAGACCAATGTTCATTCCTTCCTCTCCTCAAAAAGACCCTCCACACAGCATCCCAGATGACATAGGCCCTGAGGGAAATTATTTACCTCAGGGCCTCCTGTGTGGAGTTAATGTAAAAAAAAAATAAAAAAATGACTAGCTTTTCCCCGCGGCTTCGCTCACATGGTATAGGGGGGTTCCCACTCCGCCTCCTCCTCCTTTCCCCAACCCATCGCAAATTCATTAATTCCCGGTACATTCAGATTTCAAACTGCTCGCGTGCCACCAACTTATTATACAAATTATGCAATTTATTATGCAATTTTATTATACAAATTTCATAATGTCATAAGCTCAGCAGTAGTTTTATTAAAAAAATATATCCAATTTGGTGCAATCGTTCGGAAGTTATGCGCGTACATACCTTCGGTGATTCATTTTTAGAGATAGATTAACTACGACGCCGACATCGTTTCCACGGCAACCGTTTGTTTTGCTTTTCTTCTGACGTTTGCAATAACTCGATTTTGTTAAGGACAGAAAACGTATGATAAATAATTTCATAACGCCAGAGCTTATTCATTACGTTAGATGTTACCAATATATACAGCCTATATTACTCGCAAATAATGTAGCTTTCTATTAGTGAAAGAATTTTTAAATTTCATTCAGTATTTTTTGGGTGAAATAGTAACAAACATACATCCACACAAACTTTCGCCTTTATAATGTTAGTAGAATTAGTAGGATTGTATTTTTTCATCGTAATAATTCACAGGTGTTTGACCATTAATGTTATAAAAAACGTAATAATACAGGAAGCAATAAACTATACTACCGCTCATCTAAACTATTTTAAGAAATTGAAATTTAGTATGCAAATAATTATAAATAAGATAGGAAGTAATAAAAACAGTTAAATTGTGTCGACTGTCTCAAAAAAATGTAAACAACACAATAATAGTTGTTTATTATGTTAAATAATTCACCTGCGTGTTAATCTAATAATAAATATATTTTTTAAATAATATATTCTGTCTTAATGTATAAATATTAGGTACCTACATTATACAGAGTATGAATAAACAGTATAGATATGTACATTTTTACGCAGCATCGCGTTCATTGGTCAAATAATTGTATAATATTTTCGAATTAGTGATCAATGAACCGTTGGACGCAATTTTAGGCCATAAGTTGTTTTTAATTGTTTGTCTAGTTTGTAGTTGTAAGATTTTATTAATATATTATAATAGCTGACCCGGCCACGCGTTGCTGTGGCTAACGAAACACAACGCCATCTACTGAATGGTTACCGAACCTTTATAACCACCGCCATCTGTTAATTTGCATACAAATCAAATCCATATCACCCGCTTGATAGACCGCTCTCCACCACACGCAGACATTCTCCTTTATATTTCAACGAATTTACTCAAAATATTGACAAATTATATACCTAAACCTTCCTCATGAATCACTCTATCTATTAGTGAAGACCGCGTGAAAATCCGTTCAGTAATTTTTGAGTTTATCTCACTCTCGACAGACAGACAGAAGCGGCAGAGGACTTTAATTTAAAATAGTAGAGATTAGTGATCAGTAAAGACCGGATTACATGCAAATGCTTATTGAGACCCTTTTCAGCGGTAGTTGCATATTTTAGCAAAAAATTTGAGATCTTGCATATTTACGCCCGATCTCGTTCATCGTTCAGATGCCTCACATAGTGACACTATAAAAGTCATATAGCTAAGCGGGCGGCTAGCAAACTGATCGCTCCGGCCGCCCTTCGCCTTAGTATAAAAACGCTTGAAACTCATGGATTGGCGTTGAATAAATCTACTCAGGTTATGAAGAAAATTCGCCTTATGAATTCCTCGTTGCCAAACCTATGCCCGAGTTAACTCAAAGAAAGGTTTGAAAACTTTCTGAACAATAACCCAGGGTTTAAACCCTTGTGCCAAATTGATAGCTTCATCAACGGGGCAGGTGAAATTTTGCCCGGCACAAAAAGTTAAAAAATCACACCTAAATTTAAATTTTGTCCAGTCACATCATCAGTAGACATAGAACGCACCTTTTCCGCTTACAAAAATATATCAAGCGATCTTAGACACAATTTGTCTACAGAACACTTAGAACAGTAGGTACTTAGTCATATACATTTTTAAAGGTAAATTGTAAATTTCATTGTTAAATACATTTTGTAATTGATATTTTCAAAAATACGATTGTTATTACTTACTAAAATAAAAAAAGTATATAAAAATACGAATCCCTGTATTATTTCATGTTGCATATTTTGGCCCTTTTTATGAATTTTCATGCATATTTTAGCTATTTTTATTGCATATTTGCATGCATATTTTGGGCTGTTTTTGTTGCATATAATCCGGTCTTTGTTGATCAGTGATCAATGAACCGGTGGATGCAATTTTTAGTCACAAGTTGTTTTTAATTGTTTGTCTAGTTAGTAGTTGTAAGATTTTACAAATATATTATAATTTTGTACTGCGCCCTTGAGGTGATTTTTCAGAAAAAAGGCGCTATACAAATCATCAAAATATTATTATTATTATTCATACGGTAAGTCATATTTTCATAACTACTTACGCCTTTGACCGAAGAGTTCTCATTTTTGGTTGTATTCAACCCCCTTTTTAATGGAAAGTTATACAATATATGCTTCCAATTATTATTGTTCTTATTACAGAATGGTAGATACTCCCACCATCGCCCTGGTAAAATCCATCGTTCAAAGACCATCATTCAGAATCTAAACGTTGCTTGGAAAGGATTTAGCCGTGTTTAGTGACCAGATCTGAATAACCAGGTACACCCAAATCACCTACTTTACCATCACATTCCACTTTCTTCAAACTCACAAAATTCCCCAAATTGGCGATGATGTAGTCCTACTGTTTCTAGTCAGTTGAGAAAAATGTATGTAATTTACGTTTAATACCTACGAATATTTCTTTCCGCACTTTCTTATTGCCCTCGCCGCCCCATGCTGTCGTCTTTTTTACATTAGATCTACACAAGAGGCCCTGAGGAAAATAATTTCCCTCAGGGCCTATGTCATCTAAAATCCTGTTTCCTCCGAGGCCACCACCTCCCCCAGAATCCGAGGGCTCTGCCCACGATAAAGAGAATCATCAGTTTAATTCATAATTCATATTTTCAATTTGGGCGACGGGTATGAGTACCGCCGCCCCGTAAACCATTTATTGGATAATTGAACATTGAATAATAAATTGAACACCTCTGAAATAGGTCACCCCAAGTGGTTCGCTACGGTTGGTGACATAGCAGGGGTGCCCGGGTTCATGGGGTGAAGTTTACCCAGGTCTTGGCGGCGGATGCCGATATTTTCCTCATAGTCTCCTGTGTGGAGCTAATGGAAAAAAATGATTAAATCTAGGAAGTACCTAGTCCGAATGAGCCAGCGAGCGTAACGGAAGTTTTCCATAAATTGATAACCTTTGTTGAGCTATTACACCATTGACCATCAAGGATAACAACTCGGTCCAAAACCACATAAGTACCATTATCGACAAGAATGCTTAAAAAATACATCCTCATACCATTAGATAAGTTTCTTTGATACTTAATCATTTTATACAAATTTTAGACACGACTAAACAAGATGAAAATAATGTAGGAGAAATAGAGGAAGTGTTGCGAAAATCATCAATTAGAGTGAAAAATGAAACTGAAATTTTTGTCTCCGGTGACTTTCGTGTGTTTTTTTTCTTCACAACCAAACAAAAACATCTTTTTCCGCAAAGCCAATGCTCAACTTCTCAACCCGACCCAAACCGTCCAATGCCTATTGATTTTTGATGTTTTAAGCAGGAAAAAAAAACACCAAAAATGTCACCAGAAGCCTTCTTTGAAATTATTTCTAATACTTTCTTATACTTTTAACTACTAACTAACTAACTAACCATCACGCCGTTTCCCCGCAGGGGTAGGCAGAGAGGACGGACCGCCAAACAACTCGGTCTTGGCACACACTCTTTGCCTCACTCACATTCATACATCGTCTCATACATACTCTTCTATTATTCTGACTTTTGACATGGCCCGTCTCAAGTATCTGATTCACTTGATCGTGCCATGTCTTCCTCGGGCGTCCCCGACTTTTTCTACCATTCACATTTATACTTTTAACTAGGGATGTTACGCACATTCGCATGTGCGAATAATTCGCATCATTTTAAACATTCGCATTGACATTCGCAACAATCGATGCGAATGTTTAGCTAATGCGAATGTGTGCAGATCATGTAGTGACTCGCCCACTGTCCACGTGTCTTGTTTTTCAACAAGCAACATTAATGAGCCTTCGACAAGTTCTGCTAAAACTCTTATAAGCAATCTGGCAGGAATCCTCGATTCCTCAAGTGATAGCGAAAACTCCGACGGTGCAGAATATGGAGACACTAAGCTGTGAAATCAAAGCTCAATTGAAGGCATATCTTAAAGAAAAACGAGCCTCTCTTGATGAAAATCCTTTGGACTGGTGGAAGACTAAATTGAAGTACGACAAATTGACAGATCTGGCTCGTAAATATCTGAGCGCTCCACCGGCCAGCGTTCCGAGTGAACAATTGTTCAGTGCAGCCGGCCTTATATGCAAAATTGCTTTTTCTGAATATGCCTATCTTCTATAATATGCCTCTTTTGAACTTCGATTATTAAATTGCCTTATTACGATTATAACTTACTGTATAAGAATTGATTTATAGTTTTTTTTTTAATTTTTTATTAAAACGATGATTAATGTTGACTAAAGTTTTTTTTAATGTGATTCCTTAACATTTGCATTCGCACATTTGCACTCTGAACATTCGCATTCGCGAATGTGAAAAATATCACATTCGTAACATCCCTACTTTTAACTGTGATATGCACAGTGGCGTAGCGCGGGGGGGGGGTCGTTTTAAGGGGCGGGGGGGGGGGGGGGCGTTTTAACCATTTCATTTCATATTCTTGGCGCACCTACGATATGGACCAATTATTCATAATAATGTCAAATTGATCACTGTAGCGACTGGCAACACCGTCTATAGTGAATTGCAAGAATTCCCCGTGTTTTGTTTTGCGCTTGGATTGTTTATGACTAATTTTCAATGCGAATGATTGAGAGTCCGTTGTCCGTGGGCGATTGATTAATTATTGACAATTGAGAATTCTAATAAATTTTCATTCATAGCTGGATCATGAGTAACTAGCGAAGTTAGTATTAAATATTTTATTTACATTTTGTATTTATGTAATTGTATGTTTGACTATCTGACTCGTTGTTGAAGTTTTAATTTATTAATTTTAAAAAAATCAGTAAAGCAAGTTATTTTTTTTAAAGTATAATAATTATTCGAAAATGTTCTACGATACTTTTGTTTACGAATCCAACCCTTTCTTTTATTATTTATTATAAATGTCAATAATTATATTTTTTAAGCTGCAAATTTCGTAATTCGGAGGAAAACCATACGCATATTATGAGAGTAATACTAATTAAAGTTGGGTATTCGCATACAGATTCACTCTTAATTAAAACCAGAATTGTGTTCAGAATATAAAGATCGAATTTCAGTTGTGTATTCATCTGCTGATACATTTCGAAGGAGACCATTCTTTTATTCGAAATGTAGTTATAAAATTCTAGTTGCTGACAATTTATGTACTGCCAGAATCAAAGAAAAACCATTTTTATGTTCTGGGTGTACTTTTAATTCGCCGCATACGGTTTAATTTAAACCAGTTTTGTGTTCAGAATGTAAAATTCCAGTTGTGGATTCAATTTCGAAGGAAAACATTATCTTATTCGAAGTGCAGTTATAATATTCTAGTTGCAGACTATGTATGTGCTGTAGGAATCAAAGAAAAACCTGTTTTTTTATGTTCTGGGTGTACTTTTAATTCGCCGCATACGGTTTAATTTAAACCAGTTTTGTGTTCAGAATGTAAAATTCCAGTTGTGGATTCAATTTCGAAGGAAAACATTATCTTATTCGAAGTGCAGTTATAATATTCTAGTTGCAGACTATGTATGTGCTGTAGGAATCAAAGAAAAACCATTTTCATGTCTGAGTGTAGTTTTAATTCGACAGGTACAGGTTTAATAATCAGTTTTGTGTTAAGAATGTAAAATTCGAGTTGGATTCACCTGCTGACACATTTCGAAGGAAAACATTCTATTAATTGAAGTGCAGTTAAAAAATTCCAGTTGCAGACTATTTATTTAATGCCATAATCAAAGAAAAACCATTTTCGCCTTCTGAGTGTTGTTTTAATTACAGATTTAATTTGAACTAGTTCAGAATACAACGATAAATTAAACAACAAGTTGCAGATTTATCGTGTACCGAATGAAGCTTTACATTTGAGTTGCATACCAAATGCTGCAAAATTATGAGAAATTGATTGTTCCGTGTGTAACTATTATTTGAGGACTCTTACGCAGAATCAATCGTAAGTTAAAACCTGCCTTGTGTTCTAAACACAGTGTAAAAATTCGAGATGCGAAATCCTTTTATATGAATACCATTCTCGATTTCCGACAGCAGTTATAAAATCGTAGATAGAATTTATAAACATGATGTTCATTGGAAGAATACTCGTCAAATGTGATTAAAACAATCGGCATAAAATGAGGTCGTAATAAAAAAAATTAGATTTCTAATTCCCCCCCCCCCCCCCACCGGTGCTTGAAGTACCCAAATAAGGTAGCGGCGAAATTTTCATCCGCTCCGGGCGGCCGACACCCACGCTACGCCACTGGATATGCAATCATTTATATGGTATATCTTTTACGGCGGATACTAAATAAATAAAATATATGATCTGTGAAGAAATAGAATAAAAAAGAAAACAAACATTATTTTCTTTATGTTCTTTATTCAGTAAAGTTTATACATTACAGTAAGTGGATAATTTTTTGGCCATCACACTAGGCACATGCCCGTGTTGTAGTGGCCATTAAAATTGAATACCATTTAGGGAACTTACCCATACTACGTGACCAATTTTTTTTTTGCAATTTTTAACCCCCCCCCCCCCCCCCCCCCGGTGACCAAAATCCTAAGCAAAACGCCGCTCATTTGTACCAAGCGTGACATTTTGAAGACCCCCCCCCCGAAGAGGTCACGTAGTATGGGTACGTTCCCTTAGAGTCGACTGTAGTTTTCATAAGCTTGATAATACTTTCCTCGATTTTATCCCTACCAGCTACGAAATCTCGCAAAGTCGAGCTCAAATTTGCTATCAGTGGTATTAGTTTAGGCATGTCCCTAAAAGTAACCATCTTTGCAAATGAACCATTCGACTATCCGAATTCAACGATAACAAATAACGTTAGCGTCAAGTACACTTAAAATGATCGCACTGACGATTGTTCACGTAGCTCTTGTTGAGAACGACCGAGTGTCAAAACCCTAAAAAGTGGTTTTACCAAAAACTGTACTCCCCATTAGTGTTGGGTAGGACACGATATCAGGATGAGTTTGTATGAGGTACTCAAATATTGAAATGAGGTGTTGAGGTGTCCCACCTCATTTGAGGTGAGGTGTTACAAAATATTTTCGCTTACGGGGGGAGGGGATGGCTGGTTTTTTTCCTTCAGCTTGATTTTCTTGGTTCAGAGGTGTTGGTTTTCTAATAAATACCGGGGTGGTGGTACCCATACCAGCCTCCTGTGTCTGTTATTTTTGTAACGAAAAATGGATATAAAAAAGGCCTACCCCCTCCCCACCTTCACCACCTCTGATCCCCTCCCTGCACCCCCCCTCTGATCCGCCCCCCCCTGCACTCCCCCTCTTATCCCTCCCCCTCCTCAGCAACCTCCTTCACCTCATCTCAACACTGCCTCATCCTCCCTCCCTTGGGAGCTGTTGGCACTCTTGAGCGGTATTTACATAACATATAACAATAATTTAAAATAAAAATATATTAAAAAAATATATTTTTTGGCACAGTTGGTACTGTTGTGCGGTATTCGCTTATCAATACATAATTTACAATAAAAAATATTTAGAATAAAAAAAAAAAATTTAATCAGATGGGACTCTTATGCTCATAAATTATTGTTAGGTGTATTCACATAACAATAATTTACAATTAAAAAAATTTTCAAAAGAAAAATTATTTTGGAACAGTTGGGACTCTTGTGCTCATAAATTATTGTTTTGTGTATTCATATAACAATAATTTACAATAAAAAAAAATTTAAAAAAAAAATTTTTTTGGAGCAGTTGGGACTCTTGTGCTCATAAATTATTGTTTTGTTTATTCACATAACAATAATTTACAATAAAAAAAAAAAATTAAAAAAAAAATTTCGAGCAGTTGGGACTCTTGTGCTCATAAATTATTGTTTTGTGTATTCACATAACAATAATTTACAATAAAAAAAAAATTTAAAAAAAAAATTTTTTTTAGAGCAGTTGGGACTCTTGTGCTCATAAATTATTTTTTTTGTGTATTCACAAAGCAATTATTTACAACAAAAAAATATTTCAAAAAAAAATTTTTTTTGGAGCAGTTGGTACTCTTGTGCGGTATTCACTTAACAATAATTTAGATTAAAAAAATAAAAATAAAAATTTCGGAGCAGTTGGGACGCTTCTGCGGTATTCACAATATATGAATTGGCTTACCCCATCACCACCTCACGGTTCTAATACAAAAATGTCATAGAATATACAAACACTTCACGCCTCACCACCTCATACATTTGTCCCAAACTATGCGTGACATGACATGTAGTTTAATACATCAACCACCTCACAACTCACCTCATATTTGTCCCATACGTGACAACGTGACATGACATGTAGTCCAATACACCAACCACCTCACACTTCACCTCATATTTGTCCCGTACATGACATGAATGTAGTCCAACAAAACAAACCACCTCACTCCTCATGTTTGTCCCTCCTTCATATTTGTCGCCCCTTCATATTTGTAGTAATACAAAGAAAAAGAGTTGGTACAAATACATATTGTGAGGTGGGGGGACATTTTACGTGTTTGTATGGGACATTTGAGGTGCCTCTTGTATGAGGTACTCAACACTACTCCCCATGTGATAAACCCTTTACAATATTACAACGAACGTGCTACGTCTTGTATGAGAGAGAGAGAGAGAGAGTAAGAAAGACAGACAACAATGTCAACAATATAGGTATAAATTTAATAAAGCGTGCAAGATTGTCCAATGTCTCTTCATCATTACTGGAGAAAATATGTTTTGTTGGTTCCATGACAGTTGGTCCGGCGATAATTTATCCTGCGATAATTTATCCTGCGACAGTTGGTCCAGCCGAAAGTTTAGAAGATGTTTTCTTCAAGTAAGTAAGCAAAGAAGATATACGGCCGTACAACCAAAGTCGATATATTTCTATCTGAAGGCATCTTGAGTGAATATCCGCTGTAAAAATATTTTTACTAATAATTTCGACTCTCCGAAGAAGCCTACTAAATTGAAGATTTGACTGCGATATACAAAGGCGGCAATAAAAAAAAATCACCGAATATTATGAAGTACGGTGATAATATATATAAATATAATGATCTGTGTATTGTAATTGTACTGTGTATTTCGTAAATAATATAAATATAGGCATGTTCAGAAAGTAAGTGTATTGATGTTTTTTTTTTAAGATGTAATAGAAAAAAATTACAGGATATTGTTGACACACTTGTTGGCTATTTTTCAAAATAATCGCTATCCCGTTCAATGCATGTGGTGAGCCGTGGCACGCAGGCAAATCTTCAATTAAGAAGAAGAATAGATAAAAGGGTGCGATATTACAATTAATTATTTTACACGGTGTTCGGAAACTCATATTACAAGCGGGAAACTGGTGAGTCTACATCGCATTTGGGGTAAATTTTGCAGTAAAACCTATTTCAGATTTTCGTTTTCGTTTTCGAATAAATCGTGTGAGAAGTGAAATTTTTAGGTCAAATTTGAAAACCATTCGGTCTCTAGGGATTAATGTATGGTGTTTAATATATTTTAAAATTCGCCGAAGCGAAAACCTGGCTTATAGAGTTTTTGTTAACCCTTTAGTTCCCGAAGTTTTTTTTTTAAGTTTATCAAAAATTTATTGAAATGCTCAGATCGAAAAAATGAAGTTTTTTCTCTGTGTTTCCGGACACCCTGAATACCTAACTCGTTTATTAAATTTCAAATAAATTGTGAGATTTTTGGTTACATACCTTTTTACTTGGCAGTTCCAACGCCTAAGACCCAATCACCTTTAAGTGTCGGATGAGGTCAGCTTATTGCGATTAGTCCACTGGGCTCCAAAGTAGGTATATATATAAATACTTCGAATAAATAATGATACCAGGGGTTCAAGGAGTTACGTGGTCCTGCTCACGATCATGACCTGCCAACCCGGTGACATTCGTAGGGACGAATTACACAGGTGTAGCAACCAATAAACATGTGCTCACTATTGTCAAACAGGTACAGAAAAGGCCAGAACATTATAGAACGTTCTGGATGGGGATTATTTAATTGTCGCACTTAAAGAACGTGTTCAATATAGATATTGTTGATGAAACAAGTCTCAAAAGCAATTTATGATTACAAGAGCCATGATTCATTTTGGTTCCCTGGTTATAAACCCGTTTATACTTGCAGACAATATTTATTACCACTCGCACATTGTTAGGCATTCTAACGATTTGTAGAAGAATTTCTGCAAAGAGTTCTGCAATAATTTATATATAATGCATATTAGCGATGAATCAAAGTTGCCATATGATTAGCGTAAAATAAAAGAAATATATAAACAGCTAAATAAATTAATGTTCTCCAAAACGAGCTCGAAAAAAAATCATGTGTCATATATTTGGTTTATAATTATGTAATTTCTACTATTTAAGAAATTGTAAAAATTATAGTACTCATTAAAATTAAATAGTCATAAATACATTGAAAATTCATACGTCAAATATTGGTTTATAAATCTGTAAATTCTAATTATGCAATTGTAAATGTTCTCTAAAATGACCTGGAAAGAATCTCCTACTTGTGATCTGACTAAAGAAACCACTCATTCACTCTGAATGCAATTATTAATGTTCTCCAAAATGACCTTAAAAAAAATTACATCTTTGCGATTCTTTCAAAGACATTAAGAAACCATCCCTTAAATCAGAATACAATTTTTAATGTTCTCAAAAGTTGTCTTGACAGCAGCAAATTTCCGTGATATCTCGAACGAAACCATTCCTTTGTTAAGAATATTAAGAACTAAATATACAATTTGGCTGTCCTGAAACGGGTATCCTTCCCAGTTGGACAAAGTATCATTTTATAATGTTTTGTAATATATATGCATATATAAATAAATAAAAAAATAAAAAAAAATAATTTTGAGTTTAGAATCACAACCGATTTCGTAGCGTTTTGAAAATGTTTACAGGTTTGCCAAAATAGATCATCATTCTTTCTAGCCGAAGGAAATAAGTTGGAAAGCTCGGCCATTTGATAGAACTTTTCTTAAAGCAGCCCATTTTCTGATCCCTTTTTATATATTTCCTTCAGCTAGGACGGCCGTATACAGAAAATCGTATCGTCAGTAGACCCCTAAAATTGCTATTTCTCTCGTTAGGTGATTTATGATTTCATCTTGTAATATTTATTTAAGAGATTGTTACCCAGAAAACTGATTAATGACGATAAATTTAAAAAAAAATTCGAGTGCTGTTTACATGCGGTAGAAGCAAAAATTTACCAAAACAATGTCAACCAGGTCATAATCAAAGCGACCAATGAGCGCAGACCAGCGTAATTTCCGTTTCATATCTCAACCAATAGAAGCCTATAAAAGTGACATCATAATCAAAGCGGTTAATGAGCGCAGTTAATGCGTAGCAGGTACAGCAATCGTCATTTCCGTTTCATCCGAAATCCAAATCATAGCGGGGCTACAGAAATTTATTTTTTAAAAATAATCAAATATAATGTAAATACATTTTTAAATTTTCACGGCCAAAAGTATTTTCGTTACTTGTTTTGGGGTGTTATTCCGTATTGCGCTACCTCCTTCTTTAATAATATAACACCCCAAAAACAAGTAACGAAAAAAAAACTAGAATGAATATTTATTTTATTTTTTTTATTTTTTTTATTTTAGTTTATTAAGGAAACAAACAGTTATACATATTTTCATAATAGAGTAACATATTACATGGTTGCATTAACCAGCGAAGTTTCCGCTAAAATTTATAATATATATAAACATAGATTAAAACATAAAAGAAAACATAAAGTGGTAGAAAAAAAGAAAAAAAATATATATGTACAACAGAAATGAAAAAAAAAATACACAAATTAAAGCATGTGGGATATGTAAATCATCCAAATATTATTATTATTATTATTATTATAAAAAGAAGGAAAACATGCAGCAGGGGTGGAGAGTTCATAATTAACAATTTGTTTTGATTTTTTCTATTATGAATTTAATAAATTGGCCTGAGGATAAATGGAAAATATCAGCGTCGTAAAAGATATCATTGTATTTTGTGCACGTCCTTCGGAGAAATGAATGTTGTGTGTAATTTGTTTTTGAGTGTGGAATGTGGAATAGTTGGTTTGACCTTGTGTTTCTTATTGGACAGTGGAAATTAATGTGTTCCAGAAGATAGTTGTTGTCAACAACGTTGTTAATAATTTTGAATAGAAATTTCTGGTCGGATATATTTTTTCTATCTTCTAAGGTTGATAAATTATGGAATGTTAATGAGTCTTTTAGGCTTTCTGATGTTCGAAAGGATTTAAAGTCTAGGTGTTTCAGTATCTTTTTTTGAATTCTTTCTAACCTTTCAATATTAACTTTGTATTGGGGATTCCATATGACTGATCCGAATTCTAATATTGAGCGAACAAAAGAGACATACAGTATTTTGATTACGTGTGGTGACCTGAATGGTTTGGTCACTCTTATGATGAATCCTAGAAGTTTGTATGCCCTGTCACAGATGGAATTTATATATATATATATATATTTTTTTTACATTAACTCCACACAGGAGGCCCTGAGGAAAATAATTTCCCTCAGGGCCTATGTCATCTGGGATGCTGTGTGGAGGGTCTTTTTGAGGAGAGGAAGGAATGAATATTGGTCTTGAAGAGACCCATGTTGTAGGAAGGAGGAAACACAGAGGCCGGCAAATCATTCCACAGCCGAGCTGTTGAACACAAGAACGAGTCGAAGAAACGACCCATTCTCATGTGACAAATGTCAACCGTGTACAAATGTTGGGCACGCGTTAGGCGTGTTTCCCGACTATGCACCGGTGCCGAAGGGATCAATGATGCTAGTTCCTCGGAGCATCTTCCATTGTAATACCGGTAGAACAAGGATAGCATTCCCACCCGACGCCTGTGCTCTAAAGATTGCAATCCGTCTGTTAAGATGGGAGAATCTATCAAACGGACCGCCCGTTTCTGCACAGAGTCGAGGGTATTTTTCAGGTATTTTGGAGCTCCAGACCAGAGATGGCTGCCAAATTCAACCATGGGGCGTACTTGTGATTTGTACAAGGTTAGCAGTTGTGTACTATTAAAGTATCTGCGGGCCCTGTACAGTACGCCCAGTTTTTGGGAGGCTAGCTTTACTCTGGCTTCAATGGAGCCCCCATACCTGAGCTGGTCACTTAGGGTTACACCAAGCATATCAATGGAGGGCCTGTTCGGAAGATTGCTTCCGTTGAAAGAGACTAGATTTTCATTTCGATCCCTTTTGGACGTAATCAGACAAGATTGGGTCTTTGAAACATTAAATTCAACGAGATTATTTTTACCCCAAGAGAAAACACTCTCGAGGTAGCCGTCCATTCTTTGCTTCAAAGCCCTACGAGCTGTTGGAGTTTGTGAGCCCTTTGGGGGCTTGTCAAACAAAAAGCTATCATGAACTGTACTGTCATCCGCATAACAGTGAATTGGTGCACATGACAAAAGGTCGTTGATGTGCAACAAAAACAAAGTTGGAGATGTGAAATGTGTTCGGAAAGACATTCCGGAGTCCATAATTATTCCTAAGTCCAATATTTACATATTCGAAAAGCATTTACGTGCGCATGCCCACGAAGTTTTCTATACTGGTGAGCTCTGGCGTAATGAAATTATTTTCTATACCATTCATCCGAAAATATACCATGCAATGAAACTTGAGTGATTTGTTGAACGCACGCTCGCAAAGGTTTCTTTATATAATGGTGATCTCAGGCATTATAAAATTTGTATAATTTTTTTACAATAGGTTGGGCGCGAGTTGTTTGAAAAAATGTGTATATTTCATAAACAGGGCCGGGGGTAAAGTGCATTAACTTCGGGAGGTGATTCTACATGATATTACAAGTAAAAAAGATAGATAACTTTTTCGAAATTCCAACTTTTAGGGGTAGTTTTGGGGTAAAAAGATAAAATTATACCGGCGCGCGGCGTTTGCCGCCAGCTTTATTATTTTCCGCTATTACGATACGGGCCAATCACAATCATGCAACGTTGCCACAATCGTGCCCGGCAGGTTCTCAGCAAGTAAGATCGTACCTCACACTAAGGATTTTTAGAAGGTACGTCTTTTTGTATGGGAAAAAAAGTTGGCATTTCGGAAAAAGTTGTTAATCTTTTTTACTCCTACCATCATGAAGAATCACCTCCCGAAGTTAGTGCACTTTACCCCCGGACAACCTGTATAGTATGCGGTAGGGAGGGAAGGCGGGAGGGGATGGGGACTTCGGGAGGAAGGAGAACGAATGAGGGGGTATTTGCGGGATGGGAACTAAGGAGGGGTAGGCGGGGAAGGTTGAAAGGGAACGCGGGACGGGAAGGGGCTGCCGGAGGGGAATGTGGGCAGTAATGGGAACGCTTGGGAACACGCAAGGAGAAACACTTCCTTTCTTTGAGTGGCATTGCAACGTATGCCAAGTATTCGCTAGTTATAATATAAACGCATAAATTTAACTTTTGGGATACATTTCAAGGTAAAATGCATAATGACAAGTTTGGGGCAGTGCCAGGTGAGGTTGTTGCAGAAAGGGTTAAAATATTGAGAAACGAAAAAGAAACTACCGAAGAGTGTACAAAACATGAAAGGTCCTTAACACACAAGTGGTCCAACGTGAAAGCAAGAAACTGATTCCGGTATTAACTTCTTCAATAATCCTGTTTTACAAGTTCCGAGGAACTCAGCAGAGTACACTTGGTAGAGTATCTTTCGCAAGTGATTAAAAATACATTATGCATTTGGAGTTCATTTATGTGCTTCCTGGTTATCAAATTTCCCATTACTGAAGAATATTGTCGGAAACGTAAATGTATGAAACTTGCCTTTAAAAAATCACGTTCAAGTGGGTAATTCGAAATAATTTTATTATTTTACCGTTAACGTTAACGCTGCTACGATCTTCAAATGGTCATTAACCTGTATGTACTCATAGTGTAATAATCTAACATATTTAAGATTTTCCACAATAATTTTAGAACACATTTAGACGCTCTATAACAAAGTGTCACTATATATAGTGCTTAAGTTTTAGATAAAAATACTTGAAACAAAAAACAAATAACAGTAAATAATTCATGTAATATTAGGTGCCTATCTAAAACGCATACAAATACAGTTTTACATTGAGAAATGATGGAGAAACAATAACATTCTGTATGCCTGAAGTAGTAAACTCTCTGGCGTCTTAAAAAATGGAAATATTTTTTTCCTGTATGTTCTAAGGCAACGCAATTATTATCTGCTAGCGACATAATTTTCGAAATATTCTAAAGCTTTGTAATATAATTATAACTGTCAAAAAATTGAGTAAAATGCTATGGTTTAAATTCCATTTTTTTTTTCAAATAATCATAATCATAAATCATAAACATATTAGCATACCTCTTCAAACACAGAACTACCTTTGAAAATGTCCAAACTGCTCGCGATACTAGAACCAAAGGGCACAATCTCTTACTTATCCCTTTTGCTAAAACAACCTTCGGCCAAAGAAATTTTAGATACTTTGCAACAAAACTATATAATACACTTCCACTGGCAATTAGACAAAACACAATGTATCTTAAATATAAATCTGACACCAAGTCCTGGATTACCAGCGAAAATAGATCCAACACCAAAGATTATATCAAAACTAACTTATAAGTATTTATTTTTTCAATTTTACGTTGATGATTAACTGTTACTTGTAATATTGTGTTATTATTTGTACTTTGTATGTGTTATTATTATAAACTGCTCATGCTAGGCGCCTGCTCTCAACACAGGTTCTCCTAGTGAGACAGGCATAGAATAAAACAAATTGTAACTCAAAACTAATAAAGATGAATAATAAAAAATAAAAAAAATCAAAGAGATAAATTGTTTCCAAAATTATCAGACATAGCCTGGTAGTAAAACAAGTGATTAATAATAATCCTATCCTATTAATTAATCAATAAGCTCTGGCGTTATGAAATTATTTATCATACTTTTATCGTCCGGACGAATAGCAAAACGTTGCTAAGTAATCCTTTGACGTGCGCTGTAATTTTGGTATTTGTTTAGTTTACTACGGTGATTCTTTTGATAGTAAAAATTCGAATATGTATAAAAAACTAATCTATATTAATATTATAAATGCGAAACTGCTAGTGTTTGATTGTTACGTTTTAACAAGTGGCACGCGAGCTGTTTGAAAAATGAATGTTACGGATATGGGGCGGAGGTGGGGGGGGGGAGTGATGGAGGAAGGGCGGAGAGGGGTGGAGAGGGATAGGGAAGGTGGAGGAGGCGGAGTGGAAAACCCCCTAATACTGTGCGAGCGAAGCCGGGGGCAAAAGCTAATTAATAATAAAAGGTTAGGGATCCAGTCATCAATTTCCTAAACTTTAACTATAAAATTTCCTAAACTTAAACTTTAACTTTCCTAAACTTTAACTTTTCTATTCAACACATTCTTAACAAAAAGTGGACTTTAAATATTGAGAGTAAAATATAGACGTAAATATCAAAACACGGGGAAAACAGGTTTAATTACAGAAGGATTTTAAGATGACCTTTATTCAAAGTCGAAATTTTAGACGATGTGTATTAATCCCAATAAATTTGTCACCTGATTAGTAAAATTATTTTTAACGACTTTTTCTAGAATAATTAATTTATAAGTCGTTAATAAGGTGAATAACTCCTACATAAACGTCAATTAATACAAGAGATTAAAATTTATAACCCGCAACCTAGATCAGATAATTCTTAACAAGATCAACAGTAAACAGTGGGTATATAACGAGAAGAAATTTACAAGTACTTAAAGGAAAACATAATTATTATTTGGTCGAGTAAGACGATTCTTGCTAGTCTACATAAGTATCTGGTACCGCGGCCTAGCTCAACTTGTTATAGTAATGGTTATTATGAAATCATCCGAGCAACCCATCAATCCATAACCAGTTAACTAGTCAGTGGCGTGACAGTCGCCACAAAATCAAAAGAATCACTAATAAGAGTTTAACTCTTAACAACAACTATTCGCTTTGTGACGCGACGATTTACGCCCGTGGTCGTCAAACTGCGGCCCGCGGGCCGCACAAATATCTGGCGTTTTCTTTTTAAATATGTATTTTTCATGTACAATTATACAATACGTTTTTTTGCGACCCGCACAAATATCTGCCGTTTTCTTTTTAAATATATTTTTTTTCATGTACAATTATATTATCCGTTTTATGCGGCCCTAAAAAATATCTGCCGTTTTCTTTTTAAATATATATTTTTCATGTAATTAATTATATTATCCGTTTTTTTACAATTAATCATATTGTCGTTTGAGACTTTCAGGGGGGCGGTAGAAGACCCAGAGAAAATTAGAGGGCGTAGAGATGGCACAGTGAGGTTGTAGGTAGATAAAAAAAATCGTCTAAAAAAGACACGCTTATCACGTACTAATAAAGCAAAATAAACTTTAATATTGGTTAATTTTTGTTATTGTATGTATTGTAATCATTTTTATTCTTATCACGTGTGCGAAAATTCTAACGTTTCGATAGTTCGGGAAGTGGATGAAAATTGAACCGAAAGGCTCTATTACAGATTCACATACATTTTTTTTTTAAATTATGATTTTACGTGTATTATTATTGTTAAGAATTGACCACAAGAAGGAAGGAAGTAGCAACCCGGTACTTAAATACAAAATAATTACTTTTTTACTTGCTACATAAAAAGGTATAACACCCCCCCCCCCCGAAATCATAAGTGTGTGGCCCGCTGAAAGTGAGCTCTTCATAATAAAAGAGATTAAAAAACGCTAAATAATATATAATATATGTACATATTATCTTGGATTATTATCTATATATAATATATGTACATATTATCCTCAGAAATGAAAAATGTTCTCTCCTTGAACATATTATAAAAATAAATAATGAGTGAAAATGTGGAATCTCATAAAACAAAAATAAAGAATAAAAGAAAAAGTGATATCCCACACCACAGACCTAAAAAATGAGAGAAAATGTGGAATCCCATACCATAAAAATAAAGAATGAGGTAAAATATGAAATCCCAAGACGGCAACTGTCATAATTGACTATCGTTTGAAAAGGGCAATTTACAATTTAATTCGAATGCTCTTTGACTATATCAGTCGAAAAAAGCACATGGAAATTTTGAAAATTTTCTGAAGATTTATGATTTCAAAATGTATAAATACCGACGTATAATAAATACATTTTGATTTCAAAATGTATAAATACCGACGTTGGAAAATTTACAGGTAGTCGTGATCGACCACGACTACCTGTAAATTTTCCAACTTCAATATAAGAAATTATTTTTCACCTTTAGCGCAGCAATTATTCTTATTTATTCATTTTATATTATAGACACAAACATTAGGTACATTGGTAACAGTGAGAAAACAAATTTACATACATTAAGTTATATTTCACGGTGGATACCTTTGTAATGTCTTATTTGTGGTATGCAAATTTAGTAATTTATTCTATATTATATAAACAAACAGTACATTGGTTACAGTGGTGCGACAATTTATAGATATTAAATAATATTTCATGGTGGGTACCTACGATATGTTTCTTTGTAACGTCTTATTTGTAATTACCGGGTGATGTATGTAGTGTGTAGGTGTGTGTATGTTTGTAGATGTGAGAAGTAGTGAAGGGATATGTATGCGGATTAAACAGTTTACATCATGGACATGATGCTCCTTTTAAATGTAGGCAGTGAATCCGAAATTGTAGTCAAACGAAAAAAGTTTATATTTGAAAACATTATAACTATTTGTGAAGACATCTCGATTTAATTAACTGGTTTGCCCAGGGGCTCAGGGGTTCGTCGCCGCGCCACTGAACCCGGTAACAAGATCAAATCTTGTGAATTTCAATTAGTATAATAAAACAATTTTCGGATTCGTCATGACGGCTTGCTGCCAGTTGAATAAGAACCTACCTAATAACAATTATTTCAGTATCTGAAATGCAGGATCTATGTCTTTGCAATTATATCTCTTGAAAATACGTTTTTTTTCAACTTACATGAATGGGCATTAAACTAAATCGAAAAAGCTCTTAGACATCAACGAAATTCATACATGTTTCTAAAATCGAGAATACTAAACAGGAGGTCCTGAGGAAAATAATTTCCCTCAGGCCTATGACATCTTTGAAGATTCTGTATGGAGGGTCTTGAAGAGTGCTGTTGAACTCAAGAACGAGTTGATCTTTGCTTTGCTTATTTTTGATGACATGAGGGTGGAAGTTTGGATAGTGATTAGGTCAGCAGTATCAATATTTTTGTTTTACTTTTTCGGATTATCTACAGTATTTAGTCGATTTTGGTTTAAACACATATGGCAACCCTACTTGTCTACGCTCGAAAACGAAACGCATTTCCAGGATTCCCGAAAATAATAGATACGTTTACTCGCTTAGAACCGAGTATGAGAATTACCGCGCGCTATTCACTTGTCTAAATTTCTGCCGCCAATCTAAAGTTTCGTTTCGGTACGTTTGACGATTTGACGTGTTGCAAGTTAATGTTTGTTTTACCATTGATCCATTTTGCCAAGTTGAATGGTTTAAAATGGCAAATCTAAGTTATACCAAAAATTATTCGAAAGTTTCAAAAAATCTTTAAGTCCTCTATTCCAAGCCTTATTTCTAGAGTTACAAATTATTATCATTATTTTTTTTAATTTCATAAAATTTATTAGTTACAGATTTTTCTTTTTTTGGCTACCACACTAGACACTAGGCTAATGCCCGTGTTGTGGTAGTCGTACATTTAATATTTTAAATACGATATATTAAATACCATTTTATTAAAACAGATGACCAAACATACTAAATTAAAATTAAGAAATACTTAAAAGTAAGTGAAAAATAAAGAGGAAAAAATCATATTTTAAAGAAAAATAGAAATAAAAATGAAAATTCAAATTTTGAAATACATTTTATTTTTTATTTTTTATTATAGCGACTATAAAGAAAACATTTTACATACAAAATGTAATGTGAAATTAAGAATAAAATATTGTATTTCTTAGTCCTCCTCACTAAGGGGGTCCTGTGCCGAGGCGGACTAAAGTTATTTAAATATGGTTCATTGTCTTCTATGTCGTTTTTAGCGTCTTCGCTAGGGTTTTCTCATTGACCTCTTTAAGCCATATTTTTATTCTTGATTTGTATTCAATTGGATTTTTTATTAGTTTTATGTCTTGGGGAAGGATGTTATGGAGTTTTGTTGCAAAGTATGTGTAGTTTCTTTGTCCAAATGTGGTTTTATAACTTGGAATATTTTTTATATAATTTTTATTCGATCTAGTGTTATGCATACACTAATAAGAAAGATTAAGTGTTAAAAACTCAAGTGTTCTAAACAAATATGTAAATTAAAACATATAGGTATATAAATTAAAAGTAACACATAAATAAAATTAAGTGAAAAACTAACAGGAAAAAAATAATAACATTTTAAAGAAAAATAGAAATAAAAATGGAAATAAAAATTTGATACGCCAAAATTAATAATTAATGTTGCTCATGAATCAATAAAGAAAGCAGAACACATTGAATGCATGCATAAATGATTATGTAGGCGGGAGAGGGAGGGGGGGGGGGGGGGTAAGAGCTTTGCTTACTTTTGCTGACGAGGGGGAGGTGGGGGGGGGGGTTAATAATTGCAAAAATCTGTTTACCTCATATTCGAACGGCCCCCTATCGATTCGATAAACTCCGATTGGAAATAGTCGGTGTAGAAAAAATATTTCGGAATTAGAAATTTCGCTTGGCACCAAAGTTGGCCATCTACTATTGACTATGCTGGTGACTCACAACATCTGCCGACTGCCGAGTGTCACTAGTAGACCGAACTACGACGTCACTGTAGAACTAGAATAATACAGGTTCAGGTAGATGACATAGATTTTGCTAGATCATTTTCTTGGCGAAATATAATTCGGATTAACGAATACCGATTTCGATAATCGCTTAAGGAACCGATCACTCAAACGAATTTCAATCGATTAACGACAATGTTCAGAATCACTTTGGATCAATTATGTTCAATTTTTTAAAAATGCATGCGATTGAGTAACAGAATATTTTTTTTAAGAAACAAATAGGTTGATACTCTTAACTTACATAATAAGGGATTAAATGGGGTCGAGTCAAAAAAGGTTTTTGTGATTCAGTTGATAAAAGGTAGGAGTTTTATTTTGCCCTTAAAACTAATAAGGTAAAGGGAAGATGATGTGGAATGTACGAAAAGGATTGGAGATGCTCCCGATACCTTCTATACACAATATACAGAATATAAAAAATCTTCTTTTTACCATCTTTAGAGTTAACGTGAACACAGAATAGGTAATCTAAAATGAACACGAGAAGAGTAACTAAGATGGAATCACACCATTTGTCAACAGAGAGGATGGATAGCACAGACCGTCTCATACTTTTCTGTTATTCTGGCTCTTGAAAGGACACATGACCCGAAACAAGTACTGATTCACTTGATCGTGCCGTGTCTTCCTGGGGAGTCTCAGAATTTTTCTGTCCATTTCCGAGATATTATTTTGACATTCCTTTCTCTGTAAATCCAATATTTTTAATAATTTTACATATATATAAAAATGATAATATATATATATACACGCGCTATATTGTTTATGTTAACAGGTTAGAAAGAGTTCAGGAGCGATTTCTCAAATTCCTCAATTTTAAATCATTCAATGTATACAACTCTTACGACGAAATCGAGAAACATTTTCGAATCACGAAACTGCTCAACAGGAGGCTTGTCGCTGATCAGATGCTCCTGTACAAAATTATTAACTCAAAAATTGACTGCCCGGAGCTGCTAAATAAAATAAATTTCCACGCGCGCCGACTCGATATAGCAGACAAAATACCCTTTTCTACATTGATAGATGCAACACCAATTCCGACCAAAATGAATTTATGCAAAGGACATGCAACTACTATAACAATAAATTTGCGCATATAGACACACTTGCTGACATATTCACTGCTAGCTGTCGCTACAGAATTTCATTGTATCACATTCTAGGTACGAATAACACATAACACATATTCATGACGATTACATTAGTTGTACCTAATATTTTTATATTACTTGCGTGGCAACTTTCCCTTATCCCTCTCCTCCCCATACCAGTCCCTACCGGAATACCTATTTCGCAGTCTATTCAAGTATAGTAAAGACTTTTATGTTCCTTAAATAAATAAATGTACGTGGATTTTCTTCAGTATTTTAGCGAAAGGATAATGTTTTTAATGCCTTTTTGTAATTCAATTAAGCCGCGAGACAGCATTTCCAGCTTAAGCCAGTCGGTAAAAAAAACACCAATACGTACATGAAGAAATAAATAAAAGGACGGAGAAACTTTCCAATTACCATTCCTGTAAACGAGATAGCAATTAAAGAGGTAAAACCATTGGCTGACAGGCTTTCTCCCACGCCAAATAATTTGTGTTTAATGGAAGACGCAATAACCTATGCAAATTCGTCTTATTCAATGAGTTCGACAATTATTCAACACTTTTTTTGCAATGGAGTATTGAATTGGCTGTCTCAAGAAGTGGGAAACAAACAATGAGATTTTTACACATGCAAAAAACATATTTGAAGAGACTGTGGATGGTGACATCACTTTAATTCTTGGTCTTACGTTGACTAGAGGCATCGACGTTTTACAGGCCACCTACACCAAATTAAAGTGTGTGAATGAAATTCATATCCAGTAAACAAAACTGTACATTTGACCAGTGATTTGATAACAATGATATAAACACCCCGTGGAGAGGAATATGATAGAACTAGGAAGGTTCTTTTAACAAAAGACAAACTTTTGACTTGGCGATAATTAATACGCCGTACCAACGGCAATGTCCTTTTTACAGGATTGTTTGAGAAAAACTGTTCCGCGGAATGCCATGGATGTAAAATAGATTCCAGTAAGCCTTTTCACTTTAATATAACTAAACATATTTTCCTTTTGTTGTTTAGATCCCAAACCAATAACAAAATTATGTTTGAAGAAAATTGTTCTGCTAAATATCTTGCTAAGATTTCAATATCTTGTTATTCTGGTGCTTGTGTCTTTTATTTTACAGGGTTTGACGAAAACTGTTTTGCGGAATGCCACGGATGTAAAACAGATTCCAGTATCTTGTTATTCTAGTATATTTTATTTTACAGGGTTGTTCGAGGAAAACTGTTCTGCGGAATGTTTCGGATGTATCCAGTACCTTGTTAGTATATTTTATTGTACATGGTTGTTCGAGGATAACTGTTCTGCGGAATGTTACGGATGTAAAACAGATTCCAATATCTTGTTATTCTAGTGTCATTTATTTTACAGGGTTGTTTGAGGAAAACCGTTCTGCGGAATGACGTAAAATAGAATCCAGTGTCCTGCAAGCATCCAGCAAAGTACCTTCATTACCATTAGTTAATTAGTCACAGTTTGGCAAACAGCTGAATAGTGTCGCCAAGAAAAAAGTACTTTCAGACTCTACAAATTACACAATGAACTCTAAAAAAAATATGCAAAATTAATTATCATAGGTTAAGCTCAAAACCAATTTAATTAAATGGACAAACACTCAAACCGAAGTATGAAATGCCGTATGCATTTCGTGGGAAATAGCAACATTATCTCATCAACGAGATTGAATTTTAAATGGACTCTTCGCGTGTGTAAATGAACACTTTTTGCGAGCTTTTAACACGAAACAAAAGCAAATAAAACATGTATTATCAACATGCTCTTTTTATCGCCATGTCATGTTTTGTTGACTGGTCTGAGTTGCGTAATACATTATATATTATATTATACCATTTCCTAATAGCGGTGGCCATTACTTATACGTACAATACCCTCTAACCTTGGTTCATCAAGTTGGTAGAATGGTTTGATATAATACTTAATCGACAACAATCGGGCAGAGGAATAAGACCTCGTCCGTGAATTTGGTAGACGGGGAGCTCACTGTAGTCACAACTCACAACCTGTATTAATATCGCCATAAACGCGGAGCTTCCCCAAAACAATAAACCAGTTCCCAATGTAGGTATTTAATTTATTACTTTTACTCGGTTTAAAAAAATACCTAATTGGGCAAACGAGATTCGGGAGAAATTGACGGAGAATTAAAGGAATTGATCTGGGGTCAAGCCCAGAGAAATCGATAACTTTACAACATCGGATCGATAGGCGTAACTTTCGACGATTTTATATCAATATATCGAGCACGGTTTCACTGTTGACAGCCGAACCGATATTGACAGGGAATAACAATAAGGAATCAATATACGATCGATGGCAACACCGGCGGATCTGTCCACGAATTCACATTCCAAAACGTCAAACGCCAATCAATTACGTAAAAATATTAATAAATTGGCAATATTGAATTAAAATACTAACCTAAATATGCATTGGCAGTCCGTATTTACTTTTTGTTTCCTCCATCCTACGACATGGGTCTCGACAAGACTTATATAGAACAACAAGAGGGAACGGCGAACAAAACAAAAAATAATTGCGTGAGGTGGTAGGTAGGTATATGGACATCTTGGAAATAAAAAAGAACCATTTTTATTGAAAACAGCCTGAAAAATTATTAGCATAGTATAATGGGGTCAATTAGTCAATATGGGAGATGAGCACGGATACCGCCGCCCCGGGAACCATTTATTGGATAACCAACACCTCTTCCATAGGTCATTCCAATTGGTTCGCTACGTTTGGTGACTTAGCAGGGGTGCTCGCGTTCATGGGGTCAGGTTTGTTCAGATCTTGGCGGTAGTAGTGTCTGCCCACCAAGAGCGTCCCGGCGGCAGGCCGGACCGGGAGGCGTATTTACAATCCCTACTGCGTTTCAGTCGCTTTAAATTTTAAATATCAAAATTTAAATATTTGATATAAAATGATTCATTTCTAATATACACACTGGAAAGATTATTTTATCTAGATTTTAGAACAATTTTTGTTTTTGCAAAGTGATAAAAAATTATCAATACAGAGGTGTATTTACAATATATGGGAATAATATTAAAATTTAAATATTTAGAAATAAAATTATTCATTTCTAATATACACATCAGAAAGATTATTTTATCTAGATTTTAGAACAATTTTTGTTTTTGCAATGTGATAAAAAATAACCAATATAGAGGTATATTTAAAATGTAAATTATCGTTACCGCGACTGAATCGGTATAGGTTTTGTAAATACGCGACCGGGAGGACTGACTGAAGGAGATCTTTTGACCTCTCCAGCAGGACTCTCTCGGAACATTGCCTGGTACCGCAGTGGAAAGGATGTATTCATTTGTCTGTTGATCACACTGACCCCCAGATTCCTACCCACCCCTCATACCCTTTTCCTTCCCAGAACTTCCTCTCCTTCCTTCCCCCAAAAAGACCCTTCACACAAAATCTCCAAAAATGACAGGCCCTGAGTGGAATTATTTTTCTTAGGGCCTCTTGTGTGGAGATAATGTAAAAAAACAATAAAAAATGGGAGAACAAGGACGTAAGATATAATTATTTGGCAGGCATTTTTAAGCAAACACGAACCTTATCTAAGGACGAACAGGTCGAAGACGCAATGCCCTCGTCGGTAGTATAATGGTGAATTTCAAAAACGATGGAGATTTAAAAAAAGGTTTAACGAAGGTTCACTGTGAATATTTTCTTAACCCGTCTATTCAAATCCCTAATGCACATTTATATTTATTTATTTATTTCTATGTATTACAGTATTTACCTTTAACATTTTTACATAATAGATAAATTTTGAAAACATTTTTACATAATATATTTTGCAATTTTATTATGTTGGGTGTAAGGTAGGTTTGTGAAGGTGAAACTGTGTATAGGTATTGTTGTACCTTCGTGAACACATTCCGAGAACCCTTAACCCCTCAGGCTAATCTGTTCGCTTTTCGGAACAACTCATATAGGTCTCATAGAAATCGTTGTCTCCTTTACTACCTTGGTAAGAAATATGATGAAAACCGTGTTAGAAAGAGAAAAAGTTATGAAAACACCACGCTTTATATTGAAATTTAAAAGTTAACGTAATTAAAATCTTTACGAAACCAATTCCCAACCGCAATTTAAAAAAAAAATTATGAAACTTTGAATTTTTTTTATTAAATACTAGCTGGTTCCCGGCATGCGTTGCAATGCCATATTAAAATAAATAAATTGTTTATCCCCGCACGTTCTTTCCCGTGCGTCCCCGTTCCCCTCCCGCATCGCCTTCCCCGCCTACCCTCGCCACTCTCCCGCTCGACCGTCCCACCAACCCCTCTCCCACGTTCCATATATTCAGTCCCAGTACATTCAGTTTTCAAACAGCTCGCGTGCCACCTATTACAATTTTTTATTCAAATTTTCGTTTTTCATATATTACAAATCAAAAATAAAATAAAAACAATCAATCTAATTTGGTACCTAACATGGTACCTATTTAAAATATCTATAATTTAGAAAAAACATAGACAACTCTTTTGTTACAAAAAAAAACAGCTGCCTGCTAAATTCACATTCATCAAATACGCGAACTGTCAAAAGGCGCGAAGTTAAAATAGTTGTCAAGTTTTCTGAAATTATCCAATTTTCTTAATTTTTCTTTACCTTCTACAAAGTATTCGAAAACTTAAAAAAAAAGATTAATGAAATAGGTAAAGTCGTTCTGAAGTTATGGCGTGACCAAGGGAAACAGGGATTCATTTTTATATATAAATAGATTTTTACGAGATACGATAACAAAGTGAGTTGACGATAACGTTTATAATAAAAATACTAAAATATGCGTGTTTTTCTTTCGTTATCAGTAATTTTAGTTAAAAAAGGGTAAGGTGAGCCATTTTTAAAACTTTCATATGTTTGCATTCAAACTTTTTATATTTCAAAAATTATATGTTTATCGAGTTATAAAATTTGAGAGCGAATTTTATTACCTTTCCAAAACAGTTTTTATTTTTCGGGTGCGTTCAGAAATATTCCATTTGTTTGGTTTTTTATTGCAATGCGGAAATATTTTGATTTTCCGACCAAACAGGCCCGAGGACTAAGGGGTTAAGGAGTAATAAATTAAAATAATGCCAACATTTCATAAACCTTTTCTTTATTATTTTTGATATCAATTATCTTTCATACTAGTATATTATTTAAAAAAAGACATTTTGACATAGTAAGTCATTTAGAGGACAATCAATAATCGATGGTACTGGTTAAATATTATAAAAACATATTGAAAAGGTTACGTGATACGTATTTTAAGAAGACTTTGATAGAAAAAAGATCGTAAAAAAATATCAACATAACTCTCACTAGCAGCACTCTCCGCACTCATTTGAGGACAATCATCTTTGGTACTAGTATTATTATAAATATCCCCACTCCACTCCCCTCTCCAACTCCCTCCCCTACCCCCCTCCCCAACACCTCTCCACCCCTCCTCAACACCCCTTCCATACCCGTTACTTTCATTTTTCAAACAGCTCGGGTGCCACTTATTAAGCGTAACAATCAAACACACGCAGTTTCGCATTTATAAAATTAGTATAATTTTAACTATCAAAGGGATCTCCATAGTAACCAAATCAAATAACAAAATGACAGCGCACGTCAAATAATTACTTACAGTTACCAAGCAACGCTTTGCTTTTCGTTTCGACGATAAACGTAAGTATAATAAATAATTTCATAACGCCAGAGCTTACCAATATATATAGCCTATATTACTCGCAAATGATGTAGCGTTCTATTAGTGAAAGATTTTTTAAAGTATATTTAGTATTTTTTTGCGTGAAAGAGTAACAAACATACATCCATACATCCCATACAAATTTTCGCCTTTTATAATATTAATACGATAGGATACATTATACTAGTAATAAACCGTAAAAACATAAACCATAGAGAGCCCTGTCACTCATGCGTGAACGGATATTAATTTTTTAACATTAGCACCAGCAAACGCTGCGTCCACACAATTTGGGAGGCGGGTATGGGTACCAACGCCCCGGGAACCATTTATTGGATTACCGACACCTCTGCCATAGGTCACACCAGGTGGTTCGCTACATTTTGTGACTTAGCAGGGGTGCCCGGGTTCATGGGGTGAGGTTTGTCCAGATCTTGGCAGTAGGATGCGTCTGCCCACCAACTGCATGGCAGGCCGGATTGAGAGAGGAATAGAGGTAGACCCTCCAGCAGGACTATCCGAACATCGCCTTACCTGCAGTGGGGGGGATTGATTCATACGTCCGTCACTCCTGGACACACTGACCTCCAGATTCCTACACACCCCACATACCTTTTTCATTCCCACGACTTCCTCTTCTTCCTTTCCCTAAAAGACTCTTCACACAACATCCTCAAAAATGACACAGACCCTGAGGGGAATTATTTTCCTCACGGCCTCCTGAATGTGGAGCTAAAATGTAAAAAAATGTGTGTGCTAACTGAAGGTAACTCCCTCTGATTCCTCCGTTCCCAAAGAGGGACATCTCTTTCTTCAAAATCAAATTCAGATCTTGAAGTTTCCGCATCGTTTCAGAATGTTTTTGGTGTAAATTTAGTTTTTTTTAAATCTCGCAAACTACAACCACACGAAACTCCTGCAAAATCGCAGGATCAAATATTGCTGAAATCCCTTGGGATTTGCGGTACGCGGAATTGCAAACTGTAATGTCGTAATGCTGATATCTTATTCTTATTATGTAATCAACGCTGCACATTTAAAAATTATAACCACATGTTTCGAAATTCATCATATTGGTAATACAACTTTTTGTCTGTTCTAAAATTCGTTGCAAAAAAGGTTAACTGACAGTTTGCTTGCAGTAAAAAAGCGTCTCTGGAATTACAGTCAAAATCAGTGACGGATCTACCATAGATAGAAATTAAGAGCCATTAACCAGCGGCCGAGAATTTAAATTTCGTCGAACGATGATCCTGCAATCGTACCCTTGCAACAGTACAGGGCGGTTCCGATGAGAAAGATTAGTTATTCTCCATACCAGCATTTTTAACATAATAACTCAATATCGATTTTATTACATTCAAAATTTGCTTTGATAAATACATACATTCAAAAATGCTCAAACTCGTGGTGATAAAACTATTAAAATTATGTAGATACTTTTTGTAATTATTTTCTGATCATAAGTATTTATATTTTTTTAATTTAATAATGTCTAAGCAAAAAAATGATTTTTTTTTAAATATATTAGTTTGTAAGACCGTAAAAATAGACGAACTGAAGTACCTATTTTCGTCACAAAACAAGGGCGCGGATATTTTTTTAATGATTTTATTTTAACGAAAATTAAAATTCTAAAAAGTAACTTTCCAAATAATTTAATGATTTATTTTACCACATGATTATATGATTTGAAATGTATGTTAAAGAATACAAAATTTTGTTTGAAAATTTAACAAATCTGCCAACGACTTACGGTAAAACCTTATTGTACTTAAAATAAACACATTTTCTCAAAATTTAAAACATAGCTTTACTAGATAGAAGAACAGTCTTTCGAAATCAATTTATAATTTTTTTGTGAAAAAGAGTCAATACGTCTAAAATTTTATTTAAAAACGACATATTTCCGGTTTTGTCTGGTTATTCCCTCTTAAAATCTCGATTTTTAATTCTAACATCCATCGTAATTGTAAGCAAAAAATAACATACTGCCGTCATTGTATGAAATAATTGCATGGGTACATACGTCAGATTTGAAAAACAGTTAAAACAAGTCTATATTCGTCATAATTGGCTTTATTCAGGTAAATGCGGCTAGTATTAGTATGTTATTAAATTTAACTATAAATGCTTCGCGGATTCAAATTGTGTATTAAACTGATGTGTTTATTTTACCTTGAAATAATAATGTCATATCAGTAAATACAAAGAATTTTAACTTTTATTCATATATCATTGAAGAAGAAGATAACAATAATAATCTAAACGAACATATGATAGAGAACAAGACACAGAAAACAGAAAAAAGACAATGGTCGCAACTAGGACTCGAAACCAGACCTCTCGTCTAACCGGGACGTGCGCGTTGACCAATTTCGCTATTGCTCCCTTCTGTCAAGCCGTCATAATAGTCAATCTCATTTTTCAAATTTAAGAATAATTAACAATATTATCTTCAACTAATTATTTTTCCATATTATGGGCAACTACCCTTTATATTGGAAGCAATCATTCTAAGAATTGGTTTGTATCCTGGATAGCGTCTCGGATAAAAGTATCCGAATGTATTCATATGGAACTATTAACTTTTTATAGAAGTCTAAATGAATATTCAAATTTTATAAGAAAAACTCTTTTTGCTACCTTTTGAAGGTTATTCCCATCAACGTAATATATCATTGAAGAAGAAGATAACAATAATAATATAAACGAACATATGAAAGAGAACAAGACACGGAAAACAGACAATGGGACTCGAACTTTTATTTAAGTATAATATGTTCATCATGGAAGGCTAAACGAAAAACTGGGATAATGAAACGAAACGATTACGTATTCACGTATTGAGTGAATTTAAAGTTTTTAAGATGCAGGTAATATAATTTAGATGATTTTAAGTGATATGGTTTAGTTTAGACATCGACCAACTAATATATATCGACTAGCAGTTAAAAACCAGCTCCGCAGGTTTTTGCTGCTAGGCACTACGGGAGGCTTATGCTTCAGCTTCGCCCGGTTAGTGTTGGTGACCATTTTATAAATCCAAAAGGAACTGGTTCCAAAAATAAACCGTTCCTCGGATCCACTGTCATTCGGTGATAGCTAGTCACTTATTAGGTAATATCTTACTAATATTATAAACGCGAAAGTTTGTATAGATGTATGTGTGTTTGTTACTCTTTCACGCAAAAACTACTGAATGGATTTTAATGAAAGTTTATAATAATATGGCTATAACATCAGAATAACATATAGGCTATAATTAATAAAGCTAGCTAGGAAGGGGACGCGGGAGGGGTACGGGGACGCTCGGGAAAGGTGATTCAGGGAGAAATAATGTATTTCTTTGAATATGGCATTGCAACGCATGCCGGGAACCAGCTAGGTTTTAAATTTCACACAACTGATAAACAATATTTTTTATGTGAATACCGCGCAAGAGCCTCAAATTCTCCCGTCTGGAGTCGTTGAGACTATGGCATCCCCAATTGGAATATGTTGTGAGCAAAGATATTGAGTTGTGAGGCTGAAGGTATTGAGCAGGAAAAGGAGATGTGGGAGAGGAAGGTGGAGTGATTCTTCGAGTGATTTTATATCTTTTGTGGGATCGTTATCGAGATAACGGACGTGATTTCCTGTCAGATTTGTGTGATTTTTTTTAATTTTTTTATTATTAAGTTAAAAGAAACATAATATTTCGCTTTCTTAACTTAAATACAGAGCTTATATAGTACAGTAGTAAGAAGTAATATTTTTAATTTTGTTCCAACATTTTGAGTTTAAATAGTTTTTTTTAATGTTTTTATATTATTTTCCGTTTTAAGGTGATTATATATATGAACTCCCTCGTGACCAATACTTCTCTTGCCACTTTCAGTCTTGACAGTATTTGTGTACAATTTATTGTGTTGTCTAGTATAATGTTTTTATAAATGTTGTGTTTGTGTGTATAAGTCCATTTTGTAGATTAAAATACATATGTTATATTCGTACAATGTTCTTATTTTCAAAAGGTTCATTTCGTGGTATAGTTTTTTTGTGGGAGTGTCTGGGTTATAGTTGAAGAGTTTTTTAATAACTTTGTTCTGTATTATTTGTAAGTCGTTTAAGTACGTAATGTATGTGTTTCCCCATATTTCTATTAAATAATTTAGGTGGGACTGGATTAAGCTAAAGTATAAGCCCCTCTTTACCTCTGTTGGTAGAAGATGAGCAATTCTACCAAATACACCAATTAATGGGATGATTTTTGTTTTTAGTTTTTCTACGTGTTGTTTAAATGTTAAATGTTTATCAATATATAAGCCCAGGTATTTTTCGCTATCTAGGATACGTAGGTCTCTTTCTTCTACTTGTAATGGTTTATGCGATGGTATTATTCTTTTAGGTGAGCTTAAGATCATGTAACCGGTTTTATTAATATTTATTGTTAATATATATTTTTATTAGCCAATCGTTTAGTACATTA
This sequence comes from Limnephilus marmoratus, assembly GCA_917880885.1. Classification (NCBI taxonomy): domain Eukaryota; kingdom Metazoa; phylum Arthropoda; class Insecta; order Trichoptera; family Limnephilidae; genus Limnephilus; species Limnephilus marmoratus. Next base: position 6,521,070 of record OU862922.1, on the reverse strand, counting down.
AGATCCGTTTGAGATTGTTCTAATAGACTTTCTAAGTTTTTGCCGAAGTAAAAAATTGCCGTGTCATCTGCGTATAAGAAGATTTCACCATGTAGTTTTAGCTGACAGATGCCATTTATGTATATTTGGAATAAAAGTGGCCCCAGTATTGATCCTTGTGGAACTCCGAAGTTTATACTCTCGAGTTGACTGTTTTTATCTCCTATGTTAACACATTGTTTTCTGTTGGACAGATAGGATTTTATTAGTTTGATAGCTGGACCGGTTACACCTGTTTTTTCTATTTTTTTAATCAGTATTTCATGACTTACGGTGTCAAAGGCTTTTTGAAGGTCTACGAGAATTGCTATGACATAGTTTTTATTATCTATGCTAGTTCTAAGTTTATTTATAAGATCATTAGTTGCAGACAGAGTATTAGATTTTTTTCTGAAACCGTATTGTTTGGCATATAGAAATGATTTTTTTTTTCAGAAAGTGGTCTAGCCTATCGTATACTCTTTCATATATTTTTGATAGAATCGGTAGGACAGAAATAGGCCTATAGTTAGATGTTTGAGTTTTCAAGCTCCCTTTATATACTGGAATAACCCTTGCAATTTTACAACTGTCCGGAAATTGACCTTCTTTCAGGCTCAGGTTAATCAGTTTAGTTAGTGTAGGAGTTAGTAGTGGGGCAAGTTTTTGTACTGTTGTACATTTTAGTTGATCATGTCCAGCACTCGCGTTTGATTTTAGGGATTTTATAATATTTAATTTTATATTTATTTTATGCTTTTTCCAAGTACAACGTACATTAAATGGATAAATAATCAAGCACACTTGCAGAAATTCGTGTTTAAAACCATCTAAAATATGTGACAGTAAATATGTAAAAAATCACACAAATCTGACAGGAGATCACGACCGTTATGTCGTTAAGCTGTAATTTGGATTGTTATTAAAACACGTATTGAGTAAACACCACTGCGGGAGTCATTTTAGATAATAAGGGAACCCTTCGAAGTGCGCTACATAAACGAGATGCGGATATTATTAATACTTGTTGGCAACATTGAAAATAAATTATACTTTAGATATTCAAAAAAAAAAATACTTGTTACACTAAATAATCAAATTGTAACAACTCTGTTACTCAATCATTACAGAAGGTTATTTAGTTTACCAATCTACCAACTAGCAACAGAACAAGAAACGATCTAAATAATATATAAAGTAATTAAATTAAGTACATTTTGTGGCTACCTAATTAAATGTGTTTAAGTTTAAATCATTGTGTGAAATAATAAGCTACAAGTTTAACCAAGGTTATCGAGATCACTTACTTTGTAGAACATACAAAGTAAGTGATCTCGGTCTTTCTAGTCACCAAAGAGATATACGGATAGAAGTGTATTGCGTGTGTACCTCTGTGCCCAAAATAAGATTTATATTCCCTTACTTCTTCTGGTGAAATTTATCTAACATTTTAAAGATCGAAATTATTTCTTGAACGAATTATCAATTAGTCTAGGAATAGAAACGTCTTATTTTTTTAAGTAAAACTTCTTTACGCACGCTTGACTTGGGGAGTAAGCTGGTGAATGCGTGACGAGAGGGTTACGAAAAATGTGATCGGGCGAGTCGAACGGTCGGGCCTTTACGCACGCTTGACTTGGGGAGTAAGCTGGTGAATGCGTGACGAGAGGGTTATGAAAAGTGTGATCGGGAGAGGCGAACGGTCGGGAGATATAAGTTAGTGAAGTTTTCCTTCAGTCGTGTGGTCTAAAGCACACTCGTTTTTTTACAATAGCTCCACACGGGAGGCCCAGAGAAAAATAATTTCCCTCAGGGCCTATGTCATCTTTGGAGATGCTGTGTGGAGGGCCTTTTAAAAGAAAGGAAGGAGAGTAAGTCCTGGGAAGGATAAAGTATGAGGGTTGGTTAGGAATCTATGGGTCAGTGGGTACAGGAGTGATGGACATATGAATCCCCCCTCCCCCCACCGCAGTGCAGGCTGATGGGTCGAGAGAGTTCTACTGGAGTGGCCAAATGGTGTCCCTCAAGCAATCTCTCCCGATCCGGACTGACTTGCAGTAAGTAGGTAGACGCATCCGCCTGCAAGACTTAGACAAACCTCACCCCACGAACCCGGGCACCCCTGTTAAGTCACTAAAGTAGCGAACCACTTGGGGTGACCTATGACAGAGGTGTCGGCTATCTGGGGCGGCGATACCCATACCCGCCTCCCATTTTCTTCATTTTATTATTAGTATTATGTATTTATATTTATAAATTCTATAACATTTATGCCTACTTTGCCTGTCTCAATAGGAACTCCTGTGTTGAGAGCAGGCGCAGATTGCAACATAAGTAGTTTAAAACAGAAATTCAAATATCAACACGACACTAGGTTTAAAATAAAAGACAATCCACAGTGTACCATTGGAAATGCATAATTATAATTTTTTTTTGATAAAATCTTTGATGTTAAATCTGTCTTGGCTTGGTTATAGGTGATTTATTACTCTGTCTAATGGCCACTGGAAGTGCATTGTGTAGCTTCGTTGCAAATTATCGAAAATTTCTTTGGCCAAAAGTTGTTCTAGCTCATTGTTTTATTTTGTTCTTTCAAATAAGTATAGATCACACTTCTATGAATTTTGTTTTCGGTGTTTGCAGTCATCGTTACTTTGTTGGTTAATTTGCGTCGAACAAATAAACATAATTATAATTACGGACGCTTCGTCGGATATTTTTTTTAGGAAAACAATTTTCTGACAGGACAAAGGCTTGAATTTTTTAATGTGTTTACAATGGCGACCGCCATAACCTCTGAGCCTCGGAACGTCCGCTGGGAAATTCACCAAGGCACATAATTAATATTATTAGTAGATAATACCAAATGTCTGAAATCTCTTTGAAAATATTTGAGATGTGTTAATAGGAACATAAACAACTTGATTATAATAGAAATATCGTGGGGTGAGGTAGTCCCGGGAACTTGCGATGCTAAATTTGAATATTACATTTTTCAAGAAATCAGGTCTGAATAGGTTTTAAAAAAAAATCCATGAAAATGTAAACATAATTGATAACAGAGTAAAAATTCATATATGTGTAATATTTATAGAAACACTAGCTGACCCGGCAAACGTTGTTCTGCCATATAAATTATTTCCAGCGGATATTTTGGTTGTTAAATAAAAAATAACTAATATATTATAAGTGTGTGGGGATGGGATCTATGACAGAAAGAGGAATGGAACGCTGTAGACGATGCCCGACGAGAAAAAACAAAAAAAACACCAACTAAAGTAGGAAAATGAAATAAAGAAAATCAATATGAATTTCGAAGAGCAGTTGAGTGTTGTCAGTTCGTCTTTAGCCAACACAAATAAGCTCAATGGTTTGCCCACGCGAGAACATGATGCCGAATGAAATATAAAAATGACGCGACGCTTCTCGTGAATGTCTTGCGCATGTGTGGATGAAAGTTCATGAGGCGGACTCAGCGCCATCTGTCATTCAACAACTTAAATAATTTCGTTCTGTTTGAAATAAGAAAGACTATTAAATTTATTCATACAAAAATACCAAAATCGCGATTAAAAATGGGAGAGTGGGGGTAGGAAGGTTAAAATTTTGGGTTATAGGTATTTTTTGAAGCCAAATAAAAAAATACAACAAAATTTTTTTTTTAAAAGAATGGAATTTTTTTCTGGATTGGGACGCCCTAATCACCTAGCGGTAAGGAATATACTTTAAAACCTCTCATTCTCATACCTACCAAATATACATAAAAATTGTCATAAAAATCGGTCAAGCCGTTTCGGAGGAGTGCAACCACAAATACCGTGACAAGAGATTTTTATATTTAAGATGTAAACATAATTGATAACAGAGTCATAATTCCTATGTGTAATATTTATATAAACATTTAATTTTCATATACGTTTTAAAATTTTCACGGCCAAAAGTATTTAAGTTATTTGTTTTTGAGGTGTTATGCCGTGTTGGACTACCTCCTTCTTTAGCCAACGTTTCGGACAGCGTTACAGTGTCCATCATTGTAACGCTATTCGAAACGTTGGCTAAAGAAAGAGGTAGCACAACACGGCATAATACCCCAAAAACAAATAACGTTAATTTAATTTTCATAATCACGCATCTATGTTTTTGAAGTGAAAACTTCTTTAGCACCGTTGTGATTTGAAACTTAATGAAACGAAAAATAGCGACAATAAAAAGAGACAAACACATACATCTATAGGATTTCACCTTCGAGAGAATGAGATAGTATAATCGGTCTCCTCTTTGTGCGGTGCTTCGTAGCCTCCCCACTCTTGTCTCCTTTAGTTTTCTGGGGGTTTCACTTCTACCGCGTAACACTCTGTTTTTTTTAATGACAAAGCAGATATCCGATTGTGCGACGTATCAAAAAAGCTCAAATGGTGAGCTCTGGCGTCATGAAATATGCACAGAATGCTGCATTTGTAGGTGATCGCAACTATTTGCAGGTCGCAGCGTTATTTCCACCATTTCAATGTTAGTAAAACAATAAAACAAGATAACGAATCGATCGTTTCATAATATTACAACCATTTTGATAAATTAGAAAAGGGTTTTCAGAAAATGAATATAAAAAACTCGGGTGAAGTCGGGTAGAAAGAAAATATGTTTGTTAAAAACGATTCGTTTTAATTTAATTTAGTTTTAAATGAAATATCAAATATAACTAAAACCGATAAGAACCTACCAATTATACCTACTATAAAAATTAATTTCTATAGCAAAATCTTTTCAGCCCATTTCGAAAATAACAACATTGCCAATATTTCTATAGAAACGAAACAGGCTTCACAGAATATTGTGTACAAACACACCTGTTCCTAATAATCAAATTAAATTAATATTATATTATTATAATGTTCGGTCAATCAAACCACTACATAAAAGAGAAATCTTATCTCAAAATATAAGCCTCAAATTAGACACTGACAGCGGCTTGGAGAGTCGATCAAAAATATCCGAAGGCGCGTTTTGGCAGGTCGAAAGGCTAATGTTACAAAACCATTTATTTGCATACCGTCCAAGATTTCCAACTATTTGCAACTCTCCTGAGACAATGGGATTATGGCCTCCCCAAACGGGGTTGTGAGTCTGAGGGGAGTGGAGAAATGGTAGGAGATTGGGAAGAGGAAGGTGGAGATGTGCCTGGCTTTTCAATTTTCAATTTTGGAGGCGGGTTTTTGTACCACCGTCGCCTCCCGGTTAATGTTTATTGGATAACTAACACCTCTGTCATAGGTACGGCTGGTGACTTAGCAGGGGTACCCGGGTTTATGGGGTGAGGCTTGTCTGGGTCTTGGCAGCGGATGCGTCTATATACAATGCGTGGCGGACCGTATCGGAGAGACTGGTTGAAGGAGACCATTTGACCTCCCCAGCAGGACTCTCTCGACAAATCGCCTTGCAGCGCAGTGGGAGGGAAGAATTCATACATCCGTCACTCATGGCCCACTGACCCTCAGATTCCTAACCACCCTTTATACCTTTTTCTTCCCAGAACTTCTCCTATCATAAAAAAGACCCTCAACACAGCATCCCCAAAGATGACATAGGCTTTGAGGAAAACAATTTTCCTCAAAAGCCTCCTGTGTAGAGCTAATGTAAGAACAAGAACTAGTCACCAAACACAGCTAAAGCCATTTCAAGCAATGTTTATATTTTGAACTTTCACTAGAAAAGCCGGCTTAAAGCGTGTTCAGACACAGATATAATATGCGTGGGATGGTGTATTTCAACATATCGCTCGCCATATATTCCAATTGGGAATGTACGGCGAGCGATATGCCGAAATACGCCATCCCACACATATTATAGCTGTGTGTGAACACGCTCTTAAATAAAAAAAAGTAAGCAATTTCAAAATTTTAACGTCACTGATAAAAATGCATAGTTGTATGAACCGGTTCCATGTCAACTCAGAATGAAACCAACTCAGAACCATATCAGAAAGGTCATTAAAAGCTATGAAAAAATAATTTCTAAAATAGCCGGTAACCCTAACCTAACTTAATCTATTTAACCATTTTTTAATATATTTTTATCATCACTCTTCACGACCTATCTGAGATGGTTCTGAGTTGGTTTCATTCTGAGATGGCCGGTCACCGTTTGAACCCCTGCCACATTTGACAGATAAACATAGACCTTAAGTGCCATTTTGTATTTTTTAATAGTTACCACATCAAATAATTGCTTCTGTAATAATCAAATAAATCACCAATTCCATGACCTTTTCAGTTTTTGATCTATTTTTATAAGCCCTCAAATATAACAGGAGGATCGTCGTGCATTTCGCCTGCCACCGTGGTATTTTAAGAGCCATGATCAACGAATTGACAGAAGACCAGGCTTTTGAAATATGAACCGTTTCTCGGAAAACTTTTTGCAACCAACTGGTGGGCAGTAAACAAGTTCTTAAGTTTTTTTCGGTATTCATTAATCCGATGGCGAAATCAAAAGAACTCGGTTATTTATCTGAAATTCGGGACCTTCTCAAATGTCACGATTCGACCTGTGTTTAATCCAATAGTTAATGAATAATGATCCTTAAAATATTAATTGATTATGTATTATAAATTGAATGACGTGCGTCACAAAATCACGTGGAATGTTCTGCTTCGTACTGGACAGTGAAAAACAAGTAAGAAAAACCTGGACCGGACTCAGAACAATCCAACTCAGAACCTCCTTTGAAAAGTCATTAAAAGTGATGAAAAAAATATATAGAAAAAATTGGTTAAATAGGTTAAGTTACTTTAGGGTTATTATATTATTAATTTAAAATTATTTATTTTATAGCTTTTAATGACTTTTCAAAAGACGTGTTGAATTAACTTGATTCTGAGTTGGCATGGAACCAAGACATGGGCGCCGAGATATTTGAATAAAAGGTGAATTACAAAACTGTCGCTGTCACTGTCGATATTAATCCCTGAATGCTGAGTGAAAGGGATAACTGCACCTAAGGCTGATTATACCTAAATCGTAAAATGGAGGTTTTGTGTTCCCCGTTTTTTTCTCCAAAACTAGACCGATTTTAAAGATTTTTTTCACCGATTGTATTAGAAGAAAATATTCTACGTCTGTGCGTTTTGCTTTTTTTAAAATATAATGTCAAGTTTTTCATTCTAACTCATATAAGAAAGAACTTATCACAAAAAAATCAGAGTGTGCAATTCAAAGGTGGTAGAAGTGAAACCTTCAGAAAACTAAAGTAGACAAGAGTGGGAAGAGACCGATAGGCTACGACGCACCGTACAAAGAGGAGACCGATTATACTATCTCATGTTCTCACAGGTTAAATCATATAGATGTATGTATTTGTCTCTTTTTAGTGTCGCTTTTTTTCGTTTCATCGAGTTTCAAATCACAACGGTGCTAAAGAAGTTTTCAAAAATTGCAAGTGTGCGGTTCACAAGCGGCAGAAGTGAAACCTTCAGAAAACTAAACCGGCTCAAAAAGGTTGAAGACCACTGCTCTAGATGACTATCGATGAAACTCTATAGACATTGCCTGCTTCACTGTGTGGTTTGGTGGTCTCCGTCTTATGTGCCCATACCATCTCAACTGTCGTTACTCCAGCTTACTGTTTTTGTCCGTGACACCCATGCTACAACGAATCTAAATCTTACAGGTGAATGTATTTGTCTCTTTTTAGTGTCGCTCGTTTCCGTTTCATCGAGTTTCAAATTACAACGGTGCTAAAGAAAATTTCACTTCAAAAAGGACATGCCAGTAGTTAATATCTAAATTGTATTAAAATATATTTGCACTAGTGTCGATATACATATAAAGAGGAAATAGGGAAATATTAAATTTAAAATCAAAATTTTGTATGAACAAAACGCCGCCCGAGTTTCCATTTAAGGTCCGTATGTTTGAACTCCCGTCAAGCAAATCTGCGAAAACTGTCAAGTAAATCAGAATGGCGACGTTGTCAAATATTACAGGGGTTCAAACAACTAATTTTAATAAAAGTAATAAATGTTCCAGAATACAAATTTACTTTTCAAGCCTTCAAAGCTTGCGATGAAAATGAAATTGCGACATAGCAGACAGAAGAAGCTGAGCAAATTCCTCAATGGCAGAGCTCACCGCAAGTAGGGTTACCAGATCCGAAAATGAGTTTTCCTGCCAAAATCCCTGACTTGGCAATAAATTTCCCGACATTTTGTGTCAGCGTTATATTTGTGGTAGGTACCCCACCCGGAGGCAGCAAAAATATCAATTTTTTTAAACTCGCGGGCCGGTCCAGAAACAATTTAATTATTAGATTTTATTTTTATTCTTTGCGATTAAACTGTTTAATAAATATTCAATTATTTTTTTCATTCTTTTTAAAAATTCCTGACAATTTCCAATTTTCCCTGTTTCCCTGACAGCTAAAATTCTGTACCTACATTTTTTTTTTAATATGAATACCGCACAAGAGTCCCACCTGCTCTCGTCTGAAGCCAGTGAGACTATGGCATCCCCACTCGGGAATTATGTTGTGAGGCTAAAGGTAGTGGGGAGGGGAAGGAGATAGGGAAGAGGGAAGGTGGGGAAGTACCTGGCTATTCAGATCTGGTCACCAAACACGGCTAAAGCCATTTCAAGCAACGTTTCAATTCTGAATGGTGGTCTTACACCAGGTCGATACTGAGAGTATCTTCCACTCTGGAACGAGCCGCAAATATACTATATATTATTTTAAATGAATAAAGTGTGAAATAACACAAATTAATCAAATAAAATTTATTTGCCACGCCGGGATTCGATCCCGCGACCTTCGGTGTGCGAGTCAAGAACCTTACCGCTGGACTACGCCGGCCGTCATGTTAGGAAAATTCCTGTCATCTGGTAAACGTAACCGCAAGCGAGTTTTGAGGGAGACACAAACAGACAACAGACGACTGCTTTATGAAGACGAAATTTTGGCATACTTTTATACCTAAAATTTGTACTGCATTTTGAACTATTGTGGTAGGCAAATTACTTTTAAGTCTATACAGTTATACATTGAAAAAACTGCAGCTAACCACCGTAACTTTATAAGGCACGGTCCATTTTTTTGAGTCATCAAGTATGTTTTTGCTCATTAAGTGCAGCAAAATTGCGCCGAAATCATCATCAAAAATACTAGCTTCGGTCGTCTGTGCATCCTTCGTACCTCTGGTTCAATGAACTTAAATTTGCTTAGTGGCATTTAAAAAAACTGGAACTCATTGCGTGAAGAATTCAGACAAGCGATAAAGTACTACATATTATATAATATTTTTAACAGAATTTTTATTTTGTTGTCATTTACAAAATCATAACTGATTTGTCAAGAATTCAGACTATTTCGTGATTTTTTATAGATCTTAGTAAGTGATAATAATCGATGACTATGCACACTGGTTTCCGTGAATCAAATACTTCGGGCCGTGTCGACTCAGAAGAGCATTTAAAAAAATGTGAATACAGCACAAGAGTCTCAACTGCTCCCAACCGTCTGGAGCCAGCGAGGCATCCCCAACTGAGTTATGTTGTGATGCTGAGAATAGTGGGGAGGAGGAGATGGGGAAGAGGAAGGTGACGTAGTACTTGGTTATTCAGATCTCGTCATCAAACATGGCTAAAGCTATTTCAAGCGACGTTTCAATTCTGAATGGTGGTCTTAGATCAGAGTGATACTGAGAGTATCTTCCACTCTGGGACGTGCCGCAAATATACTACATCTTATTTTAAATGAATAAATTGTGAAATAACACATATTAATCAAATAAAATTTACTTGCGCACGCCGGGGTTTGAACCCGCGACCACCGGATTGTCCTTGCCCCTCGACCACGGCGGCCGTCATGTGTGCCAAGACAGAGTTGTGTAGCGGTCTTTCATCTCTGCCTACCCCTGGGGTTAAACAGCGTGACGATTACTTAGTTTTGATGTGGGTGGGATAACGTACCTACTCATAAAATGATAATTTATTTGGCATGGCAACTTTTTGTGGTTTTCCACGATTTTATCGCCGGCAAAAAACAATAAGAGTGGAAAATAATTTAGGCGGACGCGGGCGGAAACCCCCATCATTTGTTTTGTTTACGCATTCCACCAAAACAACATTATTAACAACTCTAGAAAAAATATAAACATACATCATCAGTACAAATAACACTTGATTTAAAAAAATTTACATCTGAGAGCATTCTCGCATTCATTTTTAGGGTATCATGTTTAGAGATGGACATAATCGATAAAAGGATCGAAACGATTTCGAAACATTTTCATTTTCCTACTAGGGTTTTTTTTACAATAGCTCCATACAGGAAAAATCTATCAGGGCCTATATCATATTTGGTTACGCTGTGTGGAGGGTCTTTCTATGGAAATGAAGGAGAGGAAGTTTTGGGAGGAAAAAAGATAATAGATGTCAAAAGATGATAGATGTCAAGGAATCTGTCAAGGAATAAGGAATGTGTTCAGGAGGGATGAATGTATGAATCCATCTCTGCCACTGTGTTGCCAGGCGATGGTTCGAGAGAGTCCTGCTGGAGATATCAAAAGGTCTCCCTCATCCAGTCTCTCCCGATCCGGCCCGCCACGCAGTGGGTTAAGTCACCAAACGTAGCAAACCACTTGGGGTGACCTTCGGCAGAGGTGTTGGTTAACGAATAAATGGTTCCCGGGGCGGCGGTACCCATACCCCCCTCCCAAATTGAAGTACGTAAGTATTGTTCGGAATCCACGTGAAATAAAATGATAATGAAAATAGTGGGTTAGATTCATTTATTTTTTTTACATGAACTCCACACAGGAGGCCTTGAGGAAAATAATTTCCCTCAGGGCCTATTTTGTTTATTTTTATTTATTTATTTATCTATATAAGGTATGTTTACATTGCATTATTCGATGCCCGTCTCACTAAGGTATACCTGTGTTGAGACAGGCGTATGTCAGACAGCCTATGTCATCTGGGAAGCTGTGTGGAGGGTCTTTTTGAGGATAAGAAGGAATGAACATTGGTCTTGAAGAGACCCATGTTGTAGGAAGGAGGAAACACAGAGGCCGGCAAATCATTCCACCGCCGAGCTGTTGAACACAAGAACGAGATGAAGAGGCGACTTGTTCTCATGAGACAAACGCCAACCGTGTACAATGTTGGGCACGCGTTTGGCGTGTTTCCCGACTATGCACCGGTGCCGAAGGGATCAATGACGCTAATTCCTCGGCCCATCTTTCATTGTAATACCGGTAGAACAAGGATAGCATTCCCACCCGACGCCTATGCTCTAAGGATTGCAATCCGTCTGTTAAGATGGGAGAATCTATCAAACGGACCGCCCGTTTCTGCACAGAGTAGAGGGTATTTGGAGCTCCAGAGGTGGCTGCCAAATTCAACAGTGGGGCGCACTTGTGATTTGTACAGGGTTAGCAGTTGTGTACTATTAAAGTATCCGCCCTGTACAGTACGCCCAGTTTTTGAGAGGTAAACTTTACTCTGGCTTCGATGGAGCCCCCATATCTGAGCTGGTCACTTAGGGTTACACCAAGCATATCAATGGAGGGCCTGTTCGGAAGATTGCTTCCGTTGAAGGAGACAAAAATTTCATTTCGATCCCTTTTAAGATAGAGTTTTTTACAAGATTGAGTCTTTGAAACATTAAATTCAACGAGATTATTTTTACCCCAAGAGAAAACATTCTTGAGGTAACCGTCCATTCTTTGCTTCAAAGCCCTCCGAGCCGTTGGAGTTTGTGAGCCTTTTGGGGGCTTGTCAAACAAAAAGCTATCGTGGACTGTACTGTCATCCACGTAACAATGAATTGGTGCACATGACAAAAGGTCGTTGATGTGCAACAAAAACAAAGTCGGAGACAGAACCGATCCCTGTGGGACGCCAGCATTTATCGAGCGTGAGGAAGAGGTAAAACCATCGGTTACCGTCTGAATCGATCAAAAAGTCGGCAATCCACGTACACAAAGGATGCGGGAAGTCCATAAATGAAACATAATTTCAAATATAACTTTAAAACACTAAACCTTAAATAAGGATATTTTTAACCATTGACCCTGACATAAACTATTTAAAATGTTACGGACTTCGATCAAGTATGGTTACGGATGATTCCTAAGAAACTTAAAATGTTTCGAAATTGAATATTTTTGTTTATTTTCGAAGCCAAATATTTTCGAAATAATACCGGAAAACTCTTAGTCACGACATAAGAAGCGACACATATAAGATCATTCAGTCTATAATTGAGGAACAAAATTTTGAAAAGATAAACCTAGAATAGTACTAGAAAAAACCTTGAAGTTGCGATTTTTTTAGTAGTATCAAAAGGGTGTTTTCCTAAAAACTATCTCTCTCGCATTAAACGATACCTAGGGTACAGTTCCCTTAAACCCCCACCAAGGCGGAGGCCGGGCCAGATTATTATAAAGTGTTAATTTAATTGTTGTTCAAAAGTGATTGTAAATAAAACGACTCCATACTTCAAAGTGTTTTACAATATAAAAAAGTCCGCTACCCCGATCATGAAATGAAAACATCACAAATTATCTTGTGCGAGAGATTTCCCAAATAACCGACCTTCATTTTCAAAAAATTCGACCAAAAAATTCATTTCATTTTCTTATTAAAATCTGACTCCGTATTTCGAAATGGATATTTGAATTCTCATCACTATGGTTTAAGTTCAAGGTTCTTAGTCAAAATCATAAAAACTTTTAATGATAGGTTTATAAATAGTTGTTGGCAATTATTAGAAATTAGATAAGTCGTTGGTATTGTGAGGTAAAAAAAACAACGGATTGTTTTTAAACTCTGCAGCTGCAACAAAATAACCGGAATTGACAATAATATTTTAGTTTCTTCTCAGAAACGTTATGGCTGTTGCAATCGAATGCATTCGTCCAATAATATTTTAGTTATGCAGGTATTCATATTAATCGATCGAACAGTATCTATTAAGATTATATTTTGCTCTTTTTTACAATGCATTAAATTGCAAGTATGTGATTAACTACTAATGTATTGCTCAACTGTTTCATGATATTTAAAAAATATATGTAGATATTTTCCTATTCCACTGTTTTTCACCATAAAGATGCTAATTCTGAATTATTTTCAACATTTACATATCACAATGTTGGTAGGTATGTTATATGTGTATGTTATGCTACGCTAATGCGTTTATGATCATTTAATTTGTTGTTATAACTAATCTGTGGAACTAATCTCCTGCTGACAAGCTACTTGCAGTAGCTTAGCGGGTAATAAATTCCAATTGTATGCAATTTTTATACAATAATAAAAAAGTATTAATAGACCAGAGACTGTACGGTTGAAATTTAAGAATCCGGCTAAGACGGCAACTCTGACGCCGCGCCGTACGCAAAACCGTTTTCGTACGTATAGTTTGTATACAAATCTACTTTTGTAATTGAACCGAATTAAAGCAATGCCAAAAGCTGGCGCCACTTCCGTTAACAGATCGTGTGATTAGCATCCCCTGGCAGGCGTACTACTCGAATTGTAAATATGGAGAGATTGACGATAATATGATTATTATTGTAACGGGCAGTTGTGAATAACACCACGCGTCTATATATTATATATGACGTTATTGCCTGTTGCGGTTACTTTTTTCCGGTGACTAGCTGTCATTGGATCCCAGTGGATCCCGATTGCTATGAAACTTCAATGAATAATAATTGTTGTGGCAACGCCCGCGATGGTTTCTATATAATATGTATAATGGTGAGCTCTGGCGTTATGAAATTATTTCCCACACCATTCTTCCGATTGCAATGAATCATTGGTGGTTTGTTGTGAGTACGCCCGCGAAGCTTTCTATAAATAATGGTGAGCTCTGGCGTTATGAAATATGGATTAAAATTTTTTCAATAGGTGGTGCGCGATTTGTTTGAAAATGTGTTTATTTCGTATAGTTTAGCGGGAGGGGAGACGAGGAGGGTGACGAAGGTGTGGGGGACGACGGAGGGGCAAAGGGAGGGATCGAAAAGGAGATATAATAGCCGTAGGGGATAGCAAGGGGTAAATTTGGAAAAACCGAAAAAACGGAAAGTCTGTTAGAGAAGCAGGTTTTAGAAAACTTTTTGATTTATTTGTGTACGCATCAGACGGAAAAACAAAAACAGCTTATCCAAAAGTTCTTCAATAAAAAGCATAAAAAAAACACTTTCCTTTTTTCAGTGGCATTGCAATGCAAGCCGGGTACAATAAATTGCTAATTTGAAATTTAAAAAAAAAATGTTACATAATACCACGGACATATGAATATATCTGGACCTGCCCTAAGTGATAAAAACGTATTATTTCCCCGTCCCCATGGAGCCGGCTAGAGCTCCGCCTTGGAGCCAGCTCGCTCCATGGGGAGGGGAGAGAATCTCGCTTGAATCTAAAATATGTGACGTCATCATTCTTGTCGTGACAAGCGCGGAACTAACATTCATATATTTTACGAAATAACACGCCAAAAACGGTAGCTTGTGCTATACATTTATACCCACATATTATTGAACACAGCGAATGTGGGCGGTTCTCCAGTGTGCTCGTCGCTGGTTACAGGGGTAAGTAAATTATGAAACATTTGTAAAAGTTTCTTAACTAAACGCGGCAACAAAATATTACTAAGTGAATGGGGGCGAATCTTTTCGGGGCGAGCATTTGGCCTTCGAAAATATGTTATTAACGTGGCAAGCAATTCGCGCTCCCATGTAAAAAGGTCTATTCATTCAAAGCAGATTTTGCTTTTAAGAACTATATGGTGATATTATAATGCGAGATGCCTGTATACTGTCAGATTGATTTTTTAACAAATCACAGTCTCTTCTTCCTCTCTTCGCCCCCCCGTAGTTTGGTTTTACCCCTCTTCTGTATGTTCTGGTCTATTGATTTGGATGTCTATGCATAATACATATTTTTTGTGACAGGTAAAGTACTCACTTTCAAATATTATAATATTATAGGAAATTTGAGTTGTGATATGTTAAATAAGTTAAAATTAGAAATATATGTATTTGGACGCGAGGTCTACTAATTTACTATTTAGAATAAATTTTGGGAAAACAACTCTTTTTATCCGCTCTACACTGATAAATAGGTCAAATGCAACACAATAGAGCGCATCAATCAATAATTCCCACAAAAACCTCGCGCGGACGATTTCAACAAATTCATTAAAATGTACCACAATGGTTATTCGAAGTGCATTCCATTATAGCGGCATAACACGAGGCAGTCATTTCCGCAAAAGTCACAAAAGCAAATCGGGGACATAATTGCATTTATAGCTCGAAGCTTCAATGTCATGGCCGGCGCGGGCGGCCTCGACGCGATGCGAACTAAATATGCTAATGATGGATGTCACAAGTTAAGGGTGCAGGGTAAGAAGGGGAGGGGGGTGAACTTTTTTCAAAAATAAAATATTTTTCTCTAAATTTTTTTCCCTCGAGAAATCCTTGTCTATCAGGTTAAAAAGATTTTTTTGGTCCGGTTCAAAAATTAGAAAAACAAAAGAAGAAAAATTTACCCTATTGTAGCGCAAAATCTTTTTTTTTTATTTTACATGATCTCCACACAGGTCTTCAAGAAAATAATTTCCCATAGGGCCTAATGTCATCTTTGGGGATGCTGTGTGGAGGGGTTTTTTTAATGAAAGGAAGGACAGAAGATTTGAGGGAAGGAAAAGGGTTTGGGGTGGGTAGGAATCTGGATGTATGGAATATGTTTTTGGTTTGAATTGATAGCCAAGAAATATTATTATAAATGTTACTTTTTAATTTGGGAGGCGGGTATGGGTACCGCCAGCCCGGGAATCATTTATTGGATAACCAACACCTCTGCAATAGGTCAAGCGGTTCGCTGCGTTTGCTGACTTAGAGGAGACGTGGGGTGAGGTTTGTCTAAGTCTTGGCGGCACACGCGTTTGCCCACCTGCTGCGGAGCGGGCCGAATCGGGAGATTGTTTGAGGGAGACCTTTCTTCATCTCTAGCCGGACTCTTTCGACCCATCACCTTAAACCAACACCCCTGCCATATGTCAAATGGTTCGCTACGTTTAGTGACTTAGAAGGGGTGTCCGGGTTCATGAAGTGAGGTTTGGCTAGGTCTTGACGGCGCATGCGTTTGCCCACCTGCTGCATGGCTGGCCGAATCGGGAGAGACTGATTGAGGGAGACCTTTTTACATCTCCAACCGGACTCTCTCGACCCATCGCCTTGCACCGTGGTGGATTCATACGAACCTCACTCTTGGACATGTTGACCCCATACTCCTACCCACCCCTCAGGCCTTTTTCCTTCCCAGAACTTCCTCTCCTTTAAAAGACCCTTCACAGAAAATCCCCAAAGTTGACATGCCTTGTGGGAAATTGTTTTCCTTAATTGGGCATTACCAGAGAAAGCCGGAAATACGTCATTTTCAAAAAAGTTTTTAGACGTATTGACTCTTTTCCACAAAAAATTATAAATGGATTTCGAAAGATTGTTCTTTTATCTAGCATTCGTATGTAATAAATTTTTAGATTTTTTTTAAATTTTTAGTATAATAAGGTTATTCCATAGGTCGTTGGCAGATTTGTTCAATTTTCAAAAAAGTTTTTGTATTATACCACACCCATTTTAAATAATGTAATCATGCAGTAAAATAAATCACTACATTATCTAGCAAAGTTATGTATTAGAATTTTAATTTTAGTTTCAATAAAATCATTAAAAAATATGTACGTACATGTGTTTCTTGACGAAAATTGGTCCATTTGTGTATTTATTTGCGCACTTACAAACTAATATATTTCAGGTTTTTTTAACATTCTTATTAAATTTAGACATTATTGAAAAATGTTAAATACTTATAATCAAAAATAACTACAAAAAGTACACTATTTTAATAGTTTTATCATCACGCCTTTCAGCATTTTTGGATGAAGGTATGAATTAAAGCTAATTTGGATTGAAATAAATTCGATATTGAGTTATAATTTTAAAAAGCTGGTACGGAGAATAATTAATCTTTCTCATTGTAACCGCCCTGCACGATCGGAAGAACAACTTTCGACGAAATGTGGATTTTCGTCCGCTGGCTGGTTAAACGCTCTAAGACCTCCTGTATGGAGCTAAGGAAAAAAAATACTGTGAGTAGAACAAATCTTGGCCTTTGCTATAACCGAATTTTTTAATACTCTCTTGAAGAAAAGAAAGCTTCAGGCATACAAAAAAACGCTTTGAAGTGTAAAATTCCCCAAATTGTACAAACCCTTTTCAGATATGGTTTTATTAACGCGGTAAATTAAGTTCAAAAAAGTTTCAAAAAATAAAATAATTTTGGCGTCATTGTTGTCGCGTATTGAGTGCGTGATTTCTCTCGATTTCGATCGTGACACGCCGAGGTGCATCGCTCACAATTTAACATCTTTGAATATAATTACTTGCTTGTTAGGTTGGGTTGCGGATAATTGCAGGTAGGTTGCCCAATAATCAATTGGAGTGTGTTTCAAGACAGATTCGTGTTGCGTTCCATCCACTCTTATGACTAGTTGTGACGCGTAAAAATAATCATACTTAACCTTTCAGCGGTCGAGCGCGGTCTGTGAGTCCGCAGCGAACTTATTTTACTGATTATGCGCTAACTATAAACAATACACAATTGTGCTTCCGTGATATCCTCGGGGGGTGAGGTACGTCCCCTCAGTACCCCAGTTACGGCAGTGACATTCGTCGCAAGCGCACGTGTTCTTTTGTTTATATTTGCGGTCTTAGATTCCGTGTGCGACTGGTTGTATACTTGAAAAGTCTCTTGTATAATATTAGGTCCTTACATATGAAATTGGCGTTTTGCCGTACTGGCAACTTTGATCTCAAACATCTTCTCTTTGGTTAGGAATTCCAAATTCAAATTTATACAGCTATTTACTCATGTATTTGTGTTTCGAAAATTATAATTCATTTGTTTTTTTCCTTAATTGTTTTTTTTTCTTTGCGTCACTTAGTTTACAAAATGGAAAACTTGAAATATCGCGTTATTTACGAGTACGAGTTCCACCGTGGCACCAGTGCTGCAGAAACAGCTCGAAGGATTAATGATGTGTATGGCGACGATGCCGCAAAAGAAAACATAGTGCGTTTTTTGTTTCAACGTTTTCGTTCTGGAAATTTCGACCTGCAGACCAAGCCCCGTGGACGGCCGGTGACCAAAGTTGATAATGAAGAATTGAAGGCTATTGTGGAAGCGGATCCATCGCAAACCACGTCCGAGTTAGCTGCAGGCTGCGGTGTTAGTGATAAAACTGTTCTAATCCACTTGAAGCAAATTGGGAAGGTGAAAAAGCTTGAAAGGTGGGTACCTCACGAATTGAGTGAAGAAAATCAACAAACGCGCGTTAGAACGCTAGACCACACACTGCACAACAGACGGCTACCAAATTAGAGGAGCTTCAATTGGAATGTCTAAGACATCCACCGTACTCTCCGGACCTTGCCCCAACAGATTACCATTTTTTTCGAAATTTGGATAACTTCTTTCAAGGGAAAAAATTCAACTCCGATGGGGCAGTCCAAACCGCCTTCAAAGATTTTATTGATTCCCGTCCGAATGTTTTTTTTAGTAAAGGGATCGATGAACTACCTATGAGATGGCAAAAGTGCATAGATAAGATAGCAATGGTACATACTTTGATTAAATAAATATATTATATTTAAAAAAATTGACTTTATGTTCCTCCCATACAAAACGCCAATTTCATATGTAAGGACCTAATATTGAGAGCTGATGAGTATTTCATGAGTTTTGTATCATATTATTTAGAATTTAGTTTTATTTTACGTAAATGCGTTATACTATTATAATATTCAGTCCAACTATTCTCGAGAAAAAGATGCCCGAGATTATGCATTTCCAGCAGATACTATAGATTCTGATGATGAGTAGTTTATAGAAGTATTTCTACAAAGCATTGTTAGCAGTTTTTGATTTGACTTCCACATTGCTTATAAGAATTTAGTTATTACGTAAAAAACATTATATAAGTGACATTTAGAGTTCCCATAAAACGGAGCCATTGCCGATAACGCTGATTGATCTCTATAATAACTATAGTAAACATATAAAAAATTAAAACTGAGGAAGAAAATTTGATCTTGTTTCGTTATTATGTTGACTTATAGCGCTGTTTTCTGTAAGATGTCTAAAAAATTGAGATTTTACAGACTTAAACTATTACGTATAAATTAAAAAGTGATTACCAATAAATGTTTTTTTTTTTATTTATTATTTATATAGATAAAAGACTTATTATATGCTATATAAAATATCATGAAATATTCAGTCGTCTTCTAAAACCAGACACCTAAAATTGCGGAATCACGGACCGCGCGCGACAGCTTATGTTCGGTGCAAGAGTGCCACTACTGGAAGGTTAATAGAACTTTTAAAATAGTGTTTTAAAGTTTTCCTGAACATTTAAAAGGAAATATGGCAATCCCTTATTTTGCCCTGAGAACAGTAAGGAACATACATCATTATAAAGATGCAGTAAATACCTATCGTTGTTGTCTGGCGTACATGACGTAATGTAACCACGAAATTAGGTCGGTTGCCTGCCGTAACCCATATTAAAGTTTTTTTTTTACTATAATCCAACTATTTTCAATTTTCGACCCATCTCTCGAGCCGGCTGGTAACCAATTTCAGAGAAATGCGTGTATGTGCGTTGAGTGCCACCAAATTTTGTAAGAATGCATTGTCATCCAAAACGAGTCTATCTGCCGAGTCTCAGCTCGATCGGATGTCAGGAAGGTAGTTAATAGTCGAAGTTCAAGCAGATATATATTTAAAAACACCTTTAGCCAGTAAACTAAGTTTAGCCAACGATATACAAAGAAATACGTTTTAGTGTATTCTTTGTTGAATCCGGCGTGCGCAATGTATGTGGTTTTTTTATTATTTTTTTTACAAGAGCTGTAAAGTTTTTTTATAGCTTCAAAATTATATAAATACACAGCCATAGCGGAAAAAATATAAAATGCACGATGTTAATCTTAACTATAAACCAGAAAATCAGTTTACGTGTAACTATCTGAATCACTAAAAACTCTGTAAAGCCTCGATTTTGAGCGAGTTTACAAGCTACTAGTCGGCAAGTTTAAAAGCGGGCGAATCAGCGAGTGCGATTGTCATGATGACACACAAAACTGTCCACTCGCTATCTTTTCTGGGTGTTCTAGCGTTAAAAATGAAAATCACATCCGTTTTGCTTTCCTTTTTAACTCCTCTTTGATAACATGAGCTAAAATAACGACTCCCGCGCAAACTAACTCTGTCGATATTTTGTAGAAAGCTAAGCTCGCAGCTAGCGCCACCGCTAGCTAGTAGCGAGAATAACGACTCCCGCGCAAACTAATTCTGTCAGCTGTTTTAACAGTTATGAAATCAGCTGTTGGCGGGCCGCCATCTTGTGGCACACGCTAGCGACTAGCGAGCAAAGTTGACTCACTTTCAATTTTTTTCGTAGATTGTTCACTAGCTAGTAATTCGATGACACTGAGCAAGTTTACTAGCAGATAGTGAATTCACCAGATAGTAGCTTGTAAACTCACTCAATGTCATCGAGGCTTAAGTGTTAACTATGGGTTAAGTAATTTTAACAGATTTTTGTCTGCAATTTCTCTCAGCTACTAAGCCAACGCGGCTACTCTCAGTTCGCAATAGAAGTTTTATCATGAGATATGGAGTATTTAAATATCTGTGAACTGTAAAATAATAACAAAAGAGCCATATTTTGCTTGTTCTCTTTTTTCAAAGGTTTTAAGAAAAAACGCAAAAAGAGTGTTGAAACTCTGGCGAAACCGGTTAGTTATTACCCGGGCGCGTATTTACAATCCCTACCGCGTTTCAGTCGCTTTAAATTTTCAATATCAAAATTTAAATATTTAGAAATAAAATTATTAATTTCTAATATACACATTGTAAAGATTATTTTATCTAGATTTTAGAACAATTTTTGTTTTTGCAAAGTGATAAAAATTATCAATATAGAGGTGTATTTACAATATACGGGAATAATAATAAAATTTAAATATTAAATATACACACCAGAAAGATTATTTTATCTAGTTTTTAGAACAATTTTTGTTTTTGCAATGTGATAAAAAATAACCAATGTAGAGGTATATTTAAAATGTAAATTGTCGTTACCGCGACTGAATCGGTATAGGTTTTGTAAATACAGCCGTTTTAAATAAAGGTAGACACTTTTAGGAAGCTTAAAATACAGGGCCATGTGTGGAATTTTTTTTATTTAAAAAAAGGAACATTTTAGAAAAACAACTAAATTCATGGTCAATTATAAAGTGTTCTACGCTTGGATCACTTTAGTTTACATATACGTATTTACATACGAATCAGCAGGTATCAGATTTGTTATCAACCAGACGAGACAGGCACACTACCAGTGGCGTAGCGAAACTCCCAAGCCCCGGGCAAACTGGGTTCAGTTAGCCCCACGATTTCACAAGATATATTACGCATTATTTGCTACATTCCGACGCGACAGCAATACTAAATTTGTATAGGTTTAATTCAAATGGCATCGTTGAGTTAGGTTCGTAACTGCCTTCCAGGTCTTATGAATAACTAGCAGACCCGGCCACAAGTTGCTGTGGCTAACGAAACCTATATAACCAACGCCATCTGTTAAATCAAATCCACACCACGCTGCCCGCTGCCCGCTGCCGCTTGGCCAGATATATTATGTACTTCAACCAATTTACACAAAACCTTCCTCATGAATCACTCTATATACTGGTGAAACGCATGAAAATCCGTTGCGTAGTTTAAAAGATCTAAGCGCACATACAGCGTGAGCGACTTCATTTTATACTTAGTAAACATAAAGAAGATAAAGATATAGGAAATCATGACTTTAATAATAATAAAAATACCAGCCTAGGAAAATAAACATATCTAATAGACTTTAAAGTTCAATAATCAAAGCATTTCTTGGCTCCTCTTGTAAAGTTTGACATAAAAGCCAACGGCGTTCATTCTACTTTGTACAAAAGATAACTAGATCTAGATTGCTCCAAAGTTTAAATCAAAGAAAAAATGGATTTTTCTCCAACAAAAATCGATTTTTTTTTGTGATTTTAATTTTCTAAAAATCAATTATTTATAAATCGATTTTTCTCCAACAAAAATCGATTTTATTAGGCGATTTTAATTTTCTAAAAAATCGATTTATCATGCTAAGAAAAACAATCGATTATATATGTAAAAATCACATCCCTTGTTAAGATGACTGTAATTAGATGGCAAATTAAAATCAATTAATTAACTGTTTTCCTACTGCTTATGCTTACCCTTATTAAAAACTCTATGCACGCAGCTTATAATAGCAGCTGGCATCGTAGGTGAATAAAGCCGAATTCAGTTATAAAAAAATATTTTTTGAATACTAAACTTTAACTAAGTGCTAAAAAAAAATTTGAAGCCTGAAACATTCCATGCACTAAATAATACAGTTCAATCTACAACCCTAGAATTCCATACCAGCACTGGAAAGGACAAAACCAACAGAAATTCAATAAAATTTGATGTCCACGACTTTTGAAATAAAAAATAAAAATCCTTTGTATTTTTGTATCCGATATTTTTTTTCTAAATGCTTTAGAATGTATTATATTTTTCGGGTGGAATATTACTTTTTCCAGGTTTCCTTCTGCATAAAAAAGATGAAATTTTATTAAGAATTAACTAAATTAATTCACCATTGACGAAGATAACAATAATAATTTAAACAAAAATATGAAAGAGAACAAGACACAGAAAACAGTAAAAAGACAATGGTCGCAACTGAGACTCGAACCCAGACCTCTCGTCTAACCGGGACGTGGGTGTTAACCAATTTCGCTATTGCTACCTTCTGTAAAGCCGTTATGACGTCTTAATTATTTTTGACTATAATTTTTTTTACCAACTATTGTAAAATCGCTATAAAAATTGTATTTTACCAGTGCATTCATCAAGCCAAGAAACGAAGATTATTGTCGGAAACTTAGCTTATGAGGCAGGTATGGGTACCGCCGCCCCGGGAACCATTTATTAGATAACCAACATCTCTGCCATAGGTCCACCACAAGTGGTTCGCTACGTTTGGTGACTTAGCAGTGGTGCCCGGGTTCATGGAGTAAGGTTTGTCCGGGTCTTGGCGGCGGATGTGTCTGCCCACCAGCTGCACGGCAGGCCGGGTCGGAAGAGAATGGTTGAGGGAGTACCTTTGACTTCTCCAGCCATACTCTCTCGGAACATCGTCTTGCACCGCAGTGGGAGAGAAGGATTCATAAGTCCGTCACTCCCTGGACACACTGACCCCCAGATTCCTACCAACCCCTAATACCCTTTTCCTTCCCAGAACTTCCTTTCATAAAAAGACCGTCCACACAGAATCCCCAAAGATGACATAGGCCCCGAGGGGAATTATTTTCCTCAGAGCTCCCTTGTGGAACTTAACTTTAAAAAAAATATATAACGTGCGCCCCTTGACGGCGGCCCATATTGCCCAGCCGGTCGCTAAACCACTGATAGTTACATCAATGGGAAGCTGTATGAATGGAGATTGACATTGGAAACTAATAGGGCCATAATATACTGGTAATATACCCGAGTAGCGAATTTCCCACTATTGTTGGTGGATTACAATGGGACATGATAATGCATGATGGGAACACCGATGTGTAATAAATCAATGGCTGAGAACAATTAATTATGCGGCAAAATTTTCAATTAACCAGTGGAAAAATATTTTCCCGATATAAAAAAATAGGCAATGAAAAATTAAACTTTTTGGATTTAACTTTATCTATTATAAATAATAAAATCGATTTTAGTATATATCGCAAGCCAACATACACTGACATAGTAATTCATAGGACCTCCAACCACCCTGTCTCACAAAAACACTCCACCTTCCATTCCATGATACACCGCTTAGTAAATGTCCCAATGTCTAATAATAATTTCCTTTCTGAACTTTCAATAATAAAACAAATTGCTATAAATAACGGATATGAACCAAAATTAATTGATAACATCCTAAATAAAAAACTTATCAAAATTTCAAAAAATAAATATCTATACAATTCTAATAATAAAGAATGGCGTAAAATTTTGTATATTAATAATTTTTCAGTTCAATGTTGCAAAAATCTTCCTTCTAATATTAAACCAGCGTTTTATACAAGAAGTAATATCGGTAATTTTTTGAGAAATACTAAAGATAAAGACCATAAATTGACTAATTCCGGAATATATAAACTCAAATGCAATGATTGTCCCTCATTTTATATTGGAAAAACCACTCGTAATTTTGAAATCAGAATCAAAGAACATTTGAGGTGTCTTAATAATAATAATTTTTCTGAGTTTGCTAACCATAGCATTGAAAATAACCATAGTTTTGAAAAAATACAGGGATAAATATTCTTCATATTAATCATAAAGGAAAACGTTTAGATAACTTAGAAGCCTTGGAAATTAAAAAATCCCTTAAAAATAATGAATCTATTATCAACAAACAAAAAATATTGTCATATAGCCCAATCATGGGTTTGTTCCCCTACCCACCCACTCTACACTAATACCTACCTACCCAATCTACATTATTATCTAGCAACAGCTCCACCCCTACCATAATAAAACATTGTTCGAAACTGTCAAATTAGTATAAGCTTTCCCTGACGAAGGAACGTTTGTTCCGAAACCGGTCGGATTTGCACATCAAATAAGTGGTTTATACAAAGTAAAATTATTTCATTATTCTATAATGGATAACCACAAAGTAATAAATAGCTACATTCAAAAATATAAAAAAATTACATCGAATAAGGGTAAAATCGCTGTTAAATAAAAATAATAATTGGATAATTTGTAGAGCACAGTTTTTGTGAAAAATCAACTCAAGGGAGAAGTGGCGGTCCCTAAGTTTTCGGTGAGCTAGAGTGCTAAGATTGAAAAATACGACATTATTGATGTTGTTGTAGCTGAAAATGTTTTTGTTTTAATTTAAATATTTTGTATTAAGTTTTTCAGGATTATTTAAGTTTGGGGATACGCCGTTTCTACACACTGGAGTACAGATCTTCATACAAAAGTTGAAATTTTGTAAAAAAAATAAAATTCATCTTCAGCTATAACAACATCAATAACGATGTATTTTTCAATCTTAGCACTCTACAATTTATTAGGAGTTCTTAGGATCTATCTAATTTTATTATTTACAAATAGATACAGAAAAGAAACTTAGAGTCTGTCAAATAAGAGCAGAAAATATAAAAAATGGAACTATAAAATTTGTAGGCTGGCAACACCAATTTACCTGTCAAATATTCTTTTAAAGTGCAAAGACAATGAAAATACAGAATACTGTACACATTTAAAAATACATTTTGTTCTTAAAAAAAAAAAAATAAGCTGAAGAAGCACTGTTGTTAAAAGTTACCTGCATAAATTTATTAAATTGTGTTTTACAAAGTGATTGGCTTTTATTTAATTTAACATAAATTTGAATTTAACAGTAGGTAGAAAGGAAGAATCATTAATGGTGAGTTTAGTTACACCACTTTTAGATCTGAATGAGTTAAATATATTCAAATCTAAAATTAGAGACATGATCCAAAGCCTCGACAATGCTAGTAGGTACTTAAGCTAATATTAAATAAATGTGAGCAATTTCTAAAGCGTGCTTTATATTTTATTACAATATCGTTATTCTTCATTATGCTAACATAAAATTGCAAAGATATAATAATAATATACCTTTATACAATTCTTATTTTGAGATCAGTGGAATGAAAAAAAAAATCACTTTTATGCCATTTGAACAATAGTGGCACCCTCCTACGTTTTCTACTGTTATTTGGACAAACTGTACCTGGCAGGTCACTTCCCATAAACACACTTTTACTAGAAACTTTGTGCTTAGAAAAGATATTAAATAAATAAATATTTTCTACTTCAGGGAACGTACCCATACTACGTGACCAACTTTTTGCAATTTTTAACCCCCCCCCCCCGATGACCAAAAACCTATGGCCGCCGCCGTTCATTTGTACCAAGCGTGAAGCGTGAAATTTTGAAGGCCCCCCCCCGAACAGGTCACGTAGTATGGGTACGTTCCCTAACATGCTTTGGGCAGGAAGGGTAGTTCTACTTGAATGCCCGGAGAGGCATTGCTGTCAAATATTTTTATACAAGTTTTGAACACCAATCTGTATGTATATGTGATACAAGTCGAGGAAGAATTTTTATCAAAAGGAAACTTACACTTAGGCACTGATGAGATGTGCAAATCGTTTTTTTTTTTGTTGTAATATTTTGTACCAAAGTGAAAATTTTTTTTTTGTAATGTAATAAAATATGTATTTACATTTTTTACTCATAACACGTCACTAAATGGCCCCACACTGACTTTAACTTCTGTTTATGAAGTACTATTACAAAGTAGGCTTGAATTTTGAATGAATCTTTTATAATTCGGGTGTGGCGAGCAGTATATAAAAAAAAATCATTCAAGTGTACACATTATTTTCAAAGATATATCGGTTTAACACAAATTCCATTTTCTTGACAAGATTCCTTGTTTTCACCCGCCTGAAATGTGATAAGATATGAATGCAGGCATGCCTCAAGGATCTGTGCTGAGCCCACTGTGTTTTTGTTAAGCTCTAACAGATTTATTGAATACGCTGCAGATACCGTGGATGACAGAATCATTGACGAGGGTTACTTTTATGACAGACCCCTCCTTCTAGTTTTGACATTCAAATGGGTTGGGACGAGACATAAAGTTGACCACAAGATCACCTTGGAAAGGTGCAAGTCTGGAATAGGGTTAACTTGTCACGTAGCAATGTACAAAAACTCGAGCAGTAAAAAGGGTTATTTATGATTTAGGACTGTTTAGTACACTTTGATGGAAGCCTCCTCCTCAAAAAGATTCCATTGAGACGTTTAGAGAGAGTATTTCAGACCAACTCAAGTATAAAGGGATCCATCGAAGCCCAAGTTAGCCTGGATTCCAAAAAACTGAATGTTTTGTGCTTGGTTGGTACATTCTTCAATGACCAGTTTAATTTAGTAACCACTTCTGGGATGGAACTGTAAAATACATTATGAACTCTATGCAAAGGAGAGGGGTTCGCCTGGTTAACAACTGATCATTAATACACCAAAAAATGACATCTTTAATGCGTAGAGGAAATGTAAGCGAGCTGAGTCTTTACAGGTGTTCCAATGGAGTCCGTTCGGAGAAACTTACAGCATTGAACCCCTGCCAACCAGTGAGAAAGTATGTGCACAAGAGTTAAACACGCACGCACGGAACAAGTTAATCTGTATGTAAAACAAGCTGCGCATTCTTCATTTTTCTTTTAATACTTCATGTTTCGTAAAGTTGAATTGGATCTCGATAGGTTTGTACTGTTTAACATAGCAAGGCCAGAATTCAAACATATTGGTCGAATTTGCACTTTGGGTGCATACACTGGCTGATAACTGCCCGCTGACAGCCATCATCAAGGTGCCGAAAATTGTTTAGAGTTCACATTGTAACGCTTTTGTCAACATTTTAATCGTCTTTAACGTGACAAGCAAATAGACTCAAAAACCACCATTACAAAGTCTAAATCGTAATAAATGCCTGTGATTCATCCAGACGAAATATAGTCGAATCGACCACGAGGGATCCACAACCGGGAAAGATCGCCAACCTATCGTAAGTACCCATGTGCAATTATCTTTGCTATTTTGATTCAGGAAAACATACCGAATCGAGATCCACAGGCATAGCTCGTATAGAGTGGACATTCAGCTCCACTCTAACCAATGTAAGGTAGCGTTAACATCGGGCTCATCCTATATCACTTCAATTAAATCAGGCCACCGCATTTACAATCCCACTCAATCTGTCCCTTTACAACACCCCTGCACTACTTTACCCAAATGGGTGGCGACATACATTATAATTGTTGTGAGGTGTCACATAAAATAAGACTGTCAAAATATTTTCGGTTTTTATTCCACTTTGATCATTTTCAGATCAACTGATCATCTTCAGAAAGAACATCATTTTAATATGGATGAGTTGTAATATCTCTACGAAGGTAAACATAATTGTAGTGATTATTGGTAAAATAATAAAGTGTAAAAGAGCACTGACCTGTTCTCGAGACTGCTTGTCATCAAAGTATGTGATGTCTTTTCCATTTATCTGAATGAGACCCGTTCCCGGACTCCTAATGGTGACATCTCCCCTGGCCGATTTTCTCAAGCATTCTAAAAACATGGAATATCACAGGCAAATTAAATGCTTTTCTTAGACTTAGTATTATTTTCATAACACTACTATTTTATATACTATGGTCCACAAAAACACCGGGGCATCCCTTGCGTAGCGGGCAAAAATAAGGACATCTCTAGCATGGCATAGCACCTCTAGGAAGCTAAAAGTTTTTCAGTTTTTCGTGGATTATTTTAGTTGATAAGTTCGCTTGTCCGGTGTGATCAGCGTTCAAATTGCCAGTACATAAAATATATTAAACAGTACCTTGCCATAATCTGAACAAACATATAAATGAGAACAAGACACAAAAAAATTAAAAAGATAATGGTTGCAACTGGGACCATTACCTTTTTAATTTTTTTGTGTCTTGTTGTCTTTCATGTGTTAGTTTAGATTATTTATTAGTGTTATCTTCTTCGATGATACATTTTGTAATTGACAAAACTACTAATTTTACAAAAAAAATCCCCATATTTTTGGCTGCTACCTTTTTTAAATGATCACAATATTCAAAGAACTGGTTTGTAACCTAGACAGTGTCTCGGATAAACACATCCAATTTATTCATACGGGACACCTATTGACCTTTTTCTAAAAGTCTATGATATATTGCTTTGATGGGTGGAACCTTCAAAAGTTATTCTAAAGCTACCTCCAGACTACTCGCGAAGTTGAACGAGGTTACGCGAATATGATAGTATGGAGAGGCACTTCGTCTTACTTCGTACATACTTTCGTCTTACTTTGTCTTACTTCCCAAGTACTTCGTTGAGGAACTTCGCGAGTAGTCTGGAGGTAACTTAATAAAAATTGCACATTTAATTATTTCAATGATCATACCGAAAGTTGTTACATAAGCCCTTCCGGAGATGTCCAATTGGGGCTGTGGAATTTCAGAGGTAGTTTTTTGTCCAACGTGTCGTTTTCGGAAACGGTTCACAAAGTCAGCATATTTGGTTGAATAAGGCATTGCCATCAACCGTTCTATGGTAAGGATGAAATTCTCATACTCTTTTTCCCTTATGGTTTCCAAAATATAAATTTGAAACTCGTCTTGAGTTAGCCAAGTGTAGCCTAAATTGGATCTGCAAAATAAGATGAAAACAATTAAATTAAAACAAACAACCCCTCTTTCACAAACAACAAATTTTGAAGTCAACGATCTCAAAAAACAATGTCAGATCTGCTAAAAATTGAAAATCATTGTTTGGCTTATATTAACTTCCTTGTGATGATTTAAAGGTATCTGTTTTCGGAATTTCGAATAAAATGAAATGCAAAATATCAAAACAACATTATATTTCTTGACCTAAAAATAGTAAAAATGCAACTTTAAATAGCTCTACTGCAAAACTACAAAATCGCACATCCAACATTGTTCTTCGGGACCGTTGAAATCATATGACCAATACAAAAACATGTATTCTTATTCTATTCTAATTATGTAGTTATTTTCAATTTATTTTTGTCATTGAAAAAAAATAAGGAAATATGACAATGATAATGGTATTTTTAATTTTATTTTTAAGATGATGAATAAATTTTATTAATGCAATAATTAAAAACACTTTGTTTTTACCACAATAAACTTTATTAAAAAGTCGACATGTTTCAAGAACGATGTTCTCTTCATCAGGACATGTTCTTCTCTTCATGTACTAAAATAAATGATCTAACATAGAAAGACAGGCGTGGGTAGAAATGGAATCAAACCTCCAATTTAATCATGAAAAAAATTCCTAATACAATACAGACTGCTTTTTATACGAATAATAAA
The DNA here is from genome assembly GCA_917880885.1 of Limnephilus marmoratus. Lineage (NCBI taxonomy): Eukaryota > Metazoa > Arthropoda > Insecta > Trichoptera > Limnephilidae > Limnephilus > Limnephilus marmoratus. The sequence continues at coordinate 6,490,921 of OU862922.1, read as the reverse complement.
TTAAAAAATTATATTTTAAATAACAAGGACAAACACCAAAAAATTAAAAAATCCGGAGTTTACCAATTGAATTGTAATGACTGAAATCATTTTTACGTAGGTAAAACTTGCAGAAATTTTGAAACGAGGATTAAGGAACATTTGAGATGTCTAAATAGCAATAATTATTCTGAATTTGCTAACCATCTTATTGAATTTAACCATTCATTTGATATAAATACTGGTTTTAAAATTTTACACGCTAACGTTAGTGGTTTTCACTTAGATCTTTTAGAAATATTAGAAATTAGGAAAAATGTCAACAGAAATTTAAATATTATTAACAATCAAATTAATTTTGTGAATAACCCTATCTTAAGAGCGTTTAACCAGCCAGCGGACGAAAATCCACATTTCGTCGAAAGTTGTTCTTACGATCGTGCAGGGCGGTTACAATGAGAAAGATTAATTATTCTCCGTACCAGCTTTTTTAAATTTTAACTCAATATCGAATTTATTTCAATTCAAATTAGCTTTAATTTATACCTTCATTCAAAAATGCTGAAAGGCGTGATGTTAAAACTATTAAAATAATGTACTTTTGGGAGTTATTTTTTGATTATAAGTATTTGTCATTTTTCAATAATGTCTAAATTTAATAAGAATGTTAAAAAAATCTGAAATGTATTAGTTTGTAAGTGCGCAAATAAATACACAAATAGACCAATTTTCGTCAAGAAATACATGTACGTACATATTTTTTAATGATTTTATTAAAACTAAAATTAAAATTCTAAAACATGCGTTTGCTAGATAATGTATTGATTTATTTTACTGCATGATTATATTATTTGAAATGGGTGTGGTATAATACAAAATCTTTTTTGAAAATTTAACAAATCTGCCAACGACCTATGGAATAACCTTATTATACTAAAAATTTTTAAAAAATCTCAAAATTTATTACATGCGAATGCTAGATAAAAGAACAATCTTTCGAAATCCATTTATAATTTTTTTGTGGAAAAGAGTCAATACGTCTAAAATCTGATTTGAAAATGACATATTTCTGGTTTTCTCTGGTAATGCCCTCTTAAACATATTTCCATTGTAATTTTTGTCTTTGTTCTTCTAAGCACTCCCCTTTCCACCTCTCCCCCCCCCCCCTCCCCTTGTCGATCTTCTAAGCACCTCCCCTTTCCACCTCTCTCCTCCCCCACTACTTCCATTTCTACCCACGTCTGTCTTTCTATGTTAGATCATTTATTTTAGTACATTATATGTCCTGATGAAGAGAACATCGTTGTTGAAACATGTCGACTTTTTAATAAAGTTTATTGTGGTAAAAACAAAGTGTTTTTAATTATTGCATTAATAAAATGGTGCCACAAAATGAATTTGCAAAATTTGAAGAAATAAATTTTCTATAACAATTTAAAATATGCCTTTATAAAATGCTGCCAAAATGATATTTTTGAGCCCTGTGATACCATCGTCGCCTAACATGTTGCTACCGCCGCCATATTTGTCTGCAGTCAGTTCATAAGTTGTAGTTGGTGTTATTTATTGACTTCCATTTTGCTCGATTTATATCGTTATATTTTTCCCCATATCTTCCCACTTGTGAAACAAGTATTGTTGCTGTTTATTTCAATTGATGACATTTTTTTTTTAAAACATTAAAAATATTTTTCCATCACGCGTCGCAAATGAGTAGTCAAGAGAATAGCGCGTTTATAGCCTAGCGGGTCACACGATAAGCGTCGCGTCTCGTTCTAGCAGCACAGTAACACAGTAACAAAAACCGCATTTGTATCACTCAAACCAATCGTGACATATAGAGATGGGATCAGTAGTACCGTGCGATGGAAAAATATATTTTTTGTTTTTAACAGAAAAAAATATCACCGGATATCTCAGGAATCGCTAGTTAAAATCATTTGTAATTCTAAATAAGATGTTTAAACGGCCCGTTTATTACATGAGAATGTAACAAAAAAATTGACCGTGTGCAAATGTTGTGCGTGCTTTTGACGTGTTTGACACTAAGGATCAAAAAGGGATCAAAGAGCTGGTTCTTCAAAGCATCTTCCATTAGAACACGGACAGAACAAGGACAAGATTCTCCTGACCTGCACTCTAAAGATTGCAAACCGTTTGCTAAGATAGGAAAATCTATCAAACAAGTCAAGGGTTTTTCAAGTATTTTGAGGCTCTAAACTAGAGGTTGTTGCCAAATTCAATAGTGGAGTGATTTTGCGAGGGCTTGCAATTTGTATGTTTTGTTAGGGTCAGCAGTTGCGCACTATCTTCTATACTAGTGCAGTATTTGTGGGTCCTGAGAGACTAACTTGGCTCTGGTTTCGATGGAGCCCCCTTAATTTTACATAGATTTGACATTTAATATTACAAATAAAAACTTTCAGATATTAAATATTTATATTCATAATTTAAAGGTTGAAATGATAACACCCTTCATATTCATTCGTAAGATGGGTATCTACACAATAATAAAGGCTCTCGACTAGCAATAAGGAGGTAGCGGTTTGAAATCCCGGCATGCGCAAGTAAATTTTATGTAAAAACTTTAGCACTGAAATGATTTTTACAAACAAATAAATATTTTTGTATTACCTCATATGTTAACTTATTTTACATTGGCTTTTCAAACTTTGTTAAATTGGAAAAATAAATTATGCAAATAATTTCATACTCACAATACTTCATTTTGATCAATAGCAACTTTTTTCTTTATCAAAGCATCTTGGTACTTTTCAATATCTTTCATATGCGTCCAGATGTCCTGGAAAAAAAAAATTATATTATTTAATATAAAATAATTCAGTTTTGGCACAGTCAAAATCACAACATCCAGACTTACAACGCCAATATCGTAGGTTTAATCTTATATTGGCGTAAACTAATAACACAACAATTGTTGTGAGGAAATTTCAAAATGGTTTTCTCCTCAATTTATGAAGATCAGATAAACAAATGAAATGGTATTTTTTTTGTTGATTACAGAAAAAAAATATTTCGCTTCAACTAACTACATAATTCAAAGGTTTACAATATTAAAATAACAATAATAATTTTACATATTAAACAAAATTATATCTTCGTTATTTGTTTTTGGGGTGTTATGCCGTGTTGCGCTACCTCCTTCTTTAGCCAACGTTTCATTATGAGTGAGGCGGTAAGTCTTTAATGTTTTAGTGCATAATTTATTATGCTGTCTTGTGTATAGGGATTGCATCCCGCGGGATCCCGCAGCTTTTATTAATCCCGCACCTTCAAAGCGCGGATCCCGCAAGTTAAAAATTTGGCGCTAAAACTTTCGCGTAAATCGAGAGTAGCACGAGCGTAATGTTGTTTGATCCAGTCTTTGATGTATTTTTTGTGAATGTCTTTGTAGTTAGTAGTTGCTTCAGTGAGGTGGGCATGTAGTTATATAGTTTGGTTGCGTAGTACTTAAAGTTTCTTTGCCCGTATGAGGCATGAGTTATCGGTATGTTTAATGTTTTTTTTTGTGTGGAGGCCCTGGTTTTACTTTAATTGAGGTTGCATTTGGAATGTGAAGTTTATGTTGGAAAAGGATAGTAGTACAGATTATAGTAATAATAGTAGCATCTAAGAGAAAGTTGTGATTTGATTATTAGTCATTATATGAATAAGACTGAATTAAAAATATAAAACTGTTAGGAGTAAGTGTAAAATTAAACAAAACTATTAAATTATGCCAATTATTTAAAGATGAATCTAAGAAAACAGATTACTAATTACTTAGATAATAGAAAATTTAATTAATACAAAAGAATTAATTTCTGTTGCTTAATGTAAGAAATGTTAAATAAAAGTTGATTTTTACCCAAAAATCTGTAGTTTCAATTTTATCTTATAAGTTATAAAATCTGTAGTTTCAATTTGATTTTAAAACTTATAACATTATTTCAAAGATGCGGGATCCCGCGGGATCCGCGCGGGATTGAGAAATCCCGCATATCAATCCCGCGGGATTGAATTAGCTGCGGGATTGCAATCCCTACTTGTGTAGTGTTCATGCACTTGTTATGTTTTTATAAATGTTGTATTTGTGTATAAATCTGTTATGTAGATTAATAGGCATATGTTATAATTGTAGCAATCGGACGTGCTACGTAAATGTGTAAAAGAAAACCCTAGAATTAACTGTTGATATTTTTCGTTATTTGTTTTTGGGGTGTTATGCCGTGTTGCGCTACCTCCTTCTTTAGCCAACGTTTCGGACATCGTTGCAGTGTCCATCATTAGGGCAGATCCGGCAGATCCGGTAGATGTGTAACTTGCGGGATCCGGATCTGCCGGATCTGCCCTGATGATGGACACTGCAACGATGTCCGAAACGTTGGCTAAAGAAGGAGGTAGCGCATCACGGCATAACACCCCAAAAACAAATAACGAAAATGCTTTTGGCCGTGAAAATCTTAAAACTTATCTAACTGTTGATAGTTTTTACTAAGAATTAAAATTCACAATGTTATCGGAATACGGAGCGTGACAGTAGTAAAATAACGGGACCATTTGTTTTGGCTTGCTGTTCTAAAGACTAATGTACAGGGAATTTGAATGCTCCGGTACTTTACATAAGGTGCGACGATATGCCAAATATTTCAGCGCAGGTAGGTAAGTACTTCTCCGTGTTCAGCATTGTTGTTGCTCAACGTTTTGTTGAGCGTTGGCTCGCCACATAATCATTAAGTTTTCTGATTTTCAATATTAATATATTATATTATTGAAAAATGAAACAATACAACTTTGTATAAACCACTTATATAATGCGTAAATCCTACCGGTTTTGGAACAAACGTTCCTTCTTCAGGGAAAGCTTATACTAATTTATTATTATTGAAATATGTTACTTTAATCCATTGGCCACAAACCCTGGCTCTCAGCCGGGTGTGCAACTCAGGTGCTTAAGCACAAACCCCAACTTACTGACGGGCTAGAGTAGGTCGGCCAAAAAATGAAAAACGAGCAAAACAGTGACATCTTTGAATAACATTTTAAAGGCCAAAAGCTATGTAGTTAATCTGAAACAAGTACAAGTTGTACAATACGCAATTGTAAAATTATTAGTCGTCCCTAATATTTTCAAACAGAGACATGCCGTTGCTGTTTCAGAGTGCCAAAATTTTACCTGTTAAAGCAATACTATGGCACAAAATTATAATTCAACATATATTTACCACGCAGCATAAAGAGAAATTAGATCATAAATACAGCACTAGATTCACGCGCAACGACGGGTTAATAGTTCCGAAATTTAACAATAAGTACGGACAGAGAACGTTTGAATACATCATACCGAAGATATTTAATTTATTACCTGACAATATAAAGAAATGTAATTCTATGAATAAGGTTAAATATATGGTGAAAAATTGGTTATCAGAAAAAAAAAATTTATATCGATATTGATATGTATAAAAAAAAATGAATCTGTAGATATAAGATGTAAATTTTAAATGTAAAAAATCTATATGTAACTAAAATATAAGCACCTGCTGACAAGCCAATTCAATTGGCTTAGCAGGACTTGTTTGTTGATTTTGATACGTATATCTATTCTTTCAATAAAAAAAAAAAATAAAAAAAAGCATTCATTTCTAATAATGTTTCTCCAGTTTTTTCCCTGATATTTATGTTTGAAGCAGCCAGCCGCCATTTAATTTCTTGAAAATGGCGAGTGATTCTAGGCTTGTGGCAGTGGCCTTCCACGTCCCTGATTGCTTCGAGGACTACCATACCAATTTTTTTTAAAGTTATAAGTACTTATATATTTATGTAAAAAAAAAAAAAAACAAAAACTATTAATGTTCGATTAATGAATAATATGTTTTTTTGTGTCTTTATGAATAAAAATGTGAAAAAAACTTACGAAAAAAGAAAAAGTTATATTTGAATCCTTCTTCACAAATATTAAAAAAACATATATTTTATAGTTTTCTTTACTTTAATCCAACATGTAAACAAACTTTTAAAAATGTATTCATTTGAATATATGGAAGTTACAATAGATTTTGTACGCCAATGCAGGTTTTCAATTTTTAGTAAGTATAAAATTAATTCAGTGGCGAGGACCAATTTCTTAGCTCATTAATTCTGTGGCCAATGGATTAATGTGAACAGTTTATAGATTCAGGCTAAATGAAACTACTTGTATAAGCAAATCTAAACGAAATTATGATATTTTAAGTTATGTCATTCAAAAATGCCTTACAAATAATATTTTAAAGTAGGCAGGTTTTCCAGTATAGAAAAGGAAATCATGAGGCCTTCCGGATTCATCAAACTCTGCTGCCTTCCGGATGGGGAACACTTCGTGGGGGGGCTTCATCAGGGGCTTGGCCTTCTTGTCAAATATAGCGCTGGGGAAGAGATATTCAATGGAGCGCTAGAAACAAAAACAAAAGATTTTACACTTCACTTTTAATATTTCTGTAGCATGACAACAGATGAACCTAGAAGGGATGATGAAAATGTATGCAGATAATAATGAACAGAAAAAAATTGTTGACGACCCAGGAAGACATAAGAAGAAATGGTTCAGTTCTTGGAAAGAAGAAGGAAAGGTTGAGTACTTGGGTTGGGCAATGTCAAGAGTCAGAATAACAAAAGAGAACAGAGTTTAATTTATTAATGTGAATAAACAGTGGTAAACTTTCGAAGTTGGATGCGCAACACGAATATTTTTTTGAAAAAAAAACACTTTGATTCACCTTAATTACTATAAAAGACAACAAAGTTAACCTAGTTGTTATTTCAAATCTTTCTTCCGTTTTAATAAACTATTATTGAAATGTTTCTGTGGAACTTACGTCGACATCATCTTGAGTAAAGGTGTTTGGATCCTCGCCCATCATATTAGCGAGATGTCTCTTGCCGATTTGATAAGCAATTTCTTGCTCCTTCATGAATTCATCCTGCTCTTTGGCTCGGGAAAGATAGGACACCATCGCCTTGCTTGTTTGTACTTTCTTCACTGAAGTATCCCATTCGTCTACACTTTTTTGGAACTCTCTTTGTTTGGTAACATCTATACCATAGCTTTGGGCCAATATTTTGAATCCCTAAAGTAAAAAGATTAAAAAGTACAAAACTATTTGTGAAAATATTTTACACATTTTTTAGATTAATTTTAATATTTTAAAGATATTTACCGTATTAACAGCATATTCGTTTGAAGAGAATACATGAACCTGAGCCGGTCTGTAATATTTGAACAATTTTAAAGCGGCTAAAGCCATATTTGATTTATATTTTCTAAATTTGAACCACTTTGAGGTTAACTTCTGTATTTTATTTTATTTTACCACCCAAAACATAGATAAAGAATTAGTGTTGACAGTTCGAATTTCATTTTCTTTGCTTATCGTCCTTCGAGGCTATTCTACACAGAAACATAAAAAACCAATAAGGTAAGACCACACTGAGCCCACGCAACGCCACGCCACGTGGGTAGACGTCACCATTTCCATATCTGGACTGCTTACCATCCACACATTTTCTATGGAAACAGGTGCTTTAGAAACATACTAGCCCCACGCAATGCAAACCGACGCCCCCTACGCTACGCGGACCTGCCGCAGCCAGATCGGCGTGGGCCATGTGGAAGGTGGAGGGGGTATGGTCACGCCTACTACGAGATGATTTTACATCTTTTTGGTGTTATCTGAGCATCTAACGTTGTTTCGCTATATCTATGGTTGTTTTTTGACAGATATTATTAAAAAATGGATGACGAACAGTTTATTGAAGCTTTTAGACGGCACGAAGTTATTTATAAAATCAAATTACAGGATTATAGAGATTCTGCATACGCAGTGCAACTTAGGAAGAAATTTCAGCCATTTATGGCATGATTTTCAATATTATACCCCTATAATGAATGTCAATCAAACTTTAGATCTTTCTCTGGTCCCAATTGGCTTTCGAAGATGTGTGTTTTCTTTTTTTATGTCATATCCAATAATTCAATTATGCTGTGAAGCTCTTCAAATACCACTTTACTTATACGGAAGTACATGAAGAATCGTCCGTCATCAGATTCTAGTTCCTTTACTAAAGTATGGAACTCTCCAAACATTTGTCTTTGTTTGTTAATGTTGTGGACCCAAATACTTCTCACTTTTTTCTTTTTACGAAAATATTGATTTAACAATAATAATCGTAGCAAATCATCTTCAAATTCACTTTCAAGATATGGCAAAGCTGTCATCTGCTAAGAGAATCACATAAACATAACCTAAAAAATAAATGTCAAATGTGTCAAATCAAACGCGCCTGCGCACAACCACAGACCCCTTGTCACGTGGTCACAGCGACGCGTACGTACGTCTGGCCAGTGTGAACGGTACAGGAACGTTGCGTGGCGTTGCGTCTGCTCAGTATGATCCTTGCTATATTCTGCATTTGCATAGTAGCCCAAGCAACGAAGGAAAAATAGGGGAAATAATTCATGTAGAAGCCAATTTTGGCACAGTTGTAGGGGAAGGTGTCCTTAACAAAATACTTAAAGTACTGGGGGGTGGGGGTGGAGCTAAGGGGGAGGGGGGGGTTTAAAGGTCCCCCTTTCAGTTTTTCGTTAATAACTCAAAAACTACTGCCTCTAGCGAAAAAGTGTTCAGGTACTAAATTATTTACATAAAATTCTCTATAAAAAAGGTTCTTTAAACTTTTTTGCTAGGATCAATGCTTAAGGAGATAGGGAGGTGGGAAAATGTAAAATTTAAAAAAAAACGTTCTAATTTTTAAAAATCAAATAATTAGTGCTTAAGGATGTACCTTGAACATTAAATTTCGTCGAAATCTAAACTTTCATCGTCATCAATGTTGTCTTCGACGGGGGCTCCGTTCATACATGAGCCGAGGCAGCCGCAGGCACCGGAGCAGGCAATCCCTGCTTTGCGGCAACCGCAGCGCATCCCACATCCAGTCGTGCATCGGCAAAAGATCGTGTTCAAAATGGAGATGGGTGCCACAGGGTCGTTCGTGTTAACTGGGTTAAGGATCCCATCTTCTCCCTTGACCCAACCCCATTGGATGGGTGGTAGGGGGTTGCCTATCCACTGTTGTATCTGTAAAAAAGTAATGAGATCAAGGTAAGCATTCTTCATCACAAATTAATATTTGTAATAAGAAAGCAGTATTTAAAACTATATGTAACTGGATTAAATTACCTGAGCGAGTGTTGCTTTGAAGCTCCTCTGGTGGGAGGAAGAGTGGCCATGTCTGATTTGTGCTTCATTGACGCTTTCAAAAATGCCGAATACCGATGTTTTTTTTAGGTTGTCTTGATGAGCAGGCGCTTTGTATACAGCCAAAAAAAGTTTCTCGCCAGCCTGTTCAATATTCTCAGGTGATGCTGAGGGATCAGAGAATATTGATGAAATGTCTTGGGTGAGGCCAGGATTTTCTGTGAACAGTTTAGCGATTCCCACTTTACTCTTTCCATATATTGCCGAGGTGGTGTTGCATCCGGAGAAGCTATGGAGAAGGAGAATCGTTTTGGCGATTGGAAGCTGTAGAAGTTGTCGCACCGAAAACAATTTGGTCTCCACATTCCCACGGCCCGGCTTCATGAAATATATATTGACTAACAAGTCGACAACCTCCCCAACTATCGCTACATTTGCATATAGAGCAGTTTCATCCAACCCACACCTCACAAAAGTGCTATCAGCATCCCCTGCTGCAACAGTTGTTTTAATCCCGGCTGCTGTGATTTTCTCGCTGAGTAAGTGAATCAACCTTAGCCAACCACTAGCAAGAAAATGCTTTTGTTGAATGGTGATGGTCGTTTTTTCGTGAAAGTTGATGTCAACAGAAGTTTTTGTGAGCCTCCTTCGCTTCTGCTCCGCTCGAAAGAAACAAAACAAGGTTGATTCACTTGCTCAGCGAGAAAATGACAGCAGTCGGGATTAAAACAACTGATGCTACAGGGGATGCTGATAGCACTATTGTGAGGTGTGGGTTGGATGAAGCTGCTCTATATGCAAATGTAGCAATAGTTGGGGAGGATGTGGACTTGTTAGTTCTCCTCATTGGATTGGCACCACCATCAATAAATATATATTTCATGAAGCCGGGCCGTGGGAATGTGGAGACCAAATTGTTTTCGGTGCGACAACTTCTACAGCTTCCAATCGCCAAAACGATTCTCCTTCTCCATAGCTTCTCCGGATGCAACACCACCTCGGCAATATATGGAAAGAGTAAAGTGGGAATCGCTAAACTGTTCACAGAAAATCCTGGCCTCACCCAAGACATTTCATCAATATTCTCTGATCCCTCAGCATCACCTGAGAATATTGAACAGGCTGGCGAGAAACTTTTTTTGGCTGTATACAAAGCGCCTGCTCATCAAGACAACCTAAAAAAACATCGGTACTCGGCATTTTTGAAAGCGTCAATGAAGCCCAAATCAGACATGGCCACTCTTCCTCCCACCAGAGGAGCTTCAAAGCAACACTTGCTCAGGTAATTAAATCCAGTTACATATAGTTTTAAATACTGCTTTCTTATTACAAATATTAATTTGTGATGAAGAATGCTTACCTTGGTCTAATTACTATTTTACAGATACAACAGTGGCTAGGCAACCCCCTACCACCCATCCAATGGGGTTGGGTCAAGGGAGAAGATGGGATCCTTAACCCAGTTAACACGAACGACTCTGTGGCACCCTTCTCCATTTTGAACACGATCTTTTGCCGATGCACGACTGGATGTGGGATGCGCTGCGGTTGCCGCAAAGCAGGGATTGCCTGCTCCGGTGCCTGCGGCTGCCTCGGCTCATGTATGAACGGAGCCCCCGTCGAAGACAGCATTGATGACGATGAAAGTATAGATTTCGACGAAATTTAATGTTCAAGGTACATCCTTAAGCACTAATTATTTGATTTTTTAACAATAAGCATTTCATTTTTACCGACAAACATTTCATTTTTAAAAATTAGAACGGTTTTTTTTAATTTTACATTTTCCCCCCTCCCTATCTCCTTAAGCATTGATCCTAGCAAAAAAATTTAAACAACTTTTTTTATAGAGAATTTTATGTAGATAATTTAATACCTGAACACTTTTTCGCTAGAGGCAGTAGTTTTTGAGTTATTAACGAAAAACTGAAAAGGGGGACCTTTAACCCCCCCCCCTCCCCCTTAGCTCCACCCCCACCCCCCAGTACTTTTAGTATTTTGTTAAGGACACCTTCCCCTACAACTGTGCCAAAATTGGCTTTTACATGAATTATTTCCCCTATTCGGTGTTTTTTGGTCTTCGTTGACGGCTTTACATTTTTATTATGTTTTATTTTTGTCTATGACTAAAAATGTCATTTTGACAGTCGCTTTTCTATGTAATTCTCTGTCAATCGTAGAATGATGTTAATGTTTTGATCGCTTCGTTGGGGTTATTTTGAAACTTCTGCTCGTTGTTTCCGTATAACATCTCTGTTTATATTATATTTTTGAAATCAATAATGAAAACCATGTCGAGGAAAATTCCCGGCCTTTTGCCTCCCATGCCAAAAGACCAAAAAGTGGAAAAACTTGATCAGAAACTGAAAGTTGAGGTGATAGAACTTCTAGAACGACAAAATAAAATGCTCTCAAATAGGTGAGATGTTATTATAATATACGTTTTAGTGGTGGGCGTTTCTGTTCTTTTTAAAAAATGAAAATGAACTGTTATTTGTAAAACGTCAACTGTTTTCCCAAACTCTTGGAAAAAAACAGGCTGTTTTTAAGGCAGTTGTATAAAAAAGCAATAGGTTTCTAGCAGTTTAGCAACTGGGGGTGTATCCAGTGTCTATCCATAACAATAAAACCCTGACTAAGTGCCATTAAAATTACATTATGTAAATGGAATTTTTCAAAGCGGCCGGATTAATTTTTCAGATGTACCATTATTCATTTACCAGGTTTACCCCGATACGTAATTAAGAACTCTTAGAAACTTAACAAATTTTAATTTCATTATAATAAGTAGTATAGTTAATGCTACCAAAGTTACAAAAATAAAACAGGTTTTCAAAATATTTGACAAAGCTGCCGTCCGGGGAAACTTTGCGGTGTCTTTTATTAATTATTATATGCAGTTTACCAGATTTATGTGAACAGTAATTAAGGGTTCTTGGAAATGCAATATTAATATCGTTCTTAATAGGCCGTATTATAGGAAGGTACTGGGTATGCATCTCTAAACATTACGAACGTTAAGTATCCTATTGTTGTATCCATTGAGGGGGTTGCAGGCGAAAAACAGTACTTCTTCAATGAAAAACAGCATCTTATCCTCTCGCACTACCGCCTTAACATTATGTATGAGTAAGAAGAGGCACCTGTTATTTCTAGGAAATAGGAAAAAAAATTAGCTTAACGTTTCACACTTGAGGCCCATTTTTTTTTTTTTTTTACATTAACTCCACACAGGAGGCCCTGAGGAAAATAATTTCCCTCAGGGCCTATGTCATCTGGGATGCTGTGTGGAGGGTCTTTTTGAGGAGAGGAAGGAATGAACATTGGTCTTGAAGAGACCCATGTTATAGGAAGGAGGAAACACAGAGGCCGGCAAATCATTCCACAGCCGAGCTGTTGAGCACAAGAACGAGTCGAAGAAACGACCCGTTCTCATGTGACAAATGTCAACTGTGTACAAATGTTGGGCACGCGTTTGGCGTGTTTCCCGACTATGCACCGGTGCCGAAGGGATCAATGATGCTAGTTCCTCGGAGCATCTTCCATTGTAATACCGGTAGAACAAGGATAGCATTCCCACCCGACGCCTGTGCTCTAAAGATTGCAATCCGTCTGTTAAGATGGGAGAATCTATTAAACGGACCGCCCGTTTCTGCACAGAGTCGAGGGTATTTTTCAGGTATTTTGGAGCTCCAGACCAGAGGTGGCTGCCAAATTCAACCGTGGGGCGCACTTGCGATTTGTACAGGGTTAGCAGTTGTGTACTATTAAAGTATCTGCGGGCCCTGTACAGTACGCCCAGTTTTTGGGAGGCCAACTTTACTCTGGCTTCGATGGAGCCCCCATACCTGAGCTGGTCACTTAGGGTTACACCAAGCATATCAATGGAGGGCCTGTTCGGAAGATTGCTTCCGTTGAAAGAGACTAGATTTTCATTTCGATCCCTTTTAGACGTAATCAGACAAGATTGGGTCTTTGAAACATTAAATTCAACGAGATTATTTTTACCCCAAGAGAAAACACTCTCGAGGTAACCGTCCATTCTTTGCTTCAAAGCCTTACGAGCTGTTGGAGTTTGTGAGCCCTTTGGGGGCTTGTCAAACAAAAAGCTATCATGAACTGTACTGTCATCCGCGTAACAATGAATTGGTGCACATGACAAAAGGTCGTTGATGTGCAACAAAAACAGAGTCGGAGACAGAACCGATCCCTGCGGGACGCCAGTATTTATCGAGTGTGAGGAAGAGGTGAAACCATCGACTACCGTCTGAATCGACCTCTCCCTCAAGAAGTCGGCAATCCACGTACACAAGGATGCGGGGAGTCCGTAAGAATGCAGTTTGTTGACAAGTCCTCGGTGCCAAACCCGGTCAAAGGCCTTGGATATGTCCAGTGCAACCGTTTGGGTCTCACCGAAACGTTCCAGGCATCGCCCCCAGACATGCGTCACATACGCGAGAAGATCACCGCACGAGCGGTTCCGCCGGAATCCGTATTGACGGTTGTTAATAATTTTGTTCTTCTCGAGGTATGTGAGCAGTTTGTCGTTGATCACACGTTCCATCACCTTAGACAGAACTGATGTGATCGCTATGGGGCGGTAGTTGGCCGGGTTGGAGCGGTCACCCTTCTTTGGAATAGGATGGATAACCGCTTTTTTCCAACCAGAGGGCACAGAGCCAGTCTTCAGGGACAGTTTAAAAAGCTTCGTCAAAATTGGAGCTATTTCTGCAGCGCACCTTTGCAGTACCAGGGCAGGTATTCCGTCAGGCCCACTAGCTTTATTAACATCAAGCCCTCGTAAAACGTGGAGTACTTCCCAATGCCGGATTCTCAGCTTTTTCATACGAAAACCGCAGTGAGGAACCGACGTCGGGACAGCACCTTGGTCATCGAGGGTTGAGTTATCCGCAAACATTTTACCTAGTAGGTTAGCCTTTTCGGTGGCGGTGTTTGCTAGTGAGCCGTCAGGTCTGGTAAGAGGTGGCAGACTGGATTTGCAGAAATTGCGACCTATTGAGCCCGCAAGCGACCAGAATTGCCTGCTGCCATGCGGGCATGCAGTCAGCTTTCTGCTGATCTGCTGGTCGTGCTCGAATTTTGACCTATTTATGATTCTCTTGGTTTCCTTTGCCATTTTGTTGTAAGCTGTTCTGTCTTCGGATGTTCTAGATGTGTTGTAGACTCGGTAAGCCGCGTTTTTTCGTCGCACTGCTTCAGCGCATTGTCGACTGAACCACGGCTTTGAGCCTACACCAGTTTCCTTAACAGTAGATTGGATGAAGCCATCCATCGCGGATGTGATGACCTCACCAATTTCCTGGGCACATCTTGAGGGATCCGAAGTCCGAAAACAGACAGCTGACCACGGAAAAGCATTAAAATGTGCCCGCCAGGCAGTGGTCGGACGATCCTAAAGGCGCTGTGACTTCAATCCTGTAACCGTGTGGCACAGTACTTAAAAATAGGTCTAACAGATTGGAACGGTGAGTCTGGACATCAGGAACCCTTGTAGGCTCCTGAACCATTTGCTCCAATCCGTAGCAAAGGGCAAAGGATTCCGCTTGGCGTCCAGCCGAGTCTGTTGATCCTGAGAACTTCAACCAAGGTTCGTTATGAACATTGAAGTCCCCCAGGACCACAAACTCTGCCATAGGGTAGCGGGGCAAGAGGTCGTCAATAGTGTCGCTTAAACATTACGGGCAAAGAGCGAGAAGGCAATCCTGTTATTTTTCAAACGGGTTGAAATCGAATGGAACTAGGAACTAATGTAAAGAAATGTACTTTAATTTTACCTAAACTACTATCCTGTGTTTAATTAAGAAAAAAATGCCTTCAAAATAGATACGATTTTAGATTTTCACGGCCAAAAATATTTTTGTTATTGGTTTTTGGGGTATTATGCCGTGTTGTGCTACCTCCTTCTTTAGCCAACATTTCGGACATCGTTGCAGTGTCCATCATCAGGGCAGATGTGTAGTCAGTGCAGTGTCCATCATCAGTGGCAGATGTCTACACATCTGCCCTGATGATGGACACTGTCCGAAACGTTGGCTAAAGAAGGAGGTAGCAGGGGTATTATGCCGTGTTGTGCTACCTCCTTCTTTAGCCAACGTTTCGGACAGCGTTGCAGTGTCCATCATCAGGGCAGATGTGTAGACATCTGCCACTGATGATGGACACTGCACTGTTTACACATCTGCCCTGATGATGGACACTGCAACGATGTCTAAAATGTTGGCTAAAGAAGGAGGTAGCACAACACGGCATAATACCCCAAAAACCAATAACAAAAAAGCTTTCAAAATAAGTTATTTCTTGAAATGTATTACTAACTTCTACCCTATTCTAATCATTAACCTGAATTTTATTTTTTTTATTAATTAATGCCGTTTAATTAGTTTTTAACGTTTCATTTATTTCTATGCTTTTTTTAAATTTTTGGAATCCGGAAAGAATGGAACGATGGTAAACTTATTGAATAAGATTGAAAGGAAGTCTAATAGCAATGTAATATTCAGGCAATATTTTACACTAGCCGTTTGGTGAAGTCTACCAGTTTGTCGTTAATCTGTTTACTTTGTAGTTTCGTTTTGTAAGTAAACAACAGAACACAGAGAACAGAACGGAAAACGGAAAACAGCGAAATGCCCCTGCATTTATTTGATTTCAATTTTTCAACCTGTTCTAAAAATAACAGGATTGTCTTCTCGCTCTTGCCCGTAATGAGCCTTCAGTGCGAAACGTTAAGCTAATGTTTTTTTTCCTAAAATAACAGGTGCCCTATCGCCTCTTCTTACTCACACATAATGTTAAGGCGCTAGTGCGAGAGGGTAAGATACTGTTTTTCATTGAAGAAGTACTGTTTTTCGCCTGCAACAGACCTAACTCACTCTCACATATTATTACGACGTTAGTGCGAGAGAGTAAGATAATGTTTTTCGTTTGGAGCGGTTATATCTTCTGTCTCATCCACTCTCGCACTTTCGTGATATAAGATAGAAGAGTCGACAAAACGGACAAACTGTTTGTGCGGATTGTAGATAACAGTTTGGGCAGTTTTTAATTCCAAACATGTTGTGCAAATGTGTTTGTCGTTTTTTGACTCATCACTAATACATTTTATATGCGCCGAAATTATGGCATGTAAACCTTTTTATGGATCTTATTTGCTTTTTATTTTTATAGGAGTTTTATCAACAAACTTCCCGACAAAGGAGCCAAAATTGCACTCTTCAAAGAAAAACTTCTGGAAGAGTTAGCGCGCAGAGATGAAGTGGAAAAATCTGGCAATCTTCTTTCAAATCTTCTCTCACATATGAATATAGATAGTAATAAATCAACTGTAGAAAATATAGAATGGGGTGGCAAAGAAGGGGAATTAAAAGTTTTAGACTCTGACGATGATAGCGATCCTGAAGATCCTTTAGCAATATTAGCGCAAAGTACAGATTTGAAGAAAAAGGTCATTATATTGAAAAAGGAAGAAACATTGATTAAACCTGAGGACTTGAAAGAAATTGCCTCCTTTAAATTGCCTGAAAATAAACCTGTTAGTGGTTCAAGTACAAGTGAAATGGATGGACATGTGAAATATATATTTGCAAACACAATAGATAAAGTGCTTCCGAATCAAAGAGTCAGTTTCAAGCCTTACAAAACGACGGTATCCAATGTGCACGATCCCAGTAAAGAGATGCTCAGAAAGAGAGGGAAGTTTTGGGAAGTGACATCGGCCACCCCGCCTCCGGCCATTCACGGAGCTGTTCAAGAGATCCCTCTCCAGGAATCCTTGCGACTTCAGGATGTTCAGAATCAACATTTGAAGGTCGGTTGAATGAAATCGTTCATATATTTTTTTTATAAAATAATTTTACTTAGGACGGGTTGTTTCTTAGAAATTCAAATGTAACGAGTGTCATCAAATGCAAATCACAATGTGGGAGGCGGATAGAAACCATTTATTTGGATAAAAAACACCCCTGGTTTGGTGACTTAGCAGGGGTGCCCGGGTTCACAGTTGAAGTTTGTTTAGGTCTCTGTGCCTCTGATGCCTTTGCTACTACGTGGCGGGCCGGATAGGGAGAGACTGGTTGAGGGAGAGCTTTTGACCTCTCCAGCCTAATTCTCGACCCATCGCCTTGCACCTCAGTGGGAGGAATGAATTCATACGTCCATCACTCCTGGACACATTGACCCCCAGATTCCTGCCCATCCTCCCTCATACCTTTTTCCTTTCCAGAACATCCTCTCCTTCCTTTCCCTAAAAATCCCTCCACACAGCATCCCCAAAGATGACATAGCTACCTGAGGAAAAAAAAAATTCTCAGGGCCTCCTATGTGAAGCTAATATTAAAAAACAATAAATAAATTTAAAAAAAAAACAAACAAAAAATTATCAACTTTTCAATGGCATTATCAAACAGTTTCTTCATTCTTCCAAAGGCATTATAAAACAGTTTCTTCATTCTTCCAAAGGCTTTATCAAACAGTTTCTTCATTCTTCTAAAGGCATTATAAAACAGTTTCTTCATTCTTCCAAAGGCTTTATCAAACAGTTTCTTCATTCTTCCAAAGGCGTCATAAAACAGTTTCTTCATTCTTCCAAAGGCTTTATCAAACAGTTTCTTCATTCTTCTAAAGGCATTATAAAACAGTTTCTTCATTCTTCCAATGGCTTTATCAAACAGTTTCTTCATTCTTCCATAGACTGAATGCTGTAGAAATGAGATCCCTTAGGCGTATGTGTGGTAAAACCATGTACGATCGTGTGAGAAATGTGGAGATCCGCGAAGAATGCAAGGCTGATGTAAGCGTGATGAGTAAGATTAAGAAAGGGACGCTCAGATGGCTTGGGCACGTAGAGCGAATGAACAAGGAAAGGAGTGTAAGGAGAATATATAACGCAAATGTGAATGGAAGAAGAAGTCCGGGACGCCCGAGGAAGACATGGCACGACCAAGTGAATCAGATACTTGAGTCGGGCCATGTGAAGAATCGGTTTAATAGAAGAGCATGTATGAGACGATGTATGAATGTGAACAAGGCAAGGAGTGTGTGCCAAGATCGAGTTGTTTGGCGGTCCGTCCTCTCTGCCTACCCCTGTGGAGAAACGGCGTGATGGTTAGTTAGTTAGTTTGATCATTTGATGTCAAATCGACAAAAAATTATCAACGTTTCAATGGCATTATCAAACAGTTTCTTCATTCTTCCAAAGGCATTATAAAACAGTTTCTTCATTCTTCCAAAGGCATTATAAAACAGTTTCTTCATTCTTCCAAAGGCTTTATCAAACAGTTTCTTCATTCTTCTAAAGGCATTATCAAACAGTTTCTTCATTCTTCTAAAGGCATTATAAAACAGTTTCTTCATTCTTCCAATGGCTTTATCAAACAGTTTCTTCATTCTTCCAAAGGCATTATCCAACAGTTTATTCATTCTTCCAAAGGCATTATCAAACAGTTTCTTCATTCTTCCAAAGGCTTTATCAAATAGTTTCTTCATTCTTCTAAATGCATTATAAAACAGTTTCTTCATTCTTCCAATGGCTTTATCAAACAGTTTCTTCATTCTTCCAAAGACTTTATCAAACAGTTTCTTCATTCTTCCAAAGGCATCATCAAACTGTTTCTTTATTCTTCCAAAGACTTTATCAAACAGTTTCTTCATTCTTCCAAAGGCATAAACAGTTTGTTCATTCTTCCAAAGGCATAAACAGTTTGTTCATTCTTCCAAAGGCTCAAAAAGGTTCTTCATTCTTCCAAAGGCATCATCAAACCGTTTTTTCGACCTTCTAATTTAATTTTAAGCAGTATTAACGCTAGTTCTTGTAAAGGAGTCCTAAATTTGTTAAATCTGTTTCAACTTTAATTATTATTCATTACAGGAGATTCAAACTAAACACGCCGCTGAGAGATTGGCCGCCCAGCTTGGCAAGAGCCTAGGGGATATTCCTCTGTCTTCCGTTGCCGGAGGTAGATACCGGGAGATGGCAGAAATCGATAGCGAGGACTCCGACAACACCACTGATGACGAGACCAGCGACAAGGAAGTACATGACGAAGAACCTCATGAGGGAGGAGTCGTATTTACTGTGATGAAATAGGTTCCATGATAAAACAGAACATTGAAGAAAAATGTGGAAAAATAAAAAACAAATAGTAGTTGATGAATAAAGTACATACCTACGAAATGTTTTATTTGTATAATTTTTATAAATAAATTTTTAACATAACAAAGTTTTTTATTTGATTATTGCATAAGATTCCTAACTGCCCTGAGCGACTCCAGATACTGATATCTACAGCCTGTATGTCGGACGAATATCTACAGCTCATATGTTGAACTAATATCTACGAACTTCAGAGTGTTGACTAATATCTACAGAGCGTAGTTGAACTAATATCCACAGAGCGTAGGTTGGACTAATCAGCTAAATGTGTCCAATAGTCGAATATTCGGGATTTTTACATACATACTTACATAAATTAAGTTTTTTAAACTGCATACGCAATATTACGTTATTCCAATATGCTATACATAATTGCAAATCCAACCTCTGCCAGTGCTGTAGATATTCGTCAACACTTTGGTTCTCATAGATATTAGTCAACAGTTTGAGCTGTAGATATTCGTCAACACTTTGATTCTCATAGATATTAGTTCGATTTTTTCAGTTTTTGGAATTCCTGTAGATATTAGTAGACGCCTCCCCCTGAGCCAGTCGGACTGTGGCATCCTCAATTTCAGATGTGTTGTTAGGTTGAAAAAAGTAGAGACAGAAAGTAGGAGTGAAAGATGAAGGAAGGGATGTATCTGACTTTTAAGATCAGATTTATTCAAAATTTACGGCACGAAGTGCCATTTACAAACATGTTTATTAAATATTTTTCTTACAGTCGTAATACATTGAAGAAAGAAAAGTTTTTTTTTTTAAATTAATTTACACATAACAACAATAAAAGAAGAAAATTAATTACTAACACTTAATGTAAGCATTACAAAAAACACAATAAGTAAATCAAAAAACTTGTTATGTAGTGACCTCGTTAAAATATGTTTGGCTGAAATGTTTGATCAGTACAGCCTTGTATTTCAGTAGGGAAATATTAAAAATATCAACAACATTGGCGTAAAAATTACCAATTGCATGTAATCTATTAATAACAGAATTGTAGCCTGAGACTGACGTATAATTATCACAATAGAGAAATAACATACTAGGGAACATGCCAGGTAACTCTATTAAAGGAGGACTGAACGCCGTTGGCGCCAACAAAAAACTGTACAAAGAAGCGAAGTTCGTCCATAATAGAGTGCTGGTACCTATCCTGATGTATGGCAGTGAAGCATGGAACTGGCAGAGGAAGGATGAAAGTAGACTGAATGCTGTAGAGATGATATCCCTGAGGCGTATGTGTGGTAAAACCATATACGATCGTGTGAGAAATGTGGAGATCCGCGAAGAATGCAAGGCTGATGTAAGCATAATGAGTAAGAAAGAAAGAGATGCTAAGATGGTTTGGGCATGTAGAGAGAATGAAGGAGGAAAGGAGTGTAAGGAGAATATATGACGCAAATGTTAATGGTATAAGAAGTCGGGGACGCCCGAGGAAGACATGGCACGACCAAGGAATCAGATACTTGAGTCGGGCCATGTGAAAGTCGGAATAATAGAAGAGCATGTATGAGACGATATATGAATGTGAATGAGGCAAGGAGTGTGTGCCAAGATCGAGTTGTGTGGCGGTCCGCCCTCTCTGCCTACCCCTGCAGAAAACGGCGTGATGGTTAGTTAGTTAATTAGTTACCAGGGAACCTTGATCTAATGGTAGATGAAAGTGAATCAACTTTAATATATCAGGGATATCCAACTGATAATTTACAATTTTATATAAAAATATTAGATCAAAAAATTTTCTTCTTTCGCTTAACTTTAACAATTTCAATGAATCTAATAAAAAATCATAATTTATTGATTCTACAGGAATTCCAAGTCCAAAATTAATATACCTCAAAAATTAATGGCATTTCAAGCAAAGCTTAAGGCGGGTACAGATTGTCGTAACGTAACATGCAATGTAACGTGCAATTAAAGAATTTGCCGTCCACATTGTCGCAATGTATCATGCAATGTAACAGAATTCCCATAGTGTGGACGCCTTGCGCGCACGAACCGTACACACTACGCGCACGAACAGACAATTTCAACTTGTGCGCGCCGCAATCCACAAAGTGTTGGTTCTTTCTTCGAACACAAAGGGGCGCGCAGTGTGCACGGAGCGTCTGTGTGGACGGCTTGTTCGTGTCTGTACGTCAGAACGCACGCGAACAATGGAGGACATGTTCTCGGCAGACTGAGCTATGTTCCCTGCGCGCATGCCGGGAACAGCTGGGAGTAGGTACATGCTCGGTTCGTGCGCGCGCTGCGTCCACACTTATGAAATGTTCCTTTCATATTACATTGCATGTTACGTTACAGCAATCTGTACCCGCCTTTAGATTCTGAATGGTTATCTTTCACAAGGGCGATACTGGGAGTATCTACCATTCTAGGAGGTGAGGCAAATATGCCATATTATTCAAGAGCCCTTACACACTAAGCGACGGTCGCTGGAGACTGTGGTCTCTGGGGGACCAAATTAAGGTCACCAGCAGGCGCGGCTGGACCATAAAATGTTTGGTTCACCTAGCAATAAATCAAATACGTATAATATAATTTAATTGTTGATAGGTCACATAGGAGCCCAAGGGCGGATCCAGGATTTTTTTCTGGGGGGGGGGGGGGGGCACAAGGGGCGGACGGGCAAAAAAATCAACAATTACTGTTAGGATTTTTTTCTGGGCGGGCACAAGGGGCGGACGCAGTGGCGTAGCGTGATTTTTCAGTGAGCTAGAATGCTAAGATTGAAAAATACGATATCACTGATGTAGTTGTAACTGAAAATGAATTCTTTTTTTTTTTTAAATTTCAACTTTTTGTATGAAGAATTCAGGATTCTTTCAGTCAAGGGGGGCGGCCGCCCTAGGACTTCAAAACGGACGCTCTGCGTAGGCGATCTCTCCGGCAAAACAAAACGGATCCGTTTTCAAGCCGGAACCGACAAGTGCGAACAGCTCCATAGAGCCACTACAGCGGCTAGTTTTAAAAACGGGACCCGCCTCCGTTTTTAAAACAGAAGTGTGAACAGGCTCTTAGGCAGTAGGAAAAATAACTGCTGACTTTAGCCGATGTTGGTTGGGATTACCTGCCACATTAATTAACTGCTTCATTAATTCATCACACAAGCATATAAGGACATTATAAAAAATAAAAATCAATTTCAACTACACAATTGCGTGAAAGAAAGCGAACATAATAATATGATTTTTATTTCAATAGTTGGACTAATTAATTTAAGAAACAACAGATGGCACTGATTGCCTTTTTTTTAAAGAAAGACAAGCATTCTCGGATTATGAATAGCCAACAGCATTTTAAAATCTCTTATTACCACCACGCTAAGCGGAAAATGTTGCTTGTGTCGTGATGGAGGACTTAGCCAGTCGAAAACAAAAACTTGATGATGACAAAAAGTCTGTGAGGCCAGTTGTTTCACAGAATATGAACAATTAATCAAATTTCAAAGTTAATTTTCAGGTTGAAAGTTCTGTTAATTATTTTAATTTTCTGAAACATCTAGTACATATTGAAATAATTATGTTCAAATTCTGTGAAACAACTGGCACTTAGTGTCATAAAAATAATGAGAAGAAAGAATGCTTCAGTCAAAAGTGCCTCTTATTTCCTTGTCATCCATCTTCAATTAATGTGACACAAAAAATATCATTACGCCATATCTTGTTACCATCTTTTATAAGGCTTTTTTTTTTACAAAAATTTAATTGTTTTGTTTGTTGTTCTTATTTATAAAAAAATAAAAGGATGTTTTTTTTTTTTTTGCAATACTTATTTTATTTTTAATAGTACAATGGAAACAATAAGATAATAACAATAGGTATTGCCTTTTTATTGTATTGTAATTCATATGAACATATTTCATTTTCTAATTTCTAATGAAGAATTTTTTTGTTTTGTTTGTTATACTTTTGATTACTCCATACATTTTATTATAATAACCTAACTGTGTCATAGGATTAACTTACTGTTGGTGTGACCTATCTCCGCTGAGTATAAAATTTTTGTATAAACCAGCACTAAGTATGGACATGGTACAAACCAACAATCATTTTTTTGCTATTTCGTTGAAAAAATTTGTCCTCACGTTTTTCATCATAGCTTTCATTCATATAAAAATTGAATCAAATGTGTTGTTCTTCCACTTAACGGTAGATTAACCCTTGTATTTTAAAAAAATATTTCTAACAATTAGTTTGAAATAAAGGGAACAAAAATATAATTTTTATAAACTTCAAACCTTGTTTTCTCAATACGAGTTTTTGTCGACGTAGTATAAACTAATTTTCAGCAAGCGATATGATGCCACCTCAGCCACTGACCGATCATTTGTCATTTGCACCGAAAGGACAAAAGGCAAATGTTTTTTGGACACTAACACAAACAAGTCTTCCTTGAATGTGCATTACTCTTTGTGTAAAATGTAGTCAATATTTGAATGTGTGCGTTATTTTGCATACTTAGTTCCTGCTTTTGCAACATTACAATGGAGCAGTCGGTACGGCGTGCGCTGCGCTGTAATTCGCCTTTCACGTATTTATGAAAGCGTAGATTGATTTCTTGAAATAATTCTGTTTGATTATGATTATCTTATCGTTGAGCGCATCAAATGTGTTTTTCGGGCACCGGTGAACCGCTGATCGCAACTATCGTACTCAATACTCAATGATTGCCAGACACCTGGTTGCCGGTAACCGTCGCCTAATGAACAAGGGGTTTAAATTAGTAGAAAAGGTAATGCTGGAAATTCACTTTCAATTTTTATTTATTTACAACAACTCATTTAAAATCTACAGTTGATAGATGAAAATTCAAATTAATTAATCAAAAAATCTTACTAGCTACCAATAATATTAGACGGTTCCGAAGAACAATGTCTGATGTACAATTTTGTAGTTTTGAAATAGAGCTGTTTAAAGTTAGTTTCTGCATTTTTACTGTTTTTCAGATCAAGAAAAACAGTTATTTTGAAATTTTGCATTTCATTTCATTAAAAATTCTGAAAATGCAACGAAATAAACCAATAAATTAGCCAACAAAACAATAAAATTTTTAGCAGATCCGACATTGTTCTTTGGGACCATTGATATAATTTACACAATTCATTACAATGTTTTTCTCTGTATTCAAAATGTGTAATATTTTTGGAATCTGAAGAAACAAATTTATTCCGTTTTTATCTTCACAAGTCAAGTTACATAAAAATAAAGCCAGGGATGTTTCAATTAAAACTAATTCAAAATTAGAGGTACTTATCCACCGGAGCGACTAAGGTCAAAATATGGACCACTTTTATTTTTCTGCGATTGACAGCTGTCCAAAATTGGACCATATTTTTTTTTGGACCAAAGTTTACGATTTTATAATATTTTTTTAATAAATCCTACAAATATGTGTTAATCGGCAAAAGACAGGTGAATTCATTGGCTATATAGAACGATAATCAGTTTGTATGTCTCCATATTAAAATTCGGAGGATGATTTTTTTTAATGTGGGTGGAAGATATTTTTAAAAAATCACGAGCAATTGGAGGTAAAAGTTTTATATCACACTGTCACTCGAGTGGATATAAATACAAAATCAATCTTCTCTATCATTGCAGAAATTGACAAGATATTACTTAAATAATATTATTATTTACATTGTTTAAATTAATGTCAGAAAAACGCTTATTTATCTTATAAATTTGAATATTGTAAAATTTTTGATACCAGCAGTTTTGTTGAAAAAAATATTTTTTTAACAGTACACAACTGTTTGTGTACCTACTTACAACTATTTCTAAATACCATTCAATTCAATCATGTTTTAAAATATTGTTAAAAAAAAAATTACACAAATATAAACCCTAAGATTTATAGAACAGAAAACCATTTCAGTAAGAACTTACATTGAAAAGAAGCACATCAGTTACAAATACTAAGCCCGTTCGACTGCCATTCAAGTGTCCTAACCGGTATGTTGACCAATTCTCCAATCATCATAAAGTATCAGAATACCATTTAATTACTTATCTATGTATATTGTTTCAAATACCACGCTATACATGTTTTAGCATACAATCCTTGCTTCATTCAAATTTATGCAGCATATCATACATGCTCAGTTATACCCGCCACTAACCCACATGGACAGTACCAAGTTCTATCTTTACCTGAGGCCCACCTAAGAACTTCCAAAATTCAGATTCAAAATTTCCCTACAAAAAATTAAGGCCCGCCATATACCTTAAAGTATACCAGCACAAGTACAAAGTTCAAGTATGTGTATGGCGTTAAATTTTCCTTCAAGTATACTTAAAATGCATCTTGCAAGAGTATATGGGCCTTGACAAATTAAAAAAAAAAAAAACAAACACAATAACATATATTATAATAGCAGCAACACAAAAAATTACTTCTTACACGCACGGCACTGTAGAGAACTGAACGATACATCAACGGATGTCAGCGGATGGGAACCATGGCAGAACGGGACCGAACAACCGAATTTCCGCCAAATGAACTTGAAGCTCCCGTATCCCCCCCATGCCAACCCTTCTTAGCTAAATTGTTGTTGCTTTTTTAATGTTTTTCATCGACTTCAGATCGGTATTTGTCCCAGAAAACTGAAGTAAATTAGTATGTATTAGTTTCTTTAATTGATTTTTATGGAACATTAATGATTTATATACGGGTTTATATCCTGATAAACCGGTACGCTAATCAAGTGGAATCAACTATATTTTTTAAAAAAATAATACAAAATGATAATAGCGGTATTTTGTAATTATTTTCAACTTTCATTGCGCGTACACCGGTACACATTTTATCTTTAAATCACTTATAGAAATATTCTTTTGTGGTCTCTTGCTTTCAAAAAGTATCCCCACAATTCAGTGTGCCCAAGGGCCCCTACATAGCTTAAAACGACGCAGAAAGTTCTCATGTATAAAATTAAAATAAAACATAATGATAGATAATATAATTTTTCGTGCAACTTCCGTGTCAAATGTTTAAACCAATAATCCGACTTATTTTCTATAATTTTTGTATACAAACAGGTGATACAAAATACAATACCAAAGCTTTTACATTATGAACTTCACATATCAAATCACAGGACTAGTAGAAATGGGCTAGCCTATCATTAGAAAACATATTTCGGAGGAGCTATGTGCAACATGGCAGAATATTTACAGTGTACACCACACAAATAAAGTACATCATATTCGAAAAAAGTTTTCTATATAATCGAAGTATGCTGACTTTAAAAATATAAGACTATCTATGATGAACTGAGGTTGGTGTAAATACAGAATGGATCGCAAACGTATTTTTAGCACAAATCGTCTTTTTTTACATTTTTCAGTCATTATATGTTCCTTCAAAATGTGTTTTTACATGTGCAAATAATTTTTTTTCTCTAGAAAACTCTAAATCGCAAATAGAGCAAATATAGCCTCCTGTACCTTTTTTCCCAATTTGTAAACTTCCTTTTGGAGGTTCTGTGCGGGAACTTGAAGGCTTCTCAAAGGTAACAGGAACAACGGTGGTACTAATCTTGGGTTCTTGGAGTGCATTCGGGTTTGGAAGGGTATAAGGGGATGATTGCAACATGGGATCCAAATTTATGTATGTAAAGAAATGTTCATTTTTTTCTACAACTGGTTCTTGGCTTGGTTCTTGTTCAAATTCCACAGGAAGAATCTCCTGTTCTGTTATTCTGTCCGGTTTCTGCTTTCTACCTCTTTTCTTGGGAACTTCTGCAGGTGGTTCTGGGAGGGCTTTGGTGGTTTTGTTTGCAAGTGTAGAAATGACAATTTTCCCGGGAGTTTCGCGAGAGAGAATAGTGTACTTTGGGATGTCCTTTCTGTGCCCCTTGGTGACGGGAGATTTGTCGGATATTTCCTCCGGAGGAAGGCTGTGTTGGTTTGTACTGGTAGCGCTATTACCTTGGTTGGATGAATTCCTACAAAGGAGGCCTATCGGATAGGGAGCTTTAGGAGCTATTTTTACAGGAACTTCAGAAATCTTGGCTTTTTTAGAATTTGCTGAATTTTTTTTACTTTTGTAATTCTTTAAGATATCTTTTTTTAAAAGAACTAGTTTTTGTATAGGCTTCGGCTGTGCTGCAAGACTTTTCTGTGTGGCTGGGGTAGACAAAGTCGGCATTGTCCTGTTACAGTCTGGTAGGATGGAATGTTCAGTGGGGATGCACGATTGAGTTGCTGGAAATTGATGATTGATGTAAGTTGGTGTATTTGTTGAATATTGCTGATTGATGTATGAAGGTGAACTTATTGTAAATTGCGGATTGTTATACGAAGGTGAACTTGTTGGAAATTGCTGATTGACGAAAGATGATGAACTAGTTGGAAAGTGGTTGACATGAATGGATGGTGCAGGTGGGGGCGGCGCTGGCAGGTTCACGGGTTCTCGCACCCGTAATGAATATGAATTATCCCCCATTGGCATTAAGAAGAAGCTCTTTGACAGTAGTGATGCATCCATGTTGGGTCCCATGCCGGGCGCCATGCTGAAGGCCGGCCCGAGTTGCGGAGAAGTTATATCTGGTTTGGATGCTGTGACGGGTGGAATTATTTGAGACTGTGTGGGTACAGAGCCACCGTCTACACCAACTTTAGGTGTGGGATTATTGCTATTTGAAATGTTGCTCAAGTTTTTGTCTTCGACTTTGCTCTTGGTGTTTTTTTCTTCGACAGTGCTGTCGCTCTTTCTTTTACTATGCGAGGATCGAGATGGTCTCGATCTTGTGGTCCTACTAGCATTTTCACAGGGGGCATTTTCACTAGGGACATCATCATGTACCGTAATTGTATTTGTAGTTTCCGTAGGATTGTTCATTGTTGAAGACTGTTTGCTAGAGGGAATATCCCTGTTAGATCGTGAGATGATCAAACATTTATGGTTGAACATTTTATCTTTTTCTAATATGGAGTGATGGCACAACTTGCAAGTGTAGACGACAGCCCCTATCTCGGCCACTTTAACAGTTGAGAAGGTTTCCGGAATCGCTCTTTCGTCTTTTAGAGTATGAGGTTTAATGGGCATTGTGATCTCTCCAATTTGTGCTTCTTTTGTTATTGGAACCGTAATTTGGGAACTAATATGTTTTTTTACAATTTCTGTTTGCAATTTCTTTAAACTGTTTTGGAGTGAATCGAAGTTAGTGTTTGCGGCGGCGCCTTCTTTAAATCTCTTGGGCCCAGGTTTCCTCCTGCCAGATAAAAGTGTTTGTAAAGTGCTGGTTTTTTTTACATCGATAATGAAATATTTCCCATTTCTTTTCTCTACTCCGGGAAAGTGCGGCCTGTCAACTCTAACCATTTTGATTTTAAGCTTTTTTAATTTCAAATTACTTCTATATGATATAAGCGCACCAGATGGAGAAATTTTAACATATTTCTTTTCTTCAATACGTCTATCATTTTTACTATTCAAAATTGGTATCATTGCATTGTTTTCAAATTTAGGAAGAGATGCAACTGATTCCAGCGCCTTCATTACCAATTCATCGCAATATTCATCATTGGACAATTGGTTTTTATTTAATTTTGCTTCCCAACTACTTTTTATTTTTTTGCTTTTGTCCCTCTTATAATTGGAATCTTTTCCAAGCATCTGGGAAAACTTTTCTTGAGTTTTAATACACTTCTCCAGGAATTCGTGGAAGTCTTCAACTTTGGCCGAGCAACGGAAGCACACTTTGTGCGGCAGGTCATCACTTTCCGCCACCTGGAAACCAGAAGAGACACAGGAATTACATTAAATGCTCCGTAAGCAGCCGCACTCTTGCACAGATTAAGGAAATTACAATTCATTTCAACAATTCAGGCAATTATCAGTTCGGACTGGCCACGCTTATTACGAATAATTTTTAGAAAAAAACTTTAGATTCGCCTTAATTACTATAAATGGAAACTTTTTGGCTTTGGGGCGGCGGAAAATAATGCATTTTAATTTTCAATTGCATAAAACCAAAATTCACTTCGCGAACCGACGCAGCGAAAATCCGCAGCCGTAGCTGTCACTGTTATGGACTGTAGCCGACTTCGTGGGATACCTACATGAAATACCGCAAATCACAAACCATGTTACACAAACCTAGCGTAGCCACTAAACCACTTGAAAACTGGGATGTTTTTCTTGCGTTGACGCAAGTAGGCGTTATAAAGGGGCACATTCTTTTGTATCACAAACCATGTTACACAAACAAGCCCGCTAGACAAATTTCATAAATACGCGCCTTATCCCACGAAGTCGGCTACAGTCGTATTAGCTCTTGTTAATTTATCAAGGATACCAACATAACAGTGACAGTTACGGCCGCGGATTTTTGCTGGGTCGGTTCGCGAAGTGAATTTTGGTTTTATGCAATTGAAAATTAAAATGCATTATTTTCCGCCGCCCCAAAGCCAAAAAGTTTCCTTTTATAGTAATTAAGGCGAATCTAAAGTTTTTTTCTAAAAATTATTCGTAATAAGCGTGGCCAGTCCGAACCGATATTTACCTTATGAGCTACTATCGTTTTCCTGTGGTCCATAATACCGCTAACGTAAAAATCAATGAAATCGAGAGGCAACCTAAAAATCAAAGATGTAGAAACAAGAAACGAAGGTTATTGTACCGTTATCAACAGGGCATTTTCAATTTTCTTGGCCAAATCCACTCCAGTGCCGAAAATGTTCAGAAAGGGGCCATCTTTACTTCCACATAATCTACACAATTTGAACGATGGCAAGGAATTTGCAAACTTGGAAAGAGGGATATTGTCAGCCATTATTAATTCGATAAGATTATCCCGATTACACTCAAATACATTAAACTAAAATATTTAAACAAATATTATTTTAAAACAATATTTATTGACAGACGACTACGACGCGACATCCCATCGACAACCGATTTTTGGAATTTTTTATTTGGTGTTGGTCATAGACTAAGACCACATGCCATTTCCTGTGTTATCACTATTTTCTTTCGACATCTATCTTTTTGAATACCGTAAAGTCTGAAAAATTGGTTAGCTCTCATGATTTAGCACAATTCCGCCCTGCATAAATATTAAATTATTACTCGTGATAAATTTGGAATCTAAGAAAATCCACCGAAGTAAAAAAAAACTGTTTGCCCACCCCGAGATATATACACATAGTTATTTATCCACTTATTAGATGACATTATTTACGCTCTAGTTTATTATAAACCACTGTAATTATTGCACGAATAATCAAAAGATTCATTGAAAAATCCTAATAAAATAGGTAAAAAAAAATATTTCAGAGTTTTGGATTTCGTTACTGTCGCCAGAAAGCCTCGATGACATTGAGCGAGTTTACAAGCTACTATCTGGGAAAATAACTAGCTATTAGTAAACTCGCTCAGTGTAATCATTTTTTTTTTTTTTACAGTGAATAACCCGCACAAGAATCTCAACTGCTCCCGTCTGGAGCCAGTGAGACTATAGCATCCCCAATTGGGGTATGTTGTGAGGCTGAAGATAGTGGGGAGGGGAAGGAGGTGGGGAAGAGGAAGGTTGGGAAGTACCTGGCTATTCAGATCTGGTCACCAAACACGGCTAAAGCCATTTTCAAGCAACGTTTCAATTCTGAATGGTGGTCTTACACCAGGGCGATACTGATAGTATCTTCCACTCTGGAACATGCCGCAAATATACTATATATTATTTTAAATGAATTAATTGTGAAATAACACAAATTAATCTAATAAAATTTATTTGCGCATGCCGGGTTTGAACCCGCGACCTCCGGACTGTGAGTCAAGAGTCTTACCCACTGGACTACGGAGGTCGTCGAATCATATTACTATCTGGCTAGCAGATTGTGGACAATCTACGAAAAAAGTTGAAAGGTGGTCAACTTTACTCGCTACACGCTCAAGATGGCGGCCTACAAGCAGTTGATTTCGTAACTGTCAGAATTAGTTCGCGCCGGAGCCGTGATTCTCGCTACTGGCTAGCGTGTGGCGCTAGCGACGACCTTAAGTTTTTTTACAAAATGTCGACCGAATTGGTTCGCGCTGGAGTCGTTATTTTAGCTGCTACTGTCGCTACTGAGCGAGTAGACAGTTTTGTGTGTCATCATGACAATCTCACTCGCCGATTCCCCCGCACTTAAACAAAAGCGTCGATGACACCGGGCGAGTTTACAAGCTACTATCTACTAAGTTTAAAAGCGGGTAAATCGGCGAGTGAGATTGTCATGATGACACACAAAACTGTCCACTCGCTCAGAAGCGTAGGAAACTGAGGCCGCTGCTAGCGCCAGTAACAAGAATAACTACGCCTGCGTGAACTAATTCTTCAGATGTTTGACAGTCGAAATCAGCTGTTTAAAGGAAGCCATGTTGGAAACATAAATAAACCAATCACGAGCAAGCGGAGCAAGCGTGTAGGCGAGTAAAGTTGATGACCTTTCAACTTTTTTTCGTGGATTGTCAACAATCTGCTAGTCACTGCTAGTTAGCAAGTAACACGATGACACTGGGCCAGTTTACTGACAGATAGTGCATTTCCCAGATAGTAGCTTGTAAACTCGCCCCGTGTCATCGACGCTTTACCGGCTAGTAGCTTGTTAACTCGCTCAATGTAATCGAGACTTAAGCGATTTTTTAAAAACTTTAATTGGTAAAAAAACAACGGTATTGGTTATTTTTATTCGTTGTAAGTATAAAATATAATACAAGTAAGTATAATTAATAATGAGTAAGAAACAAAATAAAAAAAGTAAAATAGAGTAAAAAAAAGTAAAATGAAGTTAAAAAAAACTCACAGCATCGGACGTGTATTATATATGAACTGATGCCCTGAGGTGAATTTTTTAACAAAAATGGCGCTTTATAAATCAGCCAAGTATTAAATATTATGAATGCATGTGAAATAATGTGAATGAATCAATTAGTGTCAATACAGAGTTTTGACGTAGCAGTCTATCCACTCTCTCTGCTCCTCCGAGCAAGTCGGATAACTATCCGACAGATAACTAAACGACATATTAGAATAGTGCATTTTTTTATGAAAAATTAACTTTACGCTTGTGATTAAATACTCATTGAAACCATTAACCGCTTCCTAGGCAATACATCAATACAATCATATATTTATTTTTTGTCATCAATTTAAAGCCCCCTAAAATACCCCCCACAGTCCAGCATTTCATTTTATTTCATTATTTTGTTTCATTTTTTCACGTTTTTGCTTTAAAGGATAATAAGAATAATACAAAGGTGTACCTTTTATGATAGAAAATTTTACAATGTGTCATCGGGAGTTTTACCGACACCCATGTTGGTAAAATCTCTTTAAATCGACGTTTGTACCTCTACAGGACTATAAATTTGCCATGTTTAGAAAGCGATTAAGACGACTCCAGATACTAATATCTACAGCCTGTATGTCTGACGAATATCTACAGCTCATATTTTGAACTAATATCTACGAACTTCAGAGTGTTGACTAATATCTACAGAGCGTAGGTTGGACTAATCAGCTAAATGTGTCCAATAGTCCGATATTACGAATTTTTACATACACACTTACATAAATTAAGTTTTTTAAACTGCATACGCAATATTACATTATTCCAATTTGCTACACATAATTGCAAATCCAACCTCTGCCAGTGCTGTAGATATTCGTCAACACTTTGATTCTCATAGATATTAGTCAACAGTTTGTGCTGTAGATATTCGTCAACACTTTGGTTTCCATAGATATTTTGTTCGATTTTTTCAGTTTTTGGAATTCCTGTAGATATTAGTAGACGCCTCCGATTAAGACCACGTATTTTCAGAAAATGCGATGTCCCATTTCGC
Organism: Limnephilus marmoratus; assembly: GCA_917880885.1. Classification (NCBI taxonomy): domain Eukaryota; kingdom Metazoa; phylum Arthropoda; class Insecta; order Trichoptera; family Limnephilidae; genus Limnephilus; species Limnephilus marmoratus. The sequence continues at coordinate 6,457,693 of OU862922.1, read as the reverse complement.
AATGAAGAAATCAAGGCAGTCAAAGGCATCGTTTTACCTATCGACCGGGAAGCAATTAACAATATGGAATGAAAAATGAGACGGATGATAAAATGTAATGACGAAGATTCGTAACTATATTAATATATAAATTACATCATGGAGTGAATAATATTATTTGAAAAATCTCAACTTGAATAATTAGTAGCGTAAATAGCGTAGAGGCACCGAGTTCAAGTGAGTCCAGTCACAACCTAATTTTTTTTATTTCCTGTATGTTTTTTTCTATTTCATATTAATTTTATTATTTAATATATATATACATTTTTCGTAGTTACCGACAAATTTGAATGACCATTTTACCGCCTTGAGTGATATTAAACAGCCTAAATCTATGGTCCCCTCGCGGATATGACGACAGTTGATTGCAAGTTGTGGAATGGGAGCAGTTGAAAAAGTATAAAAGCGCTTGTGTGACTTCGCTCTTTGGCTTCTTTGAGCCCGGCTCGTGCAACGAATGGAATAGTACTTTTTAATTTTAGAATTTGTTGTTATTTTTTTTTAACATGGCTCTCAGTCAGACTACCGTGGTGAGTAAATGAAATCAAATCCAGATAATTCCATATGTTAACCAAATATCTTGACACATCACCTGCATTTGACAGCCTTGATTTCTCCATTGCGAAATGGGACATCGCATTTACGGAAAATACGCGGTCCTAACCACTTTCCATTAACATTGCAAATTTATAGTCCTATAAGGGTACAAACGTCGATTCGGTTCAATTTTAGATTTTTCCGACATGCGTGTCGGTAAAATTTCCGATGACACATTGCCCCCTCGATTTTCTCTTCTAAAAAGTACACCTGTGTATGATTCTTATTTTCCTTCAAAGTGTTTAAATTGAACCGACAGTCTACTAATTACGTCGAAATCTTAAATGTATATTTATTAATTTAGTCGTCTGATGAAAGCTACACCGGAGAAGATTTAGTTGGGTGGTTTTATTTCATATTGTTTATTATTTATGTTAGTAATGTTAACGATTATTACAGTGAATGTGATACATTATGACTAATCTGGTTTTATCCACTGAGATATATGATGGGAATATTCATCAGCGTTTGAAATATGGACAACAAATTGGGACTAATTGGCGAAACAAAAATATCACAGGCTTCAGATGAATACGAGCGCTTGCCGGGCTCGGGTCTACAGCAATAACTGAAAAATGCCTGCGTGTACGCTCAAGATACGCACAAGTTGTTCTGGAAAAGATAGAAAAAGCGGTGGTGTAACCCTTCGTCGATAAATAGGATACCATAATAAATATTCATGTAAATTGGCAATACTATGCTAAAAAAGTATAATATATTTATATTATGTGCAATGTATCGTGAGACGGACCGCACCATGAATAAGCAGCTATCTCTGTCGTGCTCAGTTGACCGAGCATAGAGGTACTGCATTGGTAAAGGTTTCGGAAGCTGTAGTTTTACTGATAGATTATAAAATGATCCTGAAGTTATTAGTTTATGTTCCTCGTTCACTGGCACAAATTAGAATACCCAGATATTCTTCGTTAATAACACTTGCCAGGTGATCATGAAAGTTAGCCAACATTCGTAGGAGTTGTCACTGAATGAACGTTGGATTAACCATTGCTAAAAGTTGAGATTATTTCAGTGTCAACCTCGTGAAAAATTGAAATTGATTCTTAGTGTGTTTAGTTATTGAATCTGAAAAGTTTCTAACCTTCTCCAATTTCCTTTCGCATCTCAATACTACCCAATGTTGGAGATGCCATATCGCAGGTTCCCGACGAAAGGAACTCTTTAAAATCTGCTTGTGGATAAAGTAATAGTGCGTAATCAAGTCTTCGCCTGATTTTTCCTAACAATATTTATGCATTCATCCGGGATCCATCTCTTAGATAAAGAACCTTTACTTCTAACTGAAATTTGAATGCAGAATATAATGACGTTTATACATATAATGTCGCATTCCCACCTTATCTATTTCAAATTAAGTTGATTCATTTTGGGTTTCTATTCCTTAGAAAAGCTTGTTATCACTTATTTATTTAATAGATTCTATTAAATAGATCATAGAATAGATCAGGTGGGTTCCCGGCTTAAGATAATAGGTTCATCCACACATACACTTCGGAACAATGGTACTATGCGCCGCTCCATAACAGACAGCTCTTTTAGTTGCTATAGCTCCTACTCAAACTAAGGAAATAACAGATTTTCATCATTTTCAGCTGAGGTTATACAACACGGTGATGGAGGACGTGATTGCTGGAGTGCGGGAGACCTTCCTGGATGATGGAGTGGATGAGACGGTGCTCCAGGAGCTACGAATGCTGTGGGAATCCAAGTTATTGGCCAGTAAAGCTGTGGAACAGAACCCCGAACCCCCGGAGCACCAGCCTCCTCCCATTGTTGCCAACCATAAAGCTAATGGAAACAAATCAGGTAAGAACTCCAATTTTTGAAAGGTGGGTAAGAACTTTTATTTTGGCTAAAGGTGGTATATGTAGACTAGCGATGTGTCAGTTCAGCTGGAATGGGCTCGTGTGATCCGCTCCTTTGCGGGAAGCGGTTCCTACTCCCACTCCTTTTTCAAATCGACTACTCCCAGAGAACCCGGCCCAGTCCCAGTACTCGCATCCAAATAAATCCGGCGGTCCCCGAGCAACTCAACGCCGAAGCGCGAAAACCGCGGCGCCGCGGGGCCGGCTTTCCTAGCCACTAGGCACTCGAATACAAGTCCCGGGTTCCTTTAAACCCAAGCGCCTTGTTCCGAGCTACGTGAATGTCGTGAATCGCGACACAATCCATTCATTCCGCCCACTCCCGGACTCACGAACTACGATACATTCCTGACTCACCCCGTGGCCGCCGGCTTGCTCCGCGAGTACTCCGGTGCTAATGAATAGTACTGAGTAGCAGGAACCACGAACTACCGTCCGGTGTCACTCACCATTCCACTCATGAGTCGCGGGTCTCGGTAGTTCTCGGAACTGCGTGAACCGTTGAACACTCCCCGCGACCTGCGGCCCGCCAATGACACTTCCCCTTGGGTCACGAGACGTGGGCTGGGCCTGGGCGTTCATTCGGTCGCTGTCCGTTGATCGACATACACGTGCGTGACCGCTTCGGCTAGACACGGAATCGTTTTTAATTAGAGCGTCTTATCTGGTATCGTTAATCAACGGGTGACGTGCATTATAAAATAATAGTTTGTAGTAAAGCATTACAGCTTATTAATTTACTTATTTAAATTCTCAATAAAAGACCGTGCAATGTAGGTACATTGAATGTACCTACATTGAATGGGTCCTAGTCCTCGTGCGGGTCTTGTCCGACTCCGGGGTTCTGAGTTATCGTGTGGGTTCTACGAGTAGGTCCTGGTTCCGAGTTCTTTGAACCCGTGCGTCCCGTTTCGGTGCGCGGCAACAATACCCAGTGCCCAGTCCGCACCTAAGAACTCGGACCCGGGACCTGCTCCTAGAACTCGTGTACTTTTAAAAGGAAGCAAGTCTCGGAGGCTTCCGGAAAAATGCAGAACTTACCCACCTCTAATGTAGACTCCTATTTAACTCAAAAGGCGTATACAGACGGCTGGCCGGCTTAGGTACTAACTAAAGCGGGTGAAATGCAGATCCGGGCACAGTTTGGAAATTTAATAAAAAGGCACTTTCTAGATGAGAAATGTGTGGAGAAGCTGAATAAAAAAAAAATTAAGGCGCGCTCGGCAAAATTGAGGGAGATACAGCCGTTTAAAGTATAAATAAAATTTCACTTTGTGAACCGATACTACGACACTTCGCCCGCCATTTTGTCACTGTTATGTTGGTATCCCAGACCTACAAACAAGAGCCAGATACGATTGTAGCCGACTTCATGGGATAAATAATAAGGCGCGTAGGTACTGGAATGGAGATAAACCATTCAAATCCTGGGATGTTTTTTTAAAATAAAGATAATATACACAAGCCCGCTACACAAACCCTGCGTAGCCAAACAAACCATTCAAAAATGTAGGCTGTTTTTTAAAGTAAAGATAACATACACAAGCCCGCTACACAAATCTTGCGTAGCCAAAAAAACCATTCAAAAACTTAGGCTGTTTTTTAAAGTTAAGATAACATACACAAGCCCGTTAGACAAACCATTTAAAAACGTAGGCTGTTTTTTAAAGTAAAGATAACATACACAAGCCCGCCAGACAAATTTCATAATTATGCGCCATGTATCCCACAAAGTCGGCTACAATCGTATCTTGCTCATCCTTGTATCAGGGATACCAATATATCAGTGACAAAATGGCCGCCGGGTTGTCATAGTGTCGGTTCGCGAAGGGAAATTTTACTTAACGTAATTGACAATTAATTACTTATTCAATTTTTTTTTTATTGCTTTCCGCACTTTCTTTCATTTTCCAGATTAAAGTTCTCAACTTAGAACGCGGTGAAAACATGGTTTTTTGCCAAAAACAAGCTGTGCCTGGATCTGCATTCCTCCCACTAAAGCCACTGCATCGGAAGGTTCGGTCATCCCACCGTCCTTTCCTTATGTCAAGCCTACTGTTCGATCCCTTCCCACATGTTTTCTTAAAAACCATAGATAAACTACTGGGTACACCAATCATCTGTAGCGGCCTTACATGCTTTCTTAAAAACCATAGATAAACTACTGGGCAAACCAATCGTCTGTAGCGGCCTTAAGATAGGCATATATTACTCACTGTTATTTTCACCAATCAAAACTGAGCAAATGTTATTCAAAATTTATTAGAAGCAAACAAAGTGTTTCATAATTCCATTTTATCAACATTTGTAACCGAAGGTTTGTTCAATGCCAATAGGCAATAGTTCAACTGAAACTTGAACATTGTGAAATAATTTAATGCTGACAGCGCAGCCGACAAAAACAATGTGCAATTTCAACGATTTGTAGTGGTTTATCCATGAAACAGATGATTAAACTTTATTTTTTACTGCTGTGACTTTACACTTGACTGTATTGGTGATACTGAAATTGTACATTTGAATCAAATGTTTGCTTAACGCTAGTCTCACATGGGCACTATATTCTCATAATATATGTTGGCTTGAAAAGTGACATAAAATCATGAAAAGTGATTATGAAAAAAAAATTAGGTTTAACAGGTTAACCCCTAAGGTAGCAATTAGTTTTGGTGGCGGGTTGTATGAATACGTAATTTTTTTGACATCATCACATATGATACGTACTGCTCAGTCATTGCGCTTGTGACTGTCCACCTGTTGATCGCCCGTTGTCATCGTGCTTCACGTCATTCTTGGCAGCATTGTACGACGCGGAGTTTTACCAATTTTATCTGAAGTATATTTTTTTTCAACGCCCCCCTTCCACCTATGCATAAAAAAGTGACACAGAAATAGCGCCGCAGGTGAACGACCGGTTGGTAGCATGGTAGTTATTGGTTCCCACTGGGACGTTGCTGGTTTGATCCTCTACTGGTTTAGTCCTCCATCACTGCAGGGATCACATTTTCCGATTATAATGGGATGTGGGTCGATTTTCAACATTATGAGATTATTTTTATATATGTAAGTACGATAGTAAACGCGGAAAAAGTGCCGCAGGCAAAAAAAAATTAGGTGGTCCTCGTATGTTTTTAAATATCACGACGAACCAGTTAGTAGCGTGGTAGTTATTGAATCCCGCTCGGATGTTGCGGGTTCTTAAAAATTTACATTTATATCTCTTAACAAGAACTAGATATGAACAAATAATATGATTGTGACCGAAGGTGTGTCAAGTATGGTGGGAAGGAATAACAGTCCGATCAGGGACTCTCCCTTCTGGCTCTGCTGGCCAGAAAGGAACACTCCGCGGGCTGCCAATTATTTTAAATTTTTCGGGAGTGTTTATGACAAATTTTTTAATGCAAACTGAAAGTGCGGTATTTCTAAAGTTGTTTAAATATTATTTTTCACCGTAATACAAAATGAGATAGCATAACTTTTATGAGACCATGATATATGTATATCTCCTCTCTCATGGATATATATCTCCCAAAAATACCAAAAAGAAAAGGTTGTATGTGTGTAAAGAATATCTCCCAAAATTGCCCAAGGGGTTAAATAGGTTACGTTAGTTTACCCACTCAAGCGATCGCATCAATGATAAAAATATGCCTCAAGCGATAGAGATTCTTGGGCATTCCATTTGGAAATTTCCTGCAGAATTTGAATATGTAGACATATAAACTGATTGTAGTGCTGTATAGCCAATCTTTATTTTAACAACTATCTCATGTTTTTAGGATTTGAATTTCTTTTTTCAAGTTAAACATTTGTTAATCGGAAAATAAAAAAAAAAAATAATTTTAGACTCTTCGAGAAGCCTGAGCAAGTCGATTTGAGACACCTATTGAAAAATGGGAAAGTATTATATCAGCTTCCTTATAACGCAGCCTGCTGAATGGGGGAATGTTCTAAGATTAAAAAAAAAGTTTTACGAAAGGTAGGTTAATTTGGCATATTATGGCAACTAATCACTCAAGAGGTTTTGCAAAAGTGCCACAATATGTCAAAAATCATTTGAGTGGATGTAGGTTACTTTTTTTTCATCTTTTAATGATTTTATACCACTTTTCAAAGTTGTGTTGATTTGCCACGTATACTTTTCAGCTGTTCACAATTTGATTGAAAGCTAAAATGGGCTAAAATGTTACAAGAGTTTTAAACAATCTAAACTAGATTATAAATTGTGTATTGAAATTGCCTGATTGCTCTGTTTTGAACTATGTTCAAGCAAGCCAAAAAAGTCCAATTGTGTTATTGATCTGTATGCAAATCTAATCTACATCACAGGTGTGGATGTTATTACATTATTATTGTTTTTTTATTAATCTATTGAAAAGGCGCAAGAAAGCAAGAACATTGCACATTTGTTCAGAATAAGACACCTGGATTTTGACACATTGTCATTGTGCCAGTAATATTCTATAAGTTGATAAATTATCAAAATATTGTTTCTGATAATGATTACATTCACAACTTCATTCCTAAATTTCCGTTATCTATTGCAGCGTCAGTCTTTGAACATCAAAAATAAATTCAATTTCTGTTTTAGATTTGACACAAGTCATATAAACTATTTATTAAACTGGATTCATCAACAATATTTTATTAAGACTGCATTACTTGAGTAATGCAGCATTTTTTAAGCGCTGTTTTTCTTAAAAATCACCTATGCAATTACAGTAGGGTCTCGCTAATCCGGATAGGGAAAAACAAGACCCCTTCCGAATTATCGAGGCCTATGGATTATAGTATGCAATATTTTAATAGGAATAAAACACATTTTTAACTTGGTTTCATTTATTAAAGTAAAAATTTAAAGTCAATTTAGACAAGAATATGAATGTACTTATAAAAATATTCAAGCATGTAAGAAATTTGCGCACTTAACATAAAATTTAAAAAAAAACTAAAAGTTAATTCTTCTTGAAAAGTCTGTAATATACTTCCGCTTATAATTTTCGCACTTCATTTCAAAAGCACAGTTTCTAGGTTGACGGAGAAACATAGTTTCGTGGCTATCAAATTCGTTATCTTTAGTGCTATTTTGTCAGCGAATGCGCGTTAAATTAACTAACACTGCAAGCAGTGGCGGCTCGTGACTTTTGGGTGTGCTAGAGCTGATATTAAAAAAAATTGTATTATTATTGTGGTTGTAGCCAAAATAATTTTTTTTTTTTTTGAAAATCAGTTTTTTTGTATGAAAAATTTTAGGAAGTGTCAGTTTGGCGGTGCGCCGCACCGATTTCCTGAAAAATCTTCATACAAAACACCGATTTTTGAAAAAAAAAAAATTGTTTTTCGCAAACGACAGTATCCATGATGCCATTTTTTTAATATTAGCACCCTAGCACACACAAAAGTACCGAGCCGCCACTGACTGCAAGGTGATAAATAAAAGACTGACAAGTGATTTAATATTGACACATTGTGACCCAAGGTGATAAATAAAAGACTGACAAATGGTTTAATATTGACACGTTGTGGCCCGCACGCACCTACCGCTTCCCCCCCCGCGGACGTCCCCCCGCGCGATCCTCTCGCCTATCCGGATTACAGCGTGCACCGAAGAAACGGGGGTCCAGATTAGCGAGGCTCTACTGTATATGACAAATAAAATAGAAAGCTCATGTATTATTATTTATACTCACCATGATCAACATATCATATTTTTTAACTACTATCATAATTACACATTGAAAATGTATGTCTAATGATTGAACTATACTCATAATTAAAAAATTGCAATAAACAATCCATTAATCAACAATACGAAATTATTCAGGGTGGATCAGCACTCACCAGAAAGACTTTAACCAGTGAATGTAGATGTCATTTTACTGCTCGATTCAATTTTGAACGGTCAGTGGTTGAGTGGGCATCGCGTTTTGGTCCCACCCAGGCGTTCTGGGTTTGATTCCTCAGCTGGCTGAGTCCTCCATCACGTGGTGGTAATAGCAGATTTTCAAATTTTGTTGGGTTATTCGTAACCCAGGAATGTTTGTCTTTCTTAAAAAATTAAAAACAAAATTAAAAATTAAAAACAATTTTTTTTCATCACATATTGCTACTGGATACAGCCTGGCGAATCATGTGACATGCACTCCGTTTCACTCTATAGATGAGACGGAGCGCATATCGCATGTGATACATTTACATATGATCAAGAATCGCTGGTTAAAGTCTTTCGGGTACGTGCTGATGCACTCAGTATATGAAATGCAGTTAATTATACAGGGTGTCCGGGGGAAAGTGTATTAACTTCAGGAGGTAATTCTACATGATAGTAGAAGTAAAAAAGAAAAATAACTTTTTTCGAAATTTCAACTTTTAGGGGTAGTTTTGTGCGGCCAGCTTTATTATTTTTCGCTGTTATGATACGGGCCAATCACAACCATGCAATGTTGCCACAATCGTGCCCGGCAGGCTCTCAGCAAGTAAGATCGTACCTCACACTAAGGATTTTTAGTAGGTACGTCTATTTGTATGGGAAAAAATATTGGAATTTCGGAAAAAGTTGTTAATATTTTTTACTCCTACCATCATGTAGAATCATCTCCCGAAGTTAATGTGCCCCCGGACACACTGTATATTGAATATTAATGTTTTACGCACAGATATTATCCTTCCCGAACCCAAGATGGCAATTCTTTTTACTAGTTTCATTAAATTAATTTAAATAATGTTATGTTTGCCATTAACATAGTTTCAAAAATTTTGAAAATGTGTATATAACTCAAATAATTACCCTCCACACAATATCTACAAAGATGACAGGCCCTGGGGGAAATATTTTTCTTCAGGGCCTCCTGTGTGGAGTTAATGTAAAAAAAAGTAACGCTGATGTAACATCTTGGGATCGAAAGGAAGTTTCAATACTTGGTAACGGGAATGTTAACCACTCCGATCTATCGCGAATATGCACGTTTTTCATCTTAAACGAAATGTCAGATTTACAAAAATTTTCTGTTATTTCCGCTTTACAATTAAAGCTATATAAATTAAACATTTCTGAACGTAGCCGAATACTAAAAACTGTTTTTGAAAGATTATGAAATAAGCTTTCAAATTGTTAAATAAATTTGTAAATATTAAAATTTAGAAAGCAAACATAAAAAAAATGTAAAAATGACTCACGTGATGTTTTTATGTGAAAACGGTACTAAAATCGTGGATTATGTAAAAGACAATACTTATTCTATTGTATAAATGTATAATAAACAATTTAGTCACCTCACTTTTTTATTGTTTCATGCAAGAATATTTAATAAAAAAATAACAATGTCTAGCGGCGCGTAGGCGATTTGGCGGATAAAATCTGTATCTACCGTTCTGACAGAATAGGTCTTTTTATGTATTTCTATGGACAACTTGAATAGGGATGTGCAGCTTTATTTATTATGGACCTTCTACTTTTTGTTTTAGGGATGTCATTAGAACAATAACGGAGTTATAACGATTTCTGTGGAAACACACGCGTTGATGTGAAAACACGCTTATTGTACTTGACTGCTATCGTTATATTATCGTGTATATCCGCTTAAGTATCGGAGTGGTTAAATCTTTGATGTACTATTAATGCTCTTCATTCATGCTAAATATTTTAACACATTTGAATAAAATTGCTTACTTAATTTATAATTTCTATTAGCCAGGGTACTAATTTTCTCATTGTATATATGAATTCTTTTATTAACACTATCTCCTTCACTAGGTGCACCGGTTCAGAGGCAGACTTACATAAGTACGTTAATTTTAATTATTTTAAACTGATGCAATATTGAAATAAGTTAGTAATAAACAAGGTGATGGGTGTCTGATTTCGTGATATTGTTTATTGCAGGTAATGTAAAGAAGGCCCCGGTCCACAATAACGTGGTAGACCAACACAACAACATGAATTCCGGCATGAACCAAATGTCTCACTCCAACGCCAATAGTAGTACAAATAACCCCACACAGGGGGCATCCAATAACCAGAACCAAACCACTAATTTAGTTGGACTGGATCCCAATAACAAAGTTCCTGTACAGGTAAATACATTAATCCTTTACATTATTATCTATTCTAATGTTTTAAGCCGCCGCTATCCGAATTTCTACCGATTTCTTACATATCTCCCTTAAAAGTTTTAAGTTTTAAAGCTCTTAAAAAAATATATGTTATTCTTGAAGATAATATCTAGACATTCCCCGCACCGAAACGCAAATTATTTAAAATTCCCTCGATAGAAAAAAATCGCAAAATATGCTCGAAAAATTATTATAAACACGTTTGTTTCAGTTATTTTACAAGTTATATGTATGAAAAAATTGACAGTGTTTCTTTAAATGCTGTTTAAGACAACCCCCATAAGATATTTGCTCTATTTTAAACGAGTTGTGTGTCGCTTTAAATACTAGCGCGCTCCTCTAACATTAGTAATTTTATATCTCTCCATCTTCTTCTTTTTGAGCCCGGTTGCAGCGCCTTAAAATAGCTATGAAGTCTTAATTTTTAGATATATTTATTTGTAACTGACTGACCCGGCAACGTGTTGCTGTGGCTAACGAAACCCAACACCATCTACTGGATGGTTAACCAACCTTTTAACTCACACCGCTATCTTTTAATTTACATACAAATCAAATCTGCTTGCCAGCCGGCTCGTCCACCACATACAGACATTCTCCTTTAATTATATATAAAATATTTCAATCAATTTATGCAAAACCTTGACAAATTATGTATGTAAATCTTCTTCATGAATCACTATCTATTGGTGAAAGCTGCATGAAAATCTGTTCAATAGTTTTTGAGTTTATTGCAAACAGACAGACCCGCGGCAGAGGACTTTAATTTATAATGTGTAGAGATTGTTTATATTTAATTATATCTAAGATTATTATTATTTCTTAACCCCTTAGGCCTTGGGTATATTCTGTCAGAAGGTGAAAATACTTCTGCTTTCAATAAAATCCAAATAAATGGAATACTTCTGAATGTATCCAAAAACTAAAAACTGTTTTTGAAAGGTGATAAAATTCGCTTTTCAATTTTATAAATCGAAATAAACATTAGCGTGTGTCAATTATTTCAACTTTTGAATTCAGAAACGCCCGGGGTCTCAAAAGTTGCGTCTTGCAAAGAAAATGATAACTGCATTTAAATTTATTTTTTTAAAAATGGTTATTAGCCCGCTAAAATGCATTGAAAATCAGAAAACAAACCTAAAACCATTTTTTTTTTTAATTTTTAATAATTTTTTTTTTTCAGTAATCTAACTTTTTAACGTTTGTTTATTATTAAAAAATGCGTATAACTGACAAAAATGAAAAAAAAGTTCAAGTTTATGAATACAAGTAAGTCAACAAGAATTCTGATTTTATCCAGAAAAAGTGTTATTTTCCCCTTTTATTTTTTTAACCAACACAACACATGTGTTTAAGAAACTTCCGGCCATTTTAGCGGGCTAATAGTGAACAATAATTTCATTTTTTTTTACATTTTCGAATAGCTACGGATCATACGAAACTTTTGAGACTCCGGGCGTTTAAATATAAGGCCATTTGTTTTCTCTCTATGGAGAGCGACACACGCTAATAAACATATAATTTTTGAAATATAAAAATTTTGAATGCAAACATAAAAAGTTTTACAAAGGCTCACCTTACATTTTTTTCTAAAACTAACTAAAATTACTGATAATGAAAAAAAACAAACACCCAACATATCTTATATGAAAAATGGGCTAAATTTCGGTTTACGGAAGGTCTTCCTAAATAATAAAACTTTTTTTTTTTATACTAACTATTGGCTGGAGAATCCGAATCCAAAAGAATTTTTTTTCGGAAAGCAATATTAACAAAGTTACACGACTTTAAAATTCTCTATACGCACACATGAAAATCGACATTTAGGAAGCATTCTGACAGTTTAAAGTCATAGAAATAGCCATACCAAAGATATTAAACCACATAAAATTAAGTGTTGTCATATCAATAACTAACTTAAGTAATTATTTTTTATAAATTTTACTCACTTTTGGTGTAGCCGCTAAACTACTTGAAAACAGGGATATTTTTTTAAATTGACGCGAGCAGGCGGTATAAAGGGGCACAAACCATGTGATACAAACCTAGCGTAGCCGCTAAACTACTTGAAAACGTAGGCTGTTTTTTAAAATTGACGCGAGCAGGCGGTATAAAGGGGCACAAACCATGTTACACAAACCTAGCGTAGCCGCTAAACTACTTGAAAACGTAGGCTGTTTTTTTAAAATTGACGCGAGCAGGCGGTATAAAGGGGCACAAACCATGTTACACAAACCTAGCGTAGCCGCTAAACTACTTGAAAACGTAGGCTGTTTTTTTAAATTGACGCGAGCAGGCGGTATAAAGGGGCACAAACCATGTGCCACAAACCTAGCGTAGCCGCTAAACTACTTGAAAACGTAGGCTGTTTTTTAAAATTGACGCGAGCAGGCGGTATAAAGGGGCACAAATCATGTTACACAAGCCTAGCGTAGCCGCTAAACTACTTGAAAACGTAGGCTGTTTTTTTAAAATTGACGCGAGCAGGCGGTATAAAGGGGCACAAACCATGTTACACAAACCTAGCGTAGCCGCTAAACTACTTGAAAACGTAGGCTGTTTTTTTAAATTGACGCGAGCAGGCGGTATAAAGGGGCACAAACCATGTGCCACAAACCTAGCGTAGCCGCTAAACTACTTGAAAACGTAGGCTGTTTTTTAAAATTGACGCGAGCAGGCGGTATAAAGGGGCACAAATCATGTTACACAAACCTAGCGTAGCCGCTAAACTACTTGAAAACGTAGGCTGTTTTTTTAAATTGACGCGAGCAGGCGGTATAAAGGGGCACAAACCATGTTACACAAACCTAGCGTAGCCGCTAAACTACTTGAAAACGTAGGCTGTTTTTTTAAATTGACGCGAGCAGGCGGTATAAAGGGGCACAAACCATGTTACACAAACCTAGCGTAGTCGCTAAACTACTTGAAAACGTAGGCTGTTTTTTAAAATTGACGTGAGCAGGCGGTATAAAGGGGCACAAACCATGTTACACAAACCTAGCGTAGCCGCTAAACTACTTGAAAACGTAGGCTGTTTTTTTAAATTGGCGCGAGCAGGCGGTATAAAGGGGCACAAACCATGTTACACAAACCTAGCGTAGCCGCTAAACTACTTGAAAACGTAGGCTGTTTTTTTTAAATTGACGCGAGCAGGCGGTATAAAGGGGCACAAACCATGTTACACAAACCTAGCGTAGCCGCTAAACTACTTGAAAACGTAGGCTGTTTTTTTAAATTGACGCGAGCAGGCGGTATAAAGGGGCACAAACCATGTTACACAAACCTTAAGGTATGTTTTTCTGCTGTTATCTATTCACATTGATTCATATGATATTATGGTATGATTGATGATATTATTGCATATGGTATGTTTGATGATATGATTCATATGGTATGTTTGATGATATTATTGCATGGTAACATTTAATTTTGTGTGGTAAAACATCTTTCTAGTTTATCTATGACTTTAAACTGTCATAATGCTTCCAATATGTTGATTTTCATGTGTGCGTATAGAAAATTTTAAAGTCGTGTAACTTTGTTAATATTGCTTTCCGAAAAAAAAATCTTTCAGTTTTGGATTTTCCGGCCCATAATTAGTATAAAAAAAATAAAAAAAATAATCTAGGAAGACCTTCCGTAAACTGAAATTTTTCCGAAAAATGTTTTTAAAAAAATTTCAAAGTTTCATAATTTTTTTTCAAAACTTTGGTTTCGTAAAGGTCTACATTTTAATTGTTTTGAGGTTAATTTTTAAATTTGAATATTAAGCTTGGTGTTTTCCCTTTCTAACACATTGTACATCATATTTCTCACCATGATAGTAAAGGAGACAACGATTTCTATGAGATCTGTATGAATTGTTTCCAAAAGCGAACAAATTAGTCTGAGGGGTTAAAATGGATATTAAAATGGATAAAAATTATCATTACAGTAGAGCGTCTATTATCGAACTAATTGGGGGACATGGGTGTTCGGATAACCGGTATTTTCGGATAATCGAGCCATACATATTTATGTACAGGTGAATGAAAACCATATTTACATTTATATCTTTAATGACAAATAGGAATTAAACACAAAACAGTGCAAAATTAAAGCTTAAAAAATCTTCAATGTTCGCCTGCCGAAGCAAGCCTACCCGCTTACGAGCGGCTAGGTCACATACTTTTTTAAGGATAGATATTTGATACTGGTCGCTTTCAGCTTGTGTTTCAAACCAACGCAAGGCAATATCTAAGCAAGTAATACTTTCACACGGCAAAATTTAGCTTATCGACCAGCGGCGGCAAGGGCCATACAGTGACTAACGTGTCACTGTATGGCCCTTGGCGCCTGGTCGAGCGGGCGTAGTAGTTCGGATAAGCGGTCGTTCGGTTGATTGACGTTCGGATAATCGACGCTCCACTGTATCTATGTAATCGATGTTTGTAAAAGATGCCACTGAATGTGAGTTAATGATAACAGAAAAAATCTGGCACATTTTTAAAAAGACAATCTAAATAAGTATAGAAGATGACTTTTTCTAGTCGAGCAGCATTACTTTTTCTATATACACAGTGACTTTAATTTTGTAAAAACTAGAGCTAGTGATTTCTGCTTGCACATTCGCAATATGTATTAGACTCAGGATAGGGAGGAATGCAGATCCCGCCAATGTTTGTTTTTTGCCAAAAACCATGTTTTTACCGCGTATTAAGTTGGGCACTTTAATTTGGAAGGTGAAAAAGAGTGCGGAAAGCAATAGAAAAAATTTTTGAACTTAAAAAAAAAATTTTTTCAACGATTTTTGAACTGTTTTTCACCGCAAAGCATACTACTACAACAATCCGCCTGCCATTTTGTCACTGATATGTTGGTATCCCTGACCTGATACAAACAACAGCTAGATACGATTGTAGCCGACTTTGTGGGATACATGACGAGACGCGTAATTATGAAATTTTTCTGGCAGGCTTGTGTGTGTTATCTTTACTTTAAAAAACAGTCTACTTTTTTAAATGGTTTGTCTGGCAAAGCAGGGTTTGTTTAGTGGGATTGTGTATGTTGTCTTTACTTTAAAAAACAGCCTACGTTTTTGAATGGTTTGTCTAGCGGGATTGTGTATGTTATCTTTACTTTAAACAAACATCCCAGGTATTGAATGGTTTGTTTGGCAAAGCAGGGTTTGTATCTACCTCTTGTTTGTATCAGGGATACCAACATAACAGTGACGCAATGGCCGCCGGGCTGTCATAGTTACATTTTCTCAATACTTTGAACGGCTGTATCTCCCTCAATTTTGCCGAGGGCGCCTTAATTTTTTTTTTAATCAGCTGCTCCACACTTTTCTCGTCTAGAAAGTGCCTTTTTATTAAATTTCCAGACAGGATATTGTTGACGATTCTCTGAAAGACAATATTAAATCTGCTTTAGTTAAAGGGTTAAAAAGATTTATGTATTTTGTATGCCCATTGGGCTTTTTCATAACAAGATTGTAAATTTGTTTTCAACGAAGTGTAGTGAATTAGAATAGCTTAATTAAATCAAATAATACATGCTAATTAAACGCTGGTTAGCAAAAGATAAGGATAAACCTATTTAAAGAATATGTAAGCTGACAAGGTAAATTGATAAATTTAAAGTAATATTTATGTAGTTCACTGAACAGTGTTCATAATATTTATATGTACTGTGATGCATAATAAATAATGAATCATCATCGTCTGTAGATTCAGCACTATAGGTATGTATATATGATAAATAACAAAGATCGGATAACTATATATTCATAAATTATAATGCATATGTACATACCTTTGCACCCACAACGATGCTTAAGACAAAATTATACTTGTCTGACGTTTCGTGTCGTAACGCGTCAGAACGGTATTGCTTCCATGCATTTTGTATGATGAGATTATATTAGTGTGTCGCAATGTGTTGTGGTGGCTTGTGTTGACTCGATACGAAATGTATGAAACCGATACCTTTCTGACGCGTCATGACACGACACGTCAGAAAAGTATAAATCCGCCTTTACTAGTGCTGTAATATATTTAACTTACGTATTCCTGCCCTGTAACTTCTTCGATCCAATGTCATCACAAGTGACCAATCATGGTGCTACTGATAAGATCCTGAATATTTGTGGTTCTCAAATTTGATTTTTCCCCATAGTATCATCCTTGTAGGCTGTTTTTAACATTTCAAGGTTTTTGTGCCAGTTTTCGAAATTTCACGGCCTCAGGTTGTTCACGAAAATCAGCCATCACAAAAACAATAAACACACAAAACAACCAGCACCAAAAAATTCACACCAGCCGAAAAGATAACTTTTCCAGCACAGTGCTTGGCATACTGACTGGGGAAAGGTAGCTGTACAGGTCTTATCGGCAGAACCTGGTACTACTTAAACTACGCCCTCTCCAACATCAGTTCGGTTTGTTTTGGGTACCTCCTCATAGAATAATAAAAATAACACAATATCTTGCAAGATTATCTTGGAATTTAATGGTTATAACATGTGTGATTCCCTCCTGAAACTAGCAAACCGTCCAATAAATCTTATAAGGGGATTCATTGATCCCTCAAGGCGATATTAAGGCAGAATTCATAGGAAACTGAAATGCACTTTCAATTAAGAATTTTAAGTAACAAAGCTCGGTGACGGTCTCTATGTGCGCTGTATGCACTGCGCATGGCCCATGCTCAGCGTCTTCAGCGCTCTGAGCTCAAGTAGTGTATTGTGTGTATGCGTTAGTACACCATAAGGAAAGTCGTGGAGTGGACGTCAGTTCTTACATATTCTAATTTCGAACTTGAAAAGAATCCAAAATAATTTTTTGTATTATATTTTTGCAAATGTTAATTGATTTCATTATACGTTTAAAGAATTAATTCATTTTTAACCCCCGACGCATGTGTGTCTGTCTGTGGCATCGTAGCTCCTAAACTAATGGACCGATTATAATGCGTTTTTTTTTGTTTGAAAGCTGACGTGATCGAAATGGTTCTTAGCTACAATTCATGAAAAACTGTTCAGGCGTTTCAAGGTCATCAGCTCTTTTTTGTGTCAGGGGTTACTTAATGATAAGACAAAGCTTCAAATGTTTTTCTCTTTCAGTAGATTTTGAGAGTATCTAGTGGGAATCAACCCCATCGCCTCCCTACGAAGAACCGCCACTTGCCTGTAACTAAGCTAAACTTCACTAAAATGATATTATTTACTTTCCAGTTAACGCTTCCTGCTCAAGCCGGGGTACCAGGATCACAGCCCAGAGTATTCACGCTACAGATACCCACCTCTGCATTGCAGAACAACCAATTGCACCAAGTAAGTCATCATTACCTTTTAAATAATCCCTCAAAACTTTTTCCTAGCCCAACATGGCTTAAAAAAAATTGTATTTTATAATTTTGATGCTACGGATAGAGGTGGCGTGCAGTTCATAAAGGCTGGATATGCTGTGCCTGCCCTGAAAAAGAAAACAAATAAGAGTATTCCATTAGTCACATATTGTTCTGCTCAACCAACAGAAAAAATAGAGAATAAAAATATTTTTACATTTAATAATTAAAAGTGAATATTTAATGAAACTTGCCAATGTGTTTTTTTTTTTACATGAATACCGCTCAAGAGTCCCAACTGCTCCCGTCTGGAGCCAGTGAGATTATGGCATTCCCATTTGGGGTATGTTGTGAAGCTGAAGGTAGTGGGGAGGGGAAGGAGATAGGGAAGAGGAAGGTGGGGAAGTACTTGGCTATTCAGATCTGGTCACCAAATACGGCTAAAGCCATTTAAATACTATATATTATTTTAAATGAATAAATTGTGAATAACATATATTAATCAGATAGAATTTATTTGCCACGCAAGGATTTGATCCCGCGACCTCGGAACGCGAGTCAAGAGCCTTACCGCTGGACTATGTCAGCCGAGCATACGTACAATAAAACCAAAATTATTAGACATAATCAAAGGCGCCCCGCTAGCTACAGGAGTCAGATTAGTTGCAATTATAAATGAATTTTTCCGCATTCGTGGAAAACTTTCATAATGACACCCGTGTCCAAAATGGTTATGCAATGCAAAAAAATTCAAAGACTTTGGACCAATAAATGATTATCAAAATATGAACAACTATCAGAATCCAAGGTTTAATGAACAGATCAGTAAAATTTATTGAAAAAATAACATTTTAGTTAAATAATAATCTGGATTTAGAAACAATTATTCCTGTGAAATAACATTAAATTATGGGATTAATGAATGGAAAACAGATATGGTTCAAAAGAAAAGCACAATATGTAGCAGTTTTCTTGGATTTTAGGCTTTTGAAACATTAGGCAGAGAAAGACTAATAAAAAAAATCACCCGGAGAATATAATGTAAAATTTCTCATCATGATGTCTAAACACAAAATAATTTAAAATGTCTGTAGATAAATACCAATTTATAATACAGTATAATAAAAATAACGCTTTATCTTGCAAGATTATTATTGAACTTAATTTGAACGCAGCGATTCCCGCCCGAAACTACCAAACTTTCTTGAACTAAAACAAATAGTTCAGTATTTTGTTACGAACGTATTCAATTGATTGTCCCCGCGGTATTTAAAATTCATATACAAGTGCAATCATCAATCAACGTGGTGCTATGTTTTTTTTTTAATTAATAAATTTTATAAGTTAGGGAACGTACCCATACTACGTGACCCACTTTTTGCAATTTTTAACACCGGTTACTAAAAACCTAAGCCGCCTGCCGCTCATTGTGACCAAGCGTGGTATTTAGAAGATCCCCCCCTCCCCTGATCGTAGTCACGTAGTATTTTTTTATTTTTATTTTTTATTTTTTTTTTAAGTTGCCGGTGACCCGGGCGTTTATTAACATCAATAGTTATTTACATATATGTGCGCTACCCGACTCACTAGACAATATCTGTTCTGAGCCGGGTAGCAGTATGGGTACGTTCCCTTAGTGTTTTTGCGATTTTTTTCAACTACCACACTAGGCTAATAATACCCGTGTTTTGCGAGGACACTAATTTCAAATAGTTTCTGTTTTGCTGGAGTCAATTACTTTATGCACTATTTATTACATTTTATTGAACTATTCACGAACCATGATGAAGTAACTGCTGAAAACAAACTGTTCTTACATTGGAACCTTTGAAATCCATCTTATACTCTACTCAACTGTTTTAGATTGAGTATCACCGACATTCCTCATCGCTCGGTGAATCATTGGTGTCCATACTGATAAAAATTGGCAATTTATGTAAATTTTGGTGAAAATTACACTTTTTTTCTTCAACCTCTTTTATGCCAGCCGTATTTCGAAAGAAACCGCGGAAATCACGCAAAGCATTACTTTGACGTCATATTTTGTGGGTTTATTTTGAGCTATCGTATGTTATATTTACCGAAACACATTCCATGTACAATAAACTATGTATAAAAACAACATTACTTGCGTTTTGATAAATTGATAGGTTTTTCTTGGTTTTTTTGCTACTGTTCGAATGGAGGGAAAAAATAATGCTCCGATGTCATAGATAATTTATTATAAATTATTCCGAGTAGCTAGGCTTAATGGTTAAAGTTTTATCCTTTCCACCCACTCCCCTGGTGGTTCGGATTACTGGAGGTTCAGATTACAGAGACTATTGTACCGAGTTTAGTAACCTAACATAACCCGGTAAATGTAACACAGTTTTTTATTAAACCATTTG
Organism: Limnephilus marmoratus; assembly: GCA_917880885.1. Lineage (NCBI taxonomy): Eukaryota > Metazoa > Arthropoda > Insecta > Trichoptera > Limnephilidae > Limnephilus > Limnephilus marmoratus. The sequence goes on along the minus strand of OU862922.1, from coordinate 6,437,340 downwards.
AATTTGCAGGTTTTAACGGGACCAATAATCACCGCCACGATGAACCTACCGCAGCCCCTCGCTGCCACTCTCCTGCAGCAGCACATAAATGCAGCTCTCTCGGGGCAACAGTCCAGCTTTAGTGAGTATATCATCACCAGGAGGGTTTTTCTGAATTCTACATACCAAGTACAACAAACTATTATTATCCCACATTACCAACACGTAAATAAATCACTGAAACCGATGGATTGAGGGTGCAGGGCAGGTACACCTGGAGGCACCTTGTCGATGCGATGGGTTCCATAAGACTAGAAAAAGGGGAAGATAATTTTTTAATTTTTGCACCTTTATTAACAATTATTTTTATTTTATTTATTTATTTATTAATTTTCAACGCCCTGATGGGCTTTTACATGACAAGATTATAATACAGAGACAGTTTTTTTTTTTTAAAAAAAAGATGAACTATAAAAATATAACTCGTAGGTAAACATCATACAGATAAATTTAGGAATGATAGTGCATTACAATAAAAGAGAAAGTTTCTAAGTTGTAAATGACATAGAAATAAACTAGTAGGTATGTTAGCAATTACAAAATTTACAGGTGACTGATTAAATGTCATGAATAATACATGACAAAATGCAAGATACATAAAAAGAAAACGTTAACAAGTTTTTACATTGTAGATTAATATAGAAATACACAAATATATGCAATAGACCCTAGGTGATGCTCCTTAGATATAAAAATATTCTACATAAAAATATTGTTCAGATATTTCTTGAATAATGGTAAATTATGTTACATTAGTAATGTACTGTGCCTTTCTCCCTAGGAATTCCTGTGCTGAGAGCAGGCACAGTTTGTAACAGCAGCTGTTTATAACAAAAATATAAACACAATGTTATATTTAAAATAAAAGACAATCAACATAGTACCTTTGGAAATACACACTTATAAACAGGTTTTATTAAAATCAAAAATTTGGCCCAACCACTAAACAAGTGCGAACCCGTCATTTTAGTAGAGTTCATTAGTAGCCGCAGAAATGTTGTCCCATTGGTGTGAAGATGCTACTTAAAAAACCTTTATTTTTGCTGCTATTAATCTATTTTTGTATCCACAGTTTATTTACTTTCATTTCACTAATTTGTTCTTCCACCTCTTCTAAAATTAGCATTACAATCAGCTTAATTAGCGTATTTACTTTGTTGCGTTGCAGCCCGTTCATCTTGCAACGCGCCGCTCACTAATGTACCTACTCTACTCGACTCTAATACGAACGCTTTGCGGTTAGTCAAGTAGCGAATTACTCGCCACTCAACTAAACTACTTGCCCAGTGCGAACAAGCCATGTTGAGATGAATTAGATATTTTGTAGTCGTAATAAATGGTTTTGTTTGTTTTAGTGTAGCACATAACGCAATGGATATTGACACTGCCGGTATCAGCAGTAGACTTTTTACTATTATCATTTATAATTTAGGTCAAGATGACTGCATTATCATTTGTCTTGAAGCACTTTCAATTATTGATTATAGTATTCCTTGCAGGCAATTTAACCACCAACAGCATGAACAAATCCCAAGTGGATGGCGCCTGCGACTCCTCAGATGATGAGATATCGGAGGGGGGGGGCTCGGACGAGGAAGCTGAGGGTGAGGCGGAGGGGGAGGAGGCAGGCTCGGCGGGAGGCAGCGAGGGGGGGCCGGATGATGACGAAGTGGAGGGTGAAGGGGAAGGGGGTGCTGAAGAAGAACCCTTGAACTCGGGAGACGATGTGTCCGAGGAAGACCCCTCTGATATGTTTGACACGGACAATGTGGTGGTGTGCCAGTATGATAAGGTGACTTGATCATTTACTTTATTTATTTAACGCCCAGAGGGCTTTTACATGTTTGGTAGTAGAATTAATTCATGACAGATAATTTTGAAACACAAAGAAATAATACAGATGTGTTTAGGAATGGTACATCACTAGTGATGCAACGAATACTACTTTTACGAATACGAATATCAAACCTACTATCCGGCGAATACGAATACGAATAACTTGGCAGAGTAATAAAACACTCATTTATTTAACCTTGTTCTGTTTGTTTTATTATAGTTACTAATAATTAAAATTTACAAATGTCAAATTTTTATTCAGAAAACATAACATCTGTAGATTCGCTGGTGATAGGTGATTTCTTTTTTCAGTTTAAATGTTGCCAGCCGTTGAAAAAAGTAAATCTAAATTAAATAACCACAACACTATGTTACGATTACAATAATATACTACACTACAAAACTGAAGGGCAAACAAAAACACTACATAGGTAGCTACTTACATTTTATTTAAATTTAGTTCCTTTTACTTCGCAGCTAACTCAATAACTGAACTGAAACTACTAAGAGAAAGAACGCGTATAAAATGAAAAATTCGAGGTTCATAGTACAGTGCCACAAAATCCATAGACATTTTGACATTTCTGTGACAATTTATCAATTCAAAAGTTTTTTTTATAGTATTCGTATTCGTAAATATATATTCGGCGAATACGAATATTCGTATTCGTTGCATCACTGTACATCACCTAAGTACTGATTTCCCATTGTGAGATATCGTTGTATCGGAGAGTGGGCAAAGTAGTTTCGCTTATGAATGCTGCAGTAGAATTGTATTTTGTCATGTTGTTACTGTGGGTATGCGTAAGTTTATGAGTTTCAACAGTTGAACTTAGGGTGTAGTATTTTGAATAAGAAGGTTAAGCCACAAAACTTTTTAAGAGGATTTCACTGTAGTTGCCAAATTGGGTCACTTCGTATATGTAGATTGTAGATACATACTTATCTGTAGTCACAATAAATAGAATAAATATAACTATTGAAGAAAACCTTGCAACATTTAGTAAAAAAATAATTGAATGTTGAAGGCCTAATGTAGTGTAACACTTTATTTTGTTCTAGCTCAAAATATGTACACAGTACCTGCATAAAATTTTCTAATTAGGTATTTAATTTTGTTTTTTACAGATAACCCGAAGCCGAAACAAGTGGAAGTTCTATTTAAAAGACGGCATCATGAACTTATCTGGGAGAGACTTTGTTTTCCAAAAAGCCAACGGCGATGCGGAGTGGTAACCAGGAGTCCACACCGGAGTCGCCATTGGATAAAGCCTTAAACGCAGAATGTAATTTAGTTTTATAAAATGTTTATGAAATAAGAGGGGAATCACAAGCGTGAATAATAGTGGTGTTAGACTGTCGGCACAAAGACATTACAATCCTACGTTTCCCTTATATTCAAATATATCCTATCAAAGACTTGACAATGTGTACTTTACAGTTTGAGTTTTTAGATAATATATCGGACCCAATTTGAGTGCAAATAGATGCTCGCTAGGTGCTTTTATGTCCTAGCTTAACTAACCATCAGTTTCGTTCATTATTCATTTGCATATTTTTAAATACAGTGAAACCCTCTTAAGAAGTTTTCGCTTAAGACATTTTGTGGCTTAAGAAGTTTGGTTTTTTCGGTCCCTAGACCCAAAATTGGCCCAATTTTTCCCACATAAGGTTTTTCTGCCAAGAAGTTTGTTTTTTTCCGGTCCCTTGGAAAACTTCTTAACCTCTGAAGGGCCAGGCCATTTCACGAAAATTCACTAAAAAAACACCACTTTGAATTTTGAATTGAATGTTTTGTGGATTAATTTTGAGCTATCGTATATTTTATTGACTGAAACACGTTCCTAGAACAATAAACTATGTACCAAAACAACATTACTTGCGTTAATTACGTAAATTAATAGGTTTTACGATGTTTTAGTCGAGGAACACGCATCAATTTTGACAGCTAAAATTTAAGCTGCAAAAATGACATTTCTATGCCACAGATAAAATCGTTAAAAAATATTCTGGGGTTGCAAGGTGAATGAAATTTTTACCCATCTTATGGGGTAATGTTGGCACAAGCGATTCTGACCTTGTTCTTCATACAAAATCTGTACATAGAAGGGCCAAAATCGCAGACAAACATTTTTTGTTCAAATTTTTTTCGAATTATTTTCTCGCGCATGCGCACAATACGCGCGCATCTCCGGCCATTAAGAGGTTAAGAGGGTTTCACTGTACAAATATTAATCATTTGGTTGGGCACATTTATTTTTCAACGAACCTAGAAAAGTCCCAACACTGAATTATGAGAATTACCAAGCCACAGTCTGGCCACAAAACTGATAAATGAAAATCAGATATTAGATTTACCATTAAAGAAATTCCAAGAAGAACATTATTTTTGTCCTCAAAATTTTGGTCCTGCAATTTTTTTAAATAATTTAATATTGGTAAGGATTTATTCTTCACACCAGTGTCAAATTTAAAAAATCAGGATAGAGGGTACAAATTACTCTGAAATTATTGGTGAATTTTTAAATATGTTTACTGTGGCCACTGTGTAAAGAATATAAGATTCTTGATTGATCTTGGACTTTAATTTCTTTTGATAAACTGTCTGGTTAGAGCGTTACTAGCATTTTATAAAGAATAATTATTGTAAAGTATTGTATTATTTTTGTAAGTTATGTAGATATAAAATTTATTTGTGAAATCAATTTTTCTATAATAATGTGTCAAATAAACAATACATGGGTATACAAGGATATGACATACCTCAAATTGGCCAGAATTCTTTTATAATGCTGTAATTTTTGTTTCTATAATGTGTTTTGGGTCCTCTCTTTAAAAAAATCATTAAATTATCCATAAATCTACCAATGATGCAATATCCAATATGTCCGATATTTATCCGATATGCAATATCCAGTTGGAAAATATTTTGACTGAAATTAATATATGATTCCATAAACCTCGCTTCCTTTAAAAAAAAAATATTATGCTTAGATATTGAATATGTATGAAAAAACAATCCCAACACTTTACTACCGATTTTATTGTGCCTTATCCGCATTGTGAATCTTGAATAACAGAAGTACAACAATAAATCAATCTTTTGAATAAGGTCATGTGAACAGTAACTCAATATTTCTAATGATAAAGATGCAATTAGTTGGTCAGTATAATCAAATAATGTAGGCTTGCCGAATATTCACTGTAGTCGCTAAACATGTCGGCGAGCTTTGGTATTTGTGATGAAAACATTTAATTGGGCAGATATAAACTGTAAGTTTTGAAGTAGTGGCGTTAGTTTTTGTTTATTCAGCCTGTGCTGTTTTCACACAATCTCAAATAGATTGATTTCCTTGTAAATACAAAGTACAGTTAGTACAGTGAAATCCTCTTAAGAAGATCTCTCTTAAGAAGTTAAGTTTTTTCGGTCCCTTGACTCAAAATTGGACCAATTTTTCCCACATATAAGGTTTTCCTGCTTAAGAAGTTTGTTTTTTCCGGTTAATTGGAAAACTTCTTGAGAGGGTTTCACTGTATAAATATGATATTTTTATCTCCACGGATATAATATTAATATTCTTAAAAGACATTATTCATTTAACACATACTTATTATAACAGATAATAACTACATATTATATTAGCAAATTACGTAAAAATGTATTTTATAGATTCATATTGTTCATAATCATAACCATCCCCTAGCACGGTTTATTTGAATTCCCAAAGTCTGTTTTCAAGTTTATTACTTATTTATTGAATATTATAAATTATAATTTCATCGGTTTTGGGTAAAAAGAGCGAAAAAGACAATTTTTACAAGAGCAACTTTTTATGGCATAATCTTGGGAAGAATGGTTTATTTTCCTTAAAAGATAATTAAAATGATAAAGATCCAAAAGATTTAACTTTATTTACAAACGCCAAGACTTTTTATAAAACATTTATAATCTTGTGTCGAAAAAAACAATTTAAAAAGTCAGAAAATTAGCTTTGTGTTGTACTGTAATGAATAACATGTATGGTCACTCGAGCGATAGCTACACGGATTTAGGCAGGTAATTTTTATAAATTAAAATGAGTTTAAAAAGTTAACAATATAATTTTTTTTATAAAACAGTGAAATCTGAGTGGATTCATTGGCTTTAAACCACAGTAAGCAATTAATATATTTCCGTATTGATATTTGGAGGTATGCTATTAATTAAATCTAATGGCCGAATCAAAAACTGAACATCTGGAAATCTCCATCGTTCAAGTGGCTGCATAATGCATAGGTTTTTCTTTTGGTTCCACGCCAACTGAGAATAAAGTCAACTCAACACCTCCTTGAAAAGTCATTAAAAGCTATGAAAAAAAAAATTAAATTAGCTGATAATCCTAACCTAACGTAACGTATTTAACCATTTTTTTTTATCACTCTAAATGACTTATCTGAAATGGTTCTGAGTTGGTTTCATTCCGAGTTGTACAAGAAAATGTTTTAGGGTGTACAATATTTTCAAGTTACGTAACTTAAAAGTTTACCCTCATTAAATAAACGTGTTTTAAATTTTGAACGACAGATAAAAAACCATTTACCCTTTTTTTTATTTTTTTTTATTTAATGGAAAATTTAAAACAAGTAAGGCGCCCTTGGCAAATTCAGCTTATCCCTACCCATTCTTAAAAAAATTGTTTTTAGAATCCCACATCTTTAATACTGTAAAACTCATGTTAAATTATGTATAGATTTCTTAAGACGAAATGGAAAAGTTGTAAAAAAAAATATATATTATTTAGTGGAGGTTATGTTATGCATATTATTTATTTGTTCTAATGAGTGCTGTCAAGAATGAGTTAAGTTAGTATGTTTGTACATAATGTGTATATTATATTTGCGTAATGCTGTTGCAAGCAGCGACCTTAATAAATTAATTATGCGCGATTTATTCAATATTGGTTTTGTGTGAAAATTAGAATATCTAGGTTGATAATGTTGTAATTACGGTTAAAATAAAAATTTGATAGAGCTTGCGAATGAGAGTATAAAAATCCACCTAAATGTGAGAACCCATTCATTAAAAAATGATATATATTTTTATTTTTTTTTACAGTGAATAACTGCACAAGAATCTCAACTGCTCCCGTCTGGAGCCAGTGAGAATATGGCATCCCCAATTGGGGTATGTTGTGAGGCTGAAGGTAGTGGGGAGGGGAAGGAGGTGGGGAAGAGGAAGGTTGGGAAGTACCTGGCTATTCAGATCTGGTCACCAAACACGGCTAAACCTATTTTCAAGCAACGTTTCAATTCTGAATGGTGGTCTTAGACCAGGGCGATACTGATAGTATCTTCCACTCTGGAACATGCCGCAAATATACTATATATTATTTTAAATGAATTAATTGTGAAATAACACAAATTAATCCAATAAAATTTATTTGCGCATGCCGGGTTTGAACCCGCGTCCTCCGGACTGTGAGTCAAGAGTCTTACCCACTGGACTACGGAGGTCGTCAATCTATATATATATTTTATATATTTTTGCCTATCATCATAATGGGCCTTTTAGTGCTGTATCTATTTTTTATTTTATCCGTGCATGCAATACAATGAGGAAATTAAAAATATTTGTTAAAATTTTCTTAAATATGATAGAGATCTTAGAATCTTATGCAAATATTTGATCTCAAGATAATAACTTGCATGTAGTATCTTTGTTGTTATTAAAACTAACATGCTAATATAAATTGTGTGATGGCTCCAACCAAATATTCAGAACAGAATTTCTCTATTTAAATTCAAGAAAAAAAAAACTTTTAAGTACTTAAAATATGTGGCACATCCAAACATATCTGCCTGGACAGTTGGCCCCCGGCGTACTTACAATATGCCGTCGGTTTAGGGAAAATAAGGTATACCTACTTAACCAAAATATAACTAGGGGTCCCCGAAGGGGTGCGCAGAGAGGATGTACGGTATGGGCCAAACTTAAATGCTGATCTGAATTTGATACGATCCATTCTCACGCAGGTACAGTTACTGACTTTAAAGTGACCGAAAGAGAAAGTTGCATAAAATACACATGCAACACAGAAATGCATGGGCGGGTGCCGCTTTTCTGACCCTAAACTCTTCTTCTAATTGCGACGATTTTTGTATCAACGTCAGGTCGGTATTAAAGTTTGGTGTTTACCAAAGATATTCAAATACAGAATAGATATGCTATCTTGTCCGCACAACTGCCGCCGGACTACGCGCTAATTAGCGTAGTTTTTAAAAAAAGGATTTGTTCATTTCGTTGATTTTTTGAAAATGTGGATTAATATTGATTAACAATATATTTTGAATAAGGAAAGAATTCGTTCATTTAGTTTAACGTTTGGTTTATTCGTTATTCGTTAATTATTTGTTCTTTTAGTTTATTTGTTAATTGGTAAACAATATCGGCGACACCCGGAAGCGCAGACCCACATAGTAAAAACAGCAGTTAGCACATCTACTTATATTTCAATATCTTTGGCGTTTACTGTACTGCCGAATAACGAAGGTAACACATACATATTTTCATAAGCGTATAAGTACAAAAAATCGACACTGTAAATAAATTAGCTTAATATCCATACCAACTTTTTATTAATCCTTTAGGCCTCGACCGTATTTTGTCAGAGGGTAAAAATATTTCCACTTTACAATAATATCCAAATAAATGGAATATTTCTGAACGTATTTGAAAACCAAGAACTTGTTTTGGAAGGTGAAAATACACTTTCAAATTTTATAAATCCAAATAAACATCATTTTTGAAATGTAAAAATTTTGCAAGCAAACATAAAAAAGTTTTTAAAGTGGCTCACTTTACGTTTTTTCAAACTAAAATTACTGAATGAAAAAGATAAAAACATTCACATATTTTATTACGCAATTGTATTATAAAAGTTATCATCAACCCACTTTTTGTCATTTCATGTAAAAATAATTTTAAAAAAATTCGAAAACTTTCATAAATTTTTTTCAAAATGCGATCTGAAACTTTGGTTTCATAAAGGTCTACATTTTACTTCTTTCATGGTTAACTTTTATATTTGAACATAAAGTGTGGTGTTTTCTTTTTCTGACACTATGATAGTAAGGGAGACACAACGATTTCTATCAGACCTACATTAATTAGTTGTTCCGTAAAGCAAACAAATTAGTCTGACGGGTTAAAGGTTGAATTACAATTTAGGTTTGAAATTGGTAAAACATGCACAAAATAATAATTTAAATTATAATTTCGGGGGGCCAACTGTCGAGGGATCAACTGTCAGGTTACTTCAGATACAGTTCATTAATTCACACAAAACTTTCAAATTTTCATAAGATACAAATTGCGAAAAAATTATATAACATGTCACAATGGAATATGTATTATTGATCATGTGAATGTGATATTTGTGTGTTTTACAATAATTAATAAATGCACTTTATGTATATTGTTTGTATATCTTTTAGTTAATAAATTTGAGCTACACTTATAGTTTTTTTTTTAAATTCAACTGACATCTGTAAATTCACACAAGAAAATCTGTTGGAATGGTTGTAAAATTAATTTGTGAAAAAAAAAACTTAATATACATATACTGTTTTTGCAATTTCTTTTTGCCTTATAAATTGGAAAAACAAATCTGTTCAATAATAATTCTTATATTCAACTAGCAGAAATCCCTGCCGTTGCTCGGGATTTACACAGAGTTTTTCGCAATCAGACTTAGACAGTGACCATCCTCTTGTTTTGAAAGTCAAGTGTGCAAAATTTCATCAATCTCGGAATAAAACCAGATTTTTGTAGAAATCAAACAAAAGCCGTCCGCCAGGCGGCCGCCAGGCCGCCACAGACATCTCTCCTTTATATATATATTCGATGTATTCTTTTTGTTTTAATTACGTTGTTTTGGTAATTCGTATTGTTATTTGTGTATTTTAAAGTTACCATTTTTAGGTGTTTATCCAAATATATATAAGTAGTTCTAAAAATGTTCAGTTGTTTCAATTATATATACTTTATTATTACTATGTGTGAAAAAGAGTTGTGGATTATAAATTTCTAAGTACATTCTTATTTCTTATGCTAGTCACACACTAGAGCTATACTCTCATAACATATTGATTGTCCAGTTGATTAGTCACTTCTACATCTCCGAATAATCGAAATTTGAATTAAGTGTGCAGTTGTATGTAAAAATGTACTCTCTATTTGGTACAATACTCAGATTACTCATAAACACCAACCAATCAATTATAATGCAGAAAAAACTTGTTTAGTTTAACCACTGGAGCGCTTTTTGTCACAATATGGCACTATTTAAAATATCTTGGATTACTTTGCGGCCAATTTTGGCAATTTTTCTCTTATTTGTAAGTAATTAAGTCGAAGTTTACGATTTTATAATATTTTTTTTATAAATTCTACAAATATGTGATAATAGACAAAAGATAGGTGAATTCATTGCCTATACAGAACTATAATCAGTTTGTATGTCTCCATATTAAAATTCGGAGGTATGATTTTTTTAATGTGGGCGGAAAATATTCAAAATGATTATCAAAAAATGTTGAGCAATCAGAGAAAAAAGTTTTAAATTGCGCCGTCACTCCAGTGGTTAAACAAAATGTTGATGTTTTCTGGGTCACTAGTGCAGGATATTTCAAAATGTCATACTATTGTACCAGACCGTTATGTCGTCTGGTATTATTTTACAGCACATTTAATATGTAAAACACAGTCACATGGAAATAATATTTGATTTACGGTTCGAATTTGAATATTGCTTTCCCCATTATCTCAAACTTATCATTTGGAGGTGTTTGACTAATCCACTGGACAATTGATACGTGAGTTTGGCCTGTTTCACCATATCACTCGCCATACCTCAATGGGAACATATGGTGAAATATGCGAGTATAGCGCTCGTGTGAGACTAGCTTTATAATCTATGAGCAGCGGAATTCCCATAATTGCAGTAATAAAATAAAAAAGCACTGAAGCGATAAACCTGTGTGTTGTGTGCGTATCCTGTGCCCGAACTAAGCTCAGTTATTCCTTATAACGGGTGAATGGTTTCAAACATGAAAATCTTTCTTGAACCGGTAATCAATTTTATTGACCTCTGCAGATTGGGAGTTGAAAGGGCGACTACACTGATTTATTTCAAATATAATGTTTTTAATTAACCACCTCGCTCGAGTAAAAATAATAATAATTATTATAATAAACATGTACAAGAGTGGATCAATAAGTACCCGTGTTAGGAATCAAGATGCCAGTTTTTCACATTTAAAAAAATATTATTTTTCAACATAATGATCTCCTTTTAGGTGGATATACTTTTCCAAATGTTTCTGCCATTTCTTTAACCCCTCTAATAAATTCGATTTGTCAAACTCTTCAAAATACGCTTCCATCTCGGCGATAACCTCCTCGTTTGAGCTGAATCATTTCCTGCCGAGCCATGTTTTCATGTTGGGGAACAGAAAGAAGTCGCAGGGAGCCAGGTCGGGCGAATACGGTGGGTGCGGCAGCAATTCATAGCGCAGTTTATGCAATTTGGCCGCAACAATTCCGGATGAATGTGTTATCGTGGTGAAACAGCACTTTTTTCTTAGCCAAAGGGGCCGTGTCACGTTCAATTTCTTATCGAATCGGTCCAATAATTCAATATAGTACTGCTCCGTGATCGTTCTTCCTTTCTGCGAAAAGTCCTTGCGGATTATTCCCTTCGAATCCCAAAAAATGGTGGCCATAACTTTTCGGGCCGATGGAACCATCTTTGCCTCTTCGGAGCAGATTCACATAGAAAAATCCATTGTTTGGTCTCCGGTGTATAATAATGTATCTGGGTTTCAGCAACAGTGATAACTTGATGCAAAAACTCCTGCGAATTTCGCTTAAAGAAGTCCAAACACTGCTTCGACATTGTCAGTCATATCCGCTTGTTGTCCACCGTGAGCAATCGCGGTACCCATCGGGCTGACGGCTTTCTCGCTCTTAGTTTATCAAATAAAATATTTGTTGCCATTACATACGACACGCCTACTAGAGGCGGGCAAAGCGTCTCAGTTGAGCGAGCCGGTTCACTGGGTCTCGTTCAATGAAAAGATCCGGGTCAGTGAACCGGCTCGAATGAACGATTGAATTGGTCCATCTCCCCCGTCCCCTCCCTCGGCCCTCCACACTTTATTAAAAAGGGAACCCCAATATTTTGGGGTTCCCTTTTTAATCGGATTCTTGTATCCCTGAATGAAAAAATGAAATCCTTTGTATTTAGTTGAGTTTTGATCTTTGGTGTGAAACCAACACCAACTTTACTTTTTTAACGATTTTTAGAAAGCATGAATTATTGAAAATAAACAATGAATGATTTACTGAAAATAAACAATGAGCATAATAATAATATAACTTTTCCTGTTATACTAAACAAAATAATGTGGCCGGAGCGTCGACGTCACGACTGACGTATTATGCACGCACACCCGCTTGAATTCCGATATTATTATTATATTCATTGTATTTCGGTAATAACATGCACGGCGCACGCACACTACCCAGCAAAGGATAATGTGGCCGGAGCGCTGACGTCACGACTGACGTTTTATGCACGCAAACACGCTTGAATTCCGATATTATTATTATATTCATTGTATTTCGGTAGTACATGCACGGCGCACGCACACTGACCAGCAAAGGTACGCCACCGCGTAGAAAAGTGTCATAGTGAACTGAACTGTAAACCGTTACCGTACTTTCATATTTTACCTTTCTGCGTCGCTGACTAGAGTGGCTATGAACGAACGAACGAAGTGACCCGCGAGCCGCGAGATCCGTTGAACGATACACTGCTCTCGGCTCCCACGGGTCAGTCGGGTCTTCGGATCTCACGGGTCAGTTGCTCAGTCGGCTCACCGGATCTGGCGGGTCAGTTGGCTCACCGGCTCACTCGTTCGCGAAGATCCGCGAACCGTGAAGATCGTTCTTTGGGAACCGGATCTTACGGATCAGTATGAAAATCCGGTTCACTGAGCCGACTCGTTCGCGAACGACTCACTTCTAACGCCTACGGCCTCTACTACTTCGCACACTTTAGTTCAGCGATCAGCGAGAATCATGTCATGGATCTTTTCAACGATTAACCGGTAACCACGTATGCCGGGCTCCTGGCCGCTCATCAAAAACAGATGTACAACCACATTTCGTTGTCATAGATGGTAACTTCACTTTTATTTCTTCGCATATTTTTCCATTCAAAAATAAAAAGCCAATTATGAATCGATGTTGCTCTTTTTCCATTTTATCGAGAAACACAAAAAATGTGTGAAACAACTGGATGCCAAATAAAAATTTACCTTTGGATCGGTCTTAAATTTAGTATGGTGTCGTTTGATAGATGAGTAAAATCAACTTCTCAGCAACACCGTCTGTCTTCAAACACGGGTATTTATTGATTGACTTTCGTACAGTCAGTGGACTTATTAAATGATTTTATGCAAAGTCCAATAAATATTATGTTTGTGATACATTCGCTCACAAAATTTACAATAATAATATATTACACAAAATGCCCCTGTGTAACGTGCTGCACAAGATAATTCCTATTCTTCAGCATATAATGGAAGAAAACGTGTCTGATATTATTTTATTTATATCTTCTGATTAGTCGAATGTGCACATACGCAACAAATATTACACCACTAGCATTGTTTAATTAAAAATATAACTTATTTATACTAATAAACTGTTTTAATTATTTCAACCATAGACGACCAAATTGAAAGACTTGTCCTAATATAAAATTTGGGTATAGTTTCGACAGTCCCACGATCACTCAACAAAATGGCATTTCAACATCCCCTTGTAAAGTCATTAAAAGAGATGAAAATTAAAAAAAAAAAAAATAGGCTGTAATCCAGCCAACGGTCGGCAATTATTTTTGGTGGCGGGCCGTATGAGCAGAGCCGTATGGACTTTTATATTTGATATTAGGTACATACTCCAGCATCCCTTATACAAATAGTCACCGACCGCCACTGCAGTGCACAGGCCGCTTTAAGCACATCTTCAGAGTAGCACAAAAAAGAATCCAGCGCCAAGACACCTTACCATCATATCCATGCATGGCCATGCCGGCAGAGAACTTTGGCGGGCGCACGTTTGCCTGGCCGAAGCCCAGGCAGGTGGCTGTGATGGCGTGCCCTGTTTCTGTCTGCCACCAGTGTTTGAGGATGGGTACATTGAACACCTTCTCGGCCCACGACTGCAAAGGATAATATACTCTGTTATTCATAAGAGTTATACTCCACAGTTGTTAATTATAATGCCCAAATTAAGCACCTAAAAATAAAGGGTTAGGTAGGTATTCAAAATAAGGACTGTAAAAAGTTTCAAAAGAAAAAACTTTAAATACTTAATCTGTTTTTCGTGGTACGGTGCCTAGTAATTCGATGCAACATTCTGCTGTAAAGAAATTCAAATTGATAGACTTGCCCTAACATAAAATCTGGATATTATTTTGATGAACTGGATGTAAACCACGTGACCATATTTTTGGCATTAGGAGGGTTCGAGAACGCATTAAAAAACTACGACATCAGTTGTATGTTGACCGCCGAAGAGCGCACATTGAAATAACCAGATCCTGCGCAGAAAAGCAAAGTTCGCTAAAGTAAGGCAACGGTTTTTTTTGCGCAATACCTAAATGTTCGGTTTTAATCAAGCCGCCTAGCATAATGACACTAAAAATGAGTAAAAAGGCGGGTAAATTATAACACATTTGTAAAAGTGTCTAAACTAAATTCTGTTACAAAATACTTAATTTGGGATTTATAGTTAATTTTTTTAAGCAGATTCATTTATTGACAAATTACAGGCGGTTTCCCTCTCCCTGATGGGCTGGTCTATCAATTTGGAGGTCGTTTTCACTATAATATATTACAACTGTATGTTTCCTAAATAAACTTAAATAAAAAACCATTACCAGACTCATGTACGACTTATGAGCAGGCGCGTAGCTACCTAGGGGCTACGCGGGGCAGTGCCCCGGGGCCCTCAAGCTCAGGGGGCCCTCGAATCCTTACCAGAAATCTCGATCGAACTGAACCTTTGGAAATTTCTCCATTTTCTAAATAAATATGACAGGTTGGTAAAGAAAAGTTAAAAAACATTTTGATGAATTAGCTGCTGATCACCGATTTCCAAACCAAGAAAAAAATATTTTAAATTGAGATTTTCAATAATGTACTAGACACAGTAATATCTCAATAAGATACACGTTTTATTGGTATGAGTGCAGTGTGTCATATATTCCATTTTCTAACACCAACATTTTTATTACATGTTGATGAAGCAACTTTATTACAAAAGTGTGACGAATTCCAAAGAAAATATTCAGATATAATAGGCCCTAGTTTTTCACTTCAATTTATTAATATTTACCATCTAGTTTTACCTCAACTAACTCAAGCGTGGACTGTTCACCAATTATGTAAGGAAATAATGAGCAAATATGGAGTGCTAGAATGCGACCTAACGGAAGTATTTACAGCAATGTTATTATTCTTTACAATTCCTGTCACTTCTGCAGCAGCTGAAAGGTCATTTAGCAAATTAAAAATAATAAAAAATTATTTTAGAAATAAAATGGGCCAAACTCGACTCCGACATTTATCGCTAATAGCAATTGAAAACAAAACCGCATCAAGCCAACGAAGTCATTGATACTTTTGCGAAAACTAAAGCTAGGAAAAAATTGTAAATGTAATTGTTATTTAGTCAGTTGGTAGGCCCGACCTTTATATAATAAACCCTTGAATCTTCTCTATTTCGTTTTAATGAGTCTAGTTTTTGCACTGATAATTCGTGGTGGAATTCCATTGTATTAGAATTTGAAATTAAAACACTTTTGTCTTCCACTAATTTATATTTCACCAGGACCGGTTTCATCCTATTACGGACATTTTCAGTATTTGTCATATATATCATTTGTGTAATAGGGCGAAGGCTGGGAAGACCAAGACTAAGATGGAGCGACAACGTCCTGAAAGACATATCTATCTTGGAGCTTCAAAACTGGAGAGAGCTGGCTCAAAACCGAGATGAGTGGAGGAAGACTCTTGAGGAGGCCAAGACCCACCAGGGGTTGTAGAGCCAATAGTGATGATGATGATATCATTTGTGTATACATATCATTTGCGTATATCATTTGTGTATAAATACCGTAGCATAAGAATTTCAACTACCAGTTTGAAAATGTCCGTAATAGGATGAAACCGGTCCTGGTGAAATATAAATTAGTGGAAGAAAGTACAAAAGTGTTATAATTTCAAATTCTAACATTTCGTTTTATTAGCCAAACCTACACCAAGTATTAATTGTAATTTATGTTGTTACTGTTTAATATTTTTATTACCTGCCCTGCAGTGCACAAAAAAAGCTTAAGTAGCTTAGCATTTTTAAAGTATTTGTATATTTCATATTTTTATTTGATAAAACCTAATCATGGCAGTGGGGCCCCATTTTTTAATTTGCCCCAGGGCCGCCCAGGGCCCTTGGTTACCTAGCTACGCCACTGCTTATGAGGCGTACCTGACTTGTTATTACTTTCGTAGAAATATAAAACATAAAAACAGTAGCTTCCTGTTTTGTCATACACAAGAATAATATTACTAGTCCAAGACAAGGCACGAATTGCACGCCTGTCTAATATGATTGTCCAATTTACATAACTCCACAGTTATGAAGATTGTATGAATAAGAAGCGGCAGGTGTATATTTAAAATATTTTATGTCCAAGCCTTTATCCTCGGTGGATTGTTCATAAATATTTGTTTTTGATTGGTTTCGCTAGAAATTTTTTAGGTTTCGTTTACCTCTTCAGACGAGCTGTGCTCCTGGTATTTTTTTATTATTATTTCACTGTTATGAAAGTTGCAAGGACCTGGAAAGCAATGGCTGGAAAATTTAAAAAAAACTTCACATTCTTGTGCTCCTGGGACCCTGGTAGATTATCAATATACATTTTTGGGTGAAACTTAATAATTTTTGGAGTTTGCTCTCTTCAGACTTTTGTACCCCTGGTCTATTTTTTTTTTACATTAGCTGGCCCTGAAAATTTCTCTAGGGCCCATATCATCTTTGGGAATGCTGTGTGGAGGGTCTATTTGGGGAAAGAAGGAGCGGAAGTTCTGGGAAGGAAAAAAGTATGAGGGGTGGGTAGGAATCTGGGGTTAATGTGTCCAGGGCGGGGAATTTAGATGGGGAACGCGGAAGAGAGGGAGGCAGGGAAGATGGAAGAGGAACACAGGAGAGTAAGGGGACGCATATGAAAGGACATGCAGGAGAGAAGGATGGAGGGGTCAGGGACGAGGAAGGGGCAGAGGGAGGTTTGATGAAGGTTTTTTCCTTCGAAAAAAAAACCTTCATCTCTATGGTTATATATTTATGTCTTTTTATCAATGGCCATAGAAATCTCCATGGTCTTCTAGCTTCTAGTCTTCTACAGGCGGGTATAACTCCGATCCAAAAAGTGAACCGAATCTTTGGTGATATCATAAGTCCCCTTCGATTTGTTTATGGTCCCCAGCTACTACCTCCACCAATAGGAATCTTGGATTTTTGTTGCATTTTTCTGCTTTACTTTCGTTTGACATTTACAATGCATTCACATTTCCGACGCAATAAGATGGCAAAGATGGCAATAAGTGTGAATATGGATTTTGGGAATTCGCGATCGAATGAAAAATGGAAGAAAGGACCCGTAATTGGAACAAAATTACAGGTGGGAAACTTCCTTTGATTGATATTTCAGTGTTCCTAAAGTAGGTATGTTATTTAAGTTGTATTTTAATCGGTGTTGTACATGTTTCCGTTTTCAGAACATATTTATCCACCGGAATCTAATAATTGACGCAGCCGAACATCACGATTACATCTTAAAAAGGTATACATGTTTTGTATATTGCATCGACCTATCTCATTAATTTAATCTTCCCCAATTTCCTCTGGATTTTGACAATAGTGCTTATGTTTTTTTTATTATATAAAATAGATTTTAACAATTAGCATTTCATTTGCTTTTTTCACAAGTTACTTATAGGAGTTAGGTTTCTAAAATACCTATTATGATTTTCACGGCAAAAAGTATTAAAGAGATTTTTTTGAGGGTATTGTGCCGTTTTACACATCAACCCTGATGATAGGAACAACATATTTATCACTACAGTACAAACTTTCTGTTCTTATTTTTAACATTTTTTTATATTTTTATCAGTATTAATAAATGTATTCCTATTTTTCAGTGGAATCTGAACCGACAAAACTTTACTTGTTTACAATAAGTATAACATTTTATATCCACATCCCAATACATTCGCTTCTGTTTCTGGAGATGGTTAGATGAGGTTAAGGGAAATACTATCAGTCATTGGTCATTGAGAATGATGCAGAGGTAATTATTATTTTTATTACTTACTTTCATTTTACAAAAATGTAATAACGTCAGACAAATTTAATGCATTTGAGTAGGTTTCTTTAGATAAGTAAGTAGGTATCCTAGAACTTGGTTTAGTATGAGAGTAATCATAAATTAAATGACATAAGAGGAAATGTAACTACATACATACATAGATATGTACATGTACACAAATAAAATAAAAATTTAATTTTTTAACTAATTTCCATATACACAATACATGTACATGTACCATACCGTGTACATGTACCATACCATTCATGTACCATATACATGCACACAAATAAAATAAAAATTCAATTTTTTAACTAATTTCCATAAGTGAACCATTATAGTTTTTATAAAATATAACTTCTTTAGTAATATTTTTTGTTTTTGTTTTGAAGAGTTTTAATTTTAAATGTACATTTGTTACATTAATTTTAATGATTTCAGGAAAAATATGATGAACTGAACTAAACTAAACTACAAATTAATAAATATCATACATATTTGAGCCCCGAATGAAACATCAAACATCTTATGTAAACTAATGTCTCCATGGACCTTGGTTATATTTTGGCAATATGATAAATTTATTTTACACCTGACGAAAGATATAATAGGTACGTTAAGTAATTTATCTTTAAAACAATGTCTTTGTGTGGCAATTTGCTACAGAAATATAACCTGCTTACATTGTATTCTTGTTTAAAATATGTACATGTAATTCTGAGTTTTTAATTTTTCTGTTATAAAATAAAATTTTTTAAAATTCAGTAGTTTTGTAGGAACGCACAATCATATTTTAATTACATGTATTTCCTGTTGGTATTTCAGTTTTTAATAAAATTTCTATTATGTAATTACGAGTTTTATTTTTAAAATAATATTTAAGGCTAATAATTTGGACGGTACTGGGTAGGCCCCGAAAGAAAATAATATTGTCTATGGTCGCGCCTTTTTTGTTGTTGCTTACTCTATCTTCGTCTATGGTGTGTGACGTCACGAATCCCCGTCATCATCATCATCATTCGAAAAATTATTGCATTTTGATGGTGAAATAGTGACCAAATTTTTCTCGAACAAAAGCCTGAAGTTATCAATCTAGTGGGTGGTTTGTATATTTATGGTCTTCTATTTCTGTGGCTTAATCTGTCAAAAAATATATTGTTTTGCGCGGCTGTCACAAAGAAATATTAGACAGTAATAGTATAATATGTAAATGAATGAAATCGTTGTAGCAATGACACAAGCGCTCATGGATCAGGGAAATTTAATGCTTTTCTATTAGTCTAGCAAACGTAAATTATTCAACAATCTTTGTGCTTTGTGATAGTTTTACTTGTCAATGTATGCGCTACTGGTTGACTGGTCGTCTAAATTAGGTTATTGATAATATGCACCGATGCGACGGTTGTTCTTGGTCGTTCATTAACATTCACATTTGAAAATAAATAAAAATGACCGCAAGAAGCAAATGGTTGATTGTCAGAAAGAAAATAATTATATCATGCTTGGTTGCCGGAATTATTTATTTCATTTTGGCATTCGCTCTAATCCATTTCAATATATTGTCTACCCAAGAGTATATTGCTGGAACCACTAATTCTGCTTTGATTCCGCAAAACAATCAAGATAAAAATGATGCCAAAAACGGCGGGAAAACGACAACCACAACGACCCCAACACCACTGATATTTTTTACCAAAGTAAATCATTTGTTGGTACCCGTCGCAGTAGAAAAGTACGATGCAATGAAAATGCATGCAGAACTAATGAAAAGAAGAATCAGCAGGTTGACTGAAAGACACGCTAACATATTGGCCCAGCCTACTCCGGTCAAAGAAAATTTAGTTAATGACACCATTCATATGTTCTTTTCCAACAATCTTAATTTGGGACAAAAGAAGGAAAAACCAGGCTGGAAAATGCAAAACGTCAACAATGCTACTTACAAAGTGATGAAACAAAATTTAGAAATAGCACGGAAGTCCGGTGCAGGAGTACTCTATGTGCCGTGTTCCCGTTTATCCAATTCTCTTATTTCTCAAACCTCCAATGTCCACAGCACCCTGAAACTTTTATTTCATTTGGGGCCGAAATATGGTTTGAAAGTAAGTATCGCCGTCAAAGATTACGCAAAAAGGAATGTGATGTCTGTCCGCCGAGATGTCAGACTATTTCTTTCCATGTACGGAAAAGAAAAAGCTCTCTACAAAATGAAGAGAGGGAAACATTATCAAGCTGTGATTTATGTTTATTCTTCGTTCTCCATTCCGTCCGGAGAATGGGCTGAAGTTTTATCTCCAAAAGGAAAGTTTACAATTAGGTCGACCAAATCAGATGTGATTCTTCTTGGAGAGTTTCAAGAGGAAGAACACGGCTCACACATCCGTCAGTCAGGCTTTGATGGGTTTTTCACAAGCACTTCTGGTAATGGCGATGTGTTTGGAAGCACTTGGAAGAATTGGCAAGCTTTGGCTACGTGGGCTGAAGAGAAAAGTTTGCTATGGTCAGCTGGGATTGTTGAAGTGTCTTCAGGATTATCAGCCGTAGGAGTGGCACTGAGAACAGCCCTGAGGTGTCGTCCCCGGCCCAGCTTTGTCTCTCTAACAAATGTGCCCCTTATTGACGAGTATTTCACGCTCACACAGACCTGGTTGAGAAAGTGGTCGAATAGTTCGACGAGTGATATGTGATTTAAATCATTGTGAAGTATTATTCTTATTCATAGTATTATTAAAATAGTCGAATACTGATCTAGTCAAATAGTACTCAATAATGAAATTTGCAATATTATTAATTTATAAAATGTTTGCCAAATTTTATGTAGTCTGTAAAATTTGTAAATAATGTGCATTTAAGAAAAAGCTCTCTGTAAAACATAATATTATAGGCATGTCCTTCGACCTTCTCCGCAAATCATTCCTAATTAATTGAGCATATGCACACTAGCTCCTTAGAATTAGGTCACTTTTTAAAATGTATTTGTGTATCGTGAGCAATAATTTTGAAATTGTTTTCTAAACCATTTTTGCTTTCTTCGCTATATATTAGGTTTTGTCTAGGATAGTAAAGCCTCAACCTTTGTAAGCTATTCTGCTGTGGTAAGTACAAGCACAGTTTCTTCCTTGAGACTCAAGGAAGACACTGTGTTTTTACTTACCACGGCAGTACTTACTTGAAAACAAGTAAGCTAATGTACTGTGATTGTATAAACATTTATTTGAAAAAATATGGTAACCCAGTTCTATCTTTTCAGTATTTTATTTATTTGGTTGTGATTACGTTTAATGATTTTATTAAATATTTACTGCAAAATTTTACCTTATTTATTATCAGAAAATTTTTAGTGTTGATTTATAATAAATATTACCTCAAGGATGCGTAACTTTATTTTTTGACACTAACGCCCATTGTTCCCAACTTTTAAATCACTCTGAGTCTCCAATCAGCTAAGTGATTTGTTTAGGGCCAGTTGTTTCACAGAATTTGAATAACTCATCAAATAACAAAGGTAATTTTCAAGTTCTGTGAAGTTATATTCTAATTCTGTTATTATTTCAGAATAGTCCAGTTGCTTCACAGAACTGATATAGAAACAAAACTTTTTGAGAACTTGAAAATTAACTTCCAAATTTATGAATTGTTCAAATTCTGTGAAACAACCCGTCCTTAGAAATGCTCGATTTGCCTGTTGGTCGGAGAGTTGCGTTGGGAAGAGCGTATTTGTGCATTTGAAGAGTGTTCAGGGCCGGATCTACGAAATCTAGCGCCCTGTGCAGTAGGTACCGATGGCGCCCCCCCCCCTACATTTTTATTTTGATTAAAAATTCGTTTACCCCAATTTTATTTTTTTAATTTTTTTTTTTTTTTTACACTAATTTATCAAATAAAATCAAGACATATAAAGGGTGTAACCCTATCTAAAGTTTTCGAATAAATAAGCCACGATCTATGTAATTCTTCTCCATTAGGCAGTTTCTTGTAATAATACTTAGTATTAAATTTACGCTTGTTCGTAATAGGAAAATCAAAACCTTTCAATTGTACAGGACCTTCCTGAACTAATAAACTAATGGAATTTTGAGATAACTTTGGCCAGCATCCGGGATCTTTCAATTCAAGCTCTGAAAACAGAATTAAATTTAAACTGCTATCAGTAACGTTATTTTTATCTTCTAATAATTCGACCGGAGGAATTTGTGCGATAGATATCTGTTAAGATGTGCTCGGGACCATTGTAACGTCATTGCGCGGGACATCATTTTTTATCGGTGCTGGAGAAATTGGAATTAAAAAATTCCCAATGGAAACGAGTTTTTTTATGTCATTATGCTCTTTAATTCTAAGTTTTAGATTCTGCGAGCCTGAAAGTTTTTTTAAATTATTGTTCTATTCATTGTAATCCACAACCTCTAACAACCAATAGAAATGTAGTTATAAATTAAAAAATCTAATAATATAACCTCAAATTTGTACCTTGCATTTCCATTTCCCCTGTGTTCTGTGTTGAGCGAACAAACACGAACGTATCTATGGTATCAACGGCTTACGAAAGACGCTTACACTGATTATTACCGACTGTAAAATAACAAATCTAATAGAAATTAATTATAGGTACATTTAAGGAACTTCAACTGTCAAAACAATGATGAAACTGTTAACAAGTTGCAACCTTGCAAACCGTGCGATGTTTATGCTAATGGAATTTTGAATTTACTGAAGATTTCATAAGAAAATGGTCTTTAACCACATTCTCCTAGAGACTTAAATCGTGCAAAAGCACTTTGAAAGGCGCCGTCGGTTTGTTTGTTCTGTTGAATAAAAGTACGGCGCTGTGATTGGTTAATGAATTTGGATCGCACTCATTCGTCGTAAAAGATATATGGAAAAATAGATCTTACGTTTAAACTAAATATATGGAATTTGTAAAAAAATTCTGTAACTGACTATAAATTCGTAAATCGTTGAATTTCGTTGAATTAAAACCAGATGCGTGCGCAGTCTGTATCTTTGGAAAGTGTTGCTAGAGCGTAATAATTATTTCGTACTATGGGTAATTTTTAAACGATTCAGGGAATATTATAACAAATTTTTAATACAATATTTATTTTCTCACGGCGCCCCTTCGGAGTTGGCACCAGGTTTTTTGCACGTTTTTGAACGTATGGCAGATCCGGCGCTGAGAGTGTTGAGCCAAAATTTCAGCTCAACAGTAGATCAGTAGGAATGGGAACAGCGGCCGTATGATTACCAACATTGATGACATCAATCATCTCACAATGCACAAATTAAAGGTGTTTTTTTTTAAGATTCTACAAATGGATAAAATCAATGAAAATAATGGGGTTTTCAATATTTATATTATTTTTAATAACAGATTACACTGAGCATAATTTCACAATACATAACATACACTAAATAACCTTAGTAGGCGCCACGGTAGGAATTTTTCATAATTGATTATTTGAAAAATGTAACAAAACAAAGAGATTATTAACTTTGCAAAACATAACTTGTCGCATCTTATTTAAAACAAAAGTAATTTTAAATTGCCATTTAACCGCAGTCGTTGGAAGCAACCTTCAAAGCAGAGCAGCGAGGGTCTTGGCTCCAGACCAGGGGTGGTTCTAGATTTTCGTGAGCTAGAGCGCTAAGAATGAAAAATACAAAGTTATTGATTTTGTAGCTGAAAATAAATATGTAAATTTTTAATTTTTTTCATTTTTAAACAACAAAAATCTTCACCAAGTGGTTTGCTACGCTTGGTGACTTAGCAGGGTCCCGGGTCCATATGGGGTGAGTCCATCGTCTTGCACCGCAGTGGGAGGGATGGTTTCGTACATCCGCCACTCCTGGAACACACTGACTCCTAGATCCCAACCCACTCCTCAAACCTTTTTCTTTCCCAGAACTTTCTCACCTTTTGCTTAAAAAGACCCTCTACACAGCATTCCCGATCACACAAGCCGTGAGGAACATAATTTTTCTCATGGGCCTCCTAACGTAAAAAAAAGCTATAAAATCAATAATGTTGTATTTTAGCAATAGCTCATTGAAAATTCACAGACCGCCACTGCTACAGACATGAGGGTCGCAGATATTTTTGAACCTTCTCCTTCAACCCCACAGTAATTCCCAAATTCAGAATTCCGTAGTTCCATTGACTCTAAATGGTCAGGTTTTCCTATAAGAATGGTTCTAAATATTTTACATTAGTATCATTGCTAATTTCCAGTGCATGAGATAGCAGCCAGTTTTTCATCTCTTCTGGTCTGATTTACATGAAGATGGAATATCATATCATAACCTTTTTTTATATCCACTGGAGCGACAGCGCATTAAACTTTTTTCTCCATTTGGCCGACATTTTCAGAAGAACATTTTTTTAATTTTTCGCCAACATTAAAAAAAAATACCTTCAATTTTAACATGGAGACATAAAAACTTATTATAGTGCTACACAGCCAATGAATTAACCTGTATTTAGAAATTCTGCATAAAAAAACAACAAATGTAGCTTTTTAACATTGTAATAAAATAGTCTAGGAAGTATGGATTTTCAACATCTATGGTCATAATAGATAAAGCATTTCAATAGCTTCGTTTTAAGTCCAAAATAACAAACTTGGGAGCTACCGATATATTTTTTTTTAATTTTTACCAAATCAAGGAGATAATTGCCATTTTTATCCAAAAACCAATCGGAGACATTTAAAATGGCGCCAATATGTGGCAAAAATCGCTCCAGTGGATAAGACAACATCAAATTGACTTGGTATATGTATAGCAATCCAATTCATAAGAATTTATTTCTCTTTCGTTTGCCCAGTCTATCATTTACCGCTTTTCATCAGTCCATCATTAAAATTAACCATACCTAAACATTTAAATAATATTCAGTTTTATTAATGTCATTTATTGAAGGGGGAACTAAGGTAAGGAAGAAACATTGATATTACAAACACTCGGGAAACAAAATAATATTAAAGTCAACTATTAAAAAAATACTGCGCATTATGAAAACAGTAGGACCTTCATTTAAATATCATCACTCTGAATCTATCAACGCGTAAGTCATTTTAAAATGCTTTTATTGTGATAAAATCTGATATTCCAATATATGGGAATGTTCTTTGTTTCTTCTGGAAATTGACCAATTTTGACTTACGAAGAGATAGGTTTGCATAGAATGTATCAATCGTCCTGTTGATTAGTCAGATATCTCCGAAAAATCAAAATTAGAGTTGAGTATGCAGTTATATGTAAAAGCGTACCCTCTATCTGGTACGATACTCGAAGCAAATTAAACAAAAAATTGAATATTTATAAGAAATACTCTTTTTTTATAACTTTTGAAGGTTATTCCCATCAATGTAATTTATCATTGAAGAAGAAGATAACAATAATAACCTACATGGAAATATGACAGAGAACAAGACACAGAAAAAGATAATGGTCACAACTGAGACTCGAACCCAGAAACTCTCGTCTAATCAGGACGTGCGCGTCCCGGTTAGACGAGAGTTTCTGGGTAAAAAAAAAGACATTAGCACCTCTGGGACTCGAACCCAGGACCCTTTGCTTACATGGCAAGTGGCAATATCTTTTTCTCATTTTTCTGTCTCCACATTTTCGATTGAGTTTCGCTAATATTGTCTTCATTTAATTAAATATTATAATTTGAGGTTTTACTCATAAAGTTAAACAAAAAAAATTGTTGAAAATAATATTGCTTTACCATTATCTTTTTCTGTGTCTTGTTCTCTTTCATATTTTCGTTTAGATTATTATTATCTTCTTCTTCAATGAAAAAAAATGTTGTCTTGAGTTAATAGTAGAAATTTCTAAATGTCATACTAATGTAACCAGATTGTTTTGCTTCCCGCGTTATTTTATAGCATATTTAATATGTAAAACACAGACAGGTATAAATAATATTTGATTTATGGAGAGCATTCAAATACTGCTTTCCTCATTATCTCAAAACATAGTATTTGGAGATGTCTGACTAATCAACTGTACAATCGATATGTTATCACTAGACAATTAAAACCTTTCTACACCCGGCCACAACCAGTTGCCAGAAATAAGTACATATACCGTATGTGGTCGTATGTCACT
The DNA here is from genome assembly GCA_917880885.1 of Limnephilus marmoratus. Classification (NCBI taxonomy): domain Eukaryota; kingdom Metazoa; phylum Arthropoda; class Insecta; order Trichoptera; family Limnephilidae; genus Limnephilus; species Limnephilus marmoratus. The sequence continues at coordinate 6,410,875 of OU862922.1, read as the reverse complement.
AAATGTATTAGGTTTTAAAATGTGGTTAGGTTTGTCATTCCCAGTTGTTCAAAATGGGTCTCGGCATTCACAGATATTTTTCTGCCTAAGTTTTCAAAATATAAATGATGCAAAACAATAGCTACAAATTAAAATAACATATAAAATTCACGAGTCCTAAATAAGCTACCTACTGAGCATTAAATATAAAGGAATGATATGTTGTCATCGAAAGCAGAATATATAAATGTTTGGAAAACACATAACCATGTTAATTTATAAAACTATTGTTTTATTACATTATTTTTCATATCACACAATTTATTTATTTCACCATCTAAATTGAATGGGTTATAAATGTCATGGGATTAGGTCAACAAATTTATCTCTGTACAATATAACATTAAGGAAACCGGGTGGTTAACTGTTTTAACATTTCTTCGTTATTATTTAGTTAATTTTCTTTACAATAAAGTTCGAGGTATTTATCGTAATTGACGAATTACATAATTGTAATACTTAGTAATATTTTTAGGACATCGTACATTGTATTGTGAAACATGAGAAATGAGTTAGTTGCCAACAGTGAATAAATACACTTATTTTTAAAATGGTACCCTCCCAGCTGTAATAATTGACAGAGACAATTACTATTTTTTTTTATTGTAAGGGAAATGAAGTTTTTTTTTAGTATCAACAAAATTTACTTATGCCTAGTTCACATAAGGATAGGACAATTTTTGTATTGTCCCAGCTCCGGACCTATTGTCCTAGTGTGAACGGAAGTTTGGGGGACAGGACAATGAATCAAGATAGTGTCCTAGAGATAGACGGGCAGGCTATCTCCGTAGGACAATGTCCTCCCATTACTACGCCCGGCCACGTTGTTTGCGTGAAAAAGCGCATGGAGAGGATTGCAGGACAACAGCCGTTGTTTCACGGGTTCTTATCGCTCCCTATTTTTTACGACACAAGGCTTAGTAGCAATTCAAAGTGCTCTGGTGACATCCTCGTGCACATTTTTTACTCCTAAGGATCTTTTCTCTTCTACTTGTTCGACCACCATAACACGGGCATGAGCCTAGAGCATGGTGGTCGAAAAATCCACAAATGATGTGACTATTCAAAGCAATGAATAAAGAAAATTTTTTAAAAATAAATAAAAATCTTCAAGACAATCCCAGAGAAGATCTGTGGCCCATCCCCTAATCAAGCTACAGTTTTTTCTTTTTATTATTTAGTTCATCCTCCAACAATTACATCTTGGTATAAAAGACCTAACGTTTTTCGCAGACTCGCTCATGCGTGTCGTCGCGTATACATTTTCGTGGCATTCCGTCTTTGGACTACCGTCGAGGCTGTTCACGGAGTTGGGACAGGACAATATTGTCTTGTCTTCTGTGTTGTCTACGGCATTTGCATTGTATTAAAAATTCATTACATGCATTGTATTAAAAAATTATTTCAAAAGTAACTTTGTGTACAGCAGCAAAAGATTTGCAATGAAAAGGCAAAAATAGTAATTGAATTAACTATAAATAAATACTCCCTTGGCACATATCACATAAAATCACAAGTAGATGATAAAAGTGAAGCAAAAATACCATGATTATTTACTACAACATCATGATTATAATTTAACATTTATTATTGTCTCGTTTCACAATGTGAGAGCACTCGTGGAATATTAGACATGTTTACATTACATCACAATTGCTCCATATAGTTCATTTTACAATAAACCCATAAGTAACGGTATAATGCCTCAGGAACAGTGTTGCCATTTTAGAATCTACATTTCCGCTGAAAGCTATAGAAAAATCTGTCAGAATTCTGTCAAACACGCGGTGTAGACCTAATTATTGAATATTTCTCTACAAATTTTCGTATCTTGGGGTTGTTAGGACATAAAGGCTATTTTTGCTGATAAAATGATGTATTTTGTTCGATTATTCGATTCGGCATGGAAATCTGTCATCCTGTAAATCCTATTAGATACAAAATTCTCCCGTTTCGAGGGCACTCCAATCTGCCAGGTATGACGGGATATCCGTCAAGGTGGCAACACTGCCCTGGAAATAATTACATTTATCAGAAAAGCATTTGCACTACAAGCATACAAAGGTCATAAACATTTTTAACTACATAAAGCGAAACTCATTTGATAACATTTTTTTAAAAATAAATAGTATGTCGTTTTTACATGTAATCATATTTTAAAAGGTTATCATAAACCAAGATTGAAGATAAAATATCATTATTGTAAATGTTATTGATTAGTAGAGAAAATGTGGATATAAAGATGTAGGTATGTAATTAATAAAAGTAAATTTTTTTATAAGCTTACTTTTTAAAATGATAAAAGTATTATGTACTATATTTTAATATTGACCAATGTTCCATGTAGTTACAATTTTTTCATGGTGAAATGTTTTAAATTCTAGAGTTTTAACAACACAGGAACAAAGAAAAAACATTAACATTAACTAATTAACATTATTTTCACATAAATAAATTAAAAATAATATTTACTTAGATGTTAAAAGCTCAACAAAAAATATTATAATTTTGGAATGCTTATGATTTACGTATCGCATAATTGTTTATCCCCTTTCATGAAAATCTTATTTTAACATGATTAGTGATTTTATATTGAATCAATTAAGATATGTTTTAAGATTTTCACGGCCAAAAGCGTTCGTTATTTGTTTTTGGGGTGTTATGCCGTGTTGCGCTACCTCCTTCTTTAGCCAACGATTCGGACATTGTTGCAGTGTCCATCATCAGGGCAGATCCGGCAGATCCGGTGGATGTATAATTTTAGTGGTGAAGTGTGTGCTTATTTACTTCGAAGCGATACCGTGTGGCCAGCTCCACTAACTTTCACCCATACAAAATAACTGTGATAAGCAGTGGCTTATCACAGTTATTTTTTTTACAGTTATTTACTGGCAAAATAACTGTGATAAGCATTGCCGCAGAACGGAATAGAAAATTCACTAAATCGTGGTATTTATGCTAGCCAGGGGCAAGTCTATTTGCGAATTACCGATGGAAGTGGCTCCATCTCTTAACGAATTCTAAAAATTAGAAATCATAATGGTAAGAATTTTAAAATTAGAATTACAATGGTTAAAGCGAATTAAGTCAATATAAAGGTATAAAAACAAATTGGTTTACCACGAGCTGGCAATACTACATACTTAGACATGGTTTTTTTGCTTTTAGCTTTGGTGTAGCCGTCAATTACCGGATACCAAGAGCTATTGAGCTTAGCTCCGTCGTCTCTATTAATATTAACAGGATTTTACTAGAAGTTAGAATTAGAATTACAATGGTTAAAGCGAATTTAGTCAATATAAAGGCATAAAACAAAAATGGTTTACCACGAGCTGGCATTACTGTATACTTAGACATGGTTTTTTGCGAGCTTTGGTGTAGCCGTCAATTACCGGATACCAAGAGCTATTGAGCTTAACTCTGTCGTCTCTAATTAAATGGATTTTTGTAGATTTCAATTGCCTCCGTAATCAGGCGTGCCCTATAAGTTTTGGGTCTTCCCAGGACCTCAGGAACAAATCCAAAGTAATGGCCGGTTTCAATTAAGTGCTCAACGATTGCCGATTTATCAGGGTGGCCGAGTTTACATGCACAAAAGTGTTCTGCTATCCTTTTGGAGATCGTCCGCTCTGTCTGGCCTACATAAACCTTGTCACATCCGGAACAGCTGAGTTTGTACACTCCATCAATTAATTTTAAATCAAGAGGTCAATATAATATAATAATATTTTCCCTTTCAATATATAACTAAATCTTATAAAATATGAAAACGTAACGAGGAATTTCAAAATCAATAATAATTCATAACGGTAAAATAGCTAAAATACTGAATAAATTGGAAAGTTTCTACTAAAAAAACAAAATCATTATTAAATATAATGATATACCTTCGGATCTTAATTATTCACTCAAGCGATGCCTACCCAAATATGAATAGCTGCAGGAAGGTGATGCAAAGTAAGCAGTTTATATGTTTTCCCTAGAGGCCAGAGCCCTGCTATTGCAGTGTTGAAGAATCATGCCTAAGCACGGTACGAAGCACTGCGATTGCAGTGTTGAAGAATCATGCCTATGCAAGGTACGAAGCACTGCAATTGCAGTGTTGAAGAATCATGCCTAAGCACGGTACGAAGCACTGCGATTGCAGTGTTGAAGAATCATGCCTATGCAAGGTACGAAGCACTGCAATTGCAGTGTTGAAGAATCATGCCTATGAACGGTGCAAAGCACTGCAATTGCAGTGTCGACTTATATATTAATTTTGTCTTCGGATATTACCTCTACCAGGTTAATTAAAGATAAAAATGTCACTTTATCAAGTCTACATGTTGGCTTTAACAAAAAAAAACATTGGAAAAGTATTTCAAACAATTCTCAAAGGTCAAAATATGGAAGCAATTCGTGAGATAGTTTTCCAAAACAAAACAAAATGGAACGCATTATTTTCCTTCAAAACATATGAAATTATTTAATATACAAATATCCTTAAATTAAAATGGTGCTCGCGAATGTTTATGTGCATTTAAATACTAATAATAATTCATTAATTAATTTCCTTAAAATAAAATATTAGAGCATGCAGGGTGGGTAGGAAGGTACACTAGTATAAGATCTGGCTATGTTTGAGTGACTAGTTCTAAACAAACTCTCATCTAAGTAAGGAGACGGATTATTGCTGATATGCACCCGGTTTATTATAATATTTATGTATGTAGCACGGACACATAATGACTGCACCTTTAGCTGTTACTTAACATATACAGAAATGCAATAAAACCACAGACATATGAATATTAGTAGATCAGAACATAAAGGTGAGGGGTAGACAACTACAGCGGGGCGCAGAGGGGAAGATGACTTTGGAGATATGTGATTCGTCGATAACTCAATATGAGAGTATTTAGGCATCTCGCATTATAATATCACCATTTAGTTCTTAAAAGTAAACTCTGCTTTTGAATGAATAGACCTTTCTACATGGGAGCGCGAATTGCTCGCCGCGTAATGAACAAATTTGCGAAGTCTAAATATGGCAAAATAAAGTTCGCTTATTTTCAGTCTCCAATATTTTGTTGCCGTATTTAGTTAGGACACTTTTACAAATGTTTCATAATTTACTTACAACATCGACGAGCACACGCCATGCATCTCGAGTGATAGTATATATTTACACGTTTTCAAAACACAAACCATGTTTTATGCGGTGTTATTTCGTAAAATGCACCGATGAGAGCTCGACGCGCGAGCAGAAGAATGATGATGTCACATTTTTTAGATTCACGCGAAGCCATACTCAATCCCAGCCGGTTCCAAGGAACCGGTATGGGGAGGGTGAAATAATACGCTTTTATCACTTAGGGCAGGTCTACTAATATTCATATGTCTATGAATAAAACAATGCTTAGATGAATGTCTAAACTTATAACACTTTGGACTAATCGCAGCGTAATTGTAGTAAGAAGTTATTGTCTGTAATAGGTAAATTAGTCAACTGACATAATATGTATTGTACAGCGATACAGTTTAAAGTCAGAAGAAGGAGAGCTTGTTGAAGCAGTTGGCTGCAGTTCAGAGAGCTTGGGAGAGCACAGGAGAGTATTCCTTCTTGTTGTCTATTCTGCGTATTACTTCTTAAGTTAATAAACAAACTACTTTTTCTAATTGGTCTTCAGTGAGTTATTCACGCGAATCCACCTGCTGTAAAAATTTAAAAAAATTAGTATTAGTTTGAGAAAGAAGCTTGATATGTATAATAGGATTTTCTTATGCATAAAATCCACATAATTATATGTGTAATTATGTATCTGTGGTGCAGTGGAAGTCTGTGAGTTTTCAGTGAGCTAGAGTGCTAAGATTGAAAAATAAGACTTTATTGATATTGTTCTGAAAATGATCGATTTTATTTTTTTTTTCAAATTTCAATTTTTTACTTGAAGATTTTCAGAATTCTTTCAGATTGGGGATGCGCCGCATCAACAAACTAAAAAATCTTCTTACAAAAAGTTGATACATATTAAAAAAAAAAATTCAGCTACAACATCAATAACATTGTATTTTTCAATCTTAGCACTCTAGCACTCACGGACCGCCACTGCTGTGGCGAGGTGACGTTGTTTTTTATACAAATATATAGTTTTATTCTGAGATGGATGAAATTTAGCACACACCTTCAAATCAAAATGAAGGTAACTATCTACATGAGATTTAGAAAAACCACCCCATCCCCCTAATCTCACCCTTTAAACAAAATTATGTTTCTATAAATTGTACCATCTTTTCAGATAATATTGTGTTTATATATTTACCACATGCAGTTAAATAAACAAGTTACATTCGGAGAAATAATATTTTACACATATCCCCATAAGGATACGCTGGTGTCCGACAGCTTAAAGCAGAATTTTGATACATTTTGATGAAATTTTGTTCACTTAATGTTCAAGAAAATTACTGTCTACGTCTGATTTCGAAAAACTTTGCATAAAACCCGGGCAACGCAACGGAATTCAGCAAGTAATATTTAAAATTTCAGTCAAATTCAATCCACCGAGATAACTTAATTATAATTTAAAAAATACAATGGCATACTTGCTAGTAGATATTCAGCAACTCCGAGGAAGTAGACAGTCTGTGCAATACCAAACAGCGGTGCAATGACCATCATTCGGCAGGCTCCTCCCTTGAAGAATGCTTTGGGTCCTTCTTCTTTCAACGTTTTACTGGAAATGGACAAATTATCTTTATAAGCACACACTGAAAGACTATTACAGTATTACTATTAAAAAAATACACTTAACGATCATTAAACAGTATATTTGTTAGGTAGTCGTTGACCGGCATTCCAGCAACGTTACTAATAAATGATAATAACATATTGATGTTTTTTTATGTTAGCTGCATTGAGGTTAGGTATATTTGCAAAAGCGCGGTGGCCATTTGTTTTTCATTCCTCCGCGGGAAAGTTTCTGTTGTGATATGTGGGATTTCACGTGCAGCTAATTTAAGACGGGTTGTATGAAAAAAATTTATGGAATTATCAAATATTTTAAGTTAATTCTTACATTCTGTGAAAGTTCTATTCAAGTTCTGTGATTATTTCAGATTTATGAAGCAACTGGCCTATAATGATATAATAACAGAACTTGAATAGAACTTACACAGAATGCGAAAATTAACTTAAAATATTTGATGATCATCAGATTTTTTTAAACAACCAACCCATCCTTAATGTTTTTGAACAGAATTACCGTTGCAATGATCAATCCACTATTATATTAGTATAATTGAACATAATTTCTATTATTTGCATTATTTTTGTCAGTTTCAGTACTTTCATAATGTCTCTGTGGTTACTTTAATTTTGTTAACATAAAAATATAAGTTATTTCAGATAAATTATTTTTTATCCGCTTAAGTTTAATATAACTTCCATAAAAGTAATGTTATTTAATTACATAAAAGGCTTGTGAATGTGTTATGAGTAACCATAAGGTAAGGGAGATACAACGATTTCTATGAGACCTATATGAGTTGTTCTGAAAACTAAACAAATTAGGAGTTAATGACACAAAAGTAGGCAGCCATGTTCAAGGGGTATGTGTAAATAATATTAATTACGCAGATGATATTCATCTAGAGCGGAAATTTGATCACATAAAGGGTATAAAATGCTTACAGTGAGCAGTCAGCAACACCCTTGTAGGGGTTGGTCTGCGCCCTCTTCAAGTCCTGGAGACGGGTCTTGATGACATCCAGGGGGTTGACTGCCAGGGCGGCCATAGAGCCCGCAGCACATCCCGACAGGAAGGACCACCTGCATTAGTTAAAAATTTGAATATACATTCAAAACAACACTTTAGATCACACAATTCTAGTTGAGTTCATCAATACATACTTGGAAATTATTTTTATGAGATCACTGCGCATTGACGTTTGGTTACGATCACCAAATTTGATATAATAATACACCAATACCATACATCCGAATAGGGGTTACTATACTCTTGCTATCTTGGAACAGTTAGAGCAGTTGGGACTCAAGTGCGATACCTATTCACAAATAAATATTATTAGCTTTTGGTATTTTTGTTCCTTTTTTCAATTTTTTTCAGCAACCCACGCATAAAAGCATTAAAAAATACGTTAAACAGCTGATATTAATTATCCCCCTTGTGACAGCTTTTCTTTTAATATCACCAAAAATTCAAACTTTGACTCCATTTACTCGAAAATGAAAAATTATGCTACAAAATCCACTACGAATTTGATGTAGATTCATCAGTTTTCACTTGAACTACGACTTTCCGGACACCATGTATAAATGTTAAAACTTTATAGTTCATGAAACCATTAGAGATTAATTGTTAAAATAAATTAAATATAGTCTGTCAAAAAAGAGTAGAAAATATATGAGGGCGCCACTGTTGATCAAATGGCAATACTAAACACATAACTCATGGTGTTAAAGTAAAGCTGTGTAACCTACATTTTCATAAAAAATTAAAAAGGCATAATAGTGGAAAAAATATTTTTTCATTGCAGTACAGATACCCGCCGATCTCAAAATTGGAATTGAATATAGGTATATTATTATTATACCTTTGCAATTTTGTGTTAACATAATGAAGAATAACTATAATGTAATAAAATATAAAGCACAGGTTAGAAATTGCTCACATTTATTTAATACTAGATAAAGTACTTAGCGTTGCCTGGGCTTTAGATCATGTCTCTAATTTTAGATCTGAATATATTTAACTCATTCAGATCTAAAAGTAGTCTAACTAAACTCACCATTAGTGATTCTTCCTTTCTATCTATTGTTAAATTCAAATTTATGTTAAATTAAATTAAAGCAAATCGCTTTATTAATCACCTTTTAATAAAATTTATGTCATGAAGAAAAAATGTTTTTTAAAATGTGGTTTACTGTGTTCTACACATTCAGTGTCATTGCACTTCAAAGAAATATTTGACAGTTAAATTGGTGTTGCCAGTCTACAAATTTAGTAGTTCCAGTTTTTATATTTTCTACTCTATTTTGACAGACTATAAATATGTGGAATATCAACATAAATACTTGTTATATGTGTGACCTGTCGTATAGAACATTTTAGAACAAAAAACATATGAAAATTTTAAAAGTTTGAAAGTAATGCATAACCTACCCTTCTAGAGAGGTATTCAATATTGTTATCGGAACGCCCTGTACTGAAATGCAGATGCGAGCGAAACTAGTCGCCGCCGTACGACAGAAGGCAGAGCGCTGAGTCTTAACCTCCAAAACGGATGTTCTATTATTAAATTTAATTTTCATACAAAAGGAATAGGAATGAGATTTATTTGCCCATTGAATGATTGAGAAATGAAGATTGTTAGTATCAAATTACCAAAACACAGCAGGGCCTCCAGGGCTCGCTCTGGGCCCTATTTCGTTGAGTGTGGCAAACAGCGGGAAGTATACCACGCTGAAGCTGACGTCTCGGGCCCCCGTGGCCCCAATGCCCCGGTACAGGCCTCGGATGCCCTCCCGCTTTAGCAGCCCTGTGGCTATGCTCAAGGCCGATTCCTTCTTCGAACCTGTCAATCATAACACATAAAAAAATTATTGGATATCAAATGAATGGATATTATTGTAAAACAGCAATCGGTTCAGCCGAACACAAGCAAATTTAGTTGCAAGTAACAGTTGCGTTGCGACAGTTGCATGCATCAAAATCCATTACGGTATATGGAGGGGCATACGAGAGGATGTGACACTAGGGTGACTTTGATGAATTTGTATTTGTGTGGATTTAATTTAATCCAATAATTTATTATTACCCCACCCAAGTGTTATATTTACGAGTATGTACCAGTGTATTTGTAATAGAATTATCTACCTGTTAAACACGTTTTTAACACATGTGAATTAAAAAATAGTGGCTTTTTTTCTAAATAAAGTGTGAAATTTTCATGTCATGTCTTTTACATTGCGAAATAGACTGTCTGTGTAAACTGATTAATTGTAACAAATAAAGCAAGACTCGAGATTATTCTTATTGATAATTGTAGGCAAAGAATGTATCTTTCTAATGTAATACCAGCTTTTTGTGGTAAATGTATTGAATATCCTAATTTAGTGCATTCAATTTTGACAGTCTGTCTGAGTCCAAACTATATACAGTATTTGTATAAAGCATTCGAACAGCGGTTTACGATTAAAAATTGAGTCTAATATATATTTGTATCTATGATTATTAAGTAGGCCATAGACAATACACATAAAAAGAAAATATTCAATGTTGACCCGATTAAGTACCAAACAAGGCAATTTAAAAGGAACTAAATGAATGCTCAGAAATTACGGTCACTCAACACATTTTTCAATTATTAACGCGATCTCTCGAGTAGCTAATGTTATAACTATTTTTTTATTAATATAAGTTAATAAAAAATAAGGTATAATGAAAAGATACGAAAATATTCTTGAGATTTATTATTAAATTTTCCAGATAATTAGCGTTCTTCACAGTAAAAATAAGTCATACGAGGCTTTCCTGTAAATAAATACTATACTTACTATGATCGAGATTTATATTTGGGCTATTATGCCGTGTTGCGATACCTCCTTCTTTAGCCAACGTTTCTATTACGCATCTGTCCTAACGATGGACACTGTAACGCTCTCCGAAATGTTGGCTAAAGAAGGAGGTAGCACAAAAGGCATAATACCCCAAAAATAAATCACGATAATACTTTTGGCCGTGAAAATATCAAATCATATCTGACCATACTATGAGACCTTGCCCAAGAGGATAACTTCATTAGAGTCACTAGAGCAGAAATCGAGTTGATAATTAAGGGTTTGGGTCCTAAGAAGGCACCAGGGCATGACAGGCTCAACGGCGTAATTGCGAAGCAAGTCTGGGTCCACGCCAAGGAGGAGCTCCTCCAGGTGATGGACACGTGCTTGAGGAGGGGAGTTTTCCCCTCTGAATGGAAGCGCGGCGTGCTCCGGATTATACCAAAGGGGAACGGAAAGCCGCTGACCGACATCAAGGCGTACCGTCCCATTACCCTCCTCCCTGTACTCGGCAAAATCCTGGAGAAACTGATACGGGAGAGACTTCGGAAAACCCTATCTCCGGCCAGCGACCTGCAGTTCGGCTTCGTCCCCGGTAGATCCACGGTGCACGCCCTGTCGTATGTGCTTGACTGGGTGAAGGCTTGTCCAAAGAAGTACGTAGTTGCAATCTTCCTCGACATTACTGGTGCCTTCGATCACGCGTGGTGGGCTATGGTACGGACGAAGGTGAAAAACAGGCAATGTTCCAAACTTTTATTCGACGCCATTGACGACTACCTATCAGATCGTACCATTACGATCTGCTTTGGAGACTTTCTCATCGAGAGGGAAACAAACATGGGATGCCCGCAAGGCTCCATTCTTGGTCCTGACCTGTGGAACATCACTTTCGACGACTCCTCCAGGTTACCCTTGCCTGAAGGATGTACCTCAGTCGACTACGCTGATGATAAGACGTATCTGGTAGCTGGGGACAGCAGAAAGGAGATAGAGAAGAAAGGCTGTGAAGGTTTGCAAATGTTCCTCGACTGGGGGAAAAGAAATAAGATGACCTTCGCTCCCCACAAGACCCAGGGCCTCCTGATGAAGGGCTTTCTCAGCAGAAAAAGAAATCCCGTCATTAAAATGGGGGACTCTACAGTCCGATTTTGTGAAACAGTGAAATATTTAGGCGTGACTCTAGATCGATCGTCCTCCTTTCTGGCTCACGTTAAAGAAGTATCCGGCAAGGCCCAGGCTCTCTTCTTGAAGCTAAGGAGACTCTCCACTGCAGAGTGGGGATTGCGAAATCCGGCTCTGCGAACGCTATATAGGTGCGTGTACGTGGCGCAAGTCTCGTATGCCGCCTCTGTGTGGGAACACCGCCTGGACAACTCGCTCATACTCTTGGCTCTCAAGCGAGGCCAACGAACCCCCTTGCTGGCACTCTCTGGCGCGTATAGAACCGTCGCTTCGGATGCCTTACCCGTTTTGGCTGGCATTTTGCCAATCGATCTAGAAATTAGGGAAGTGCTCACCAAGCAGAAATTAACCAGAGGAACCCCCGCCACTCACCTAGGCGTCGTTCTGACACCGGGCGGGCCGGGGACTCTCCCTGGGCTGCTTCGACATATGAGGAATCTGTCGCTCCATGAGTGGCAGATCCGTTGGGATAGGTTGAATATGGGAAGATGGACTTTCTCCTTCTTCCATCAGTTAAAATCAGAATGGATGCGGTCTTTCTCAAGCTAGACCACCACATCACCCAGCTCTTGTCCGGCCATGGGGAATTCAGGGGGAGACTTCACACCCTCTCCCTGTCCCCTCACCCCAACTGTGCCTGTGGGAGCACGAACCAGTCGGCCGAGCACATTCTGTGGCAGTGCGAAATAATGACGGACGCAAGAGGTCAAATGATAGATGGTTTGGACGTCCCAATCAGACCAGTGTGGAACACTGATCTGGTCTCGAATAAGAAGAACTTCGAGTGCTTGAGGAACTTCACACGGGTCTGGGTTGAAAGATGGCCTGAGTTGAGAGTCGCTGATTAGTAGATTTTGAGACCAGGTGTACTTGTTCCTGACGTTCCTTCCATTTCTATGCTCTTGTACAACTCTGCCAGGATTTACATGTTTTTTTGTTTTTTTTTTGTTTATACACTTTATGATTTTGTTTTATTACTTCTATTTTTATTGTTTATGTACGGTATGAACCTATAACTTGTATGTTAACTTTCTTTGTATACTCTTTACTTTCACAGGCCCTGTGTCTTTTTGGTTTACATCTTTTTTTTAAGTACTCATGCTACTTTCACGTTCCTGTATATATTTTAATTTTTTGTGTTAATCGGTGAGTTTTGAATTCTTCCAGCGATGACTCCCACACGCTTTTATTTTATATTTTGTTTCTTTTTTTTTGGGTTTTCACATTTTTCCACAGATTTCCCATAAGATGCGTGAACTGAACTCCGATGCTTGTACTGTTTCGTCCTCTTCCCCACTAGGGGGTAGGACTCTGGAGCGTGTCCCCGCCTATGTACACTGGCCGGCCACATAGAAATGGTGGAGCTGCATCTGTCCTCCGCGCTGCCCCCCCGTGACATGAAGGGGCTGGGGAGAAGGCCGAACGGCGACTGAAAGCTGTCCGTCCCGCCTCCAGCAACCCGACGCTTCTATCCCTAGGGTCTTCTTCTCTGATTTCCACTTACTTTCGTCTAGGCACCACCGGCTAGCTGGCTTAAGGACGACGCCGCCGGTCGTCGGGAGGCCGGACATCCATCCTTCTTTATTGTCTCGGGGACTGCCGGTTGACGGAGTGCGGTAACACCACTTCTCAATTGTATTTACTTCTTGTTTTCTTTTGTTTCCTTTTTCTTTTTATGAACAGTGCTCGGTGCCGCCCGCTGGATTGTTACTGTATAATTTGTTCGTTTTTTTATTACTTTTCTTGGTTGAGGCTACTAACAACTCGTTTGACTGTCCATGAGGCTGATTACCTCCATGGGCTTTAGAATTGTAGAAGTGACTATAACAGTGCAATTCTGTAGGCGCGCCCGCATACCGCCCTCTAACAACGTATGCGGGGACATTGAAGCTCTAGATTCGTTATACAAAAGTTAAATGTAGAGTCGTTTATAAAAAAAAAAGTAGATTCTTGCGAGAGCTCCGAAGGGGCGACCATAAGTCGCCTATACCGGGGCGGGACAGTGGTGGGTGCTTCAATGACCATACTATGACTTTGGAAATGAAAAATGATGATATTTGGACATGGAATTTTGCCTTTTTCACAGATAAGATATACATATTTGCAAGTGACGAAATGACAAGCTAGAGTATTATTAAGATAGATTATTTCCTTATGAAGCAAATTAAAAAAAATGTATGTATGTTTGTATGCCAGGTGCATTTTGTAACTACTCAGGTATTAGAATTTGAAATTAAAACACTTTTGTACTTTCTTCCACTAATTTATATTTTACCAGGACCGGTTTCATCCTATTACGGACATTTTCAGACTGGTAGTTGAAAATCTTATGCTACGGTATTTATACACACTTAGGCAGGGGTGTATAAATACCGTAGCATAAGTATTTCAACTACCAGTCTGAAAATGTCCGTAATAGGATGAAACCGGTCCTGGTAAAATATAAATTAGTGGAAGAAAGTACAAAAGTGTTTCAATTTCAAATTCTAATACAATGGAATTCCACCACGAATTATCAGTGCAAAAACTAGACTAACTACTCAGGTATTTTGCGATTATGCAAGTTTTTTGTCTTAAACGAACTGAAAGATTTATAAAAACCTTGTGTTATTTCCGCTTCGCAATTAAAGCTCTATAAATGCAACATTTCTGAATGTATCCGAATACTAAAAACTGTTTATGAAAGGTTATGAAATAAGCTTTCAAATAGTTATACAAGGTGGGGCAAAAGTAATCATCCTATTGGAAAACGCTATAACTTTTGCAAATGGCGACAAATGTCAATTCGGTTTTGACATTTGTGAAGTAAACAAACGCAAAATACAAATCGGCAAGTCATGAATCGGTTTACTCCGCAAGAACACGGAATAATTGGTTTGGATTTGGGCAACAATTCGTCGGTTGTGTTGGCGCAGCGTGAATTTCCTCGCAGATTTCCTGGCCGTCCGACACCAACTGGACAAACACTGCGGCGTTTGGCCACACGCCTTGAAGAGACTGGGACAACACGAGATGTTCCCAAGGCTGGCCTGCCCCGGAGCAGCCGTTCTGCTGAGAATATCGCTGCTGTTGCCCAAGATGTCGAACATGAGCCTGGAACATCGACCAGACGACGCGCCACGCAATTGGGCATTAGCCGGCGGTCCCTACGCAGAATTTTGGTGAAAGATTTGAAGATGTTCCCTTACAAAGTGCAGACAGTGCATCAGCTGTTCGCTGTTGACCGCCAAACGCGGATAACCTATCCTCAAGTCATCCTGAATCTCAATGAAAAGGTGAATGATTTTTTATCGAAAATTGTCATGAACGATGAAGCTCATTTCCAACAAAATAATCATTTCCGAGGCACCAAAAATCCGAGTATCACCCACGAAGAACCATTATACCCGCTAAAAGTTACTGCGTGGTGTGCTGTTTACGCTGGAGGAGTCATCGGGCCATTTTTTTTAGAACGCCGCGGGCCAAACGACGACTGTGGACGGCGCGCGCTACACAGCCATGATTACCGATATTTTTTCTTCCTCAATTGGATGACTCACATGTTGTGTTTTATGTGAAAATGGTACAAAAATCACAGATTATGTAAAAAAAGAAAAAAACACTTATTCTATTGTATAAATGTAAAATAAACAATTTTGTTACCTCGCTTTTTTACCATTTCATACAAGAATATTTAAAAAAAAAAAAAATGTCTAAAGTAGGCGATTTGGCGGGTGAAAACTGTTTCTACAAAATAAGTCTTTTTTATGTACTTATATGGACAACTTTGTATAGAAATATGAAGCTTGATTCAATATGAATCTTCTACTTTTTGTTTTAGGGTTGTCACTAGAACAATAACAAGAGTTATAACGATTTCTGTGAGAACAAACGCGTTAGTGTGAAAACACGCTTATAAACACGTACTTGACTGTTATTGTTATATTGTCGTGTAAACACGTTTACGGTTCAGAGTTAAGGTTCAGGTAAGTTATAGTCCAAGTTATGGTTAAGGTTCATAACACCATAAAATCAAGGCGAGTGCAGTGAATCTACAGTGGATGTCTCGATACACTCAAGGTTAATGCATATTATTAAAGTTGAATTGATGTATTTATTATAAAGTGTATGAACCTACCGGCAATTCTGCCAGCATCCTGAAGCTGTATTTTAAGCAGCTCCATGGGGGTGGTAACAATAATTTGGAACATTCCAGCCAGTCCTCCGGCCAACATCTGTCTCGGGATCGAAAGAGTGCTGTAAGGATGAAAAAATTAACATCAATCATCAATGAATAACCTAATATTTACCTAAATCAGTCATTATGTATAATGTATTTGGCAAATATAAATTAGAAATTAAAACTTGGAAATCGACAGAATAATATATTTCGGTCCAGGGTACCAGACTTGTTTAAATCTTTGTTTGAATCATAGATTATGCAATTTTTTTACGTGAATTAGGTGGACAATGTGGAGGACTGCCCTCATGCATCTGAGAGGGGTAATACCGGGTAATGTAACGTAATAGTAGAAGGTATTACTTCCCCAAATGAAAATTTTGTGCGATCGATAAATCTACCGGATCTGCCCTGATGATGGACACTGCAACGATGTCCGAAACGTTGGCTAAAGAAGGAGGTAGCGCAACAAGGCATAACACCCCCAAAAACAAATAACCAAATAACGAAGATATCTAAGTTGCTTTTTTTATCACATACTCTATAACAGGGGTCACCAATTACTATCATTAGGGGTCCGTTTTTTAAAATAACATGACCGTCGCGGTCCAGAAGGGAAAAAGCCTAACCTCTCCCTCCCCCCCGGCTTAACGATTGAAATAATAAACTGTACTATTTATACAATATCTATGAACAAATTCCGGAACATTATTTTATTAAATAATAAACAAATGTGATGAATAAAAAGAAGTGCCAAGGGTATTTTACAATATTAATGAGAAAAATGACATTTCTTGCCTTGAACTATCCGTCATTAAATCTTGGAGATGTTCATCGGTAAATCTGCTCCGGAATTTATTTTTAATGAAGTTCATCTTGGAAAATGCTGCTTCACAGACATATGTTGACATAAACAAAGTGAGAAGTTTCAAGGCATTTTTTTTAAATTGTCGGTATTTATTAGCACAAACAAATTTTATCCAAAACTCTTGACAAAAAGCTTCCTGTTTTCGTTCCTGTATAAAATATTTTGTATTGTTAACACAAGGTCCGCACAAAATAGGTCGGCGGTCCGCCATTTGGTGACCCCTGCTCCATAACACAGGTAACCATAGAAAAACTCGTTGGTGATTGATCAACATATAAGACAAATGATCCTACCACTATACTGAAGCTTTCAGCTACTACGGCATGAATAATATTGTATTTTTCAATCTTAGGACTATAGATCACTGAAAATTCACAGAACACAACTTCTCAGGAATCCGGGATCTTCCATTACTATTTTTAAGAATTCGGTCATAAAAATCTATATCTAAAATACAGAGAAGTATCTAAAGTAGCAGATAGCAACTAATATCTTAGTGTTTCTGGAAAAGGCAAAAAGAATATTAAGAGACACAATTGCTCCGCGATTGTATAGGGGACCCTAGTGACCCAGCTTCAGGTGATACGTGATTTTTAACTTCAGGTACATAAAGGTTAACATACATTGACCAAAGACCATGAATAAATATGTTACCTGGATCCCTTGGTGGAAAGGTGATGCCTGAAGAAGTCGTTGGCAGCCAGCTTGATGGCCTTCTCCGGTGTGATGAGGAGGATGTTGACAGCGGAGCCGCGGTACATGCCGAAGTAGCCCTCCGCGCGGTATGTCTTCCTGAAGCAGTCTACCCTGGAACCAACAATATTATCATCAAAATCATTATCCCTATGTCAATTCATTATCACCCCACAATACATACATAATATTACCTACTGCATATTGATAAGATTTAACAGTATTATTATTTTCATTCTTTATTTTACGGTATGGCCCATCCCTTTGAGAAGACTTAAGCTATAGTAGATTAGTCCAAAAGTAAAAGACTATTTCAAAAGTACAAGTAAAACTCGAGGGACTGCCTCTTCCGTGGACCATCCGCGATGGACACTGCAGAAGTATTATAATACTAGCAGATAAAAACTTCTGCTGCTAGGTGCTGCAGGTTGCTTTTTGATGGGCTTCGCTTAATTTAACAAGTTCCCTAATAGAGTTTTCGCGTGTACATCAGCAATTATTAGAAGTTGTGTTAAAATTAACTTGTCACACAGGTAAGGTACCTATTCATTTTTCTATCCAAATAAAAATCATTTGTCAATACCTACGTAATGTATGTATGTTGTACAACTTCGTTCATTTGAAATTCACTGGACAAATGAAAACTAATTTCTATGTGAAAAAATCCCAAATTTTTTATTTTGACATAAAGTTGGGAGGTTCTCCCCCCAAACCTTTTTTGGGGGAGAACCTCAGCAATTTTTAACAAAATCGTTTTGAGAGCTCTAAAATTTCAAGATTATCATTCATAAATAATATATTCATTTTAGATCATTGAGGTAGGGGTATATTAGGTCAATGTTTTAGATGCATTTTATTGTTTTTAGGCACAGAAATTTTTTTCGAATTTTGCAAAAGCCAAAAGTAACCGATTCCAAAAATGGCTGTTTCCTTGGAAAAATAATATTGGGTGATCTAGTATTTCATTTTGGAAAATAATGTTTTGTTAGACATTTATCTGTTTCATTTTGTTACTTGAAGTTTGGAAACTTTTCATGTTGGAAAACTTTTAATCCTGGAAAATTATTCTAAAAAATCGAAAAATTGGCCTGAAAATCGTTTGGAAAATTTTTCATTTTTATATTATGTATAAGCTTTAAAATTGTGCATTTTCGGAACAAAATTCTTCAGAAAAAATTGAAAAATCAAAAAGTTTGCTAAGAAATTTGTAAATGAGTCAGGAAATTAATATAAAAACTTATAGACTTCTTCATCTTCTTGATTTTGTTTTTGACATCTTTTTGATATTACTTATGTGATGTTTGGATATTTTCCATTTTGGGAATTTAAAAAAAAAATTTTGAAATATCTTCCGGGTAAATCGAAAAATTACAAATTATAAGCTCAGAAAATTGGTCTGAAAATGGATCAGAAGTTTTTTGTATAAACATTTATCTTTTTGATTTTGTTATTTGAAGTTTTGAAAACTTTTCATGTCCGGAAAATCATCGAATTTTGAAAATTTATGTAATACTTTATTTAATTAAAATTTTTTTAAGACATTTATCTTTTTGATATTACAGAAAGAAAGCAGGAAATTTTTCATATTTGGAAATTTTTATTTATTTTTTCGGCAAAATTGGAAAATTGGTAATTTTTTGCCAGGAATTCAAAGGAAAATGAGTCAGGAAATTTTAATAAAAACATTTATCTTTTTGATTTTGTTATGAGATTTTTGGAAAATTTTGAAACCTTTCAAAAATTTCTTCCAGGAAAATTGGAAATTGGGAAAAATGTTGGGAAAATCGGTCAGTAAATTGAATTAAAGTTTTTGAAACTGAGAAATTCAAAGGTTTATTAATTTTATTTTTTAAATTTTCTCATCTGGAATGCAGTTTGGAACTTCAACGGTTACTTTTGAAAATAACCGGGCGCCGCTTTCGTCTACAAAAATCAAAAGATGTACAGTCCTTCATATAATAATATTATCGGAATAGGCTTTGTTAGCCCTGGATATTTGATGGTTTTCAGCACTATTCGTCAGAACCTGTTCACATCGAGAGTAAAGAATTTAGTAAAAGTATCAACATTGTTGCCACGGTAGCACAGTTTTTGCAGCAATAGTATCAACATTGCAGCAATAGCATGAACATTGTTGCCATAGTAGTTTTTGCAGTAAAAGCATCAACAATGCTGCCACGAAAGTTTTTGAAGGCTTGAAAAGGACGTAAAAACTTCTTCACTCACAAAATGAACAGGGATTTTCTCGGGAATTAAAAATCGTTATATTTTCGGGATCTTTTAAAATCAGCCAAAAATTACTGTTACAGTTACTGTCAAAAAGGTATCACAATGGATTTTAAGATTATTTTAATCAAAAAAATACAAAATTAAAAAGCTAACAGAAATAACATAATGTTTATAAATTACAATAGACTAATTTAAAGCAGAAGCTATTAAATTTGAAGGAAAAATCCATCATCATCGATGAAAATAATTGAAGAAAAATAAGCTAATTAGTAAGAATCATCAACACACCTGAAAATGACATACCCACACAATACCCAGTAACAGAAACAATAAGTACTAAAATACGAAAAAAAAACGAACTTGTGTACCTACATTGGCGTACACAAAAACTGAAATCTGAATTGTGTCACCGTCCTAATCTTGTACTAATTAGAGTCATTAGAAAGTAAAGTGTTTTGAAAATGGTCCTGCTGCAAATGTTGACATTTATATTTTTACTGATGCACGATAATTGTTTATGTATTCGTTTTCTTAAGAAAGACTCGGAAAGTTAAATTCTCTGTCATAATATTGGAAACGAGTCAAGCGCTTTTCGACAGGTGACAACACAATTCATCATTTAAATGTTGTGAAAGAAAACGGTAATTACGGCCACCACACAGTTATAAAAATAGATTTAACAGATACAATGATATTTTATGATATAACGAAACAGATTAGTATTTTAGGGAATGGAAAATGGAAGAGAAATTTGGAGACTTTTCTGTAATCGTAATGTAAGTGCAACTAATCGAAAATGATGTAAAATATAATAAAAAAAGCGTTACGTAACACCCAAGTGACAATTTTTACCTGAAAGTCACAATTAAGTGTCACAATGTACTGAAATATCGCTTAAATACCATTTTTCTTGATTTAATCGCGTTTGCGGTAATTAATAAAACAAGAGATTTCTAACTCGCGATACATGCGTTTATTGTTCATTTTATTTATTCATATTGTTAAAAATAAAAAATTGGAAATTATTATTATTTTAAACAGCCTTGTATTCCTTCCGGAAAGTCCACAGTACGATTCACAAAAAAGAAAAATCTTTTTCATGTCCTGACTGTAACTATTCGTGTCGTCAAAAGAGATATCTAAGAAATCACTTGCTGACTCATGGTGGTGAAATACCTCTTTCATGTTCCGACTGCAACTATTTATGTACTATGAAGAGAAATCTAAAAATCACATGTTTACCCACAGTGGAGAAAAACCTTTTTCGTGTCCTGAATGCAGCTATTTCTCTTCTCGAAAAAATAACTAAAATGGCAGTTGCTAACTCAAAGTGACGAAAAACCTTTTTCTTGTCCCGACTGCGACTATTCATGCGCTACACAACAGTATCCAAAAATTCACATGTTTACCCACACAGGACGAAAACTTTTTTCATGTCCCGACTGAAATTATTCATGTTGTACAAAGGAACTTCTTAGAAATCATTTGCTAACTGAAAGTTACATAAACCTTTTACGTGTTTCTACTGCGACTATTCATGTTCTACAAAGAGGCGCCAAAAAATTAAACATGTTTACGCACAGCAGACAAAAACAATTTTCCTGTCCGGAATGCAGTTATACAAGTTCTCAAAAGAACAATTTAAAAATCCACCATATGATTCACATAAGAGAAAAACCCTTTTCATGTCCTGACTGCAACTATTCGTGTTCTCAAAAGGAATATCTAAGAAGTCACTTGCTGACTCGACTCATAGTGGAGAAAAACCTTTTTCATGTTCCGACTGCAACTATTCATGTACTACGAAGAGAAATCTAAAAATCACATATTTACTAAGAGTGGAGAAAAATCCATGTCATGTCCTAACTACAACTATTCTTCTTCTCGAAAAAAAAACTAAAACGGCACTAGCTGGTTCACAGTGATGAAAAACCTTTTTCTTGTCCCGACTGCGACTATTCATGCGCTACACAACGGTATACAAAAATTCACATGTTTACCCACACTGGACAAAAACCTTTTACATGTCCCGACTGCAATTATTCGTGTTGTACAAAGGAACTTCTTAGAAATCATTTGCTGTCTCACAGCGATGTAAAACCTTTTACATGTTTCTACTGCGACTATTCATGTTTTACGAAGAGGCACCAATAAATGACATGTTTACCCACAGCAGACAAAACCATTTTCTTGTCCCGAATGCAGTTATTCAAGTTCTCGAAAGGGAGATTTAAAAATCCACAGCGTGATTCACAGTGGAGAAAAACCTTTTTCATGTTCTGAGTGTAACTATGCATGTAGTACCAAAAATATCTATATGTAATATAATTATATTTTAGCAATAAACTAACCTGTGTGTAATAACTAAAAAGCGTTGTTCTAACTAAAAACTCTTGTATAACATCATTCATATGTTCCATAAATTTTTCATTATTTTTTTTATTTTTTCTTTTGCTGTTTTCCAAATTTCATTGGCATTTCTTGGTTGCGCTGCGCTAGCAAGTCAGCATGAGAACATTTATAGGCCAATAACAGCTGATGATGTAAATCTCCCGCTTTTGAGGACATTGTAGTACCTACAAACTCACTTTAACAACACTGACTACAGCAATTGTTTATGCGTATTTCGTGTTTAAAACACTAACGAATACTGACAACGATAATAAAATAAAAATGACGACAATACAGTCGAGGAATTCCCCGTACAACATAAACGAAAACGGTTGCCAACTTGGAAGATTTTAATTCCCCAGTTTTTGATTTAAATAAAGAAAAAACATGTTACGTTACGCGTTGCTCGAACCCCCCCATCCCCCAAGTAACGCACCGTTACGTTTCACAAGACCCCCCCCAAGTGCGTTACGTAAGACTTGAACGGCCCCTTACGAAATGTCAAAAATTAAAAGACATTTTTTTTTTACATGAATACCGCACAAGACTCCCAACTGCTCCCGTCTGGAGCCAGTGGGACTATGGCATCCCCAATTGGGGTATGTTGTGAGGCTGAAGGTAGTGGGGAAGGAAAGGAGATAGGGAAGAGGAAGGTGAGGAAGTACCTGGCTATTCAGATCTGGTCACCAAACACGGCTAAAGCCATTTCAAGTAACGTTTCAATTCTGAATGGTGGTCACCAGGGCGATACTGAGAGTATCTTCCACTCTGGAACGTGCCGCAAATATACTATATTATATTATTTTTAATTAATAAATTGTGAATAACACAAATTAACCAAATAAAATTTATTTGCCACGCCGGGATTCGATCCCGCGACCTTCGGATCGCGAGTCGAGAGCCTTACCGCTGGACTACGCCGGCCGTTGTTTTCATCGAATTGTTTCCTATAAAACTAGCATTTATTTCCACTTATTTGAGTTTTCTGAAAACAAAAATTTTAACAAAACAAAAAAACGACTTCAAAAAATGCACTAAAAAGTAAAAAAATAATTTCGTATTCTTCTACAACTTCATAATCAACTTACTCCTCTACTCATCAATATGTAGATACGATTGTTATTTTTGGAGTCGGTGTCAGTCAAGGTAGGTTTGTAACTACATACATAGTTATAGGTGAGATGTGCTTGTGTCGCACAAGCGACTTGACGAGGCGAGAGGCGAGAGCGGGGCCGCGGCGGGAGGGGAGCTGTCAAGTGAACACGCCGGGCCGGGTACCTTTGCTGACACCGACTCCAAAAATATCAATCGTACCTACATATTGATGATTAGAAAAAGTAAGTTGATTATGAAGTTGTAGAAGAATACGAAATTATTTTTTTACTTTTTAGTGCATTTTTTAAGTCGTTTTTTTGTTTTGTTAAAATTTTTGTTTATTTTTTGATTTTTAGTAAATCTGAAGTACACTAACTAAATTTGTTTTGAATATGGATAGACCTACTAAACGTGCTGCTCATATGAGACAGACATAATTTGACCATAACGACGTTAGGGTCAAATTATGGATCATCGTCATGGATCCCATAATCAGAACCTAACCAAACTCTCATCAAACTACCCTTGAAGTACATCCTTTCCAATAAAAAAAAGTATCATCGAAATCGGTTGGCGTGATATTAAGTTATTCGTCCATTTGTCGCGCACATACTTATTGCAAATTTAAGTCTTGTATGGTTTTCTCATGGATTCCATTGTCGGAACTGGACCAAATTAAAATGGGACCACACGGGAAGCACCAGCTTTCAAAAAAAAAAAAAAGAATCATCAAAATCGGTTCACCCAGTCGAAAGTTCTGAGGTAACAAACATAAAAAAAAATACAGTCGAATTGAGAACCTCCTCCTTTTTGAAGTCGTTAAAAATTATCATCTTCTATTCAATTATCGGTCCAATCCTTTCCAATCTCAATGTTTATGTTTTTAACATACGTAAGTATTTGAATTTTTAATTCAAAGTCCGTTGCTGTCAGCAGCTGTCAGGTAGCTGTCATTCGGATAAAATGAAATTAATTTCCGCCTTTGACGGCACATAAGCGCGTGGAGAATTATTTAATTAAAGCCAAAATCTATTTCAATACTTTATTTGGGCTTTTTCGTCTTTATTGATAAAATCACGTAGTTTTGTAAAGTGTAAAGCTAGTCTTATGCTCAATATCTTGACTGTGGATCGACTCGTTTATTTTATGTAATTTTTCCCACCTTCTATATGGATCTGTTCAGACCAGTTTCACTTCTTCTTTCCCATAAAGACACTCTCGCACAGCATTCCCAAAGATAACATAGGCCTAATGTAAAACATATATAAAAATTCAACTGTATATTGCGGAAATAACCTTGATAGTGCCTGTGCGGAATTTCTACCATTATTTACGTACACACAATAGACAGTAAAATAAACAAACACACACACAAAAGAAGAAAATATTACGTAGTTTTCTTTCGTAATGAGACAATAAAAAAATCGGCACTTATTTGTTCATGACGAGTGAAAAGCAAAGATTCTAATGACTAATGACAGTGAAGAAAGATAGGAAGACCTTGAATTTCGGGAGCGCGGGAAGCTACGCTACGTCTATTCTATCAGCGTAAAGAGAGTGTCTGAAAAAGAACTTTAAATAAAAAAGGAATTCTTAAAAAAAGTTCACAGAAAAAAATTGTAAAAAAAAATAAATGTGTAAAATAATAATTATAAAAATTATGATGTATGAAATATCAAAGCGAGTTACACACGTTACGAATACCAAATAGTGCATTATCAATATTGAAACTAACAAAGTGATCACTAAGGGCTCAGATAAATATGTATTAAAAAATTCAAAATATGTACATATAATATGTACATATAATATGGACTAAAAAATGTAAAATATCTGTTTTAAATCTGTTTTATTAAATTGATTGCAGTACACAATCACATGCTTTTTTAAATGATCGAAATTAAAACTTTGTCGATTTGGTCTAAATATAGCCTTATATTGGCTGAAAGATCTTTCCACGTCACATGATGTAATGGAAGCGAACTTAAAGACGCCTAGTTCCGAAATTGTGTAAGGCACGTCTTGAGTCAAAGCTTCCGCTCAGAACTTTATTAATTGTTTTTAGGGTGTCAAATCCTTAATTTTTGTCTAAAATATACTTTACTTGAAACGCAACGGTTGTTTATCCTTGCACATTTTGAAATTAAACCTAGACTAAGGCGGCCAACCGTCCCGCATTGAGGGTTGTAGTCCCGCATTGAAATATTTAATGAATTAGTCCCGCAAATCGTCTAAAGCGTGCCGCATGTCCCGCATTCCCACATTTCTGTAATATTGTCTATGGTAGACAAATAAACTTTCTCAATGTTAATCTATTTTAATCATTTCCGTTCATCTGTGGTTAAGTTGATGACAAAATTTGTCCCTAGAAAAGGCCCGAAGATATCGACCTAGGGATTGGTTTATTTAGATAAGCCAAAGAGTGCCAGTGTAGTATTGAATTGATAACCCTTATTTGTCATTTAAAAATCAAATCAAAAAATTTGTTGACCATGCCGCCGATCGCCAAAAAGCGAAGTCGCGAAGAAGCGAAGAAACGTGACATGACCATAATAACTGAAAAATTAATCACAATTATTCTTTTGGCCGTGAAAATCCATAATCGTAATATCTGTCAAAATGTTCGTGTTTATTTGGACTTTCATATTCGCATTTGTTTCAACATTATAAAAAAAGAATTGTCATTGAGTCAGTGACTTTTCTTTGTATAAAGTTTGTATAATTCCTTATCGGAAATAAATAAATAAATAAATAGAAACATTTTATAATCAAGAAGGTAGTATTTATGAACCGATTTACCAATGTTAGGATTTGAGAGGAAATTTTGATTTTGATTTATTAAATAACTAGCTGGTTCCCGACATGCGTTGCTATGCCATTTAAAAAAGAAATTGTTTCTCCCTGCGTGTCCTTTCCCATTCTTTCCCAGTTCCACTTCCGCCTCCCCTTCCTCTCCCGCGTCCCCTTCCTTTCTCGCGTTCCCACTGCGCCTCCTCCACCTTCCCTCTCCCCACTTCACTCCCGCGAACCCCCCCTCCCGAGTTCCCCTCCCCCCTCCGAAGATCCCCACCCCCTCGTGGGTTGACTCCCCCCTCCCGCATTCCATTCATTCAGTCCCGGTACATTCAGTTTTCAAATAGCTCGCATGCCACCTATTGCAAATTTTTTTATACAAATTTCATAATGCCAGAGCTCACCAGTGTATACTATAGAAACCTTCGCGAGCATGCACACATCAAATCCCCAAAGTTTGAATGAAATAAGTATTAAAGTCGTTCGGAAGTTATGTGCGTACATACATTTCGGCGATTCATATTTATTTATACATATACATAGATAGATAGATAGAAACATACTTTTTTAGACGCGAGTTCAACTACTGTTCACAGAACAACTAGGAGTACTAGCTTTTGCCCGTTGCAGATGCAACTAACGGGTTAAAACACATGCGATTTGACGTGTGAACGTGGATGAAGCGAGGAGTGTGTGTTAAATTAAATATATGAAGAAAAAACGATGTTTGAATGCGGATGAAGCGAGGAGTGAACGCCTACAAAGGGAACAGGTAGTTGACGAACAGTTTAGCAATGCATAATTTCATGATGCCAGAGCTCATTATTTTATATAGAATGAATCGACTGGATTCAAACTGTCTGGATTCAAACTCGACTGCACATCAAATCCCAAAAGTTTCATCGCAGTCGGATGAAAGGTTTAGCAATGCATAATTTCTTGATGCCAGAGCTCATTATGTATACAAAAACCATTGCGGGCATGCATATATCAAATCCCCAAAGTTTCATCGCAATCGGATGAACGGTTTAGCAATGCGTAATTTCATTATGCCAGAGCTCACTATTGCATACAAAAACCATTGCGGGCATGCACACATCAAATCCCCAATGTTTCATCGCAATCGGATGAACGGTTTAGCAATGCGTTATTTCATTATGCCAGAGCTCACTATTGCATACAAAAATCATTGCGGGCATGCACACATCAAATCCCCAATGTTTCATCGCAATCGGATGAACGGTTTAGCAATGCATAATTTCATGACGCCAGAGCTCACTATTTTATATTAAAAAAAATAATCGAGGGAATGCACACATCATAGTGGAAGATACTCTCAGTATCGCCCTGGTGTAAGACCACCATTCAGAATTGAAACGTTACTTGAAATGGCTTCTGCCGTGTTTGGTGACCAGATCTGAATAGCCAGGTACTTCCCCACCTTCCTCTTTCCTATCTCCTTCCCCTCCCCACTGCCTTCAGCCTCACAACATACCCCAATTGGGAACGCCATAGTCCCACTGGCTCCAGACGGGAGCAGTTGGGACTCTTGTGCGGTATTCATGTAAAAAAAAAATCAAATCCCTAAAGTCAGAGAAGCCAGAGCCAGAGCTCACCATTTTATACAGAAAGAATCGAAGGGATACGCACATAGTGTCCCCAAAGTTTCCTCGCAATCGGATGAACAGTTTAGCAATGCATAATTTCGTGATGTCAAAGCTCATTATTTTATATAGAAACCAATGAATTGTTCCCGGGGTGGCGGTACCAATCCCATATTGAATGATTATCATAAAAATGCAATATACAAAAAAGCGCTATATAAATTTAACATTTTTGAAAAAAATTATATGGTACTAATGTTTAGAGTTACCTGCACATACGTAAAAAAAAAGAAATATATTTAGGCTGGGTTGTTCAAAACAATATTTAAAAATCTCCAATTTTTCAAGTTAATTTAAACGTTCTGTGAAAGTTCTGTTCAAATTCTATTCAAGTTCCATAATTATTTCTGTTTTGAAATAAAAAGTATAAATAAATAATAATAAATATAATAAGTTTTGATGTTTGAATAAATAAAACTCACAAATTACGTGAAAATAAACTTAACTAATTTAAAAATAACGTTCCTACCAGCAGTGGTTGTCCAGAAGCAACCTCCGTGTACCTACATATTTCAAAAAGTGACGATCTTGGGTGATTTTTTTCATTTCATATCATGAATTTTCGATTTAACATTTAAAGGAAAGAATATCCTCATATAAGCCGGTACCTACCTTACGTACGCGTTTTCTCAATAAATACTTAGCGAATTTGCAATAATTCGATAGAACGGTAGGTACCTACCGCGTTATAAATATAATATCAACGCTGCATTACCTACTTATTTGATTTTCAATGGAATTAAGTACCTACGTAAGTACTCTGATTTGGTTTCACAAAACCTCGGATAATATGAATGCTGCATTAACTACTGTTTATTTTCTACGTGCAAATCCTTCATATTTTAATCGCCAGTAGGTACCTACCTCGAGTTCATATTAACTGGCTGGAAAATTATGCATTGTCGATGATAGATCGATTTCAGCAAATGTCAAAAAAATTTCAATCTTTAATGCAATATAGTGTAATATTTTGAATGAAATGCGGTACATGTCGCAACTTTAAAAGTTTCTAAAACTTGTATTTTTACAATTTATTGAAAAGCATCTCGGTCAAAATATTTTTTTACGCTGTAATCTGCGTTCCCGCAAAGAGCCTTTAAAATGTCCATTTTTCTACGTTATTTTCAATAAAGCCGTAAAATTAATAAATGCCTAGCAAATACAGTTTTGTATGGGAGGTGAACTTTTCTGACGCACTGAAATATTCGACATTTTTTAACGGGTGAACCTGTCGGCAGAAAATATAACTGAGGCCGAATTTCTTCGTCGGTGAGAGATCTAATTGTAGTTTTCGCCGTTGGGTGCGCTGTTAATCCTGCATCATCTTTTTTGTATGAAATCTGGTCCTCAATCGGGACACGACCCTGTCTGAATCCGCTTCGAGCGAAAGTGACCCTTAAGGTGGTTGAAACGTAAAGGGCAGAGTGGTCGTTTTTAGCGCGGCAAAAAAAGTGAGGTGTCTCCAAACCAAACAATAATATATACTAGGTTTTGCCCGTTGCAGAAGCAACTGACGGGTTAAGACACTATGCGATTTGACGTGTGAACGTGGATGAAGCGAGGAGGAGTGTGTGTTAAATTAAATATATGAAGAAACCTGAGTTCACAGTGGCCTTGCAACGCATGCCGGGTACCCGTTGTATATAATGTTATGTAGTGCAGCGCTTGCATTAAAATGTAATTTCCCAGGAATTGGAATGGAACCATTACAGTTAAGTTGATCCCGAGGTTACAGTGACCTTGCAACGCATGCCGAGTAACCGTTGTATATCATGTTATATATTGCAGGCACTTGCTTTAAAATATTATTTCCCGGGAATTGGGATGGAACCATTACAGTTAAGTTGACCCCGAGGTTACAGTGACCTTGCAACGCATGCCGTGTACCCGTTGTATATTATGTTATAAATTGCAGGCGCTTGCATTAAAATTTTATTTCCCGGGAATCGGGATGAAACCATTACAGTAAAGTTGACCCCTAGGTTAAAGTCGCCTTGCAACGCATACCGGGTACCCGTTGTATATAATTTTATATAGTGCAGGTGCTTGCATTATAATGTAGTTTCCCGGTACTTGGGATGGAACCATTATAATTAAGTTGACCCCGAGGTTACAGTGACCTTGCAACGCATGCCGGGTACCCGTTGTATATACTGTTATATAGTGCAGGCGCTTGCATTATAATGTAGTTTCCCAGGACTTCGGATGGAAACATTACAGTTTTATTGACCCCGAGGTTAAAGCGGCCTTGCAACGCATGCCGGGTACCCGTTGTATATAATTTTATAAAGTGCATAATTTTATAATGTTGTTTCCCGGGACTTGGTAGGGAACCATTACGGTTTAGTTGACCCCGAAGTTAAAGTGGCCTCGCAACGCATGCCGGG
The DNA here is from genome assembly GCA_917880885.1 of Limnephilus marmoratus. Lineage (NCBI taxonomy): Eukaryota > Metazoa > Arthropoda > Insecta > Trichoptera > Limnephilidae > Limnephilus > Limnephilus marmoratus. Next base: position 6,380,808 of record OU862922.1, on the reverse strand, counting down.
TACCCGCTGTATATAATTAATTTATTTACGCACAAATAGTCCATTAACAATAACAATCGGTTGCACGGTTTAGCAGTGCAAAATTTCATTATGCCGGAGCTCACTATTGTAGTTGTATTGTATTTCATTTTGCAAGTGTAAGTACTAAGTAGGTACTTTGTTGTAATATTTCACCAAAACGACGTCATTATGCTGTTGAGCATAAAATAATTTTCACTATAAATAAATTCATTCAATATCATGTTTTGATTTTTAAATGAAAAAAGTCCCTGGAAGTAAGTACCTGCCTAGAACACGCGTAATTATTTTTTTTATTTAACAATGTCCAAATAGAACACACTTAAAAATAAAATAAAATAATTAATAAAAAAAATTGACAATTCTTTAAATTTTTCTAGTAAATTTTCAGTTCTATAAAGTTCCGTTCGAGTTCTGTAATTATTTCAGTTTTGTGATGTAACTGGTCTGTAATGATAAAACAATAGAATTTGAGTAGAACCATCACAGAACGTGAAAATTAACTTTAAAAAAGTTCAATTATTCTGTATCATCGAAACAACCTTACCTTAGTATTTATTGCATTAAAACCTAATTCGTTGTGTAGGTACCCGTTCAGGTAGGTACCTGCGCATTTCCTTAGATTCCGGCAATCCTTGCTTTTTTCATCATATTTGCAATACTACCGAAGTAAATAGGTACCTACCCCGAATGAAAAACGTGTTAATTTGAACTGGCCAGCAATAATTAAACTTCCGATGGAATCTGTGAGCACGTGTTTTGATGATTTTTTTTCGGAAAATTTCGTGTTTCGTCAGCATCTCCTGACGTATTTTATATGAGAATCATATGTTTTATTGGTGTTAAAAGTTGCGGAATCTATCCGGCTATCGTATTTTCAAAAAACATCTAGCCCGGAATCGGTTTTTCGGCGGTAATGTCGTTTTCCGAAAAACAACGACCGAAACCGCCGAGAGTTCCGTTTTGTTAGGCTAAAAATTTGACATCTAAGATTTTGACCATAGACCTAGCATTTTCCTTTGAGGAAAATGCTAAGTCTTTTTTTGTCATTTTTTTTTTGAAACGCTATCTGTCGGCGGGAAATACAACCGAGCCGAATCGAGTGATTCGAGTAGAGCTTCTAGTTTTCGCCGCCGATTCGTATCGGAGAATAAATCCCTGTATATATTTCATTTTGTCGAAAAAAATTTGCTTACAGTTTTCAGTCCCAATTTGCTTCAACCGAAAGTGAACCTTGAGGTGGGTGAAACGCAAAGGGCGTACTGGTCGTTTTTGCGTCAACCAAAAAGTGCGCGGAAAAAGACCTCTCCCAAAACCAAACAATACTATATATATATATATATATATGTATATTTTTTTACAATAGCTCCACACAAGAGGTCCTGAGTAAAATAATTTTCCTCAGGGCCTGTCATTTTTGGGAATGCCATGTGGAGGGTCTTTTAAAGGAAAGGAAGGTGAGGATGTTCTGGGAAGGAAAAATGTATGAGGTGTGGGTAGGAATCTGAGGGTCAGGAGTGACGGATGTCTGAATCCATTCCTTCCACTGCGGAGCGAGGCGATGGTTCAAGAGAATCTTGAAGGAGAGGCCAAATGGTCTCCCTCAACCAGTCCCTCCCTATCCAGCCTATAGTAAATGGGCAGATGCATCCGCCGCCAATACCTAGACAAACCTCACTCCGTGAACCCGGGTACCCCTGCTAAGTCACCAAACGTAGCGAAGCACTTGGGGTGACATATGACAGAGGAATTGATCATCCAGTAAATGGTTCCCGGGGCGGCGGCACCCGTACCTGCCTCCAAAATACAAAAAAAATCTGAACCGTTATATGTGGTAATCTTTTTATCTCTTAATTTCACCGAGACGAGCGATAGTAGTACGAGCACGGACGAGATAAAGATGTTTCATTTTATAAAATAAATGTTAAAAATATGTTTATGACTCCTTGTGACTCATCAGAATGATTTGACGATAATTTTTATTGTTATTTTAACAATATGCCAAAATTTGTGGCGAGTTACATCATGAATATAAAAGCCTTTTTATCAGCGAGTACACAAAAATTGATACGACACGTTTATTAATTTGACTAGCACTTTTGTGGCATGCAAATAATGTTCACGCTCAATAAATATAATAAGTAATAAGATAAGCTCTGCCCCCCGTTGCAGGAATAAAATTAGAAGAGAGGTTTTACCCACACTTCTTGCTTTATTCACATTCAAACGACTTTTTTTCGACTTTTGGCACGATCCGATTCCTAGCAATGCATTGATGATGTCATCAGTAATGCATTCAGTCTGCTTCCTTTATGGATGCTGTGTTGGAGGTCTTTTTGGGGAGAGGAAGAAGTGAACATAGATCTTGAAGAGACCCATTTTGTAGGAGGGAGAAAACTCGTTCACAGACGAGCTATTGCACTCAAGAACGAGTTGTAGAAACGATCCGTTCTCATGTGATAAAAAACGCCAGTCGTATAGGTAAAAATGTTAGCCCCGCATTTGGAATGTTTCCCTATTACACACCCGTGCTGAAGGGATCAATGACGCTAGTTCCTCGGAGTATCTTCCATCGAAATATCGGTAGAATAAGAACAGAATTCCCATCAGACAGCCCCCGTGCCTATGCTGGTCACTTAGAGTTAAAAATATCATTATTTGTTTTTTTTTTCATGAAAATATGTACTTGTATCAAACGCAGGTCCAGGTGGCAGAATAGTACAGCATTGAAAAAATAAATTAAATTGATATTGAAGTCCATAAAAAAAACCTTGCCCAGTGATCATCGCTTATATAAAAAACACATTATCCGACAAAGAGTAATTTGTACAAACGATTAATTTATTATCATTATTGAGAAATACCTACATCGGTTGAATATTATCAAAGAGAAAAATTATTGATTTTACAGTAATCAGCAGATAATATTGTTTCATGGGAGGTGTGTGCACTTTATATTATCTGAGTCCTATTTCCAATGACATAACTTTTAATTCATCTAAGTCTTCATTTCGTTTGGCTCCATAATATGATTCATTATCACCAGAAACCATGGCAGAAATCCCGTTAGAATTCAAATTACGATGAAATTTCTACCCCCTCCCCCCGACGCGACAAAGGGCCATCCATAAATTACGTCACACGATTTTTTTTGCCCCCCCCCGGTCCCTGTCCAACATCGTCACATTTGTGAGACCCCCTCCCCCCTAGTGCGACGAAACATATTTTGCAATTTTACATCTAAAAATAATCAAAACAGTAGTTCAAATTTTTTTACATGTGACGTCACAGAGCTGATGACCCCCCCATACTGCTTGTCACACAATGTCATACTTATCTACTCCCCCTCCCCTTAAGGCAGGGGTTCCCAACGTTTTTGTACTCTAGAGCACATTCTAAAATATCGGTAGGGTGGCGGGCGCCACCTCTTTTTAACCGACAAACTTCTTCCATAACTGATATTATTAACGTTTCGGACAGCGTTACAGTGTCCATCATCAGGGCAGATGTCTAAAAAAAAAAAAACAACATTCTTCCATAACTTCTCATTTTCCCATAATATTTTCTTATATTCATAATTTAATAAATAATACACAAAAATGTTTCAAAATAATAAAATTATTATTCAAATTGCATACTTACAGAGTTACAAAACGTAAACGTCGTAAAACATAGTAAACAAAAAACACAAATACAAAGAAATTTTTTTATAAAAAAATATACTATCAATATGTCAATGTGATCTTTGGCATTGCATATCATTGGCCAGTGCCTTATAATTAGGAGAGTATGTCGATATTCTTAGTTTGACTATTGTTAGTTTGGCTGTCGGCCGCGGCGCCCGCGGGCTCATTGCTTTCACTGAGTCGCGTGCCGTGTGTTTTGTTTGGCGCCTCGGAGTTCAAAAACTCTGTCTGTGTCGAACAGTGGCGGGCGCATGCGAATCGCTCCGCGGGCGCCATGGCGCCCGCGGGCACAGGGTTGGGAACCCATGCCTTAAGGTGTGACGTAATTTATGGTAGTCCCCAAGTGGGGACCCCAGTGATCCCATTCGGATCGTAAATGATTTTTACCATCAAGGTTAAGCTGTTCTTTAATTAAAGTATCTTTTTACGAAATGTTCCTATGTCTTTGATGGACTAGTGTTGGTATTGACTGAAGCCCAGCAGTTAGTATAATTTGGGAAAGGTCCAATAAATATCGTCAAATATGAAGAAACAGTAATATTCAGTGCCAGAGAGATCACTTAGAGTTGCGAGTTATTTATTTAGGTATATTTTCAGTTTGTAAAATTTACGTCGGTACTGTCGGTAGTATAAGTACCTTATTTTGTTTAAAAGAAAGACACACATTCCTGAGTTACGAATAACCTGACAATATTTGAAAATCTCCTACTACCACCATAGTAAGCGGAAAAAGTTGCTTTTGTCATGATGGAGGACTTAGCCAGCCAAGGAATCGTCGCGTTGGGTGGGACCCAAACGCGAAGTCAACTCAGCCACTGACCGGTCAAAATATACCTATAATGATTGTCTTGAAAATACAATGGAGACAACTTTTGATACCAAATGATATTTCTATAAAGGGTTAGTTATTTAGATTAAAGGTCATAATAAAACTAATACTGATCGACAGGGCAAACACCTTTGTGAGAACAAATAATGTTCTCACAGACTTAGAAACGGGAACAACTTTATATACCTAGCTTCGTCTGTGATTAAGGAGGTTGTGAAACAGAAGTGAAAAAAAGAATTTGCATGACAAAAGACGCCATAAGTAAAATGCAAAAGATATGGAGTTACAGAGGAACAACGAAGACCACCCAGATGAGACTCGTGCAGCGTTGATTTCCCCCATATTTCTATTTTCTATACAGTGTGGAAACATGGACACTTAGAGCAAGTGAAAGAAAGCGGATAGACACCTATAAATGTGGTGCTGAAGAAAAATGCTCAGGATTCTACAGACAGCTAGACGCAAAAATATGTCCATTCTGGAAGAGCTAGGCATCCACAATAGACTCTCAACTATGTATCTGCCTAAAACGTATTTTAAGATACTTTGGACACGTTGCTCGCCAAACTGAGGACTCCAACTTGGAGAAACTCATAGTCACTGGTAAAGTGGAAGGGAGAATAAAAAGAGAAAGGTTACCATAGCGCTGGAATGACCAAGTATCTACGTAGTGTCCGCAGCTCTCCTTGCAGCGCAGAACAGCGAGAAGTGGAGAAGCCTTGTCCATCATGGAAATTGGAGTAGGAATCACGATCCTCAGCAATCAGGAACCGATTTAAGAGGAATTTATATTATATTTTGTGAAAATAGAACTTTCTGTTATTAGACCTCGGACTCTCGTTTTGATTTATTGATCGAAAAGTGCCGCATGGCTGCACTGGGAATTTATTTTCGGAATCAATTCCAACCAGTATATTTTCCCACACATTTCTCTGAAAATCGAATGCTACTGACCTGATTTTAATAAGTGGAGGGTGAGTGCGAAGAACACATATAGGCGCATAGAGTTATTTTATGCCTTCTAGCACTGAAGATCGCGGTAATATCCGCCATTTACCCATATTCATGGACGGACCTAACAGTCAGCATTTCAGTAAATGCTGACTTCCCCCTCCCGAGTGGCCCACCTAAACTCAGTAGGTAATATTTTTTGGGCAACCAAACGTTCGGGTTCGACACCCCTGTACCAAACAATGTGTACATTATGTAACTTGCAACTGTCAGTTGGGTTGCACTGTTACCAAATCCTGACAGTTGATTAGCTGAATGTAAAGGATACACTAAAGCAGGGTTTCCCAACCTTTATTTCACCGAGCCTCCCCGAACCAAAAAAAATATTTTCATGCCCCCCTTAATTAAGTTTCAACAAAAATAAGAAACACATTTTTTTAATATTAAATAAATTATTTATTTGAATTTCAAATAGGTACTCAAGAGTATGTACACTTTTAATCATTAATTACTTTTACATATCTCAGTTTTCTTTTAATTATACATATTATTCTATTACTATTTATTTAAATTATATTTTTATAATTAGATAATGTCTGACAACTTTCAAAGTAATTTTAGAACAAATAAAATTAAAGTACCAGTTGGTCGATTCTGGGTTCAGTCTTTGCTAGAGCTATGGTTAAATCGCTATGGACGGCAAGGCGATTTCGCTGTTTAGTTTTTATTAAAACTAGAGCTGAAAAACCCAACTCGCATAAATAAGTGGACGAAAATGGAATAAGTATTTTCATAGCAAGAGAAGCAACTTTCGGATCAAGGAATCGTTTGATCCAAAATTTCTATAATGTCAAGAGATAAAATCGTCTTTCATGGTTGAGTCAGCCTTCATTTCTAGAAATTTTTTTTCGGAAATGCAAACGTACCTATTACGCCCCCCCCCCCTGACATTTCTCTACGCCCCCCTGGTTGGGAAGTCCTGCACTAAAGGACACAACAAAGGTCAACCTAATCCAGAAAAGTCCCAAATATTAATACCAAATGAGGTAGAGTTGGTGGTTAGTTACTCACATTGAGGAGTACATCTTCTCTCCCTTGGGGCCGATGGTCTGGTTCTGCAGTCTGGTCTTCACCAGATCCAGTGGGAAGACACAGGAAACACCGATGATCCCTGCAATGCCGCCATTGATGATCTTCGGGAGAAGTCTGAGGGAAAATAAAAATAAATTCTTAATATTTTTTACATAAAATGAAATGATATAATAAAGATTTAGTTATGCCTTCATATCTAGCGTATTTTGTCAGCGAACACAGAGTATGAACCATCTTTGTAGCCTTTGGCCATGTTTTCAATATTTTATTGTGGGAGGATGATTTTTCTCTCCCAACCAATTTGGGAGGCGGGTATGGGTACCGCCGCCCCGGGAACGATTTATTGGATAACCAACACAACTCCTGATACAGGTCACCCCAAGTTGTTCGCTACGTTTGGTGACTTAGCCGGGGTGCCCGAGTTCATGGGTGAGGATTGTCTAGGCCTTAGTGGCGAACGCGTTTGTTCACCTACTGCGTGGCGGGACGAATCGGGACCTAACCTAGACTCTCCAGCAGGACTTTACCGCTTGCACCGCATTGAGAGGGATGGATTCGTATGTCCGTCACTCCTGAACACATTGACTCCGAAATTCCGATTCCTACACACCCCTTTTCCTTCCCAGAACTTCCTCTCCTTTCTTTCGTTAAAAATACCCTCCACACATCACCCCCAAAGATGACATAGGCACTGAGGGATTTTTTTTCTCAGGGCCTCCTGTGTGGAGCTATTATAAAAAAAGTAGGACATTATGTTTGTAAGTTAAGCATTCGCATAGATGCCATAGATAATAGAAGATGGGCGCGAGGACACAAAAGTGTCGCCAACATCGTTCACCAATAGGTACTACTACTGCAAATCGCACCTACGGACAGCGGCGCATATAATACAAAAAATAAACAAAAATTTTAATAAAACAAAAAAACGACTTTAAAAAGTAAAAAAATAATTTCGTATTCTTCTACAACTTAATAATCAACTTACTTTTCCTACTCATCAATACGTAGGTACGAATATTATTTTTGGAGCCGGTTTCAGCCAAGGTAGGTTTGTAACTACATACATAGGTGAGATGTGCTTGTGTCGCACGCGCGATTTGACGAGGCGAGAGGCCTGAGGCGAGAGCGGGGCCGCGGCGGGAGGGGAGCTGTCAAGTATTTGTTTTGTTTTTGAATTTTTTATTTAGATGTATGTAAATATTTTCATACATCTAGTAGGAAAATATAAAAAATACAATTTACGAAGTAGGTACAGGAATATTCACAACTACATTTAAAAAAAGAATAATAAATAAAAAAGATAACTATACAAAAATACATTATAAAAGAACAAGACCTGAGAATAACATTGGTGAGTAATCAAAAAATATTTTTTACATATAATGCACACATCCTACGAAAATTGCTGAGACTTGAGGCTTCCTTTACTGCATTTGGCAGACTGTTATAGAGTTTTTGCCCTTTATAAAATGCGCTATTTTGTGTGCACGAAAGTTTAGTTTTGGGAAGCCTAAAGTCTCCGCGTCTTCTCGTAGGATAATTGTGAACATTTTCTTGAAACATAATAGTACTCTTCAGATAATTTGGGAGCATATTATTTTTAAGTTTATAAATCATTGTTAATGTATTATATATTATATGTTGTTTGATTGTCATCATATTTAAATTTTGTAACATAATTTTAACTCTTGTAAAAATGTTGCATTTTAAAATCATCCTCATCCCCCTATTTTGTATAACCTGTAGTTTATTATTTTGGGCTTCGTTACATAGTAATAATACACTAGAACAATAATTTAAATGCGGAGTTACAATAGAATTGTAGACAAGGCGCGTTGTCTTGAGATCCAAGTTATTTCTGATCCTTTTTAGGAATCCAACTTTTTTAGCAATTTTTTTTGTTATGTATTCTAAGTGTTCGTCGAATTTTAATTTATCATCCAATATCACACCCAGATATTTAATACTGCTAACCCTTTCTATGCTTTCGTTATCAATTTTTAGTGTTGCCTGCTCGTTTCCACCTAAATTATCCACAATTAAAAACTTAGTTTTCGTAACATTCAATTTGAGTTTGTTTTGGTTTAGCCACAGCGTTACATTATTTAAATCAATTTGCATTTTTTCAATGGCGTCCTGTAAATTTTTACTGGCTATGTATAACAATGTATCATCAGCAAATAGTTTAATTGCACAATGTTTTAACACTTTGATAATATCATTCATGTATATAATGAACAGCAATGGACCTAAGACAGAACCCTGCGGAACGCCTTTGTTAGTACTATGTGGTTCAGATGTTATACCCCCATATTTTGTTACTTGTGTTCTTTCTGATAGGTAATCAACAAACCACTTATTTTCTTTACCATTAATTCCAATATTACTTAATTTTTTTATTAATCTATCTCTGTCGATTGTTTCAAATGCCCGCTTTAAGTCTAGAAATACTGCAATAATTTTACTTTTTTTATCTCTAAATTTTTTCCACTCATCTATTACATAGTTAATAGCAGTTTCACAAGAACATTTATTTCTAAAACCAGATTGTTGTCGAACTAATATCTGTTTGGCCTCAATATATTCAGTTAATTGCTCCTTTACTATGTATTCCAGTATTTGTTCATATTTGGGTAAACAATTGATCGGCCTAAAGTCGTCAAATTTTTTTGGGTTATCAATTTTTGGGATGGGAGTTATTACAGATGTCTTCCAAGTTTTGGGGAATACTCCACTATTCAAAGATTCATTGATAATTTGAACCATCGATTCGCCAATAATATTTATAGAGTCTTTGATTATATTTATTGTAATACCATCTGGTGATTCCTTCGACTTCATATTACTCAGCACCCTCATCAAGTACGGTAAATCTATATTTTTAAACTTAAATTCTTCATCGGTGCATATAGGTTCGTCTAGTTGGTTCTCTGGATCTTGTGGAATACTTTGAATTATAAGATCTATGCTCGAAATAAAATGCTTGTTAAATTTAGTGGCTATCTTCTCTACTTCTTCTTCAGTTCCATCTGGAAAATCAAGTGACTTTACAATTTCTTTTTGTTTGCCCTTTATGATTTCTTTAAGTGTTATCCAAAGTTTTCTTGGTTCATTCTGTTGTGTTTCTAATTTTTGCTTATAATAATCGCATTTTTGTTGTTTAATTTGTTTGGAATAAATATTACGAAATTTTTTATATGCATTCCATTTTTCTTCTGATGGTTCCAATTTTGCCGATTTGTATGCATTATCTCTTTGTTGCTGAAGATTGTGTAATGGTTTAGAGTACCATTTATTCGTATTTTTAAACTTAATCCTTTTCATTGGCATACTTTCATTGACTGCTGTAGTCAAAATATTAACGAAGTTCTCTGCTTTGTCATTTAGGTGATTTGATTCGGTAACTCGACAAATACTATTTTGTAGAGTTTCACAAAAAAAATTTTCATCATATTTCCTTTTATCTCTATATGTGATTTCCCTTGATTCATTTTTAATTACACTCGTTTCAAATGTTGTTGAAATATTTTCGTGGTCTGATATTTTTGGAGTATCCACAACATTAACATTCAGGTAAAAATTATTTGTTATAACTAAATCAATAATGGTTGCTGATGTATTTGATATTCTAGTTGGTTTGGTCACAAGTTGTTTCAGTCCTAGATTATTCACTAAACTTTGGAGTCTTTTACTGCATGTATTTTTGGCTTTCATGTCAATGTTAAAGTCACCGGTTACATAAAACATATCTTGATTTTTCATGTTTTTAGTACACCAACTTTCGAAGAAATCCAAAAATTTAGAATGGCTTTGGTTTGGTGAGTGATATAGTACAGCGTATGTTCCTTTAATCAAGTTTTTTCTGATTTGTACTGCCAGTATCCATGTATTTTTTTCATCAAACACTTCATTAGATATTATTTTAAAAGATATACTATTTTTAATAATCATAACAACTCCTCCCGTATGCCGACTAAATGAATCGCATCTTACAGTTGAATATCCTATAAATGATACTTCAGAATCGTAAATGTCACTAGTTATACACGTTTCACTTAACATTAAAATTTCTGGTTTGAGTTCTTGTAATAATACTTCAATTTCATTTACATGAGCCAAAAGACTTGAAATGTTTAAGTAGTATATAATCGCTTTTCTTTTTATCCTAAAAAATCAATTTTTCTCTTCTCCGATTCTATATTTCTTTTGTAAATAGGACACTCCTTGCTCCATGCATGGTGGTTATCATTTAAGTTTAAAGAAAGTTTATCATTTGTGAGTTTGCAATTCACACACTTGATATTTTCAATATTTTCCTTGCAGTCTGACGTATCGTGTGCGTTAGAACATCTTCCGCAAGATTTTTTATTTTTACAATCACTTGCTTTATGTCTATATCCGTTGCAATTGAAACATCTCAAAACTGAGAGATGATCGTATACAGCACATCTATTCCATCCAATATTTATCTTCATTTCCTCTAACATTTTAGAGTGTGTTTTTCCATCTACTTCTATGAATGCAGTAAAGTTATTATATCCATTACTTTTTTTATTTTCTTTTATAAATTTCACTGATATTTTTGAATTTTCCTTGTCTATATATTCATTTTGCATCCTTATTTTAATTTCAATTTCTTCGGCGGTATATTTATCCGTAATTCCTATCACTTTTACTGTTGGATTCTTGGGTTTAGGAATATCAACATCATACCTATCCCCAAGCTTAGTGATGACTTCCTTTTGGATTTTTTTTGTTGCCTCTGTGTTCTTTAATTCTATTATAACTGATCCTTTTTTGAAATTCTTGATTCCGGCCACGCCCACATCAACTGGATCTATGTTGTTCTTTATGTCTTCTTGTGTCTTTGTGTTTTTTTGTTCCTGATTTTTAGGTTTAATTATAACAATTGGTTCGTGTTTCTTTAGTTTTTCTTTGAAATGTTGTTTATCATCGAATTCCAGAGATTTGCTTGCTTCATCAATTTTTTCTGTCATGTTTATGAGATATTGACGGCTAAGGTCAACACTTTTTTTCATATCTGATAGATCAAATTCTAAATTTTTCCTTACGTTTAGTGTCTCATCTTCAATTTTTTTGAACAGTTGTTGCTTTAAATCCTCCATCATTTTATCGACATACTTTATAAATTTATCAAAAAGCTCTGCACCGGCATCAGTTTCGGTTTGTTTTGACCGTGTTTGGACTTTATTCGTAGTTGCCATTATGCCCGGTTGTGATTTTAACTAAAAGTGATGTTGACGATATTTAGTTCTTATTTCTTAAGATAGATGGTGTAGGATTATCATTTAAGAAAAAAAAAAAGAAAACAACTATAATTTTTTGCCGGTGTGAGGATCGAACAGCGGCCGGCGGCGTGACAGCTGCCTGTTTATCCTCGTTGCTACGACTCCCTTCTGTAGAGCGGCGAATTTCACTCTTATATACTGTGAATTGCCGTACCACACAATGTAATAACATTAACAGCAGGTTGATTTTTTGTTAACACTCTGTCACTTCACTATTGATTTAAAACACTTAAAACTGTGGTAATTATCGGTTCGGATTGGCCACGCTTATTACGAATAATTTTTAGAAAAAAACTTTAGATTCGCCTTAAGTACTATAAAAGGAAACTTTTTGGCTTTGGGGCGGCGGAAAATAATGCATTTTAATTTTCAATTGCATAAAACCAAAATTCACTTCGCGAATCGACACAGCGAAAATCCGCGGCCGTAGCTGTCACTGTTATGGACTGTAGCTGACTTCGTGGGATACCTGCATGAAATACCGCGAATCACAAACCATGTTGCACAAACCTAGCGTAGCCGCTAAACCACTTGAAAACTGGGATGTTTTTCTTGCGTTGACGCGAGTAGGCGTTATAAAGGGGCACATTCTTTTGTATCACAAACCATGTTACACAAACAAGCCCGCTAGAGAAATTTCATAATTACGCGCTTTATCCCACGAAGTCAGCTACAGTCCATAACAGTGACAGCTACGGCTGCGGATTTTCGCTGCGTCGTCGGTTCGCGAAGTGAATTTTGGTTTTATGCAATTGAAAATTAAAATGCATTATTTTCCGCCGCCCCAAAGCCAAAAAGTTTCCTTTTATAGTAATTAAGGCGAATCTAAAGTTTTTTTCTAAAAATTATTCGTAATAAGCGTGGCCAATCCGAACCGATATTTACCAAACTGTAAATAAGGCCTTATAGATGTCACAAAAATTCGATATTTTTCTAGAGTGTTCTTTAGGGACACATTTAACGATAAATTGAATGGTAATTAGGAATTATAATCAATAGATTTTAGATATTTTTACGGAGCGACACCGACCCCAAAAATAACAATCGTACCTACATATTGATGAGTAGAAAAAGTATGTTGATTATTACGTTGTAGAAGAATACGAAATTATTTTTTTACTTTTTAATGCATTTTTTGAAGTCGTTTTTTTGTTTTGTTAAAATTTTTGTTTAATTTTTGATTTTTAGTGGATCTGAAGTACACTAACTAATTTGTCCGAATATGGGTAGACCTACTAAACGTGCTGCTCATATGAGACAGACATTACTTGACCATAACGACATTACGGTAGGTGACTTAAAGATGCGGATAGCCTGTAAAAGATTCGGCCGAGTATCGTTAATTTGCTCCTAAGAATTGAAGAGTTCCATTACTTTGCCATGGATCTCATAATCAGAACCTAACCAGACTCTCATCAAACTACCATTGAAGTACATCCTTTTCAATAAAAAAAGAATCATCGAAGCACTAGCTTTCAAATAAAACAAAAATCATTAATATCGATTCAAAAGCTCAGTCAAAAGTTCTGAGGTAACAAACATAAATTTAAAAAAAAAATACAGTCGAATTGAGAACCTCCTCCTTTTTGAAGTCGTTTAAAAATACTTTTAGCAGTGAAAATCTAAAAACTCATCAGCCTATAAAAGATTCGGCCGAGTATCGTTAATTTGCTCCTAAGAATTGAAGAGTTCCGTTACTTTGTCATGGATCCCATAATCAGAACCTAACCAAACTCTTAATAATCCTTTCCAATAAAAAAAAGAATTATCGAAATCGGTTGTCGTGATATTGAGTTATTCGTCTATTTGTCGCCAGTGGCGGATTTGCAGTCTTGGCCGCCCTAGGCCCCAGGCCATGAAGTAAGTACAAGCCGCCCCTTTCTCAGTACCTATCATATAGAATACAATGAATTTACGTTATTGCCAACTTTTATCGAAATCGATTTAGAAATTTAGTTAACTATAATAGCTGCTAGTTTGTAATACTTTCTAAGGTTTCAAGGATAATTGCACATTTAAACAAAACGTTAAAACGTTAAAGTTTTAGGTTTTATTTATTTAACTAGTTTAACTACAGGTTTATTCTCTTACAATATAAAATAAGTGTTTCACAATGTGTTACAAAACTCGTCTGCACTTTAGTGCAGCAAAATCATTAATTAACTCTTCGCAATCCTATTTCCTTAAAAATCTGCTTAAATGAGCAAAGCAAGATCGTTTAAGGTTCGCTCCGTCATTGTTGTGCGTAAATAATTTTTAACTTGTTGTAACTAAGAAAACGATCGTTCTGCAGAACAGTTACTGGCGGGAGTACACACACACAAACGAAAAGCAATATCCACGTTTGGATAAATAGTGTGATAACCTTCAGTTCGCTACCATTTCACTGTTTCGAACCTCATTTTTCACACTGCAGTGAGCACGAAAATGGAAACATTCTTCTGAAAAATTGTCTTCTAAGTCAGTAGAATAAACCATTTGCAATGCCTTGTCCCTTTCTTCCACCGCAGATGCGCTTAGTTTCGTCAAGTTAGTAATTTTTTTATTTTTTATTTCTTGTTATCATCAGTGACTTTTTTTGTCATGATTGGCCGCCCCTAATATCTGGCCGCCCTAGGCCCGGGCCTACTTAGGCCTTAGGGCAAATCCGCCACTGTTTGTCGCGCACATGCTCAACGCAAATTTAAGACTTATATGATTTTCTCATGGATGCCATTGTCAGAACCGGATCAAATTTAAATGGGACCACACGGGAAGCACCAGCTTTAAAATAAAAAAAAGAATCATCAATATCGGTTCATCCAGTCGAAAGTTCTGAGGTAACAAACATAAAATAAAATTAATAAAAAAAAATACAGTCGAACTGAGAACTTCCTCCTTTTTGAAGTCGTTTAACAAAAACAATCCTTCTTCGACCAAGTATATCAATGCAATACATTTTTGTTCCAAATTACTAGCGAGTAACAATGAATACTATCGGAAAACCTAAAGCTGATACGGAAAATCTGATTTTGAATCAGTCAACGATATCAAAAACTTTGTTGGCCATTGTATTTGGTTTGTACCATTATCAGTGCCAATTCGACAGCAGATTTTCAATAGGTATTCAATTTAAATGTCATTTACGATCGTAGATTGTTACGTCACCGAATAAACTCTTCAAAGTTGGACTTTAATTATTGATGATCATACATTGGCAATCCATCTTAGATTTCGATATTATTTATAATCGCACATAAAGTTCATTAGTTTACTAACTGTTTTCGATTCATTAACACAGGTATACCCTAGTGAGACAGGCATTGAATAATGTAATGTAAACATACCTTATATAGATAAATAAATAAATATTAGGTAGGTAACTACCAGAATACAATTTTATATTCAGATTTAATTCCTAACTTTCTGTGCATTACAAAAATACCTACATCCCATAGACATGTGAAACAGTAGACAGGCCGTTGAGGGTGAGGGGAACAAACCATTTTGCGAGGAGCAGGGAGTGACGTTGGCGTCACCATTTCAATGACTGGTCAATAAATGAATCCGACAATTTTCAGGCAACTCACATTCTACTTATATATCTACTATTGCTTAGGATTTTAGTCACTGGGGAGAGGGGGAGGGGGGGGGGTTAAAAATTGCAAAAAAATTGGTCACGTAGTATGGGTACGTTCCCTTAGATATAAGATGTAAAAATTTATAACTTAATAAAACATACCTAAAAATTCAGACGCCGTAGAAGTGAAGCCTTCAGAAAACTAAAGTAGACAAGGGTGGGGAGGCTACGAAGCACCGCTCAAAGAGGAGACCGATTATACTATCTCATTCCCTCGAAGGCTAAATCGTGTATAGATGTATGTGTTTGTCTCTTTTTAGTATCGCAATTTTTCGATTCCTCAAGTTTAAAATCACAACGGTGATAAAGAAGTTTTCACTTCAAAAAAAAAGTAATAAACGTTACAGCGAATTCCAAATCCCCCAAAGTTCCGCCTATTTCCAAAAACGAATATTTTGTTAGGGTATTTAGTTAAGACCCTTTTACAAATGAGTTATAATTTACTTACCGCAAAAAAACGCGCGAGTGCTGAGTGAACGCTCATAGAATGTATATTTAGTAATAATAAGAATTTTATAATTTGTAGAGCGCCGTTTTTGTGAAAAATCACGTCAAGGGTGCTTTACAATTCATTAAGAATTTTTAGGCTCTATCTAATTTTATTATTTACAAATAGAAACAGAAACATACTTACATGGCAGGTCATTTCCGATAGACACACATCATTAGAATGTTTATGCTTGGGGAAGGTACGAGACTTTGCACTGTGGAGGACATTATATTTAAAACACTGGACATCGCATGATTTACCTTTGCTTACTCTCATTACTGTTGGTTTTAAACTTATGAAGATTAATGCCAAAGTTGAGTTAATATTTATTTTTAAAGACTAGAGATTAAGGAACTCCAGTGAAAAATATTATGGCTTTAAAAAAATATGTTCATATAGAATACAGACCAATAAACGCTGATTCTGAATATATAAGTTTTATTAAATAATATTAAACGCAGCGTTTTTTAAAAAGTATTAAAAAGTACATTTTTAATCGGGTCCTAGAAACACGCCGTCAAGTTGGTAGTATTAAAATGTTTAGTGGTGACATCACTGCTCATCGTGTCGTGACGTCACCGTAAATTCGTTGTATGGGAATGTAGGTATGATACAAGCCATTGTATGAATTATTCGTTTATGTACATACTGTTTATAGAGATTTAGTTGTTGTGTTTTTTGAAACATTATTTAGGCCTAAATAATTCAGTTTCAAAAATAAAGGTGTCTCTTATTAGTTTATCTCTATTATTGAAAATATTCAAAAACTACTGCACAAAAAATAGTAATGCTACTCTAGGGAGAATACTTCGAACACCGAATTTCAAAATGGCGGCAGTTAATCAGCTGATTTCCCGATCTTATAGTAACTTTTCAGGAGTGATGACGTCACACGATTCACTACACATACGATGGTTTTCGGAGGATCTTGAAAAATTAAAACTTTGACAATTATTTTAACTATTAAAACTAACTCTAAAAAAAATATTTTTTTGTACTTATTTAAGTTAGAAGGTCATTATTCATTAAAAAAAATTAAAAATTGGACTGGAGTTCTCTATTTAGGACTCTTCATGCTGATTCCAGACTCACGGCGAGAAGTCTCGGTGAGAAGTTCTCGCCGAGACTTCTCGCAAGAACAAGCACTTATCCACACTCTCATTTTTCTCACTCGTGAACTGTTTCCCATCCGGTATGGACGACATTACAGACGATATTCAAAATGCTGCAGGTTTGGCTCTGTGCGATAAATTGCAACTCTTGTTGATTGTTCCACATTTTTAACACGAGGAAACAAAATTTTCGAAACAAAAACAAAAATATAACGCACGTCTACTCTTAACCGCTCACTAAACAACACTGAGACAAAACGTGAGTGTAGTAGCCTTCTCGCTTCTCGCCCGAGAAATCCTTTGAAGCGGCCAAATTTACCGACAACGATCCGAGAACAGCCGAGCACGAGAAAGAGAATGCGAGAAACACCTCACATTCTCGCTTCTCGGGTGTTCTCGGGGCTTCTCGCCGAGAGTCTGGATGGGCTATCAGGATTGGAGATTTCCATGAAATGACCTTTACAAAAGCTCAAAATAAGAATTTGCTTAGAATTTGGCCTCCTGTGTGGAGCTAATGTAAAAAAATATATAGAATACATTCTTAATTATTCAACGTCTAGGTCTAGGGTACAAGCTAATCAATATTAATATGACACTATTATTATATTCTAAGAATATCGAGATGAATGGTGTGCTCACCTTTAATTGGAATCTTTACTGTAACCATATTCAAATTGTAAACTAATGTAATCATTATAATGTGATGTATTCGACTGATCTGTTGGCGAGCCAATAAACAAAATAAATAAATAATAGAGACTGTCTTTTTATTGACAGATATGGATACCCACTTCAACGCTGCATATCTCAGGTGGAAATAATGTGGCGAGCTGATAAGCTGCAATAAGTAGTTGCATTGACCAAGACATTCCAGACAGACAAACCCGTGCAAAATTCATTAAGCCTTCTGTATCTTTTGTGGGATCGTTACGAGATAATGAACGTGATCTCCTGTCAGATTTGTGTGATTTTTACATATTTACTGTCACACATTTTAGTTTAGATCGTTTTAAACACGATTTCCTGCAAGTAGGCATGATTATTTATTCATTTAATGTAGATACGTTGTACACAGAAATAGCAAACAAATCTGACAGGATATCACGTCCGTTACCTCATAACGATCTCACAAAAAATAAAGAATCGCTCTTCAGATTTACCTAGCCATTCGAGAGTATTCGCTGCTAGATTTTCTGCCTTACACAATAGCAAACAAATCACACAAATCTGACAGGATATCACGTCCGTTACCTCACATAACGATCTCACAAAAGATATAGAATCGCTCTTCAGATCTACCTAGCCACACAATAGCAAACAAATCATACAAATCTGACAGGATATCACGTCCGTTACCTCATAACGATCTCACAAAAGATATAGAATCGCTCTTCAGATCTACCTAGCCACACAATAGCAAACAAATCACACAAATCTGACAGGATATCACGTCCGTTACCTCACAAAAGATATAGAAGCGCTCTTCAGATCTACCTAGCCATTCGACAGTATTCGCTGCTAGATTTTCTGCCTTACATCTACCGATATGCATTGGGCGTGGAAATCGATAGAAAATTGAATTTGTTAGATCTTCGATATTTTAACATTTATTTATCTTATTTATTCATTAATTTTTGATAACATTAGGTACAAATTCAGCATAAGGATCGTTTAAACAATGTATTTGCAATTCCAAAAACACTGTAAATGCGTTACAGGACGTGGAAAACATGTCAATCTTTTGATTCACTGCATTTAAAAAAGTACGTAGCTCTCCTCACAGGTGAATTCTTAAATAAATTGGCAGTTAGCTGTACAGTAAAGGAGGTTATGAAGAGGTCCTCGAGAGTGTTTAACAATATTTTTTTAATGTTTTTCATTTACTCACAAGTATTTGCCCAAGTTGCCTCTAAAATCATGAAACATTAAAATCTTTAATGGCCAATTTTATATATCAAAATCTCACGGTGTTTGTGATCGCACTCCTCCGAAACGGCTTGACCGATTTTTAAGAATTTTTTTATGTATATTTGGTAGGTATGAGAATAGGTTTTAAAGTATATTTCATACCGAAAGGTGATTAGGGAGAAAAAAAAAACAATTTTTATTTCAATTTTTTAATTTATTTTTTATTTGGTATTAAAAAATACCTATAACCCCAAATTTTAACCCTCCTACCCCCGCCCTCCCATTTTTTAATCTCGATTTTAGTATTTTTTTGTATGAACAAATTTAACCGTCTTTCGTATTTCAAACAGAACGAAATTATTTATGCTGTTAAATGACAGATGGCGCTACGTCCGCCTCATCGAACTTTCAACCACAATGCGTAAGACATTCACGAGAAGCGTCGCGTCATTTTGATATTTCATTCGGCATCATGTTCTCGCGTGGGCGAACCATCGAGCTTATTTGTGTTGGCGAAAGACAGACTGACAAAAAAATATCGTACACTCAATTGTTCTTTGAAATTCATATTGATTTTCTTTATTTCATTTTTCTACTTTAGTTGTTTTTTTTTTTGCTTTTATCGGCTGTCATCATCTACAGCGCTCCGTTACCCTTTCTGTCATAGATCCCATCCCCACACACCTACAATATATTCGTTATTTTTTATATAACAACTAAATATTCACTAGAAATAATTTATATGGCAGAACAACGTTTGTTGGGTCAGATAGTATCTTATAATTTAAAGCAAAAATAAATAAAGTAGCTCACATCCGTATTAAATGTTGATTAAAAAATTAAAACCTTAGGATTACAAAAATAATTTTTTAGTTTGGTTTGGTATTTTGATCTCAAATCCAAAACTAAGATGTGTATGAAACAGGCCGCGCCAACGTACCTCAAGGTTAAACGGAACAGACGTTATAATCTACGCGTTCCTAAATGTCGCCAATTTAATTATTTTAGATTAAAACACTTTTTGCAAGTTATGCTTTAAAATATTAAAATGAATTAATTGTTTGCGCCTGTACATATGCAATATGAATACGAATAAATAGTTTTGTCCATAAACGCAAGCTCAAATCTTTCAAGAAAGGCTAACAAATACAATATTGGTTTGAATCATCAATACAATATTGTATTTGCATGCTTTTCTTGGAGGAATTAAGTTTTAATACGAACAACACTATTCATTCACCAGGCATGCGTTGCTATGCCATTTATAAAGAAATTGTTTCTCCATGCGTGTCTTTTTCCATTCGTAGCGTTCCCATTCCTCTCCTTCCCATTCGCCTCCCCTTCCTCTCCCACTCCGCCTCCTCCGCCATCCCTTTCCCCACTCCACTCCCCCGTCCCGCAAACACTCCCTCCCGAGTTTCCCTTCCCTCCTCCCAGGTTCTCCTCTTTTATACAAATTTAATAATGCCACCGTTTAGAGCTCACCAGTAGTTTTATACAAACCTTATTCTGACAATAACGAACACAAAAAAAAGAATTATCCAATTTGGTGCAGTCGTTCGGAAGTTATGCGCGTACATACATTCGGCGATTTATTTTTAATAAAATAAAATCAATAAAATTTCCCGCAAATATATCAACAGCGTTTCCACGACAACCGTCTGACGTTAGCAATAACTCGCTTTTGTCAGGAAATTTATTTGACAAACGTATAATAAATATAATATATTAATATTTATAACTAGCTGGTCCCGGCATGCGTTGCTATGCCATTTAATAAAGAAATTGTTTCTCCCTGCGTGTCCTTTCTCATTCGTCCCGTTCCCCTTCCGCCTCCCCTTCTTCTCCTGCGTCCTCTTCCCCTCTCGCTTTCCCACTCCGTCACCTCCACCTTCCCTCTCCCCACTCCACTCCCCCCCCTTCCCCGTCCCGCGAACCCTCCTCACACGTCCCCTTCCCCTCCCGCGTTCCCCTTCTACCTTCCCCGCCTTCCCTCTTCCCTTTACCGCTCCCTCGTTCCGCCAACCCTACTCCCGCGTTCCATATATTCAATCCCAGTACATTCAGTTTTTAAATGGCCCACGTGCCACCTTTTACAATTTTTATTCAAATTTCCATTTTTCATGTATATTAAATTTGGTACCTAACTTAGGTACCTATTTAAAATATCTAAAATTCTTGATTCGATTCAAACTATTAGGGGAGTACCCACTTTAAATAAATTTATCAACTTCAGGATTTTCAAAAATAGAATCCTGATTTAATTCGTCATTGTTTTGCAAAATGTCATTTTCAAACACGCGAACTGTCAAACGTGCGATAGTCGTTAGGTTTTCTGAAATTATCCAATTTTCTGCGCAATTTTCTTAATTTTTCTCTCCGTAAGAACCATCCTCGTACTTCAAGGAATATTCTAAAAAAAGAATTAGCGAAATCGGTTCAGCTGCTCTCGAGATTTGCGCTTAGCAACACATTTAGCGATTCATTTTTTATACATAAGATTTCATAACGCCAGAGCTTACCATTATGTACAGCCTATTTTCTCGCATATAATGTAGCTGTTATTGGAATTCTTTCTGAAAGAATTAAAAAAACAGGTTTAGTGGTTTAGGCGTGATAGCATAACAAACAAACTCGCGCACTTTCGCATTTATAATATTAGTATAGATAGATATAGATATTGCATTTTTCAAATAAAATAATAAAATTACTGCCACCTATGAACGAGCACACCATGTCTTATTAGAAGTTTATAACCTTAAGATTATTGTAGTAGCAGATAATTACGCAATCATAACAGTAAGAAATATCGGTTATGCCAATTGGCATAGTCTTCCGAGGTCTTTGAGACTGGGGCAAGAGCATTATTCAGTTCTAGTCGCTAATATTGATACGACAGTAGTTTTCAACCTGTGGTACGCGTACCACTGGGGGTACGCGAAGCCAAATTGGGGGTACGCAATAACGTGGCATGTAGAATCACAGATTAAAATGCTTGAAGTCGTGTTACACTCTGTATAAAATTACTTAATTGTATTTGTGTGACTTAATTGCTAAATTCAGGAAATAATGAGAGTATTAAAAATTACAAATGAAACACGTCTTTCATTACACATGTAAATAAGATAGATTAAGGGTACGGGGAACAACAAATGTGTAGTAAGAGACAAGGGGTACGCCGGCTCAAAAGGTTGAAGACCACTGATTTATGTGCTTAATATGCAGGTAATGAGACACATCACTTAGTGCGAGTGCGACATGCTGGCAGTAGATTTAACCGTCTCGCGTCTTGCACTATTTCTTGATATATGCGTGAGAAAGCAATTAGAGCTGCCAACTTAATTAACAGCGATTTACCGTGGGATAAATTCCAATTGGTCCTCGGCATGCGTTGAATGCTATTCAAAGAAATAAATTGATTCTCCCTGCATGTCCTTTCCCGTGCGTCTCCGTTTCCTTCCACTTCCTCACCTTCCCCCTCCCTCGTATCTTCCTCTCACGAACCCCACCTCCCCCGTTCCCCTTTCCCCTGTCGTTCCGCCCTGCCCTTAAAATATATGAAATACACACATTTTCATTTATACAAATTTCATAACGCCAGAGTTTACCATTATACACATATAGCCTACATGTTATTCTGATGTATGAGCTAAGTATATTATTGTAAAGTTACATTAAAATCCATTCAGCAATTTTTGCGTGAAAGAGTAACAAACACATTATACATAATATATAAAGGAAAATGTCTGTATGTGGTGGACGAGCGGGCTAGCAAAAGGGCGGTGAGGATTTTATTTGTATGCAAATTAACAGATGGCGGTGTGACTTAATTTACCAAATGTTGGGTAACCATCCAGTAGGTGGCAGTGTGTTTCGTTAGCCACAGCAACGCGTGGCCGGGTCAGCTAATTTCATAATAAAATAACGTATAAAAAATGCAAGATGCAGGTAGAGTACTTGATTTTAAAAGTGTCGTACATTTCCAACAATGTTTAGAAAATATCAATTAGGATTGGCGTAAGTTTTGCCTGGAACTGAGCTAATATTGACCATATTCACGTGTGAAGCGAATATTATTATCGCCTTATGGGTACTCTTCGACATAACGTGATCTGTTCATTTACTCGTAACATTAGTGAACGAGAAAACGTCAATAACTTAAAGTAAACAATCGGAAATAAACGGATCACGATTACATTACTGTGACACGATAACATGCTCGTTCTTACTTCTGGTGATTGGATCCATTCGATTTTATTGTCGTGAAATATTTACGATTCTTCTTTAAAGAAAATCTAGACATGGGTTTGGGTCTTTCTCATTTGTGGTTATTGAAACAATCAACGATCAATGTTTAGACAGACGGTACCTAGCATGGTCGATCGATATAGGTTTTATCGAAAATGTCGGTAACTTGTCATCGACCCCGAGCACGACTACAAGCCGCTAATGAACAAATAACAGTTCACGTCAAATAAAGTAGGAACCTTTAGTCGTTGTGAACTTTTGTTTGTTCGTTAGTAGGAATGACGAATGTGAAAAAAAATATCGATATATCGATGTATCGATATTTATTAAAATATCAATATCGACGTCGATATATCGAGGAAAAAATATCGATGTATCGATCAAATTTTCAAGAGATTTTGCGTTTTTAAAATAACAGTGTATTCAGCTCAATATTATCAATAGTAATTTTTATACACAATGTGCTATTTTTTAATGTACAAAAATCTCAATAAAAATGAAGGTATGTTTGTCAGTATTCATTTTTATTAGGTAATACTTAAAAATATCAAAAACTAAAAAGCTGTCTTCTAACTTTTATGTAAACTGAGACGCATACAAAGTTTGTATGCGTCGCAGTAACATTCTATTGGCGTATTAATCTGTCAAAAAGGACTTCGTGTTTGGAACAAGGTATCGTCAATAATCATAGACAATTGGGAACCAACACATAAGGTGGCTTAGAAAAAAATGGCGAAAAATAGCATACATTTCTATGTATGTACCTATACACATGAGATAGTATTAGTGATCACAAATACTAATGCAAAGACAATAGATTTGTAAGCTATCCTTTTCCTATGTAACGAACGAGAACAAAATAAGTTTTAAATTCTCCAAAACAGGGCAATGAGAATAATATTACGGCGGAATAGATTTTCCAAAGTAAACAAAATGTTAAAGGAACTGAATTGGCTAACCGTGAAACAGATGCTGACCTTGAATACGATGATATTTATACATAAAATAATTAACAACATTTTACCAAAATACTTTTCAAATAAAATTGTATTCAACAAGGACATTCACAGACATAACACAAGAACATGCAAAGAAATCAGGCTTCAAAAAAAGGATAAGGCGAATACGCAGAACAGTTTGCTGTACAAGGGGATCAAGTTGTATAACAAGCTACCAGAGACTTTGAAGTCCACACCAATTGGAAAGTTCAAGACGTATTGTAGGAGCTACATAAAATTACATAAAATTTAGTTTGCAATATGAAATATTATAATTAATTAGAAATTTGTAAACTTAAATGTACAAATTACTAAAATAAAATTAATAAATAAATTAATAGTTAAAATTTCAACCGCCAGATGTCATGACCCAATACAGTTACTTTTTCCCGTTCGTTCCTATACGGTTTTGGATTCTGGTGACTTTAAATGCATAAATAAATAAAAATATCGTTTTTGATACAATCTTCGATATTGGATATTTTGTATCGATATATCGGCTAAAAATATCGATATATTGAATTAAAAATATCGATACTTTTTCAAAAAGCCTATTCGTTAGCGGCCTGCAGTCGTGCTCGGGAGCGACGACAAGTTACCGACATTTTCGATAAAACCTATAATATCGATCGGCCATGTTAGATACCCAGAAGAGCGATTCTGTATCTTTTGTGGATATGGTATCGTTTCCACGCGTAATCTCCTGTCAAACTTGTGATTGTCTATAGATTTTTTTTATGGACTGATATGTCAGCTGTCGTATTTCAAATAGTTTAAAACACGAAATAATATATGACTATTTATTCATTTAATGTACGTTTAAAGTTGTATACCATGGATTTGACATTTGCGAAGTTTGTATGTCTGTGTGTCTGTCTGAGGCATCGTAGCTCGAAAACGAATGGACCTATTATGATGCGGTTGTTTTTGTTTGATTGAAAGCTGACGTGTTCGAGATGGTTCTTAGCTACAATACATGAACATCAATTCAGGCGTTTCATCAGTCATCAGCTATTTTTTGTGTCGGGAGTTGCTAAAAATTGTGAAAATTTTTAAGAATAACTTTTCATTCTTTACGTAAGTATCTGTATTATTTAAATGGTGGTGTACTTCAATACTGTTTTCATAGTGGGTATATAGACCACTATTCTAAAAAAAATAATACGGCGAGAAGATTTACAATATAAGTCTCGCCAGGACAGGAGTGCTCCTGGCTGGGGAGGTACATTGGTAACGCCTCTTATCGGTCATCTGTAAATTAGGTTGGTAGCTGGGTTGTTCTTCTTTTTAACCTACACAAATTTTACCACTCCATCACATTTCCACCCCTCCGTCACATTTGTTTTTACTATAAATGAATTCTCTCTGGATTTCAGAGGGGAAATTGTAGCAAGGGGGGAAGGAGGCCAAAAATGCCTATCGGGGGTGACAAACACGAGCTGCGTGCATACCTATTTAGAATGACAATCCACGTGACAGAGACGTACGACATAAAAGTTGTAGGAGACAAGTTTTTGAGATTTTTAAAAATATTTTATTAAACATCATATAAAATAATAATCGCTGTTACCTTTTGGAGTATACAATAGTTTTATATTTTATGTCGTCATATCATTTTTTGTAACATTATAGAATATACGCAAGTCGAGGTGGCAGGAGACAACTGTGATTTGTATGAAATACACTTCTGTCACGAGGATTACAACTCTGTCACGTAATTTTTAATACAAAAATATAAACACATGTTTTTTTACGCACACAGTCGTTACGTCTTTAGTATAGTAGATTATAAAGTAATTATAAAATAATAATATTGGTTATTCTGTTGAATTTTTCTCCAATCTCTGGTGGAGACAACTTTATGTAGGTTAAAAAGAAGAACAACCCAGCTAACTGCCATGAAAATTGAAATAAAGAAAGAATTTAAAGTTTCTTGAAATTTATTTAGATTTATCAAAGGTCAAATATAATCTATAATCTTTGAGAAAATAATATGTTACAAACTAGGAGACTATTTTTTTCGAGAAAATGCTTGATAATAAAATTAATATTTTCACGGTCGTATCAAAATATAATCTGATTATATTATTTATCTTATTTTAATTGAGATTATTAATGACCACTTAAATAGATTTGTCAGATCTAACCAATGATAACCAGAGAGGCCTGTGGTATCGTTGATTTTATGATGTGTACCTACGTAGTTTTACATGTAATTTTATGAAAAAAAAATTCGCAGGTACCAAGTTTCACAAATAATTTTAAAAAGCAATTTGACAGTGGATTATTAATATCATCATTAAAGTTTACTAAAAACATGTTCATAATTTTACTTTTTCGTAGGGCAGTATTAAATATGTCTAGGAGATAAAAATTCGCTACCGCATTTCGATGGGAAACATTCGCTCGGAAAATTGGTCGGAAAATGGGTCGGGAAATTGTATAAAAGTTTTTGAAACTAAGGAACTCCATGTTTTATAATTTTTTTTTCGGGGATTCTGTTTAAAATATTCTGCGGTTCTTTTTGAAAATAACAGAGTGCGCCACTTCCGTTTACAACAATCCGAAACATACAGAATTTGCATAATAATTACTATGAGAAGTAGGAGTAGCAAAGAGCTCTCGAACTAGGAGCCCTGGCATCATGATGAAATTTGCACATCTTTTACTGTTCGGAATTTTCAACTCAATTAAATCATCAACTATGAAGCTTTTAAATACCAATTTGACTGTCAAAAGGGGTGTTGAAACTCAGGCGAAGCTACCTACTTGTAACATCATAGATAATTGAAAAAAAAAATCTATGAGTTACATATATTATAGATAGTTAAGTAATGGTGGATACATTCATTGATTAGTTACACGTGTTATTGACTGCAATATCAATATAAAGAATTAAAAATTGTCATTATTACTACGAGCAAATCCGCAAACAGATGTAATTGTGATAGGTTAGTTGAAGTCATTTACTGTTGGTTGTAGACGTCCACGAGACCACCAATCAAATTATTTAAATGATACAAAGATAACTAAAAGATGATGCAACGAGAAACAATAAAAAAATAACTTTAGACATCGTAAAGAATATAGGAAGTATATAAAATTAATCATGTGAAAGGGTTTTCAGATAACCTGGATATTGAATCAAGTCTGACCTACAGAGATAACGACACTAGCCATAAATACAAGGTATATTATACCGAAATACGATAACCATTGGAAACCGTTGAATGCTATTAAATTTGTACATTGTTTTTAAGGACGGGTTATTTTACAGACATTCAAATGTAACATTGCCGTCAAATGGCCATTCAGCGATATTGTTTTTTGACAGTTGAAAGGTCCTCGTTAAAGTCCGTTAGAGCTTTTGAACAAATTGTGATCAGCGGAAAAGGACAACCATCATGTTGTAAAGCTTCAGCTTATTACAATTGGATGGAAAGCTGAAAAGCACCTAGAAACGACGTTTAACGGGGACCTTTCAAATATAAAAAATATAGCGTTGAATGGTCATTTGATGTCAACGTTGCATTTGAATTTCAGTGACACAACTGGGTCTATATCGAAATATCAAAAATTTGTAAATTTTTTTTCGCAGCTGAAATTTTGCGCTTTTTTTGATAAAAAAAATCTCATTTTCTCTGACCCTTCTATTTTTGCAATTCGTTAAAAAAAGATCTGCAAAATAGTCGTCGACGGCAATAATCCTCTTCTTCGTCGAAAAATTCTTCCCGCAGCGTCGTCGTGCCAATCTTTCAGTTTTATGAACAAAAAAAAGTTCATGGGGTCAGGCCCGGAGAATATGGTGAACGCGGAATCAATTCGAAAGCCAAATCAAGCAATTTTGCCATTGCCATGGCCAACCTGTAGGTATGTGTGTTGTCGTGGAAAGTCAGGACTTTTAGCATTGCAAATATGGTTGATTTTCCTTCAATTCACCTTTCAAATAGTAACAACATAAATCAAATGGCAGTACTGCCGCGCCGGTCATTTAATGTACTGTGACATCACACGCTTAGCGCCCGTTCCCATTTCCGTTTAAAATCGGACATCGTACCGTTTAAAAATCGGGTGCCCTAGTGGTTGTAGATATTATATGGAGCTGTTCACACATTTCCGACACGATTAAAAAAAAGATCCGGCCAGTCTTTTCGGAAAGAAGGATAGGGCAGCGCATCCGTTTTAGGCTGGCCGCATACATCAGGTTTTTCCATCCGATTGTCTGATCGGACAACCGGAAGGCCTTCGCGCCATAATTTCTTATGAAGATCGGTTAAACACCGCACACATCCGATTCTAAAACCAGATCGGTAACAAAACATCGATCCATCGATATCCATCGATCTGGTTTGTATCCATCGATACAAACCAGATCGGTAACACAGCTACAAATAAATTTTATTCTGTTTTGGGAAAGGCTATTAGCATCTATGTTCCAACCGTAATATGTAAGCCAAACACCTATCCAAAATGGTACACCAAAGAACTTGTAAATCTACTTATCACCAAAAAACTTAAACATAAAGAATATAAATTATATAAAAAAAATTCTGATTACAGTGAATTTAAATATTTAAGAACTTTGTGTAAAAAAATGTCTATGACTTGCTACCGTAACCATATAAATGAAATTCAAAATTCCATAATAAACAATGTTAATTATTTTTGGAAATATTCGAAATCTCTTAAAGAAGATGATTCTGAATTCCCCAGCATTATGCACCTAAATGGCAGCCATAGCAATAATACTGATGGTATTGTTAACTTGTTTGCAAAATTTTTTAAAAGTGTTTATTCAACAGACGCAAATAATGCTCCTCTTCCATCAACAACTCTAGATGAAACTCTTGATATTTCACAGTGTACCATAAGTCTCTCTGATGTAGTAACTAAAATTAAATCATTAGATATCAACAAATCTGCTGGACCGGATAATATCCCCACAATATTTATCAAAGAATGTATCAAAGTAATTGCTCTTCCATTAACCAAACTTTTTAATTTATCTTTATCCAGTGGAATTTTTCCCGATATGTGGAAACATAGTTATTTGACTCCAATTTTCAAAAAGGGCGATAAAAGTGATGTTTGTAATTATAGACCAATATGCATTCAATCCACCATACCGAAACTATTTGAAAGCCTAATACTTGACAAACTTTTTGCCCAAATAAAACCTGTAATATCACCTTACCAGTTTGGATTTATGCCAGGTAGAAGTACACTTTCTAACTTGATTATTTATGAAAATTTTATAACCAATGCTTTTAAAGAAAAAAAACAAGTAGACTCTGTCTATACTGATTTTAGTAAAGCCTTTGATTCAGTTTCCCATAAAATTCTCATTTGGAAATTAGAAAAGCTTGGTATACGTGGCAGTATATTAGCCTGGTTTGAAAGCTATCTTACTGGAAGACAACAAATTGTTAGAATAAAATCCTCATTGTCGGAAAAAATTTATGCAACAAGTGGAGTTCCACAGGGTTCACACCTTGGCCCAATATTATTTATCTTGTTTATAAATGATCTTACAAAAATATTTCATGATGTATTTATCTTACTTTTTGCTGATGACCTCAAAATTTTTAGAATAATTCAAAATATTTATCATTGCAACATTCTTCAAGATAATATCAACAAATTGTTAATTTGGTGTAATGAAAATAGACTTTACTTAAATATCTCAAAATGTCATATAGTTAGATTTTCTCGAATAAAAAATCCAGTGATCTTCAATTACAACATTGATAACAATACTCTGGAGACATTAACACAAATTAAAGACTTGGGCATCACTTTTCAATCTAATCTTTCATTTGTTAACCACATAACAGAAATCTCTAATAAGGCCTTAAAAATGTTGGGATTTATAACTAGGCTAACTAGAAATTTTAACAATATTAAGTGTATAAAACTGTTATATTTTGCATA
This sequence comes from Limnephilus marmoratus, assembly GCA_917880885.1. Lineage (NCBI taxonomy): Eukaryota > Metazoa > Arthropoda > Insecta > Trichoptera > Limnephilidae > Limnephilus > Limnephilus marmoratus. The sequence goes on along the minus strand of OU862922.1, from coordinate 6,350,617 downwards.
TGTTAGAAGTCAACTTGAATACAATTCTCCCGTCTGGAACCCATATTACAATATACATGTACAAACTGTTGAAAGAATACAAAACAAATTCTTACGTTTTCTTAATTTTAAAATGGGTATTCCAGCAGTTATGTTGAACTACAATACTATTTTGAATGATATGAATATGCTGAAATTGTCAGACAGAAGAACTTTCACTGACTTGGTATTTCTGTATAAAATTCTAAATGATTTAGTTGACAGTCCGATATTGCTCGAATTGATAAGCTTCCGGATTCCAATACGTAATACTAGAAGTCAGGATTTATTTCAGTGCAGTAATTCTGGAACTAACTATCATATGTATTCCTCTTTGCCCAGAATACTAATGGAGGGAAACAATTATACCAAGTCAGTGGACATCTTCAATTTATCTTTAAACAAATATAAAATATTGTTACGAAGGCAGTTCAGTTATGTACAATAAATACTGTGTATTTCTTACTATTCATATGTAAAAGCCCCGAAAAAGGGCGTTAATAAATAAATAAATAAATAAATAAAAATATGCCACGCCCTTCCGCGCCGGCCGTCCAATCCTGTCCTACAACGGCGTGGCCCCGGTTTTTAATATCTATCCGGTTTTCGAAACGGATGTGTGCGGTGTTAATCCGATAGATTGTCGGATCAGACAATCGGAAAGAAAAACCTGATGTTTGCGCCCGGCCTTAAAATCGTTGCGGATCTTGCTCGATCATAGATTTGTATGAAATTCACACTTGCCGCCTTGTTCCGGCGTAAGCCCCAATACATCCCGACACCTCAACCAGCCCACTTCCAGTCGCAAGGAAGCTTGCACGCATCGTCTGCTTTAACATCCGATATTTTGTCGTTTCGTTTTTTAAACGGAACAGAGCGTCCGACAACCGATTTTTGTATCCTACGTTTTGCAATTGTTTTTCCACCTCCGAAAACTTTTTTTTCGGAGGTGGAAACGGGGCCTTATCGGCCGGCCGCAAACACCAACATTTTATGGCTTATGTCTTCGGTACTATTTGGTTTAAAAAAATCAAAGAATGCTCTAATAAATTAATATGATACATTTGTAAACAACGTGAAATTTCGATGTAGGAGACAACCTGATTAGTCTGGGGTTTGCACCATACAGATGAAAGTTCCCACAATATTCCGTTTCGGGAATATTGCTTAAAAATAAATTCCGGTGAATTTATTTACACAACACCAGGCACAGTTACAAAATGTAAGATTATTAATTTATTAGTATGGAAATAATATGAAAATCTCAATAGTTTAATTTGAATATTGTAGATGGCAGCACTTCCGTTTGTATCTGGTACGTGGAGCGACAGACGTTAGTGTATTCGGTAGCCCAGTCAGATCTTATTTATTATCACTATCACACAAAATTCGAGCTTAAAAAATGCGAGTAGGTCTATGGTCATCCCTGGTCTATGCTAGGAGCTTAGGACCCAATCACAGGATAAAAAATAGTAAAATCAATGAGATTAGTAAAACGTATTTACTTTTAGACTGGGAGGCGAGATAGATAAACCCTACGTCATCGAGTACACGGATGAAACTACTTTGTAGTGATAATGGACATTTAGAAAACCTTAAAAAAGCTGGTCTGCCGGAGCGCCTCTTGGCAGGAGCCGCGCAGTCATGGAAATAGTGAGAGATTTTTTTCGAAAAAATTACGTCGGTAAATATCGGTTCGGACTGGCCACGCTTATTACGAATAATTTTTAGAAAAAAACTTTAGATTCGCCTTAATTACTATAAAAGGAAACTTTTTGGCTTTGGGGCGGCGGAAAATAATGCATTTTAATTTTCAATTGCATAAAACCAAAATTCACTTCGCGAACCGACCCAGCGAAAATCCGCGGCCGTAACTGTCACTGTTATGTTGGTATCCTTGATAAATTAACAAGAGCTAATACGACTGTAGCCGACTTCGTGAGATAATGCGCGTATATGAAATTTGTCTAGCGGGCTTGTTTGTGTAACATGGTTTGTGATACAAAAGAAAGTGCCCCTTTATAACGCCTGCTCGCGTCAACGCAAGAAAAACATCCCAGTTTTCAACTGGTTTAGCGGCTACGCTAGGTTTGTGTAACATGGTTTGTGATTCGCGGTATTTCATGTAGGTATCCCACGAAGTCGGCTGCAGTCCATAACAGTGACAGCTACGGCCGCGGATTTTCGCTGCCTCGGTTCGCGAAGTGAATTTTGGTTTTATGCAATTGAAAATTAAAATGCATTGTTTTCCGCCGCCCCAAAGCCAAAAAGTTTCCTTTTATAGTAATTAAGGCGAATCTAAAGTTTTTTTCCAAAAATTATTCGTAATAAGCGTGGCCAGTCCGAACCGATAATTACCATTACGTCATCGAGTACACGAACGGGAATGGTGGAAATTGAGAAAAAAGCAGGTCTGCCAACCGGCAGCCTGGCACGTTCGCAGGCAGCCGACGTCAGTGGGTAAATTTAACGTCATCGAGTACACGAATAAAACCAACGAATAACTATAGTCCAAATCATTCCATTTAAGAATTTATTGGTATGTTATTGGTCTGCCGACCAGCAGCCTGGCAGCTTTTTGTGTACGATTTTTTAAAGTTTTTTTTTTAAATTTTTTGTTTATCTTTATTATTATTTTTCTTTCACTATATTTAAAAAAAAACTTTGAATGCCATATTTAAAAAAAAAAACAAGCGAAAATGATAAAAAAAAAATTATTTGAGAGTTCCGAGAGTACCTATCGTGACATCTTAAATAACAAAATGTGTTTTAAATTTCAGAGCTCACAATGCGATTTGTTTCTATCGAGGAATTTCGGATAATTACCTTGTCGGCTCTGTAAATGTATAGGTATAGATCTAAGAGTATGGATATTAGAGAGACGGCATGTAAAGTGTGCACACCCTCCCGAAGTGTGATTTTTAAAAAATTTTACCGAACGGTTTTTAGACGGCTGACATTGGCTTTTACACCTCGGTCGCGTATAGAGCTCCCAGTAAAACGTTCATAAAACATAGAAAAATGGTCCAGTGCGCCGTAAAGTTCTGTAAAAGTAGTTCTATGAAGACCTTTAAGAAGAAATACGGTCTTACCTTTCACGTGTAAGTTTAAACATAGCTTAAATACATTTTATAATTTTCGGCGTGTTCATTTCAACCGCGATCGCCATGAGCCCGATATTAACACGTGACTCCGACTGCCAATGGGCCGAATCAGTCAACTTAAATTATAATAATTAATAATTACCTAAAATTTTTAATGTATTTATTAATCATAACGCACAAATATAAAGTTGAGATTTACACATATCATAGGTATGTGTTTTTTATCATTTAGCTTATTAATTTTTAAACATTTTTACTTTGTCTTTTTTGCACTGTTATTTTTGGTTTTTTTTCCTAATAATTTAACACTCCTTTTATATATGTTTACAATGTTAATTTGTAATCACTGTATTGTTATGTAAAATTCACATTGACATGCCCCCGTGGTCGAGGGGTAAAGCTCTTTACTAGCAATCCGGAGGTCGCGGGTTCAAATCCCGGTGCGCGCAAATAAATTTTATTCGATTGATTTGTGTTTTCAACATTTTATAATTAAAAATAATATAAGATATATTTCCGGCACTTTCAGGTGGAACATACTCTCAGTATCGCCCTGGTGTAAGACCACCAATTAGAATTGAAATGTTGCTTGAAATGGCTTTAGCTGTGTTTGTTGACTAGATCTGGTACTTCCCCACCTTCCTCGTCCCCATCTTCTTCCCCTCCCCACATCTTCAGCCTCACAACATACATGCCATAGTCTCTCTGGCTCCAGATGGAAGCAGTTTCGATTCTTGTGATATGTATATGTACTAACTAACTAACCATCACGCCGTTTCCCCGCAGGGGTAGGCAGAGAGGACGGACCGCCAAACAACTCGGTCTTGGCACACACTCTTTGCCTCACTCACATTCATACATCGTCTCATACATTCTCTTCTATTATTCTGGCTTTTGACATGACCCGATTCAAGTATCTGATTCACTTGATCGTGCCATGTCTTCCTCGGGCGTCCCCGACTTCTTCTACCATTCACATTCGCGTCGTATATTCTTCTTACACTACTTCCTTCGTTCATTCGCTCTACATGCCCAAACCATCTGAGGGTCCCCTTCTTAATCTTACTCATTATGCTTACATCAGCCTTACATTCTTTGCGGATATCCACATTTCTCACACGATCATACATTGTTTTACCACACATACGTCTCAGGGATCTCATTTCAACAGCATTAAGTTTACTTTCATCCTTCCTCTGCCAGTTCCATGCCTCACTGCCATACATCAGGGTAGGTACCAGGACTCCATTGTGGACTGCTAGCTTCGCTTTTTTTGACAGATTTTTATTAGCGCCAACGGCATTCAGTCCACCATTAATGGAGTACCTTAATGCCTTAATGGAGTTTACTTATGTATATGTATATATATATATATACATATATAGATTTAAAATGTCCGTTTTCTTGAAAATTCACCTCAAGGGTGCAGTATGAACGTATCTATATACATACATAAAATTTAATAATATAATTTTTTATTAATAAAGGTTTCCAAAAGACCCTGAGAGAAAAAGAAAGTGGGTTGATGCCTTAAATCGGAGTGATGACTGGTTTCCAATCAAATCAACCCGCATTTGCTCCTATCACTTTTCGCAAGATTGCTTCTATACAACTGAGAAAGGATTTATAAAATTGCACAGATATACAGTATCTTCGCTTTCAATTGAAAAGATACTAAATATTTTATTGCAATAACGCTTTAAAAAAATTCGGAATTGCGCTGGATATCAAATACAATTTTTTTTTCAGCCTACGACTGAATCAGCAGACCCATTAGCCTACAATAGATCACATGAGTTACTCGATGAAGTGGAAGACACTCTCGTAAAAAAAACTTAGATTATAAGCGAGGAAGTGGAGAACGCTCTTCATTGAACGCAAAAAAGAGCTAGAAAGTTTGAAAGCGTCACGTAGACGGCAGTTAAAAAAGATTGCCAGTTTGCAGGGGATTTTTACATGTTTACAAGAAGGCTGGTTTCACAGTGGAAGCATTTCGTGCTTTGAAGATGAAGGCTGAAGCTTCAAGTAAAAAAATACTCTGCGGACTAGTGATCGATGAAATGGCCATAATGACTAAGATCGAATTTGATGGCTCCAATTACCATGGATTTATTGACATAGGTGCTAAGTTAGACGGCGATTGCCTGACAAGGGCAAAAGAAGCCTTTGTCTTAATGGTTGTAGCAATCAATGATAGTTGGAGGTTGCCTGTTGGATTTTTTTTAGTAAATGGAATTTCCGGTGAACAAAGGGCAAATTTGGTATGTAAATGTTTGGAAAAGATTCATCTTACGGGTATTGATGTGGTATCTTAAACGTTTGATGGGTGTCCGGCGAACATTTCTATGGCCAAAATTTTAGGCTGTTCGTTCGATCCTACACAATTAAAAACTTTTTTCGAACATCCATCTACTAAAGAAGATGTTTGCATATTTTTAGATGCCTGCCACATGATAAAATTAGTTCGAAACGCTTTTCAAGCCAAAAAAGTAATAGTTGATGAAAATAAGATTGAAGCCAAATGGAATCATTTGAAAAGCTTAAATCAAATTCAAAATGATGAAATATTACATTTTGCGAACAAATTGAGGCCGATACATATAAATTTTCAAAATCAAAAAATAAAAGTTAAATTAGCAACACACTTGTTCTGTGAGAGCGTTGCTGACTCTCTAATTTTATACCTTAGTTATTTCATAATCTTTTTTTTTTAATTAAGTAAACGCTGAGGAAGTGAGCATTGCTCAGGAAATATGTCGGTTTTTATAAACAATAAACGTGGTTAAAACTAAGAAAACTATTAATTATGAAAAAGAAATTCGTTCAGCAAATAATACGTAATGGGCTATTATATTTTGTGCTTAAAATACGAAAAAAAAACTGAGGAACGTTTTTTAATTAAAAAATAAATTAAATAATGAGCCCATTACCAGTTCGGCCCTTCCCTGTAAAGCGCTCTCCCTCCCCCCGATCGCTGAGCGGTAACCCCGTCTGTATCCCCACTCTCCGCCGCCGAAAAATGGAGACAGCTACACTGGTTTTGGCGGTATAATAGGTTCCGAAATGTTTATGCCGCTTCCTTACAATCATAGTTCCATGGTATAGATATTATCTTCAAAAATAACATATTTCTTTAGGAACTTAAAAAGGTAAGATTTTCAGGAGAAACGAGTTAAATGAGATTAGTAGAAATTCGGAAAGCAAGGCCTAAAGATTATCATAAATTATTGGCCCATAGTGATAATTAATTTATTTTTTTAAAGAAAGACAAACATTCCCGGGCTACGAATAACCTGATAATATGTATTTGAAACTCCTACTACCACCACAGTAAGCGGAAAATGTTGCTTGTGTCGTGATGGAGAACTTAGCCAGCCGAGGAATCGAATACGCGACGCCCGGGTGGGACCCAAACGCGATGCCAACTCAGCCACCGATCGTACGAATTTAAAATGTCTCATGAAAAAAAGCTTTTGTAGATATTTTTCTTTGTAAAAAAGCTACCCAATTTTCCAATTATGTTGAATGTCAAGTGTGCTAAACTTTATCAAGAAGTATAATAATTCTGCTTAAAGGGGTAGCAAAAGGGTTTTCGAAATCTCATGCAGACTGTCGCCTTCTTCTTGTTGTGAAGGTCAAGTATGCAAAATTTCATCAACCTCGAAATAAAACTTCAGATTTGTATAAAAAAAACAAAGCCACGTCGCAACATACACTCTTCTTTGTATATATGTCTACATCTATCTTCTATCTATCTATCTATACAATCTATAATCTATCTATCTATATAATCTATAATCTATCTATCTATATAAATAAAAATGAATGACCGAAACGGATAATTGAAACACCAAATTGGATAATTCTTTTTTTTTGTGTACGTTATTGTCGGGACAAGGTTTGTATAAAACCACAGGTAAGCTTTGGTATTATGAAATTTGTATAAAAAAATGCAAAGGGTGGCACGCGAGCTGTTTGAAAACTGAATGTAGGTAACGGGACTGAATGTATGGAATGCGGGAGGGGGAGGGTAACTCGGGTGGGGGGTTCGCGGGAGGGGGAGGGGAAACCAGGAGGGGGGGGAACCTGGGAAGGGGAGGGAAACTCGGGAGGGGGGTTCGCGGGCCGGGGGAAGGGGGGGGGTGGAGTGGGGAGAGGGAATGTGAAGGGGGCGGAGTGGGAACACGAGAGGGGAAGGAGACGCAGGAGAGGAAGGGGAGGCGGAAGGGGAACGGGACGAATGGGAAAGCACACGTAGGGAGAAACAATTTCTTTATTAAATGGCATAGCAATGCATGCCGGGAACCAGCTAGTTTAGAATTAAGGAAAATAGACATTAATTATTGTAAGTTTCGTCCTGAAAAATGATTGACAGAATGTAGGGTGGCTTGTTATCTCTGAAAGTTTCGGAACATTGTTTTTGGGCATGTATTTTCCGTCAAATACATAATATTCCATGATAAATAACTAATGTAGTAGGTACCAGACAACTAGGAAATTAGTACCTAAAGTTCGTCTATTGGCTTCATACAATGTATTGGGTAGGAGTATACATAGTCACCAACTGATCTCAAGGCGAAAATTGTTAGAGGGCAAACTGTTTGCAGATCGTACTTTACGATTTATTAAACGGGAGTCAAGGTTAAATAGAGCAAAGCGGCCAAGTTCAGTATTTACATTGGGCACGCTAAATATCGGCGATCTAGAAAGTATTTCAATTCATTCTAGATAAGGAATTAGGTACACGTATCTCGAATTTCGTATTTTATATCGGAGTTAGTAGGTATAGCATACTAAACATTTTCGCCAAAGTTAGTTCATTGCGTTTTTGACACGTCCTAAGATTTTTCATAGTTAGGGGGCATACCTACATTAATTGCGGGAGCGGTTTTTTTTTCAATCTAGACCCATCCCCCCTTGATGAGATAAATGGGGCCACTTTGGGCCACTTCGTGTATTCTTTTCAAGTAACGTGAGATTTTGCTGGACACCCTCCCCTTTTGAGCTCACGTAATTAATGTATGCCCCCTTATGTGTTATAGAATAATGAAAAGTTATATATTTTAAGATGAAAATTTATTAATTTACTTTATTTAATCTGATAAATACAATGTCGAACTGTATATTTATATTTTTAATTAATTATTTAAATTAAAAGATAGTTTGTTTTTACCACGCCCCAGATCTACATTCAATGAAACAAAGTCTGATTTCGAAATTAATTTTAGGTGAATGAGATTAGTTTTATTGTGTCTTAAGACCCGGCTTCCCGCATTTCAACTGATTTATTACTATTACATATTTTCCTTAAGACGCCGTTACCCGAATTTCTACTGATTTCTTGCAAACCTCCCTTAAACATTTGAAGTTTTTTAGCTCTTAAAAAAATATAATATGTTATTTTTGAAGATAATATCTAGACATTCCCCGCGCCGAAACGCAAATTATATAAAATTCCCTCGATAGAAAAAAATCGCAAAGTTGCTCGAAAAATTGTTATAAACACGTTTGTTTCAGTTATTTTAGACGAGTCGTGTTTTATTAAACATATTCACAATTTTCATTTAAATATTATCGTTTTTAATATTAGCGCGTTCACTCTAACAATCGTATTTACATATTTCTTCATCTTCTTCTTTTTGAGCGGGTACACCGCGCCTTAAATCTATATTAATAAATTAATAAATATTAATAAAAATAAATCGCCGAAATGTATGTACGCGCATAACATACGAACGACTGCACCAAATTGGATAATTCTTTATTTTTGTGTTCGTTATTGTAAGGACAAGGTTTGTATCTACTGGTGAGCTCTGGCATTATGAAATTTGTATCAAAAATGCAATTGGTGGCAAGCGAACTGTTTGAAAACTGAATTTAGCGGGAATTAGGTAATGCGTAGAATGCGGGAGGAGGAAGGGAGGGGTGAACTCGGTTAGAAGGTTCGCGGGAGGGGGGAAGGGAACCCGGGAGGAGGTTTGGGAACCTGGGAGGGGTGAGGGGAACTCGTGAAAGGAAAGGGAAGCGGAAGGGCAACGGGACGAATAGGAAAAATCACGCAGGGAGAAACAATTTCTTTATTAAATGGCATAGCAATGCATGCCGGGTACCAGCTAGTAGCTTACATAATAATATATTTTTGGAAAAATATACCGTTTTACCTATATTTAGACCAACATTAACATTTAACATTCACGTTTAACATTTCTCCGTTAGTTCCATTGGGGAACGTACCCATACTACGTGACACTTTTAGGGGGGGGGGGGTCTTCAAAATGTCACGCTCGGTACAAATGAGAGGCGGGTTGCTTAGGTTTTTGGTCACCGGGGGGCGGGGGGGGGAGGTTAAGAGGTAATAGCACCGGTGAGAAATCTCGACGGTAGGTATTTTAAAAAATTCTCGCTATCGCACCGCGCTCAAAAAAGAACTAGCTATCGATGTGTTGGTGAGACCACGTGAGTGTTTGGCTTGTACACCCTCTCGCCCCCTCTGCGTCTCATGCCTACCGTCTTTCACCTCATACCGCCATATCCAATATTCTGTTTAGATAAAGCATGTTTCGACTTATTTCGTCGCTAATGAAGTTTTTGAATCGGCCTTGCGGTGTGACAGAAAAAGGGCCCATTATTTTTAAACGCACGAGGTCTGCTATTGTCGGTTATTTATAAATATCTTCGATGGGTATTGTAACAATGTCTTCTGTTCACGCTTATTACCGACAAATTACGAATTATTTTACTAGAACTCTATGTAGGTTAGTAGTTTTAAAGTTTTCACTGTATTTGCGTTTATAAATATGCAGTCACACCAACTACATCGAATTATTATATACATACAAATGATTATTCTCTATGATACATTAGTTATTATTGAAAATTAGTATTAACCTCTCAGGCCTCGGGCCTGTTTTTCGAAAAGTCAAAATATTTCCGCTTTCCAATAAATTCCAAATAACTTTAATATTTGTGAACGCATCCGAAAACTAAAAACTGTTTTTGAAAGATGATGAAATACGCTTTCAAATTTTATAATTCGAAATAAACATATAATTTTGTTTTTATTTTATTAATAACTAGCAGACCCGGCCACACGTTGCTGTGGCTAACGAAACACAACGCCATTTACCCAACCTTTATAAAATCCACACCATCCGCTCGCCAGCTGCCCGCTGCGCGCTGCCCTTTGCCTAAATTGAATATTTGAATTTCTTGGCTTTTCTCTACTATAATAAGCATTTATTATACACATAAACCTTCCTCTTAAATCACTCTATCTATTGGTGAAAACCGCATGAAAATCTGTTGCGTAGTTTAAAAGATTTATGCGCACATACATTTTGAGCGACTTCATTTTATACTATGTAATGATGATGATACCACAAAACTTAAATTTCTACTCATATAATTTGGCACTTACCTATCTTATTAAAAAAAAAACTCAAAAATGCATATGCAACAAAAATGTATTTTTGACCGATTATCTCTATCTCTACATATTATAAAGTCCCCCGCGCCGTCTGTCTGTCTATTCGCGATAAACTCGAAAACTACTGAACGGATTTTCCTGCGGTTTTCACCAATATACAGAGTATTTCGTGAGGAAGGTTTAAGTATGCAATTTGTCAATGATTTGTGTAAATTGGTTGAAACATAACGATAATTGTTAGAAGTGTCGGAAATAAGTCCAGCCGCCTGGTAGCTTTCATCGAAAACGCTGCACAATCCTTTTGGGATATAACAAAACAATTAATGGTGGGATATTCCTCTTTTATAGATCTACAAAAAAGTCCGCGAAGGCATATATCTATCTTTTACGGATAGCTTACTATACACATTATATCTAAAATGCAATTGATAAGAATAATAAGATAAGAAGATAGAATGCGTATAGTAAAAGATAGAGCCATCGCGGACTTTTTTGTAGACCTATAAAAGAGGAATATCCCACCAAGCGTTGTTTTGTTATATCCCAAAAGGATTAGGCAGCGTTTTCGATGAAAGCTACCAGGCGGCTGGAATTTTTCCGACACTTCTAACAATTATCGTTATGTTTCAACCAATTTACACAAATCCTTGACAAATTACATACTTAAACCTTCCTCACGAAACACTCTATCTATTGGTGAAAACCGCATGAAAATCCGTTCAGTAGTTTTCGAGTTTATCGCGAACAGACAGACAGACAGACAGAAAGACGGCGCGGGGGACTTTACTTTATAATATGTAGAGATAAAAAAGGTTTAAAAATAGCCCACCTTAAGTTTTTTTCTAATTAAAATTACGATAACGAAAAAGATAAAAGCACTTACATATTTTATTAGACAATTAAATCTAAATGGATTTATTGTGTTGTGTGTATCATACGTGTGAGTTGACATGTTTGTAAATAATAATGTTTAAAATGTTAGATATATCGCTTGCTGAGGTTTGATTTGTACTCCTGTATTTTTGAGTTTCTTTAAGCAGTAAATACAAAAAAGGATGTGTTAGTTCGTTCAAAATTCAATCAAAAATGTTGGTCTTTTACCTATAGATAGATTTACCTACACATTTTTTTAAAATATTTATTACAGTCAGTTTGAAATAAAGGAAACAAATATATAATTTTTTTAAACTTCAAAACTTTTTATTTTTATTTTCAACTTTATAAAACCTTAAATTGTAATATTTAATTACATGAAGACAATATTAGCGAAACTTCAACCCAAGGCTTCAGGCCCAACTTCATAGTACAAAAAAAAGTGCAAAAATCACTTACTTCGCAATTTTTGCAATAAAATAAAAGCACTTAGAAAAAAAACCAACAACGCTAAAGACTTTGTACCAGTTCACATAAGGAAAAAGGTTGAAGCAAACGTTTTACGTATGAGAAAAGCTATAGTTTGAGCAGTAAATTACAGAAAAGAGCAAGAAAACACGGCACAAAGTGATAAAGTAAAAAATCTGAAAATGAACAAAAAAATGCCGCAAACCATGTTTTTGGTGATCATACAAAATGTTCGTCATACTATTGCAAGTCGGAGAAGTATACTAATGATCCAAATTTAGTAAGCGATCTTCAAGATTGTGGAACAGGACTGATATTCAACAATTATTGTCGTCTCTAATAGCAAATGCAGAAAGTCTTATTATTAACGTGACAAATAACACTGTGGAGCAATTCAACAACGTTATAGCCAAATTTATAGGCGGAAAAAGAGCAAATTTTACAAAAATGGGATAACTTCAGCAGTTGAGCTTCTTGAGCAGTAACTTCGTGGAATAGTGAAATGACAACCCATTCACGAATACAAAAAAAATCCAAGGCCACAGTCCTGGCAACTACACGAAGCATTTTATTGAAAGAAAACGACGTTCGAAGGAGACAATACAGAGGTGTCGAAAAATAAAACTAAGGTATTACGAAAACACGACAGAAAAGAGAAAAAAAGTTACAGGGCCTGATGAAAATTATGGTCAATTGGAATTAGATCCAGATATGCCAGCTGAATTATTTGAAACGATAAAGAGGAATTTTTCAAAGAATTATCTCCATCGAATAAGGATGAACTCGAAAGGAATACGGTGGGCCAAAGCAATAATAATTTGTGGACAATTGAAAGGCGTAAGCGGCTTACAGCTTCTAACTTTGGACAAAAATATGTAAGCTACGGCCAAAAACTTCAGTTGCGAGAGTATTAAACTCGCTACTGTACTCGCCATTTAAAGGAAATATGGCCACAAATTATGGGAAAGAAAATGAAAACCAAGCAATTGAGCAATTTACAAAAGAAACAAAATTAGAGGTATTCGCCTGTGGACTATTTATCGATGAAAACAAAAACTTTTTAGCGGCAAGGATTTAGATTTATTTTTAGAAGGCCTTTTTGGCAAGGATTCTATAATTGAAGTGAAATGCCCATATAGTATAGTAAATATGTCACCAGAAGAAGGATTTGAACAAAAAAAATTGATAACTGTAAAATTGAAGACAATGCTTCAACATTAAAACGGAATCACAATTACTTCTACCAAGTACAAGGCCAGTTACACATTACTCGTCGTAAATACTGTTATTTTGTCGTGTGGAGTCCTAAAGGTTTGCCGTATGAAAAAATTGAAAGGGACGATTCAATCTGGCAAAAAATTGAACCACTGTTAGAAAAACTTCTACCACCAATGCCTTTTACCAGAAACAATTGACGGTCGCATATCAAGAAATTTACCGGCGAGAGAAAGATCTAAATCATAAATTGTTTAAAATTCATTGTATAGTGGTAAAAAATTTTGTACAATAAAGTGTTTACAAACAAAAAATTTCAATTAATCACTGAAGGCAATGTAAGCGACTCTCAACTAAAAATTTGAAACAGATTTTTTTTTAAAACATAAACCTCACATTGGAGGCACCGAGGAAAAATAATCGCTCAGGGACTTTGTTGGAGAAGTTGTTGGACATCATTGGAGAAGCTGTGTGGAGGGTATTTTTAGGATAAGGAAGGAAAGGAAGTTTTGGGTAGGGAAAAGGTAGGTAAAAGTATGAAATGATGGTGGAGAGTCCAGCTGTAGAGATCAAAAGATCTTCCTCTTCCAGTTTCTCCCAATCCGGCCCGCCACGCAGTAAGTGGACAAAATTATCCGCCACCAAAACCCATGCAGACCTCATCCGTGAACCCGGGAACCCAGGCTCTGTCACCAAACATAGAGGACCACTTGCGGTGACCAAGTGGCGGGGGTGTTGGTTATCCAATAAATGGTTCCCGGGGCGATGGTACCTAAAACGCCTCCCAAATTGAAAATTTATTATAGTACTTGACATAAAAAAATTTAATTTTGCACAATTTTAGTATGAAAGCTCGGTCAGTATTGGTATACCGCGATGAGTCACTAAACAGAAAAAAAACGAATAAAAAATATCGATTACTCGGGCAAGGACAACACTAGTCTACCGATAAAATTCTTTACATCACTACTTCGCATTATATGTATGTATTTGTCAAAACCCACGTTCCCCGGCCCCCCTCAGGAGAAATGAGCGAAAGGGACACCTGCACGTCGGGCCGAAAATACCTAAATAAAATCTTCGAAATCGATGTTTTGTATTCCCCATTTTTCTTCTCCAAAACTGGACGGATTTAAAAATTTTTTTTCACTAACTGTATTAAAAGAAAATATTCTATGTCGGTACGTTTTGCTTTTTTTCAAAATACATTGTTTAGTTTGTATACTGAACGTTTTTTGACGGCGTTTAAATTAGGCAATTTTATTCATTTTTGGAAGGTCGTAACTTCTATGAGAAGTAAATTATCAAAAAAAACAAAACGTACCGACACGCTAGTGGTCAATATCTATATTATGTAAAAAAAAAATTTTGCTCTAGGGTCAAAATCCAGAGAGATAAACGGGGAATACGTTTGTATAGAAAAGCGCAGCTAGTATTTCCTCTTAAAAATTGCAAAAAGTTGGTCACGTAGTATGGGTACGTTCCCTTACTTACCTACATATTTTTAATGTTTTTAGGGGCTCTTACATAGAAATAGTTAATAAAATTATATTACTTGTAGAAAGTTATTCAAATATTTTTTTGTTCTACATAACTGAACTGCCCCAGCAACACTATTTTGAAAAAAAAAACACAATATTAACCTTCATTAGTGTTAATTAATAAGCAGTAGGTACATGTTATGAGTTATGATAAATATCTAAAAAATCTTGACTTCCAGTAGGCTGGTATTGGTGAAAACAGAGCCTTTAACCAGCCAGCGGCCGAAAATCCACATTTCGTCGAAAGATGTTCTTACGATCGTACAGGGCGGTTCCAATGAGAAAGATTAATTATTCTCCGTACCAGCTTTTAAAAATAATAACTCAATATCGATTCTATTTCACTCCAAATTTGCTTTAATTTATACCTACATCCAAAAATGCTGAAAGGCGTGATGATAAAACTTTTAAAATTAGGTACCTTTTGTAATTATTTTTTGATCGGAAGTATTTATCAGTTTTCAATAATATCATTAATATCTAAGCAAAATAAGAATGTAAAAAAATCTGAAATATATTAGTTTGTTTGAAATATATTAGTTTGTTTTATTTAAATTATATTAAAATTCTGAAATATACTTTACTAGATAATGTATTGATTTATTTTACTGCATCGACTACATGATTAGGGAACGTACCCACCCATACTACGTGACCAACTTTTGCAATTTTTAACCCCCCCCCCCCCCCCTCCCCCGCCCCCCCGGTGACCAAAAACCTATGGCCCCCGCCGCTCATTTGTACCATGTGTGGTATTTTGAAGACCCCCCCCCCCCGAACAGGTCACGTAGCATGGGTACGTCCCCTTATATGATTTGAAATGGGTGTTGTATAATACAACTTCTTTTTTGAAAATTTAACTAATCTGCCAACGACCTATGGTATCCGGTATAACCCTATTATAAGTACTAAAATAAACACTTTTTCTCAAAATTTAAAACACACGTTTACTAGATAAAAGAACAGTCTTTCGAAATCAATTTATATTTGTTTGTGGAAAAGAGTCAATACGTCTAAAATCTGATTTAAAAATGACATATTTATGGTTTTCTCTGGTTATACCCTCTTAATAACAAAACGTAAAAGTAACAAAATGGAAAGCATAAAAATTATAGAAAAAGTGTACAAATAAACTTTCGCGAAAATGCCAAACTACACAATTTGAGTAATGGCAATATGCTGTGTCCACAAAAAACGATTTTTGAGATAAATTACTTGAAACTTTCATGGACATTTTGTTATTTCCTCGCTAACTAAGAGTAGTAACAATTTCAAATTCGGTTGACCCTTCATTTATAATGTTGTTAAAAAAATGTACAAACATATTACGTATTTTGAAATTCAAGCCAAAACGATGTATCTATACAATATACCATCTATAGGTAGGTATTATAGCACGGGCGCGTATACTTTTTAGATTTGGCAATAATAAGAGATCATGGAGCCAATTTATTGATTTGTTATTTTTATTCATTTTTCCGTGTCTGAAAATTCATTCTTTCGATATTTACGTAAACATAATATCGAAATATAATATTTAATATTAAATGAAAGAACACACTTTGTAAAACACCACTTTTTATTATAATTGATATTTAAAAGCCAACCAGGTTTCGCTCGATCTCGAGCTTCATCAGGGCTATTATAACAACTAAAGTTAATTATCTACAGACATACATATATAAAAGACATTAACAGGATGAGTGAAAGAGCTAACAATATTATAGGCAACACCCTATTGGTGCCAGAAAGTGAAGCAAATTGACAAGAGGGAGACAACAATAATTACAGGATGAGTAAGTAAAGGGGGGGAGGGAGAGGGAAGGAGTTGTTTAAGAAGAGTTTAGCGGAATAAATTAAAAATGGGACTATCAGATAAATTGATTTGGTTATTAATAATATTTGATTTATTATTAACGGCTTTTTTTATTTCGAGGGCTTCTAGATTGTTTAACCTAATTCCGATTCCATTTTTATGTAATATTTTAGTCCCGGAGGTTTTATCGAATGAGTGGTTAGTTTCTAGTAGATGGTTTGCAAATTCTGAAAAAGCATTACTATTTAAACATCTTAGATGTTCTTTAATTCTTATGTTTACATTTCGGGCCGTTTTTCCAATGTAAAATGCAGAGCAATCATTACAACTTAGTTTATATACGCCAGAGTGGCTAAATTTATCATCAATATCTTTAGTGTTAATTAAATATTTACCTAAGTTGTTATTGGTGTAAAAGGCGGGTTTTATTTCCGGAGGGAATTTTTTTACGCTTAACGAAGAAAAGTTACAAAGTGTGTTCTTTCATTTAATATATAATGTCACACCACAAAGTGTTTGCTTCCTTCGATAAAAATATAATATTTAACTCTATTGTTGGATACAAAAGGCGACCTTGGTTTCTAGTAGTTGCTAAGATAAAATAAACATCGACAGATCATGGCGAATATAACAAAATGTATTTGCCATTATTTTGAAAAAAAAATGTTTTCGCGAAAGGTTCACTTAACACACTGGCGATTGATTTTTGATGTACCTAAGAATGGTATTTTATCATTTTTTGTATAGGTACTGTCTGAACTTTAGACCTTAGAATTTAACTATATTTAGCCAGGACTCACACCTCTCGAGATCCTACATAAAACATTAGGTGAGAACTCTCATAGCTAGTTAGATAAATTGTCAACAGATGTCAGAAGGTACAAAACTCTAGTCAGACAAGGAAATTGTTCTATAAATAGCTGTTTTTTAGGGTGATATACCCTCTTTCTCCTCTTCGCTTCGCTGAAACCACACTTAATTAACTAGTAACTCCTTGGTCTGTCTCGGGTAGTTTGTATCTTCCGGTTATTAAAATGTAATTGGAAATAGAATCAATAAACTCAAGAGTCCCTTAAAAATTGTCCTGAAGATGAGTCTTTCATTACCAGTTCCTTACCTTAAAACTTTACAGGTACAATATAACATTAGAAGTATGTAGGTGTATTATTTTTAGACATCGGATTATTATGCATGTGCATATTATGCATAAAGCATCTTGGATTTTTTTTTGGTCGTTAGCGGATATTTTAGTCTTTTTGGTAGTTGGTGCATATTTTAGTCTTTTTGGTAGTTAGTGCATATTTGAGTCTTTTTGGTAGTTAGTGCATGTTTTAGTTTTTTTCATAGTGCATATTCGAGTCTTTTTGGTAGTTACTGCATATTTTAGTATTTTAGGTAGTTAGTGCATATTTTAGTCTTTTTCGTAGTTAGTGCATATTTGAGTCTTTTTGGTAGTTAGTGCATATTTAAGTATTTTTGGTAGTTAGTGCACATTTTAATTTTTTTTCGTGGTTAGTGCATATTTGAGTCTTTTTGGTACAATATAACATTAGAAGTATGTAGGTATATTATTTTTAGACATCGGATTATTATACATGTGCATAATATGCATAATGCATCTTGGATTTTTTTTGGTCGTTAGCGGATATTTGAGTCTTTTTGGTAGTTAGTGCATATTTTAGTCTTTTTGGTAGTTAGTGCATATTTGAATCTTTTTGGTAGTTAGTGCATATTTTAGTGTTTTTCATAGTTAGTGCATATTTGAGTCTTTTTGGTAGTTAGTGCATAGTTTAGTCTTTTAGATTTTAGGTATTTAGTGCATATTTTAGACTTTTTCGTAGTTAGTGCATATTTTACAATTTTCGCTGTTAGAGCTTATTTTATTATTTTTGGTAGTAAGTGCATACTTCAATATTTTTTATCTTTTGTGCATTTGTGAGTCCTTTTTCGTCGTCAGTGGATATTTGAATATTTTTGGTCTTTAGTGCACATTTGAGTCTTTTTGATAGTTAGTATATATTTTTGGTCATTAGAGCATACTTTACAAGGTTTATTTATTGTCTACACCTACAGTGTTGTCTTTTTTAGGAAAGGGTTATCTATAAAACCGGTTCTTTTTAGAAAATTTGAAAAAATGAGATTTGTAGTAAAGATGGCCGTTTGCCGTGTGTGTTTGAAAATAGGTTACTTACTAACAATTAAGACATTAAACATTAAATCACAAACTTGGCTACTAGCAATTTAAGGCAGTTCTCTAATGCTGCGTGCGTATACGTTTGCGAAAATAAGCGCGAGCCGACCCACGAATTAAGGTAAAGAACAAGATACCGCAAGCGGAACGTCTAAAACGATGTAAATGCCACAAAATGAGGGACTGAAGATCTACAGATCTCCTGGTCTAAAAAAATATATGAATGGAGTTGTACTTGGCAACCGTACAAAGAAGAGGACTAATAAAATAGGAGTAGGTATGGAGTAGGCAGTGGCGTAGCGTGGGTTTCGGCCGCCCGGGGCGGAGGAAAATTTTGCCGCCCCCCCCCTAACTTCTACAGGTACTTTTTCCGCAGATTTTCAAGCGCTGACCGGAGGGGGGGAGGGTAGATATCCTATTTTTTTATGCCGATTTTTATAATCCTATGTGTAAGTACTCTTCCAATAAAATCATGCTTATAAATTCTACTACAAATTTATATATAACTGCTCTCAGATATCGAGAATGGTATGCCTGTAATAGAATTTCGCACCTTCATCACGCATATGTATGGAATGCAACTCAAATGCAAAGCTTCACTCGGTACACGATGAATTGGTAACTTATTGATATATTGATGACACAAAACTGGTTTAAATTAAACTAAATATGTGGTGTATCAAAACTACACTCTTTTCTAGCGGCAATTACATACTGAACACAAAACTGGTTTTAATTACGTCTGTATGTGGTGAATTAAAGCTACACTCAGAACATGAAAATGGTTTTTCTTTAATTCTGCTGGCAATTACATTCTGAACATAAAACTGGTTTTAATTAAATTTGTACGCGGTGCATTAAAACTACACTCAAAACAAGAAAGGGGTTTTTCTTTGATTCTATACATTCTGAACACAAAACTGGTTTTAATTTATTTAAATCTGTTTGTGGTGAATTAAACCTAGACTTATTTGGGTACTTCAAGCGGTGGGGGGGGGGGGTTGTATATGGAAATCCTATTTTTTTATTGCCACCTATTTATACACGAGCCGGATTTTTTTAATAATCACATTTGACGAGTATTCTTTCAATGAAAATCATGTGTTTAAATTCTACTCCAAATTTGATTGATTGATACTGCGTTAGAGTCCCCAAACAATAGTTACACACGCAACAATCAATTTCTCAGAATTTTACAGCATTATGTAACTCAAATGTAAAGCTTCACTCGATGCACGATGAATCTGCAACTCGTTATTTAATTTACCGTTGTATTCTGAATACAAAACCAGTTTGTATGCGGTGAATTAAAACTACACTCAGAACATGAAAATGGTTTTTCTTTGATTCTGGCAGCACATACATAGTCTGCAAATAGAATATTATAACTGAACTTCGAATAAGAGGATATTTTCCTTCGAAATGTGTCAGCAGATGAATTCTCAAATGGAATTTTACATCCTGAAAACTGGTTTAACCCCTCGAATAATAAGAAAAAAATATCTATAAACTTTTGCCTGTCAATGTTTCCGGTTCTTCCCATGCAATGTTCCTTTTTATTAAAACAAAACTGTTCTAAAATCTAGATAAAGTAATATTTCGACGTGCTTATTAGAACATTATTGCTTGTACACATTAAAATTTTCGTATTGGAAATGTGAATTGGCTCAAAAATACACGCCTGCGAATATTCGAATTAAAGTACCTAAAATAGAATAAACTTAAAATTTTAAATACAGATTCCCTTTCTTAAAAAAAAAGTTATAAAACTGTATCTTAACTTTTTATCGCAAACACAAATTTATTTAAAATTAAATGTGTGGGACATAATTTCACAATTTTATTTTAAAATTAAATATGTGGGATAATTTGTGTCTCCTGCGATTAGACGGGTCAAATTAAATTTGTATTTGCCGAATTAAAACTACACTCAGAAAACGAAAATGGATTCTCTTTGATTCTGGCAGCACATACATAATCTACAACTAACATGTTATAACTGCACTTCGAATAAAATAATGGTCTCTTTCGAAATGTATCAGCAGATGAATACACAACTGAAATTCAGTCGTTAACACATTCTGAACACAATTCTGATTTTAATTAAGAGTGAATCTGTTTGCGAGTTATCAGCTTTAATTAGTATTACTCTCATAATATGCGTACGGTTTTCCTACGAATTGCGAAATTTGCAGCTTAAAAATATATAGTTATTGATATTTTTAATGAATTAAAAAAAAAAGAGTTGGATTCGTAAACGAAACGATCGTAGAACATGTTCAAATAATGATTTGAAATGGTTTAAAATTTTCCAAGACAATGTTATTATTTATTGTGAAAATTTGCCACCCCACTTAAAAGGTACCTACTCCCCACGCTACGCTACTGGGAGTAGGTACCTATATGTAGATAAAATGGAGTCATTCAAATAATAATTTTAAGAAAACAGATTAATGGAGTCATACTTAGGAACCATTAAAAGAATAAGAATGAGGAAACTGATGAATGGAATAATTCTTGGCAATCGAACAAGTAGAAGATAAAGTAAATAGATAATCGGGATGGAGTCATAGGTAGTTGGGAACCATAATAAGTAGAACCATAATACTGAATTAGATTAATATTACCAAATAACTAATCACAGAGAAATTTAATAATCTATGGAATGTTTCTTTTTTTTTTTTACATGAGCTCCACACAGGAGGCCCTGAGAAAAATAATTTCCCTCAGGGCCTATGTCATCTTTGGGGATGCTGTGTGGAGGGTTTTTTAAGGAAAGGAAGGAGAGGAGAGTTCTGGGAAGGAAAAGGATTTAAGGGGTGGGTAGGAATCTGGGGTTCAGTGTGTCCTAGTCATCCGCCTCCAAGACCTAGACAAACCTCACCCCATGAACCCGGGCACCCCTGCTAAATCACCAAACGTAGCGAACCACTTGGGGTGACCTGTGGCAGAGGTGTTGGTTATCCAATTAAGGTTCCCGGGGCGGCGGTACCCATTCCCGCCTCCCAAATTGTTTGATAGTAACTTCAGTGTATTCTTGAGATCACCCAATGAAATAGATTTACTTTATCAAAAATAAAGGGGTCGGAAAAGCAAATGACCTAAAAACTCAGTGGAAATATGTATGGTTTAATTTGAGTCAAATTGGTACAATTAACTCATTTTAAGAGCAATACTTGAAACGTATTTAAAAACAGATGGTACCTAGGTACCTTGCTCAATGGGAATAAATGTAACAAAGATTATACTTTGAAACTGAAACCAATCCAAAATTGAAGCCACCCTTTCTTAGAATCAAATATAATAATATCAGTCTTAAATAACATCTTTTAAATAAATTGAGGAAATTTTATTCTGTCATAAACAAATTGAAACTTATTGTTTGTTTGTTATGTGATTTTCGTTATTGTATAACTGATTTAATTCATTTTATAAGTAAAACTAGAAATAAAATAGTTTGTACAATACATATTGAAAAGAAAAACATTGACATAAAATTTACTTACGCGAATTGCTGAGGCGGTTGTCCGGTGCTTGCCATGGTTCTTTGTATATAAAAACTTTGGCTATTTAAAAAAACGATAGATTTATTATTATCTCCGTATATATATCACTTCATATAAAACCGGTTGTGGCTCTACTCGACAAATTATATAATATTAGAACATTTAATCGATTTTTGATGAACTGTCAAAACCAAATGTCAGAAGGAACTGTGGCAATGGATTCGGGAGTCAAGGAACTGGTAAAGATATTTATTGCAGTAAATAATTACGGGAGAGAGCTTCTTTAGCGCGAAATGGTTTGAATCAAACAAATCAATGATAGATAAGACAGCACAATTTCAGAAATGACAGATCCCGCGCAATTCGCAGCACTTGCGACTTCTGACTTCCCACAAAACGCGCCGAAACAAACTGAAACTGACTGAAACACTGAAACCGAGTTACCGAGAGGAAGTTGAGACAATCAAATATACGTTTCATATGATAACACAAACTGTGAATAGTTTTTTGCTTCTCTTTCCAACGTGTGACGCAAAAAGAAAAATAAGATACCCGCACATTTAAAGCTTATACCGAAACGCAGCAGATATTTGAAAGTTGCCATAAGTATGTAAAAGTACTTGTCCGTGACACGAAATAAATGCGTAGGTAGGACCCAAATTAATTTACAAAATATTTTTGCTAAAATAAGTTTAATAAATAGTTTAATATAATGTAAGTTGAAATGAATTTGATAAAATAATTTGGTAGTATATTTTCTGTCCATGCCAAACATGTATACAGGATCGATTGGATGCTGGAGGCGGTTGTCATGGTAGCACAAGTGTTGCTACCTATATCATATGTGCGGCCCGCCCTTTTTCAGCTGCGCGAAAATCACATTAGTGAAAGCGCAAATCGAAATAATTGCATCCATTTAGATTTTTTCCGAATATCAACGTATCCTATGAGATAACGATTGATCGGGGATTATCTGAAATGAAGGTATAAAGCCTCAGTCACGAAATCAAAATGAATATGTAAGTATTTGCGTGGTTTTCTTTTTTTTTAGCAATTTATTTCCATCAATAAAATTTATTATTTATTTAAACTTAGGCCATCCATTATTATTTCAGGATACATAAATATTATTGAAATTTTTACAGTTGTTTTGCTTTCATTTTCATGAAAAATTTACAAATAATAAATTAAAGAGACTGGAAATTAGAATTATTTGCCATATTTACATCACCATAATATTATTTACCTTATTGCTTGCATAATAACAATTTACTTTTGGGAGAGAGATACTTTGTGAGAACGAAAATAATGCTCACACATAAACCTGAACAAATTTATTTATGAACTCAATTGTAATAGATACGTTTTTAGATTTTCACGGCCAAAAGTATTTTCGTTTTTGTTTTTGGGGTGTTATGCCATGTTGCACTACCTCCGTACAAATAACGAAAATCAGTTGTAATTAATAGTTTTCAAATAATTCATTATTTTACTACGTACCTAAAATGTAATTGAGAAAAAATTATTTATGCTATATGTTTTCCTCTACAGATTGAAACTAAGGAAGGCTATACAATTCATATTTGTCACATTCCTAAGCCTCGCAAATGGTGCAATAAATCCAAATTATTACAATATTGGAGGAGTTCTATCCAGTAATGAGTCGCAGTTTTTCTTCAGAGAGACTATTGCTGTAAGTTGAAATCATTGGCAATAATATAATCGGAAACTACCATATTATTAAACTAGCAGACCCGGCCACACGTTGCTATGGCTAACGAAACCTTTATAACCAAAGCCATCTGTTAAATCAAATCCACACCACGCTGCCCACTGCCGCTTGGCCAGATATATTATGTATTTCAACCAATTTACACAAAACCCTGACAAATTATGTACCTAAAAACCTTCCTCATGAATCACTCTATCTATTGGTGAAAACTGCATGAAAATCCGTTTCGTAGTTTAAAAGATTTAAGCGCACATACAGCGGGAGCGACTTCATTTTTTACTTAGTAAAGATAAAGATAATGTAAAACCTATAATAAATCTTTGAAAAATAAATTATGCTTTATATTTTTTAGCGCCTTAATTTTGAGCAGGCATATGTTCATCGAGGTGTGACCTATTATGACTTCGCCATACTTATGGACCCAAATCCAATAAGAACGGCTCTAAATGTTTGTAAGGATCTCATTGCAAAACGGGTAAGCCTAAAATAATTTTTGATAAAAGTATTAAACGGTTACTTGTTACTTTACCTATCTCTTTCGAAATGATAAAACATTCAATGTTTGGAGAGTTGTCATTCCATTCTGTTTCTTGAACTCGGCACGCTAGGTATAAAGAATTTGTGAAATCATTAAAAAAGTTCTAAACTTATGTATATCGCATTTTATCTTCACAATATCTTTTTGCCCCCGTATTATGCCATGATAATATTATGATTAAATGATTTTAACATAACTGGTAAACATGGGTCAAAATTAATAGACCCATACAAATCTTTGATCGACTAATACAAAATACTACCGAAATTCACACACTCGGTGCTAGTATCCTCAGTCACACAGAATGCCACAGAACACTGCAATATATGTAGGTTTATGCGTGTTCAGTGTCAACTGTTATTTTCGGAGTTAACTCCTCTCTCGGGTCAGATTTGACCCTTGCATACCGTGTAACTTTTTCCCTCGGAAAAGGACAATAAAACTAAAATTATATCTACACTGAATGTGAAATATTATGTAAAATTCACAGCATTGTGTAAACGATAGCTAGTTGATACCATTTCGGAACGTCCAATTTTTCAAGTCAATAAATTATTAATGAAAATATTAAAATTACAAATTTTTAGTATAATGGACCGAATCAGAAAAAAAACTTTGAATCTTCCACATATTTTTAATGGTATTCACAGTTTGTGTAAATACCCCGTTGAATTCGGGTTAGACTCATCCTTTTACATCTGTCTATCTATATAAATAAAAATGAATCATGGAAATGTATTTACGGCATAACTTCCGAATGACTGCACCAAATTGGATATTCTTTTTTTTGTGTTAGTTATTATCAGGACAAGGTTTGTATAAAACTACTGGTGAGCTATGGCATTATGAAATTTGTATAAAAAAAATTGTAAAAAAAAAAATTGGAATTGGAACGCAAGCTATTTGAAAACTGTATGTACTGGGACTGAATGTATGGGATGCGGGAGGGGAGAGGGGAAGGGGACGCGGGAGAGGAAGGGGAGGCGGAAGGGGAACGGGACAAATGGGAAAGGACACACAGGGAGAAACAATTTCTTCATTTTTTTTTTTTTCATAAGTTTTTATTCCAGTAAAAAAGAAAATAACATTTTCACTTTCTTAACTAGAATATTGAATTATGTACTTTTTACATTGTATTACATAGTTTTTACATTACATGGTTTTTACATTTCATAACCTTAGATTACATTAGATTGCAATACTAACATTTACATGAAATGGCATAACAACGCATGCCGGGAACCAGCTATGAGTATATAATAATAATTTAATGAAATATTTATGGAAATTGAAATAAAATAATAACTTGGTTGTAAACACGATTTATTTATTTAATTTTTAAATTGAGTAAAATCTACTAGGAAAGTACCTACCAAAGTGTCTTACAATATGCATCACCATATGATTATTTCCAGGTCTACGCGGTGGTAGTATCCCACCCTCTGACGGGTGAACTATCCCCAGCTGCCGTCTCCTATACCAGTGGTTTCTACCACATCCCCGTCATCGGCATCTCCTCGAGAGACTCGGCATTCTCCGACAAGAACATCCATGTGTCGTTCCTGCGCACGGTGCCCCCCTACTCGCATCAGGCCGATGTGTGGGTCGACCTGCTTCGGCATTTAAACTATATGAAGGTCATATTTATACACAGCTCGGATACGGATGGTCGGGCACTGCTTGGAAGGTCAGCAATTAACTTACAGAATAATATAAATAGTAATTACTAATGTGCATGATGCGTGGATCAAAAATTCACACAACGCTATTACCATCTTATAAGAAAATGGAAGCTATATATTTATCAACCAATCAACTACACACGTGATCAAAAGAGGCACCTTTGAACGAGCGTACAATTTTTTGCTCATGTGGCTAAAAAATCTACTATAATGTGGTCCTCAACTGCAAGCACTAATATTTTTTAGATTTGTAGACTGCATATGTATACATTTTGGTAAATGACTTAATGAGGTGTGTAAATTATTTTTTAACCCGTTTAATCACAGGAGACCCAAGTTGTCCCAAAACATCATATGCCGTTATAATAACAGGAGACCCAGATTGTCCCAGAGCGACCGTGCATTATTAAAAGTTAGATATCTCTCTTTCTGTAATGCGAATATTTGTGATTTCTTTTATGTTAGAAACGGAAAGAAATAATGCTTCTCTTCGTCTTAGAATTATATGAGCTAGAATGTTCAGATATTTTACAAACCTGATCAAAAGTGACGGTTTGATTTTGCGCCTATTTGTGACGTAACCCACGTTTAATTTTAAAATAAAATTGTATGAAAGTGATTAAAAGTGAGGTGACTGTTTTATTACAAATTTTGTTTAGAAAAGGAATCTGAATTTAGAATTTGAAGTTTATTCTATTTTAATTACTTTAATTCAAATATTCGCAGGTATGCATTTTTTAGCCAATTTACATTTCCAATATTAAATTTTTTATATTTATAAACAAAAATGTTGATATCTAATAAACATACTGGAAAGATTATTTTATCTAAATTTTAGAACAATTTTTATTTTAGCAAAAGCGTTAAAAAAAACTAATAAATAGGAACATTTAAAATGCATGGGAAGAATCAGAAATTTTGCGCGCAAACTTTGACAGGCAAAAGTTGACAGAAAATTATTTTCTTATTATTCGAAGGGTTAATTGAAAAGTATTTTTTAGCTTTCAGTAATACATTTTCTTAGTTTAGTTAAAGGAAGGCAATTTAGAATCGTATATATCACTTTTGGATGACAATTTTTTTTTTGTCAATTCGCCTTAGGTTCATATATAAACTTGTCAGTTCAGTAGCTTTCGTAAAAGAAATTTTCCAATGTATTTTGTCCGATGCAGGAATGAATGACCATTTCAACATTATGCTAAAAATTCGGTCCCATGACAACTCAGAATCGTGGAATTTCAACACCCCTTTAAAAAGTCTTTAAAATTTGTTAAAACAAATTGAAAAATATCCTGTAACCTAACCAAATATAACCTTTTTATTCAATTTTTCATATGTTTTTTTCATCACTTTCAATGATTTTTCAAAGGGGGTGTTGAAGTTGCATGTTGTCCGGTCACCGAAAAATTCCTGCTTTATAAGAAAGAACTTAGTTTGGGTAGTTGAACACGCACTTTTAATTTTTACTCAACCGTAGCCAACAAATATTTTTTTATTTATTGATCATGTTTCTTTTTAGATTTCAAACAACTTCACAGAGTCTAGAAGACGATGTGGAGATAAAGGTAATAGTGGAATCGGTCATAGAGTTTGAACCTGGTCTTGAGACCTTCACAGATCAGCTGCAGGATCTCAAAGGTGCTCAGGCAAGGGTCTACCTGATGTATGCGAGGTTTGTAACTATTTATTTAGGCATTTCTACATACTATATTATTCCTTAACCCAACTACTGTTAACAGTATTTGAGATTAGAGTGAAAACCACAAAAGTTCCAACTGTCTTGAGATGGTATCTGAGAAATGTTCTGGGACTGAAAGATGTGGGGTAGGGTAAGAAGAAGAGAAATATGATGGTTTGTAGTTACCTGGCTATTCAGATCTGACCACTAAACACAAATAAAACCATTGAAGAAGAAGATAACAATAATAATCTAAACAAAACTATGAAAGAGAACATGACACAGAAAAAGATAATGATCGCAACTGGGACTCGAATCCAGAACCTCTCGTCTAACCAGGACATGCGCGTTAACCAATTCCGCCATTGCCATCTTATAGCAAACCGTCATATTAGTCAATCTCATATTTAAAATTTTAGAATTAACAATATTATCTCCACTATTTTTTTCTTCATATTATTGGCACTACCCATTTTATTGGAAACAATCATTCTAAGAATTAGTTTGTACCCTAGACAAAGATATTCAAATACAAAAGAGATATGCTATGATGTCCGCGCAACTGTCGGCGGACTACGACCTAATCAGGGTAGTTTGCGTACGAAAAGAATTTGTTCATTTTGTTGATTTTTTTAAGGTGTGCATTAGTATTGGTTAACAATATAGTTTGAATACGGAAAGAATTCGTTCATTTAGTTTATTTGTTAATTGGTAAACAATATCGGCGACACCCGGAAGCCCAGTCCCATCCAGTAAAAACTGCAGATAGCACATCTATTATATTTCAATATCTTTGAACCTAGATAACGTCTCGGATAAATATATCCGATTTTATTTATATGGAACTATTGACTTTTTATGAAAGTCTAAATGAATATTCAATTTTTTATAAGAAAATCTCCCTTTTTATAACTTTTGAAGGTTATTCACATTAATGTAATATGTCATTGAAGAAGAAGATAACAATAATAATCTAAACGAAACAGTGAAAGAGAACAAGACACAGAAAAACAGAAAAAGATAATGGTCGCAACTGGAACTTGAATCCAGAACCTCTCGTCTAACCGGGACGTGCGCGTTTACAACAACAAATAAAACTATTTCAACCAATGCTTCGATTCTAAATTGTGGTTTCTACTCTGAAATGTATCTTGCGCTCTCGGAATAAGCATTTGCACAGGTACTATAGCTATTTTAATATGTGAGAAATCTGTATAAATTTTTTTAATTGGATGATTTCAGCAAAATTGACGCAGAAGTAATATTTCGAGATGCGGCGGTGTTAAACATGACTGAGACAGGGTTTGTGTGGCTGGTGACTGAACAGGCGCTAGCTGCTAAAAACGCACCCGCAGGACTGTTGGGATTGCGTCTTGTCAATGCCACCAGCGAACAGGCACATATTCAGGACAGCATGTAAGAAACCAATCGAAATAAAATTTTGATTTTAGTAAAACATAGGCAGTTTTCGTATAAAATTATATTGACGCTTGAAAGGATAAATGCTCAAGCGCCATACAGTTGTTTAGCCCCTCTTCTTTTCCAGCTGCATAGCGCTTTAGCCATTTATCCTTTCCAGCATCGATATATTTACCGAATTTATTACAAATTTGGATGGAAAATAACCAGCAGTTCTGTGAACAGTAGACTTCTGTGTAATGTTGATTATTGCGATTTGACTGATCACAACTGTTGTAACTCCCATGCGCTCTGGCGGAATAAAGAGGTACTATCAAACACCGCTATCATCTTGACAGGACTGACCTGATACGGAGCACACAAACAAATTTACAGACAGACGAAAATGCAAAGTAGTGAAGTCAAAACAGCACTTTTTAATGCT